>AP026127.1:2500-1202500 GCA_030295235.1 Fistulifera solaris | reverse complement strand
CCAAAACAAATAACAAACAGCAACAAACTAACATTAGGGACAGCAAAGATTGCGGCGAATAGGAAAGAATCAGGGAAGACGAATAACATTGAGAACATTTACGGCCTGACAGCAACAGCATGCACTCGAAATTCACATATGTGTTACTTTCACTATTCTGGAGTTTCTCGTCGGCACTTTGGCAGCAGGTGGATAAATTGATCGCCGCCGACGCCAATCCGGTCAATTCCGATGATGCCGGAAGAGGATACGGGTCTTCGGTCGCCATCGATGGCGATTACCTGGTCGTTGGTGCACCTTCCGAAAATAACGAAGCGGGTGCGGTCCTCGTCTTTGAACGAGATCCGGCCACGAACAAGTGGACCGAGATTCGTAAAGTCACCGGTGAAGCCATCCGAGATAACTTTGGAAAGTCGGTGGCCATTCAGGGAAACATATTTGTTGTAGGTGCTTCCCGGAACGACGGAATTGCCGATGATGCCGGCGCCGTGTACGTCTACAAGTTGGACGACGACGGCTTTTCACAGAAAATTGAGAACATCAATGCACCGGAAGGCTCACGTTTTGGTTCGAATATTGATCTGGATCTTCCTTATTTAGTGGTCGGTGCACCGCTCGAAGATGACCTTTCTGAATCGGGCGGAGCCGTGTATGTTTACAAGTTCAAGGAAGATGAGTCCGGATTTGACGTGGCCGAGCAACGCAGAATCATGCCCATTGATGTGGCATTTAACGATCAATTCGGTACCGATGTTGGTATCAGCGGAGATTTGTTGGTAGCCGGTGCGATCGGTGTCAACAATGGCATCGGTGCGGCTTACATTTACAAAAAAGGTGAAGCCTCGGAAGAGTGGGTGCTGGAAACCCGCATTGCGGGACGTTTTACTAGCAAAGGTGATAATTTTGGTCAAGCCGTTGATATTGAGGATGGAATTGTCGTTGTGGGAGCGAAAAGAACCGATCCTTGCCGTTTCCTTTCAATCGAATTATCGACCGTTTACCGGATTTTCTGGTTGCGGAAGATATCGGCAAAGCGTATGTATTTGCCAAAAAAGATGGTCGTTGGAAGCAGACAGACCATTTACGACCTACGCAGTCAGCGCTGGGCAAGGGGTTTGGTACTTCTATCGCGATTCAAGATGGTCGTATTGTCGTCGGCGCTCCGTTGGGCTTTCGTGAAACAGGAACACGCAAAGAAGCGGGAGCCGTCTATCTTTTGCTCCGCTGACGAATAATCGATACAAATGGCGTCGAGGAGTCCAATTGACTCCGAAAGACATTCAGAACTACGACAACTTTGGAATTGCTGTGAGTTATAGCGCCGGGACTTTGGTTGTTGGGGCTAATCAGGAAGACGAAGGCAACAGCAATGAAGGAGCGGCGTATGTGTTCTTCAATCAAAGACAGGATTGATAAGAGTGGTTGGTGCTGGTTAAATTATTGTCAACACCATATGCATCTTACTATAGTACTGAAATTTCTTGTTTGCGTGATACTGTTACTTGTTTTCATCCACATACATGTTTTATGTAATTATGTAAAAATTCCTTCATTGAAAAGCAATGGCATTGGCAGTATGCGTACGATGAATTATAATAGAGACATTCATTTAGGATGATTGTGCGATCTATTTGATGTCTAGAAAAGATCACCCTATCACCCTAGCATGCCGGAACTGGTCGACAGAAGGGGAACGCGCGTCGGAGGTGCGCACGCAACGGGGACAGACATCGACGCATTTTCTCGTCTCGCGTCGCATTTGTTGCGACAAAAACTCGTCCTCTTCGTTTGCTGCGTCTTTAAAGACCCGAACAAGTGTCTTATCTATTACTACGATCGTTTCTATCGCTCTCCTCTTCTTATATGGGAGGCACCCGCGGACGCAGTAAGAAAAGGGCCGCCAACACTGACGACATGTGGAATTCCAAATCCAAAAAGAAGAGCCACGCGGCGGCTCTCGAGGGTACGGCCGAGAAACTGTTTCAGGAGCTTTTGGATGGAGCGGCCGAGCAACAACCCGAAGAAGAAATAGATACGGAACAACTCAATATGGAAGGTGCGTATGTGAGAGCATGAAATCGAGAAATATATTGATTCAAGTAACCGTTCGTGTGGTGTCTTATTTCTTACTTTTTCATCATTTTGATAGGAATCGCCATGCTGGGAGAGAAACTTGGTCTAGACGTCGAGACAGATCTTCGAATTATTGTTCTGTTGTGGAAAACGGGTGCTTCGAAACCTGGTACTTTGACGAAAACAGAGTTTATGGAAGCCTGCAAGAACGGCACATTACCTATAGAAAATGGCTGGAGTAGTGTCAAAGAGATGCTTCCTCGTCTCGATATTGGTTTTCTGACAGGCAACGAATTCAAAGACTTTTACAAGTTTTGCTTTCAGTTCAATCGTCAGGGTACGCACAAAACCCTGGACAAAGAGCTGGTCGTGGCGCTATTGCCGATGGTACTGAAAGATCGCGTTCCGAGTGATCGGTTGGAGAGCTTTTGCGACTTTCTCACGTCGATGGAAGGCAAACAAGAGCAACAATACAATCGTATTACCTTGGATCAATGGGCGAGTTTTTGGGATTTTTGTGTCGAATGCGAAGATCTGGGAGCGTACGATCAGTCCTCGTCGGCCTGGCCCGTTTTGATTGATGAGTATGTGGAATACATGGAAGAGAAACTGAAAAAGTAAGCACGCGAAAAGAACAAAATTGAGTTTCAGAGACATCTGAGCTCATCGTAGGAGGATAGTGTGAGGCTATACTATTAGGGAAAACTTGTAGCCAAGCGCTAGTCTAGTATTCAACGGACTTTTAAAATTATTTTAGG
This sequence comes from Fistulifera solaris, assembly GCA_030295235.1. Lineage (NCBI taxonomy): Eukaryota > Bacillariophyta > Bacillariophyceae > Naviculales > Stauroneidaceae > Fistulifera > Fistulifera solaris. The sequence continues at coordinate 1,199,669 of AP026127.1, read as the reverse complement.
TGTAACCTTCAATATAGAAACACAATATGTCGATCAGTTTTCCACAAATGTCTCATAGATTTTCACTTATAAGCTTCCGTAGCTTGTTCTCATCGCTACCGGCGTATCGAGCCACTTCGACTTGATCTTTGAGAACGAGAAAAGTGGGCATCATAGCCACATTGTATTCTGAAGCCAGATCTTCCATATCATCGACATCTATGATACAAAATACTCCGTCGTTTTCTTCCGCAAGTGACTCCGAAGAGTGGCTGAATTTTTTTACAAGGCTGACACCAACTGGCGGTCCATTTGCAAACCACCGGCTTGGATGACTGCACAATGGCGGCCCATTGTTCCATTGATTGTACCGAAGTAATACTGGAATCGGAGACAGTGCTGCACGTTGTGCTGGTACAACAAGACTCGGATTGTCGTTTGGTTGTTTTCTTAGCAGGTAGCATCCCTTGAAGACGATCGTGTAGCCAATCGGGCAAGATACCGTAAGCAACCAATTTTGTTAAAAGCCATTGAAAACCGTAGGCAAGGAACGGCAACAAAGCCGAATACGGAATGCAAACTCCTCCTATACAGCAAAGCGCCATTCTATTTGATGAATAAGGTAATGAGAAGAGACAAGGGTTTGTTTATTCACTCGAATGAAAATAGTGACTTTTCCGCAACACCGTTGCAATCGATCTCGCGTGTCGTGAGCGCGTTGTGCGTATACAAAGGAACTAAAAAATCAATATCCGGGTACCCCTGCAGAGATAAATTTCCTACGTCGGCTACGTAAAATTACGCTTAGACATTCGAAGCTTTGTAATATTTGACTGTTTCATGTTTCACAGTTTAATCAAGGTAGATTATTGCTTTATTGCACACATGCGCAATGTTGGGCAAAGTCTGTCATAGCAGCCATCCAGCGTAAGCTGGCATCTACGGTAGCTGATATCCGGGTCCCCCTACAGAGATAAATTTCCTACGGCGGCTACGTAAATTACGCGTAGACATTCGAAGCTTTGTATTTATTTACTGTTTCATGTTTCACAGTTTAATCGAGGTAGATTATTGCTTTATTGCACACATGCGCAATGTTGGGCAAAGTCTGTCATAGCAGCCATCCAGCGTAAGCTGGCATCTACGGTAGCTGATATCCGGGTCCCCCTACAGAGATAAATTTCCTACGGCGGCTACGTAAATTACGCGTAGACATTCGAAGCTTTGTATTTATTTACTGTTTCATGTTTCACAGTTTAATCGAGGTAGATTATTGCTTTATTGCACACATGCGCAATGTTGGGCAAAGTCTGTCATAGCAGCCATCCAGCGTAAGCTGGCATCTACGGTAGCTGATATCCGGGTCCCCCTACAGAGATAAATTTCCTACGGCGGCTACGTAAATTACGCGTAGACATTCGAAGCTTTGTATTTATTTACTGTTTCATGTTTCGCAGTTTAATCGAGGTAGATTATTGCTTTATTGCACACATGCGCAATGTTGGGCAAAGTCTTGTTGTCATTGGTGTCCGAAAGACGCGAAAATAGGTGTGATCGAAGTATGACAATATCCGGGTTTCCCCTCCGTCGATAAATTTCCCTACGAGAGCTACGTGAAACGCCGTAGACATTCGAAGCGTTGCATCATTCATTCAATCAACATTTTGTTTTCAAATCGATGACAATGATTGCTTTCGGTTACGAATTAAATACGGTGGACAAGGAAACGATGGCATCTGGGTACTTTAAACCCAAGAATTGGAGGACGGAGAAAAACACAATATCCGGGTACCCCCTGCAGAGATAAATTTCCCACGGCGGCTACGTAAATTACGCGTAGACATTCGAAGCTTTGTATTTATTTACTGTTTCATGTTTCACAGTTTAATCGAGGTAGATTATTGCTTTATTGCACACATGCGCAATGTTGGGCAAAGTCTTGTTGTCATTGGTGTCCGAAAGACGCGAAAATAGGTGTGATCGAAGTATGACAATATCCGGGTTTCCCCTCCGTCGATAAATTTCCCTACGAGAGCTACGTGAAACGCCGTAGACATTCGAAGCGTTGCATCATTCATTCAATCAACATTTTGTTTTCAAATCGATGACAATGATTGCTTTCGGTTACGAATTAAATACGGTGGACAAGGAAACGATGGCATCTGGGTACTTTAAACCCAAGAATTGGAGGACGGAGAAAAACACAATATCCGGGTACCCCCTGCAGAGATAAATTTCCCACGGCGGCTACGTAAATTACGCGTAGACATTCGAAGCTTTGTATTTATTTACTGTTTCATGTTTCACAGTTTAATCGAGGTAGATTATTGCTTTATTGCACACATGCGCAATGTTGGGCAAAGTCTTGTTGTCATTGGTGTCCGAAAGACGCGAAAATAGGTGTGATCGAAGTATGGCAATATCCGGGTTCCCCTCTGTCGATAAATTTCCCTACCAGTACGAGAGCTACGTGTAAAAAAGCGTAGACGACGGGCAGCCAGACCAGCGCCTGCCAGCGCCGTGCTCCATTTTTTTTCTTTGGCAAACCCGCAAAACAATGTTCCGCGGATCTATTATCCTTCCGAAGCTTGCGGACTTTCTTTTTCATAATAAGACGCATTACATTTGAAAACACAATCGATTGAAGACAGATATCATGTCGGCGGAAGCAGCCGATGCAGTCGACACGGAAAACGACGCTACACAAGAGTTGATGGAACGCCTCGAATCTCTGGGTGTAACGAATCTTTCCATGGAAAATGCCAGCACGATCCCACGGTCCAATACATATCGCGCCGTTCCTTCTGTTTCAGATTTGTTCGGTCCGAGTGTGGCGCAACACGGCAACTCGTCCGAGAATCATCAGCCGTCGCCGGATTTCGTCAAAGCGACCAAAAAAGATGCCCCCGACGATACTACGAGAGCGAACGATCACAATGATTCAAGTACCGGCATTTCATATGAACAAGGATATTATGCGGATCCCTCTAGAGCGAATGATTTTTATTCAAATTTAAGAGCCAGCATCCGGGCCGCTGAACATCCTTTGGAGAATTCGGTCACTGAGACAAATCCGCTGCCATCGAATGACATGACCAACCGACCCATGCATCTGTCGATTCCCAACATTGCTGCAAACACCTTGCATCGTCCTCGAGATCACCATCGCAATGTATCATGGAGTGACGAGTTGGGTAGTAACATCTTCTTGGAAGTCGAACAGAGTCATCGCGCTCGAGCCGAAGATTTTAGTCTGGGCTCGTATCCAACGTCGAAGGATCACCCCATGCATCGCACACACCGGCCTACGAAAAGTGTCATTTCTTTGAGCGACGCGACGGCTTTCTCGCTTCTTACCAGCTCGCCGCATCCTCGGAGAGTCGTTTTAGAGGACGTGTTGAAGTACAATCCTCTGGAGACGGAAGCGGAAACTTTAATCATGAGAGTGCTCGAAGAGCAAGAGAATGCCAACAGAGATAGAGCAGAAACCGACACTTCCGCGTTGACGACGAATATAACAGACGATACCAACAATGTTTCACCGGCCGGCAGACAAAAATCCAGTCCGGAGGTCAAGGACGATGAAAGTGATGACGACTCTGAATTTCAACCGTTTATTGACGATAAGCGAGCCGGAAACGAAACGCCTGGCAGTGTACCCGTCCACATAAGATCTATGCGGCGCTCCCATCAACGTCAAAACACAATAGAGTCCCAATTGATGGAAATAACAGAAGTGCTTGAGGAATTGGGTGCAAACCCATCTATTTCGGAGCAAGAGCTCCAGCCTCATTCAGCGGATCTCAGCTCGGGAGCGACATTTGCTGAAAATGCTGCTTTGATTTTTCGCAATGCTAAAGTAGATAGAGAGAGGGAAGATACTGGTAGTGTTATCACCGACATCGAGCAAGGAAGGCATGACGACGCGTCCAGACATAGCCAGCAAAGTGGAAAATTTGATTTTGGCGCTAATAAGGGAAATACCGTTGACCAGAAACTATCGCATGTTGAGGAAGGATGTGATGAAGAGGAGACTGGCTCACATCAAGAGCATCCGCCTTATTTAGGCCAATCTACTCCCAAACAAACTGGTCTATGGAATAATATGTCAACAAATGCTCAGAGTTGCATGGATCCAAAGCACATCATTAAATTTGTGAGCTTTTTGTCGTCTCGGTCCAGCGTACTGCGCTATTATGCAAAGGTTTATGCAGCGATTGTCGCTCCATTGATCGGTATTTCGTTAATTCTTTTTTATTTGGCTGACAATCCTTCAACCGGTATTCTGAACTACAACGTCACTTCTGTCTTTGACCCAGAGACAAATGAAACAGCCTTGGTGAACATCAAGGGAGAGGAGTTTCAGGCGCAAACGGCATCGGCATCATGGTGGCTTCTTTTCATTGTCCGTCAGTTGACGCTGCTCAGCGCGGCAGCATTGATTCAGCTGATGATTGTTGACTACTGTTGCGTGACCACTGAGATAGCGCCAAAATGCGTGGGCAGGCTCGCAACTTTGTTCATAGTCCAATCAAAAGGATGGCCGTTCGTTGTCTTTTTCTGGGGAATACTGGATTTCTCCTTTCTATCCGGCAAGACCCCATGGGCTGATCACTGGGCCTATTGGCAAGATGTTATCGGGTTGTTCAATTATCAGAATCCAAGTGGCTCGGTCCCTAGCAGTGAGCTATATATTCGCATTCTTTGCATAGCGGTAGCAATCACGCTGGTCGTCTCGCTCAAGCGCTTATGGCTAGGATTGGCTTTAGGACGGAAAACGTATCGTTTTTATGCCGAAGATCTTACGAGGGTGATGCGCAAGATATGCTTGCTAAGCAAGGCGGTCGTAGCTACCAACAAGGCGGCTCGGTCAATGACTTGTAGCCGCCGCACGCGTGATAAACGTCGGCTGCGTATCCATCCTGATCAGTATATTCATTTGGTGCAATATCAAACACGTGAGGGCTCTGATATGGAAGGGCAAGGTAAATGTGACAATTCCACGAAACAATCCTTCGCATCGGAGAGCATACACGTTATGTCTGGCAATGGTCTTATAATACGTGACCCCGAGGATATTAAGGGACACCGAGTCTTGAGTCAAGCTGAAAAGACAAGACTCAACGAACTTCTTGGCTTTTGGGAAGAACCCGAAAAAGAATATAGCATCGGCGAATCAATACCCATCAGCGCTGTCTCTCAGTTTCGACATTCGATGAAGGTTTTGAAGGACCGTTTTATGTTTGGTACTCCTTTTGGGGAGACCAGCTCGAGAGAAAATTTAGTTATAAATGCTCAAAAGCTTTTTCAGACGCTTCGTGGTCTCGATGAGGAAAGCGAAGAAACGATGGAAATATCTTTCGACGTTTTGGCTCTGGCTGCGATTGATGACCACGGTAACTTGGATGAGGTCGCGTTGAAGGAATTGATTCGAATCCTACGTCCTGACCGAAACGGCAAACTCAAGCTTTTAGACTTTGTGAAGGTTGGTCATAAATATGCGTTTGACTGTTACATTGTACCCGACGCCCTAACTGTGTTGTTGGTCCATTTTCTTTAGAGCTTCGATGCTGTATACAAGGAGGCAAAGCTGCTAAGTGCTGGTGTTCGCAACTGCGAAAAGGTAAGAAAGGTATCATTACATCGTACCGTATTTGAGCGCTTTGGAGCAAAGTGACTGACATTTGTCGTCCAGATTGACAAGGCTTTCGAGAACGTTTTTGATGTCATTTTTTACTTGATCGCTTTGTGTATCATTCTGAATCAGCTCGGTAAGTATTCGGCTTCGAGTCCTTGAAAGCATTTTTTAGATACCTCACCTCTCTTAGGCTTAAGCCCATTGGTAAGTCGTTCATGTCGAATGTGTCAAATTTGATTGTGATCTAACAGGAATGTTTTGTAAGGCTCTGTTTTTGTCCCTGTCGTCCTTTGTACTCGCTTTCGCGTTCATGATTGGTTCTGCGTCTTCTCGAATGTTTGAGGGCTGGCTGATGGTTTTACTGCAGCGGCCGGTACGTCCACATGTTTCCTTTACTTCGTTGTTGTGCGTCATCCTAATCATCCATGTAGTACGACATTGGCGACAGGATTCACGTATCGAATGTGCAGTCTGACTCCAAGTAAGTAATATTATTCGATGTAATCGTAAATCAATGTCTGCCTCATTTGATTGTGCTTTGCTTTTCCAGCCTCGAGGGATCGTTTGGATGGATCGTGACGGTAAGTCTGGAATGGTTCCTTCCTTGTTCCCCCGTCGAGCTCTGACAACAACTTGATCTGAAGGATGTCACATTGTACACGACGACTGTGATTTTTCAACCCAACAACGAGAGAGCCACGATCTCCAACGGGTCGATGGCTTCTTCTCGAATCATTAACGCCGCTAGATCTCCGAAGGCTGTTGTGTTCATAAATTTGAAGTTTTCGACGAGCGTCCCGTACGAGCGGTTGAAAGTGTACGAAGAGGCTCTTCGGAAATTCATTCGAAATAGACCTCGGGAATGGGCTAGCTTCATAACTTTTCGTGTTTTGAAAATCCAGGTGGAGCAGGGATTCATAGGTAAGAATCAGTAAGTGGTTTCTCTGATTGTCTCGGGTTTCTCTTCTAACGTATCGATCACAACTTCACCGACGTAGAATATATCACGATTTTACAACATGTAAGTGAACGCAACTGCTTCTAATTCTGCAGACTTTGCATTCGCCCGACTAATCATTTTATAGCGATTAGCGTGGCAGGACATTTTGCCATTCAAGAGAGTCGTTCCGAAGTAGCAGCATTTTGTCACGAGCTCTCGAAGAAAATGGGCATGCACTACAAAAGTCCTCCGCTGCCAGTCTCTCTAGCAATCGTCAAATCCGACCCATCGATCATGGGAGGGCTCGCGGAAACACCTTTGGGAGAGGATTCACTGTACTCGGAAATTGTTTCCGCGAATGCACTGTTTGATCGTCTTCACAGCAACGACGCAGCCGAGTGAATGGCCTTGTTGCAGGATGTTTCAAGCTTCTCTGGCCGGTTGCTTTCACCCTCGACATTTCGGATCCTTCTTGGCTGAACGGAATTCATTCATAATAAAATGCATAAATAAACAGATATTGGAATCAAAGGAACATTTTATGAAAGAATGGAAGGCTTACGACATCCTCCAACAAATGTGCAAAGATGTATAGCTGTGTTCTATTCTCATGTCAATCATCCAAGCACCGTACCAGGTACTGCGGCTGATGTTTTCGCGGATGCATAATCTCAAATCACAACTTCTCGTATCGTAGGCGTCTCAACTCTCAAAATGACCTAGATCATGAATGGCATCAAAATGCTTCGCTGTCAAATTAGGAGAGCACTGAATAAGGTCAAGTAAGGCATCCGCGTGATCCGCTAACAAAAGAGCCGATCGCTGAAAATGGTCAGAGGCGCTTCGCGTCAAGGCGGTGGCCACGAGCAATGGTCGCTCCGACTGCGGCACGAAAACCAAGGTTTTAGATTCCCGATAAAAGCGGTTGAGGGCATAAATCTCATCAACCAACAAACCGTCAGTATAGACATCACGGAACCCATCTGTAACCGTAATGTTTCGATTGTATGATAAGAAATGTCGAAGACGGATGAAATCAGGACCGAACGCTTCAACTTTATCGGTGACCGTTACTCCGAAGGTGCGTAGTCCTTTGTGATCTCTCAGACCGTCGAAAAAGGTCGTGGTGTGTGCATTCCAGTATGGATGACTAAGGATATTTGGTAGGTTAAACACCTGTAAACCGCAGTTGGCAGTAACGATTCGAATGAGTTCTTGGACAACTGAGTCAGGTACGAGATTCCTCCCACGATCCATGATATCAATTGTAAGCTCCGCGAAATGGTCGAATTGAGCCATTCGACGAAGTAAAGAGAGAAAGGATGAAGTCGGAAAAGGTCCACCAGAATGGAATAGGAGGAGTTCGAGCTTTCTCGTGCCAAAATTGACAGAATGCATATGGGCCTCCAACCCCTGTAGTGTGCTTAGCAACAATGAATATTTGAGAGAGTCAGCTTGTGCAGAAAAGGGAAGAAGAATGAGCTCATCCTTCACCCTGCGCACTTCCAAGTGCTTGATTTTGTCAACTCTAAAAAGACGTTTCAGATTATCGTCATGAAAATGATCACATGAAAGCTCTAAAGAATCAAAGATTGAGCGGCGCCTTTCAAGAGCATTGACAAAAGCTGTTCCCCCATCTTCATAGTAGCAGTCCTCTAATATACTCAATTGAAGTGGCTTTGTCGCTAAAAGTTGAGAAAGCTTCACACTGAGTGTTGTGTTTTTGATCTCCAAAAATCGCGACGATACGGCATCCAGTAATTTACTCCAACAAGTCGGTCTCAAGGTGAGCCTACTTCCCGTACAAAGTTCCAAATCACCAGATCGCACTTCTTCCTTCTCCAGTTCCAGGATGTATAATGCAGTTTCCAAGATAGCACAATCTGATTCGCCGACAATGATCAAGGTTCTCGTCATTGAACAGCTTCTTAGAGACAGATATAATCGATCATCGTCGGGAAGATCGTCGTCGTCATTGTTACTCAAAACATACGTAAGTGTAAAGTTCATACACAAGATGGCTATTGTGTGATCGTAACAGAAAAGTTCGTCCAGATCGGTGGGATCTCGAAGCATCATGTATGTAGGCGTTTCATCCCCGATTTCCCAGCGAGGCACATTCGCGATCCCAAGGAGAAAGGACGGAACGCGGAGAAGAAGTGGAAGCAGGTTGAATAGTTCTGCTTGCAATTGATATTGTTGCGTCTGAAAGAATACTTATAAGATATGAATACAAGAAGCTTTGTTCGATGAGATGCAATGAAGAAAATGCTCTCGTCGTTTTAATCTTTTCGTTCCGCGAAGATCGCGAACATGCACCGCCGCTCTCGCTCGCGCGCGCGGGCGCTCATAATGCTCAATACTGTATCCGTGAGACTACCGGTCAGACGAGTTGGTGGTACACTATACGCAGAAAGTCATTATTGTTGGATGAGTTTTTGGCATTCCACCACCAAAAATGTGTACATGACGAAATCGATCGCCACTTTTTGAAATCCTAAACGAATTGCATGACAAGCAAGTGAAGGAAGGTGAAAAGCAGTTGCTACAACGCAACTTACTCTATCGCCGCTGTGCTGCAAATGTCTATTCCTGTGAGGATTTGGAAACTATGCGCTTATCATCCTCTATAATTGTCTCTGCTCTGCTCCATGGAGTTGTGTCGTGGGCAGCCAAAGAACAATGCGGGCTATCCTGTGAACACGGAACTTGTACTTTCGTATCAGATAACCAAGAAGAGCTATCCGCCTTAGTGCAGAGTGGAAAAATGATCGAACAATGTGCCTGCGACGAGGGGTATGGAGGTGCCGCGTGCGATGTTCCGGTAGAGCCGTGTCAGAGCGACGGAAAATGCAAAACGGACGCCCCTGCCAGCGACAACGAGACACAGGAGAAATGGTGTGTGACTGTTCGGTGGCCGAAGAGGTCAGCCGATTCGCTGGTTTGATGTGCCGCAATCCCTACACAGAATACTGTGCCGACAAGTATGATCCGAATGAATCGACATCCTTCTGTACCAACGGAGGAAAATGCAAAAGTAGCTTTATCAGCGCACAGGTGGCACCTGGGAACACTACCATCAACAACGAGTATCGCCATCTCGGTTGTGTTTGTCCAAAAGAGTTTTATGGTCCTCACTGTGAACTTTTAAAGTATGATCGAGAGCAGGCATCCGACACCGACGCCGATCCAGACAATGAGAGTGAATCCGAGACCGATGTAGAAATCAACACCGGAAATGACGAGAGTGACAACGAAGTAGCAGACACTGATAAGAGCATTCTCAGTGAACCAGTAGAAGAAGGTCAAATTACAAACCCAACGGACTCGACTAAGCAACCCAACGTACCCCTGATTGTGGGGCTCAGTTTTCTCGCCGCATTCAGTGTCTTACTTCTTCTCTTTGGCATGACGAGACGCGCAACACGACCAGAAATATATACCGATGGTATGCACATTCATGATACGGATCTCAGTCAGGGATATCCTCCCGAGTACGCTAGTGACACTCTTTCATACGGAGAAGCCCATTTGTATTCGCATGACCCGAATCAGATACTAGCCATGAGTGGAAGAGGTGAGTTCAGAGCGCCCATGCCGGTTGCTGACCCTTCTCGAAGCATAAATGACTCACTTTCATTTTTCTTCGACAGGACAGTACTACACAGATAATCCATACGATACAGCGAGTCAACGGTCGGGAGCCGGGCTGTACCGAGAAAACGATGGCTTGGAGCGTTCCTCAAAATACCGATCCGCACGAAGAACGAATCCGCCTCTTTATGTCGACTTTGGAAACCAACACAACCATCAGCGATCGACGGTATCGTGGTTATCAGGAGGAGGATCACGCCACAAACGATTGGGAGTCGGGGACAAGCCAGACAACCAGACAATGGGGGAACAATGCGCACGTGTATTGATAGGACCCAATATAATACATTGATCATAACCCAAACTTCACATTGACTTTTCAATAAAAACAGCAAAAGAGAAGTCTTACACAGGATCGGTACAAGCAAAAGATAGAGCAAATACTTTCAACATTAACCATTTTTATATTATTACTATTGCTGTTATAACGAAACTACAAAAAGTAATCGGGTGTTTTTTCGATTGAGCGTACTCGGTTCACCTCGTCGCGGAGCCGGATCAAACTGTAAAAACTGCTGATTGGTTCTATTTTCATCGACTTCTAAAATCGCCGCTTGATTCCCACAACGATAGCAATAATTGGGTGCCGAAAAGATGGTCACGACGGCACCTTCATGACTCCAATTGTATCCCTCCATGACCAGTTGATGCGCCCGCGCCACCGTCGTCAATCCATTCCGGGCATTGAAGGCGGCCGAAATGTCGGCGCCAAAGGTAAATCCGGCGCCCCGTGGCGAAATGCCCCACCCGGTCCGATCGTCCGGATCACTCCACAACAAATCGCACATGGGACCTTCGTGGGGGACTTCTTGGACGCGATCGAGTTGTCGGACATGATCCAGTGTATCGATGCTTGGCGATAGACCACCGTGTAAACAAAAGATGGCGTTATCGACGACGGCCGTCAAGGGGAAGTAATCAAACAAGTCGGTAAACAATTTCCAGACATTCGCAGAACCATACTTTCGAACACACTCGTCGTAGAATCCGTAGACTTGCGTAATTTGTCGTGATTCATGATTCCCACGAAGTATAAAGACGCGATCGGGGTAACGAACTTTCAAACAAACGAGTAAGGAAACGGTTTCGACGGAATAGTAACCCCGATCGACATAATCTCCCATGAACAAATAATTCGTATCGGGCGCACTCCCTCCAATCCGAAAGAGCTCCATGAGATCATGCCATTGACCGTGTATATCTCCACAAATGGTGACGGGCGCCGGTACCGGCTGCACGTTGGATTCCTGCAACAAACGCTCGCGGGCGAGTTCCGTTAGCAGTTTGACTTCAGCTTCCGTAAGGGGTGTTCCTTGTGTCAATTTGGCCAACCACGCTTCGAGATCGGCGTATGATTTTTCGAGATCTAACGTAGCAGTTGATGATTGAGGAGGAAGGGGTGTGGCCGCGGCGGCACTCGCCGTGGCATTCATCTCGGGTGATGACGGGGTGTCGGCGGTTTCGTCCATTTTTTTTGTAGTTGCGTCGAAATGAATTGCTGTGAATTACTTATCGCGTTTCTCCGCTGAAAATGTCTTTGTTCAACGAATTCGACTGTTTAGTCAGTAATGGTAGTCTCAACGTTGTTGTTGTTGTTGTTACCTTGTTGCATGCAGTTAATGATTACTTCGTGTTTCTCATCATTGCACGCCATGGTGTTGCGTGCAGACGACAAGCGACGCAATAATGCGGCAAGTACGGTACCGTACCAGGGACCAGGTTACACTAAGATTAATAGTGGGTGACTGATCCATGTCGCAGTGAAAAGCGGACGGACGTACTGACCAAAATTCGTGCTCGCGGCTGCCTCGTGCCTCGTCGTCGCATTTTTTTGTGTTGCCTCTTTTTTCTCATTGTTGTTGCGGTGACAACAAAAGACAGTATAACAAGTTGAGATTGTTATTGCAGGGAAACCCTTCTCGACAACAAAATGATGATCTCACAACGTACAAGAAGAAGGGATGGTAGTATACAGTTGCAAATGCTGCTCGCGCTTGCCTCATTCTGGCTCATGAGCACGTCGTTTGTGCAACAAACTCATGCCTTCACTTTTGCGTCTCTTCATCGATACCACCAACATGCAAACATTTGTCATGTTTCGCAACAATCCAAACGATATCTCTCTGCCCAAACATTTTCAACGGAACAAATGGATCTCAATCAACCCATGGCCATGAGTACAGGTCATTCGAGTAACTCCAATCTCGTCGAAGCTTTACAAGAAGCCGTCACCATGGCATTGCGGTCTCTACCCACTGCCACGGAAGAACAACCTATAACAGTCGACTTGGCCATGGTATCCGTGTCATCACTGTACGATGGTGGAACGCAACAACCCTCGACTTTGACGGTACCGACCATTTTGGCTTCGGCGTCTTCCTTTGGTGTTCAAATTCAAAATCTCATTGGGAGTTCCGTGGCGGGATGCATCGGGGGTGCACCGGTTTTGAATACCATGCAAGCGTGTGATACGGTCGAATACGAAGGGATTCCGGCGGTCATTGTTACCCTGGCAATCTTTCCGGATACGACGGTTCGAACGTTTCATTTGGAGGATTTGCCGGACGATATGGACCAATTGGACGCCAAGGAATGGAAAAAAGAAGTCGGTTTGTTGCCGCGCAGTGCTGCCGGAGAAGATACTCTGGATCAATTGCCAACATCGTTTCTTCTCGTGCCCAGTCCGGCGTTCTCGACCCAAGTGGATGCATTGTTGTTGGGATTGGAAACCTACTTTCCCCAATGCACGATTGTGGGGGCATTGCGTCGACCGTGTCGTCTCTCAGTCGTGCCAAACTCTATCAATGGTCAGCACATTCCTCCAGTCCCACCTTTCACACGAACGGTTGTACTGGAGTCATGTTGCAAGGGGATGTGCAGATACAAACCATGACGGCACAAGGTGCCAAGGCGGTAGGAGGTATTTATCAAATTCTCAAAGGTGAAGACTCTACCATCAATGCTATTGTACTCGATGAGGCAGCTACAGAAGCATTGAAAGAAGAAGAAGAGCAAGAAGAGGAGGAGGAAGACGATGAAGAGGATGAAAAGAGATGGATGTCAAAGCGCGACAGGCACAAGCGTATGCCAAGGCCAGAATCCCCAAGCCAGTCTTGGCGGAAGCCAATTTTTGATGAGGACGCTTTCGGATGATGATCAAGCCTTCATGAGACGTACTTTATTGATCGGACTGGAACAGCAGCAGGGTCCCATGACGGCACGGACCGTTTCCGAACTTTTGAGACTCGCCGAGGGACAAGGACATCGGTTCACAGTTCATCAGGTAGCTACGGCCGGGATGAAGGACGGCAGCGTCACACTGCCGTTGGGTAAAGTTAATGTTACACCTGGCAGCCGAATGCGATTCTTTGTGCGTGAAAGTGAGTTTGCGAAAAAGGAAGTAGAGGCTTTGTGGATCGGCTACAAGAAGAGGTTATTAGGTGAGCAGTTTGCTGCCGAAGAAGACAAACCCAAAGTCAAGTTTGAGGCAGTCGGATGCCTCATCATTCCTACACTCGATCGTGGTAGCAAGTTTTTTCAAGGCAAGCAGTATTACGAAAGCAGCACTGCTGCCCGAATGTTGCCATCGGTCAGTTGCATCAGTGGCTTCTTTTCCAATGGAGTACTGTTGTCTGGAAATACCATACAAGGTAGTGCTACTGGATATTTTCTCGTTGGCAGTCACTCCGGTAGGGCAATCTACAATCCGAAACAAGCTAAAAACGAAAGCTCAGAAAGAAAGGAAATCTCGGATGATGAAAGTGACGGAGACGACGCTGACACTAAGATCGGCCCTCAGACTCTGACCTCGAAAGCACCTCGGGGTGAGGATGGCGAACTCATTTTGAAACGAAGAGAAATTCATTCGGGCAGGGCCCTTACTGTGTCTACTGTCGAATGGAGTGTTGCTGAAAAGACGGCCGTTGCTTCGAGTGCGCTGGAAGAATTCATGTGGGAGAAAGAAACAGAAGTGGATCGATTCCGTGAACGAGTTCCTCTGGCGAATTTAGTTTCTCAGTGCCGACTTTCGGCAACGGATCCAACTATGCCCAAGCCCCGTGACTTTGTTGCCAGTCTTAGAGCTGCGGCTCAAAACGGCCAATTCATCATAATCCCAGAATTCAAAAAATCTGATCCAGTTGGTGGATCGCTGCGACGTCGATACGATCTAGCCAAGCTCTCCCGAACATTCGTTCAGGCTGGAGCCCCAGCCATGGCGGTCAACTGCGACCCCATCTTCTTTGGCGGATCCCTTAGCGATATACAAACTGTGAGAGAAGAGACCGCAAAAGCAGCACTTGACATGATGTCAGAAGATGGGGTTGTTGTTCCGCCGGTGCTAGCAATCGATTTGATCCTGTACCCATATCAGTTGTACAAACTTCGACTCGCGGGGGCAGATGCCGTATCGCTGATAGCTGGAGCACTTGCGGCGAAAGATCTTTTGTATTTATCGAAAATTGCAGCTAGTTTGCAGTTTCAAGTATTCGTCAAAGTGACTTCGGAAGTACAAATGCGGGCCGTAATGGCTCTCGAAAAAGGCAGCATTCACGGCCTCATATTTTCGAACCGACTTCTCGAAGACTACATGTACGACTTGACAGGTGCTCAAGCTCTTTCCTTATTAAAAAGTGACACTTTTGAAGAACTGAAGGAGCGACACGGAGACATACAATTTTTGGTTCAAGGCCGAGTAGGACTTATAGGTGATGACGCCACGGACTACGTCAAGCAAATAAAGGAAGCTGGAGCCACGGGAGCTATTGTCGGAAGTTGCCTAGCTGATAAGGATGCGAGTGTACTCATGGAAACCTTGCAAAATGTTTAAAATAGTTAAACGATTACGCTAAAACTATCGTTGTTAACATCGCTATTCATCGTTCTATTGTATATACTGGCATCGAGCTGTCGCATTTACCAATCCCAGCCGACTTCTTCCCGTTTCAAATCAATGTTGTATCCGATCGACCTTTCCACATCCCAATCTAGATTTTCACGAATAAATCGTGCCATTTCGGTTGGTACAATTCTCGTCTTTTTAGGTTTGCGGACCTGCGATCCTTTGGCTTGACACTTTGGTTCGATGCCCGTCCATTCGGCCACTTTATCAATTAAATTTTGTGTTCCTTTGTGAACCAGATACTCATACTGCAACACCCACACATCCGCAACACCTTCATAGTCCACGACCGACAGAAAATTCCGAATCTTATCCGTTCTCATTTCCATGATATTGGCGAACGGCTCCCCCGAACCATCATTTCGCATTTCGTAAAATGGTTGATGTTCACTGTAACGAATCGTGTGTTTGTACGCTTCATGCGGCAAAGGTTCGATATCGCAACTAATAATGTCTCGATACTTGAATTTCTGTTGACAGTTCTTGGCCGGACTGTCTTCGTCACTCGTTCGATTGGGCCACAAATCGCTCCCGATCCGTTCCATCGTCCACGGTTTGGACAAGAAAATCTCCCATTTGTGATCGACAGCTGTACTCAAATGAGCCGGACTGTGATGCGGCACACGCTGCATGGCTTGCAACCAATCATAGGGGTTTCGGAACTGCGCCAAGACGAGTGTGTCGTGCGGATACAGCGACGAGTCTTCGTATTGAAACCAATGCTTATAGCGAACCAGTCCCTTTTTCACCGTCAAGGCGTGACCGAAGCATTCCAGCATGTGACTGTAATGAAGCAATTAGAAGCCGAAATGAAACAAGCTGCGGCATAACAGCAGCAAATGATACGTACTCAAAGGTCCATCGTGTACCGCTGTTTCGTTCACCTAAAATACTAATCTGACGAATGGGATTTCGTTTATCACTCGGTGCATCACCAAAGGTAGGATTGACATCGACGTGGTTATGCTTTTCTTGTGACGTTGTGTCTAAATCATCCAATGTTTGTTGACGCGAGAAATACAACATGACGAACGCAATGAGAGCGAGGAACGCCACGCACGGGCGTGAGCAGGTAAACCGACTCGTTTGTTTCATCTTGTTGTGCTAAGGACACAATAAAATCAACGTATTTGTATGCACGACCGCCAGTCGATGAACCAGAAAGCTCTATGACGTACTCTAGCGAAGCTTTAAATGCTTCACTGAGCGAGGTGAGTGAACAAATAAGAGGCAATGCATGCATCGACGCCGCAAAAATTTCACTCTTGAGAATGAATTTCCTCGCCGCGAAAGAGAGCCGTTGAGTTTGAAAACGACATGTGGTTAATTACGCAATCGTACCGGTACTAAACTTGACGAGAGAACTTTTCTTGCCCTTTGCCTGCACCTCTAGTCTAAACTACAGTCCAGTATTCATAATTCATACAGTACACAAAATCTAGGCTGGTCCAGAAATACTGGACCAGTTGTTTTTCATTCACACAGAAAATCTGGGCTGGTCCAGAAATTCTGGACCATGTGTATTTCATTCATACACAAAATCTGGGCTGGTCCAGAAATTCTGGACCAGGTGTATTTCATTCACACAGAAAATCTGGGCTGGTCCAGAAATTCTGGACCAGGTGTATTTCATTCATACACAAAATCTGAGATGGTCCAGAAATTCTGGACCAGGTGTATTTCATTCACACAGAAAATCTGGGCTGGTCCAGAAATTCTGGACCATGTGCTTTTCATTCACACAGAAAATCTGGGCTGGTCCAGAAATTCTGGACCATGTGCTTTTCATTCACACAGAAAATCTGCGCTAATCCAGAAATTCTGGACCAGGTGTATTGCATTCAGACACAAAATCTGGGCTGGTCCAGAAATTCTGGTCCAGGTGTTTTTCATTCATTCACGCGATCTGGGCTGGTCCAGAAATTCTGGACCATGTGTATTTCATTCATACACAAAATCTGAGATGGTCCAGAAATTCTGGACCAGGTGTATTTCATTCATACACAAAATCTGGGCTGGTCCAGAAATTCTGGACCAGGTGTAATTCGTTCATTCACGCGATCTGGGCTGGTCCAGAAATTCTGGACCAGGTGTATTGCATTCACACAGAAAATCTGGGCTTGTCCAGAAACTCTGGACCACGTGTATTTCGTTCATTCACACGATCTGGGCTGGTCCAGAAATTCTGGACCAGGTGTATTTCATTAATACACAAAATCTGGGCTGGTCCAGAAATTCTGGACCAGGTGTTTTTATTAACACAGAAATTCTGTGATGGTCCAGATATTCTGGACCAGGTGTATTTTATTCGTACACAAAATCTGGGCTGGTTCAGAAAGTCTGGACCAGGTGTATTTCATTCACACAAAAATCATGGCTGGTCCAGTAACTCCAAACCCGGTGTTTTTCATTCGTCCAGATAATCTGGGGCGGTCCATTAATTGTGGAGAAGGTGTATTTCAATTACCATTTTCGGCAGGAACACAAAACCGCTTGCTTCAGATTTCGGGAACGCGCATAATTTTGGTTCTAACAATAAACAATAATATTATCACCGTGTCCAGAATCGCTGGAACGCACACACAGTTTTGGTAGGATCAAAAACGACTTCTCCAGAATTTCTGGAAATGCATCAGCATTTCTGTATTACCGAGATAAACTTTGTGCAGATATTCTGGAATGTGCACAATGCACAAAATTTCGGTACGATCCGAAACACCGTATCCAAAATTTCTGGAACGTGTATACTGTACAGAAGAACTGCATGATCAACAACTTGCACAGTATTTCGTATTTCGGTACAACCACAATTAGCTTTTACAGCATTTCTGCAAACCGATAACACTAAGTCCAGAATTTCTGGAACTTCCACAGAATTTCGGTACGACCCGAAACATTTGTTTTAGTCGGATATTTCGTGCTTTTGTGCTAATTACAAATAGATGCTCTCTATAGGCCTAGACTTGCAAATCGTGAAGGTAAACCGATCACCTGCGGAATGTCAATGCAATAAGTAGGTAGAAAAGGTACTTATTTAGTAGATTTCTTGTTTTGTGCTTTCTTAGGTTCCAGTTTTCAAAATTCAGATGCGTAATGTCTTTGTTGAGGTATGTCAAAAGGCCAACTTCTCTCTTTTTGGTCTTTACATCAATATGACCATGCAGAGCCGGCCAGGTAAGTTTTTCCAAAAACTTGTCTTTCTTCAAGAGATGAGTAACCCCTCCATGAGCAACATTTCCCAAGAAGACGAGGGTCTGGTGCGGCTGAATATGAGGCAGGGATTTGAGAACCTGGATATGTCGTCCTTTGTCCGACAATGGATGAATGAAGGACATCCCAGCAGCAAGAAGTTGCCCGAGGTCGGATTCTTTTGGCGGAAATTGCGACACAGTGGTTCCATAAAAAATATCCGAATCCGCATGATCACAATGCAATTGTTGAGCTGGGACAGATGATCCCTCATCAGCAAAACCGCCTGCTAGCAAAGACTCCTCATTGCAGAAAAGACGGAATAGCGGATTGACGCGGCGGTTCTCCTCGCCACTCTGGACACGAAATTCACTCATGGGGTAAATGAAAGGAGAGGCGAAATCCTGCAATCCTAGCTTGCAGCAAATCGCATAAAAGAGAGACACAATCACCTGTTGGTGTTTCTCGAGCTCCACAAGGTTAGTGCCGTCCTTCTTATCATTGCAACAAGCATTCACGAGCCGTTCGTCCCAGCTTTCGCCCTCATCCGACATCATCAAATAGTATCTGTTGTCCTTGGATCGTTTGCCAGACGCCAAATTGATTGGCAGTAAACTCTCATGCTGCTGGACCGTGGTACCTTTGTCAGGATGGAGGTATTCCTTACAATGAGCCATTGCTTTAGCATAGACACCAGCGGAGTCCTGAGGCGTCGACAAAACACACCACCCACCAATCATCAACTGCTTCAAATCTCCGCCATCGTTGTGGACATGATGATAATATAAACGAGACACAGTGCCCCGGTACATTGTCTCTCCTTCGTTGGCGGTCGAGAGACTCTCGAAAGCGATTGTAGCTACCACGCTGACCTCCCCGTGAAACTTGGTGTAGTTCGATCCTTCCTTTTGGGCACAAGTATCATGGCAACTGCGACAAGCACTGCAATAAAGATCACAGTACTTGAATCTTTTATCTTCCCGGAACGCATGGACCCATGGCTTGCCGGCCAAGTCATCTCCAGGGGAAGTGCCGGGGTACCATTTTTTCTCCGTCGCGTTGTGCGTCACGCGAAGACGAAAGCGGCGAAAGAATTCATCAATGAAATGATAAATGATCTCCAGCTTTGACTTGTTGTCAACGGGCAAAGGGAAGACATGCTGAGCCAATTTCTCATCCGTTAAGGATTCAAAGAAGCTGCGGTCAATTGCACTGCCAGCGTACACCGGACTGACTCCAGTGTTCTCCTGCTTCTTCTTGTTATTATTGCGCGGGGCCATAATGAATGATGATGACTTCAAATGAAAGAAAGAGAGAAGAAGATGGAAAGAGCGAAACGGGAGAAGAATAAAAATTGTGCGAAAAGACAGCGGCCCTGCAACCTGCAATAAAGCCGGAGATTCCGCTTGTTGAAGGGGTTAAAGGATTCGTCTACATTATAGCCTAAACGAAACGTCCGGTCATTATTGTCACGGCAACCACAGTTCCACTCTTTCTCTTTCGTCTTTATTACATTCTGGATCAACAAAATGTCAACGACTACAGGGTCTATTGGTACGGACAATCACAGTTCTTCTTGCGTTTGTGTCACGAAAGCCACAGTCCCAAATAATGCCAGTACCGGAAATGTACAATGCAGTGGCTTGTTTAAACCGTGTTCTTCACAGAGCACAGAGCGGAATGAGCCATAACCTTACAGTAGCTGAGTCCTTTTTCCATTGTCATTCAAAGCTCAAAGCAAATAAAAAACTTTCCCTCCAGAATTCAAACATGTCGTTGAAGGAAGGCGAAAACTCAACTTTACCTGGTAGCGTTGTCTTCATGTCCCATTTTGCACATTATTAAAGAGCATAATATCTTGATCCTCGAGTTCTTGACATCAAACCTCTCATCAATCTCAAACATGATGAAGACCAACCACGAAGCGAGGGGTCCTTTGCTGCAAGAAATTCCGTCGTCTCTGCTCAAACCGGTGCAAGTATCTCGCTGGCGTTAAGGGAGCGGACAATCGACGTATCAATTGCTGCGTGATCCCATTAACTTAGAAGAGATTTGCTCCAATGAGGATACCGTGACTATTTGGCGAGAGAACGACACGCTCACGCATATCATACCGCACATGCAAGGCGACTCTTCGCACAGTTGTGACTACAGTCAGAGATACCTCTTGTTGAGCTCCTGGGAAAAAGGTCCTACCTTTTACATTATTGGCAAAAGCGACGACGCAATCGCACAAACGGCAGCCTATTTCTTGAATTTGGAGGAATCGACACTGAAAAACAACCCTTATCTGTTAGTAAGATTCAACCGCACTGACTTTGATTTTCGTGCTGCGGGAGATCAATGTCTCCAGCGTTTGATGGACACGGTACCGTCATTTCAAATGGAATTGAATGCAATTAAACTAAGTGTAGCACAATCTGTTGCTTTGGCCACGAGACCTCAACCTATGTGGTTGTACATGTCGGAATGCATATTTGAAGACAAGGGCACTGCGTTTGTTGATGCGCTAAAAATGCGTACAGCAGCGTTTGGTTCATTAGCTATTGATTGCGATGCATTGAATGACGAAAACCTCAAACTGCTTTTGGATCTGGAAGTGCTAGATCATTTGGAATTACCGATTCTGGAAAACGACGAACTTGCTCTTCTCCCGTTGACCGCAAAAGTAGAGTCCCTTGACTATTGCATTTTCTCGGCGTCTGCGTTAGATACTGACTTGTCGGTCTTGAACATTGTGGCTAAGAAACTCTGTCTCTCGGTCGGTATTGAAGACGAGTTCTTTCCCACGGACCTCATGGTGTCGTTTTGGAGGCGTGTCGCTGAATTGGGCCATTTCTTGGAGCTCGATATCAAGTTTTATGGGTCTAATTTCGAACTGCCAGACTATGTTGTACAGGAACTCATCCGAGCCGCACACTCGAATATTAACTTGCAGGTTCTTTGTTTGAGTGATTGTGAGGAAGAACCGTTTTGGGGACCATACTTACAAAAACTTTTCAATGGCTTGAAGGATCACAAAAGACTGCGTACCCTCAAAGCTGCAGCCGATCAAGAAGATTTTGGTCCCAACTACTGTTTTCTGCGAGCCTTCTTCTCATAGCCGAAATGTTACAGTGACAGATGGTAAAGATAGAGTTTACTCGGACGGGCTTCTTGTCGATAAACTCTACATGTTGAATCGCTTTTATTGGGGTTCATCCGGCCAGCATGTAAAGCAAGATCCCGTCCGACCATCGATGGTGGCTACCACTTTGATGGAAAGTGCTTCGAACGACTTCCAGCGTTCTGCTCTTTTTTTGTCGGACCACATTGACACATTGTATGAACTAATTGAGCCTCTGCAGCTGGGTGACCTTGATAGAGGTGAATCTCCTCAGAAACGTTGCCGACGAACTCAGTCGATTCATTCTGCGAAACGAGCATCTCATTCTTCGACATGATATTAGCTGTAACTGGCCTTCACAACGAATGTTGACTTGTGATTCGTAGCTTTAGTTTACGTCTACTAGATGATGCTGTACTGCGTTGAGATAAGTGAGTAATCTATATCAGGTGTCGCACAAACTGGCCGATCTGTTTGGTGGATTGCGCCGTAGGAATAAGAACCTGACAAGTATGCCAAGCAGCTTGAAAAGAGCTATGAAGTTGTTAATTCGAGCGCTCAGTAATATAAGCTTTACTTCTTTTTATCTCCATTTAGCAAAGCACTCAAGTCATTTACAATCTCGGTCTTGACGAGACCAATATCCTTCTCTAATTCCTTTTCCAGTAATTCTGCGTCTTTGATGACTTCATTCTCAAACTCGGTCGTTAACTTTGCAAATTCTTCCAGCGCCTTCTCGGCTTGTTTCTCCTCTGTTTTGATCAAGCTTACAGCATTACCACGCGCCTTTGTCGCTTGCACTTGGAGCTGTTTCTCCGTCTGCAACAATGCGTCACCCAAGAATTTTTCACGCAGCAACAACTTCTCCTGTGGCGATAAATCCACAGGACAGGAGTTGTCGGTCAAAGTAAAGTCCTTATCAAAGTCCATGTTCACTTTTTTTGGCGGCAGCCTGCAACCGCGGTCGCAACGATTCCGGAAATTTCGAATCGCGCGTGTAAATGACCGCTCCTCCGTATCCATCCCAAGCATCGTTACTACCTCTGTAATACACAAAAGCAAAGGGAGGAAAGCCGTCTTTGTTGTCATCGTACTCAAAGTCAATAATGTACCAGTCGTCTTTGTAATGCAAATATTCATTGTCGTGATTGATCAAATGGGCTGGCTGTTTGGGGTCCTGCACAAATCGTTGTAAAGCATCGCGGGTGAAGAACTCGCCGTCCGGGTTTTCAACACGCCAATTGAGTTGACCAAAAACGTTCCTGGTTCCGGTTCTGTGAAAAAGTGCACTTGACAAGGGAAAATGTCAAAGAGAGGATTCTGGCCCGCCGTAATATACCAGCGACCGCGGAAGAGTTTGGTATTGAATTTGGGGACCACGTTTTCTTCGGGTGGAATTGGATAAAAACCTTCGTCTTGTTTTTGCGGCACACAACTCATTTGTGACACAGCACAGTTATTGAATTCGCCTACGACCGAGTTTTCAAATATATCACCGCACTTGATTTGACATCCGATTTCGTCGTCTTTTCCGTTGCAAGTATTGATGCACACAACGTTCGCTAAGCACATGGGATTGGCAATACATTTTGCGAGAGGAACCTTGCATTTGTCGAACAGGCAAGAGACGATATTGGCAGAATCTGACGCGGCACCGGCGACTTGTGGTCCGAAGGGTGTGCTGGGGAGAGGCATCCAAGTCGCAGCAATGAGGCCCAAAGTAAACAGAGAAGACTTCATCCATTTCTCTACAGCATCGTTGGCATTCTTCTTCTGGCTCATATGAAGACAAGATAGTACGTCTTGGGCAGAAGGATGCGGGCTACGATGTGCCAATTCGACTTTACCGAACGAAGAGGGCTTTTGTCCGAATAGAAAGCCGTGTGTGCTCGTCAGCGCAGCTAGCGCGACGAATGCCGGCTTCAAATACGTATGTCGCAAAAGCATTGTTCTCTCTTCAGTCTTCAGCGATTTTAGAGTGTTAACTCTTCCTTGTCATTACTCGGCTTCTCCTTTTAGTGTGCATTCGATGTCGGATTTTGGTCGGATCTTTGATTTTTAGCTGTGACACGTCATAGTCTCTTCATTTTGTGCTGCACTGAGTGTGTGAGTCGTGATAGAAGTACGTCAGCAAAGCGGGGTGCGTGCGTTGTACGTGTCATATAGCTTTAACCTTAATATTTCTCTTGTACGACACAAATCTTGCCGCCGCGCTTTTTTTCTTTTCGACCATGATGCAGCGGATGAAAAGACCACTTCGTTCTGCCCAACTATCTTACCATTCATAGCATTTTACTTGCCTTTTGTTTCAACTTGATTAAATACAATCAGAACTACAAGAAATTATGGTTACTGGAAGCTCGCGGCCCAGCGATGCACGACGAAAAAGTTTGAGGGACTCACTGTCGGTCCCTCAAGTCAGTAACTTCTTTCAACTGGATCGTTATTACGAAGCAGCCGACAAAGTATATCAGTCATTTCAAATGGCGTACGAGTTTGCTTCTCAAGGCGACATTCATGATTGGAATCCTGCCCGAGATTCGTGCTTGGATGATGCTTATGTCTACGGAAAGCGATATTGTATATTTTGTATGGATCAACTTCCGAAGCATGGATATTATGGGACGGCCAAATTTGCGCCGCTGCAACGTCGGCATACACTACAAATGCAAAAGGTTGTGGAGAAGATAGAAAAAGTGGCGGAAATTATGGATATTTACGAAGAATACAAACAGAAAGCAGCTGAAGAACGAGAGCGACGAGAAGCGATTGAACAAGACCGGAAGCATCAAGAAAAGCTCGCGGCGTTTCAAGAGCGAATAAAACAGCAACAAAATACGGATACGACAAAGGATCAAAATACAATTGCTGCATCGGCTCTTGATAAATTACGGAATTTGCAGCGGTTCAAAGAAAACGGCTGTCAATCGAGCCAACGACAATCATCAGGGGAAGCGTCACGTGGGAAGCCGTCCACCAAATATAGCATGCTGAGTGACGATGATGACAGCAATGACGGACAAGATTTGCCTCTTCCGCTACTACCTGGTGCTTTGCCTTATGTACCGATGCCACCATCGGCCCCTCCTCCGCCATCGTACGATCAAGCATTCGGTGCAACACCGAGTGCTCCGCCTCAGGATGGGTTTGTTAGTGCAAGCAATGTACTAGGGGATGATAATCAATTCGGACATGGTGCTTCTGCTCCTCTTCTTTCCTATCACATACCGACGGACGCTAGTAGTAAACCGCTCATACGGAGTCCGCAAAAGAAAATACCGCTGCAAACCCTTCAAGCGCAATACGAATCGGAATACAAACGGTATATAAGGGAAGGAAAAATCACAGTCAGTACCATCAACACATTTCAAGGCAGAATCAGTGCATCAACGAACGGCTGTACTGTCATATCGGCCCTCGTTGTATCACATCACTTGCAGTCGCCTTCGGTTATTCAAGATTCGGTGGTTGTTCATGTCATAGATCGTCAATGTGGTCCGCTTTTGAAAGAAATACGCTCGAAACTTGGATTGGGTGGCCATGCTCTCATCATTCCATCGGACGTGCATGATCACCTCGTTGATCAGAACTTGTTACCGCAGGACAAGTTCCTTGGCGCTGCAGGAGGAAATATCTTGAATTCGGAACACTTGCAAGAATTTTTGAAATTGTTGGCGCAGGCGCGTAATAAAGCTGGAGCCACATTGTTTTTTCGAGAGCACGTTATCAGTCTGGTCAAATACTACGACAAGAATGGTAACAGTTCATCTTATTCATATGATTTAATCGATTCGATGCCGACTCATAACGGAAAGGCGACGCGGACCCGATGCAATGGCTTAGATGCTCTGCTCGTGCTCGTCCGATGGTACGCTTCGCGCAAATTTTCACCCTCCGATTGTCACCATGTAGACCGAAACGAATGGGAGGACAATTTGGCCGATGTCGACCCACGGGTATTCCAGGTTTTGTTTGGGGCGATGCCCTCAATGAGATACAACTAAAAGTCGTATTGTTGTGATATAGTAAGCGGGAGTGTGGATGTCTTCTACGAAGACCGACGACTCAATCGTAGCCTTACGAGGCAGCTAGGAATATTTTACAACAATGAATATGTCATCGACTGAAGCATGTTATGATTAATCTAATCTAGCTTCGATGGTCTCGCTGCTTTAGTTTTTACGAGGAGAGTAGAAGTGGCCACGAAGTGGCGTGATTTGACGAAGACGACTCGGCTGCCTTCCAGTCCCGGAAAATTTATCTTGTTTGACTTTGTTACATCATGCATGAAAGTTACTTTAAAGCACTTGAACCATCTATTTAGCCATGCATAAGAGCGATTATTGTTTGCCTAAGTTCTTTTTTGTTATCAAAGAAGGAAGGAAGCAAATACGGAATAGAATAGAACATCATCTAATTATCTGTCCTTAGGTCCGTCAAGGATCCGTTGAGGGTTTTCAGTATAGCTTCAAAAGTACAAGGGATTGACTACGTAGACAGCAAGCCTTTATGCGCGAAGATTTTTGCTCGCTGCATCGAAAGTTTTTCGTTTTCATTCTGTTGTTTCGGTTGCAACAAAGCAATAACCATCTAACCTTCTTAGTCTTTTACAATCAAATATCCAAAATCATGTCGGAAGATGAACCCAAGGTAAGAGAAGCGAAAGAGAACGACAAATCGACGTGAGAAATCAGAAATGACTGCATTGAATTCGATCTAACGGATCTATTATGTCTGCTCATCAGCCCACCTTTGACTGGCTTCCGGAAGGAATGGAAGCTCTTGCCGATGGCGAGTATGACGCTATTGTTCTTGGAACAGGTTTGAAAGAATGCGTCATTTCGGGTCTGTTGTCGGTGAAGGGCAAACGCGTCCTCCAGGTCGACCGCAATGGCTACTACGGCGGAGACGGAGCGTCGTTGAACTTGACGACCTTGTTCGAGAAGTTTCAAGGAGGCACACCCCCGAAAGTCTCGGGGCGAATCGTGAATACAACATTGACTTGATTCCCAAGTTCATCATGGCAACGGGAAGTCTCACCAAGATGCTCTTGCACACGAAAGTTACGCGCTATCTCGAGTTCAAAAGCATTGCGGGGTCGTTCGTGTACCGCAATGGGAAAATCCACAAAATCCCGGCGACGCCACAGGAAGCACTCAACACTCCCATTATGGGAATGTGGGAAAAGCCCAAATTTCGAAAGTTTCTCATCTTTGCGGATTCGTACAAAGCGGAAGACCCGTCAACGCATGAGGGTCGTGATCTCACCAAGATGACCATGAAAGAGCTTTATGCTGCCTTTGGTTTGAATGCGGATACGCAACAGTTCATTTCTCACGCCATGTGCCTTCAGCTCGACGAGAAGCACATGGATGAGCCCGCTCTGCCCACGGTGAAGGCATTGCAAACGTACATGTATTCGATGACGCGTTACGGAACTTCGCCCTACATCTACCCTCTCTATGGTCTTGGTGGTCTTCCGGAAAGCTTCTCTCGAATCTGTGCGGTCCACGGTGGTACATTCATGTTAAATCAGGACATTGATGAGATCATCTTTGAAGATGGCAAGGCGACGGGAGTGAAGGCTGGCAACCAAATGGCCAAGGCGCCCATGATTATTGGAGACCCGTCTTACTTTGATGCTTCCAAGATCCGCGCATCCAGTAAAGTCATTCGTTGCATCTGCATCCTAGATCATCCTATTCCGGGAACGAACACGACCAACTTTGCTGGCATGTCGCTCGGACAAGGTGAACCGTTGGAGTCGGTACAGATCGTTATCCCTGGACCGCAAGTGGGCCGCAAGTCGGATGTCTTTGTGTGTGCGGTCGGTCACGGTCTCAACGTGTGTGCACCGGGTATTACCATTGCCATTGTGAGCTGTACCGCGGAGAAAGACAAACCAGAAGAGGATGTCGCCCCTGGATTGCAGCTTCTCGGGTCCATTCAGAACTACTTTATCAGCGTGTCGACGGTCTACGAACCGGTTGAGGACGGCTCCAAGGACAATTGCTATATTGCCAAGTCATTGGATGCCACGTCGCACTTTGAGAAGGATGTGGAGGACATGCTCGATCTTTACAAACGCGTCACTGGCGAAGATTTGGACATGAACATCAATGCCGATTCCGTCGAGGCTGATTATTAGAGGAGTAGAGTTTTTACAGTATCTAAATTCGTGAAAAAGTTTTTATTTCATCGACTTCATTCATTGCGTTTGTGCCCTCATGACTGATGACTGACACATAATCGTGGGTAGCAAGGCAATTTATTGCCTTGGTGGGTATTGGTTGCGTAAACATCGTGAATCATCGTGAATTACTTGACGCATTCACTGAAAATCTGCTGAAGGGAGCTCGTAGTGCGGAGCATTCAGCACTTTGTTTGCGTTATCAATATTGCTCTAACGAAGATGCTGAACGCGCTGTAGAAAAATAGCTCTGTCACAAAGTTTACGGTATTCATTTTAGTTATTACGGAGTAGTTGTAGTGCAAATGCGCTATCGACGTTGCATTACTAACGTGACTAGATTACAATCTCCGGCACATCTTCATAGCGTTCTTTCTCGGTATCCAACATCAACCTGAGGTCAACAATCTGCGGATACTTCATCAAAACATTTTTACTTTTCGTTATAATACGAAAACGTTTTTCGAGGTGTTCAAGCTCGTCCTTACATAATGTAACTAGCGGAGCCATTTTCATGCAGAGCTCTTGAAGAAGTTTCAAAAGATAGTCGTGATGGCCAGAGCGGCTAGATGAGAATTGTCAGGACAAAGTTTCCATAGCCCAAGTCCCCATAAGGAAGAAGCGTAATCCTCGAGCTTTGACCAGCCCCCCTGGCGTTGAAGTTCTTCGCTTACACCAGGCGCAGTCCAAAGACTTACAAGAAACTGACATGCTTTCTCAGCAGTCAAGAACATGTACGCATATTGTATCTCGGCCAGTATCTGAGCGAACTGTTCATTATCGAGGGTTGTGGGAATTCTTGTCATCGGGAAGCTGAGGTCTGGGTGCTCGAAAAAGAGGCTTTGAGCAACAGGTTCTGCGAATTCTTGTCAAGTAGACTTTCGAGCCCGAAAAAGTTTTGTATATGAAACAGTGCCGTCGAAACAAGCGTTGCTATGAATTCATCTTGTTCTTCGACATCGTCGACCGTCCGCGAGAATGTTATGGACACCAGTTCCGCGACTTGAGAAAAGTCCTTTTTCTGTTTCTTGTACGCACGCATTTGCTTAGGCGTCAACTTTGTATCAGGAGGGGGCATTTCTTGAACCGTTTCCGAAGGTAGTATCGAATGCCCTGGCCAAGCTTTTCAATCAGCCGCTGCTCTGCAAGTAAAAGGTCGGTTTCATGATCTTTTCAAGTATGCGATGCAGCACCTTTTCACATTCTCTCTTATAGATTCCGATAAGTTTCGTAATTCGCTTGGTTCCAACACTTCGTTCACCCCTAATGCCCTCTTCCAGTAAAAAGGAATGAAGTTCGGAAGCATCAAGAAAGCGAATCAAAGCTTTCATCTGTGAAACAACAGTGTTCAACATTTCTTCGTCAATTGTATCCGTCATTGCTTTGACACGATGAATTACGTCCTTCAAAGCATTCACGGCTTTGTGCTGGTGTTCAGCCGAGCCTTCACCCTCTCCATCGACTGGGGCTAGAACGGACGAACAGTCGTGAGAACTGAAGACAACACCCTTTCCTCTTTTGTTGATAACGCCGTAAAATGGGTCCGCCGACACAGCTTCTACTTCCACAAAAGCGCGAAGGAGACTCAGGACAAGGTCGCTGTCATCAAAAATGGTTTTCGTCGATAGATAGAATAGAGAAAAGAGAGGAGGAAGGACAGTATCCTGTATGACGTATTGCTTGTGAGAGAGTGTGCCAGGAAACCGAAAGGGCAGCACAATTTCAACAAGCAATTCTTACCGTTTGAGTCTCATTGGGAAACAGGCCGTGACAGTACGCCTTTAGGGTGGATACCTTCTCCTCACTCAATAAAATCGAAAAATCCTCAACTTCTCGGTCGATAGCACTACTTATAATTGCGGTCAATTCTTGTTCCTTTCGTTGAGCCCCATCGTTGGAATCCAGAGCTTCATTTCCGAGATAAGGATCATTGTTTGGAGTTGTTGGCTTTCCCGACGCGGAAGACATGACACGTGATTGACCCAGTTCAGAAGCTTTTTGAGTTTCATCAACGACATCACCATCTTGTGCCGGTTCAGTGACAGGCGACGATATAATAGGGAAACTGGGACGGTAGGCGATTCGGCCATTGACCACGAATTCTACCATCATCGACTGATGTTTTGCGAAGAGCCAGGGCGGCAAGATGCACGCATGGATCGCACAGTTCATGACCGATATGATCGTCAATGTGACTCCATCATCTGCTTCTAACGGGACACCCATTACGCGCGCCAGCAATTTTGAGCTCGTTAGGATGTACGTAAGGATCATGATGATTCTTCAACGTACACTAATACACTTTTCAAAGGAGATGTTGCAAAGCAATTGATGCAGTAAGAATTGTGTGACAGTGTCAAAACGAGGTAAATTTCCCAAAAGCAAGAGCGAGGCCGGCGTCGCGAAACGGCGTGGGATCCCGAAATCCAGAAAGCCGTTAGCAGCAGAGGTGCGGAGCGAGCTCATCTGGCTCGCTCCGCCTGCCTTGTGCACGGCGGTGACTGGAAGGAGAATCCGGCGGCGCGCTGCCGAGTTGGTGTGTCATCCTTTCAAATCATAACCGCTACAAATCAAGTATGGCAATGCAAATCTCTTATAGAACTCTTCAAGGATGGAGTGTTTGAGTAACAGAAAAATAATAGAAGCATGGAAAATAAGGAAAACGGAAATCATAAACCGTCCTCTATTCATCCCGGTACTGTTTAATTTAAATACACAACTTGCTTAGGTGTTTTTTACTAAGCGTTTGGGTACCTTGTGGTTTTCCAAATATTGCAACAGCGCCGTTGTGACATTGTGTTATTAATTCACTAGAGCGACGACGCGACCCATTTCTCCATTGCAACACTCGTCGTGTTTCCAAAATCATCCCAGCCTTTATAGTGACCTCCCAACAACTTATGATCACCTTGTCGCAAATGTTGTCATATACATTCTCGTTTGCGTCCCAATTAAGTGCTCACTTGTCAATCGAAAGCTGTAATATCGTATTGCAATGGAGAAAGCGATCGGGGAAGAAATAATCGGGAGCTTCTTGCACTTCGCGTGTGTGCTAATGCTCTGCATTTTCATCGAAGCCACTCTTCAGGCTATGGATCGTTTTGACTCGGTTGACGAACGAATCGCCTGCCTTAGTTGTTTTGACTTGTTCGTAAATGATTTACGCCGGAATCTGGAGCAGATTGTTTCTGGGAATCAAGTTGATGTCGCAGGCGGGGATTCCATGCCGCTTCTCGAAGACATGCACCAGGATCCTCCACCTCAGAATAGCAATATCTTGGTGACGAAAGAAGTTTTGGAAAACAGCCAAGCGCCAATGCAACCACAACGGGAGACACAAGAGCTACGACCGCCATGCGACGAAGAATCACTCGAGTTGGACGACATCCTAATAGCATCACCGCATCTGGTGTCGGAGACCCCAGTAGGTACTCCAGAGTTGGTCGCGGAGCATAAGGCATCTAAGACTCGAGAAGAGGGAGTTCAAGCTGCATTTAATCAGAAAGAGCAGAATTGTTGTCATGATGGAATCAAGTCGGAACGAAATTTGTATGTGGAAAGAGGTTTCGGTATCAGAGAGGAGAGTTTAAAAACACTTTCATCTTTGCCTGCTGCTCAACCGACACGTACGCGACTTCAAATGCGCCAAAATATCGAGAATTGGGACCGACGAAAGACAAGATCAACGACAAGATCAATAACAAGTGCCGGGTCAAACTTCGCTGGCGACCTCAAAAGCGTGGAGAATACAGTATTGCGAGTATCTACCAGCGTACACAACAACCTGAAAGTATCACCGCATCTGGTGTCGGAGACCCCAGTTGGCACTCCAGAATTTGTCGCGGAGCATAAGGCATCTGGGAATCGAGAAAAGGGAGTCCAAACTGCAATTAACCAGAACGTGCAGAATTGTTGTCGTGATGGAATCATTTCGGAACGAAATTCGGATGTTGAAAGAGGTTTCGGTATCAGAGAGAAGAGCTTGAATACACTTTCGTCATTGCCTGCTGCTCATTCGCCACGTACACGCCTTCAAAAGCTTCAAAATCCCGAGAATTGGGACCGACGAAAGACAAGATCAACGACAAGATCAATAACAAGTGCCGGGTCAAACTTCGCTGGCGACCTCAAAAGCGTGGAGAATGCAGTATTGCGAGAATCTACCAGCGTACACAACAACTTGAAAGAAAATGCTAAACCGAAAAGGGCTCAGTTGAAAAACAATTCGAATGCAATACAGAAGCGACTTCTTACTGGGGAATCTGTGAAGTCGTCAACGGCTGAAGAGCCGACAGCGCACTTTTGCAATCTGCCACGAGTGTACAAGATGAAGACGAGAATTTGCTAAGTGGATCACAACTATCATTACCTTTTTCTGATGAACATGACGCAGACTCCTGTCCACAACTTTTATTTGGTTTTCCTTTCGCGTCGACAGAATCAGATAGTGACTCTGATTGGGATGCGGATCTGGAGTTGGACAGACCGGAACAGGATGTCACAGTTTCAAAGCTTTCCTTGGTCCGCAAATCGACCGATCCCGACGGCTATCCGGTTCGTAACTTTTCAGTTCATCAAGATACAGAAGGTAAGTTGAGTGCGAATGATTTTATAACCGGTATTTTGCTCTCTGTTGCCAACCCCACTGCGGCCTTGCTAGATGTCATGTTTGAATTTCGGGTGGATACAAAAGAATCTAGTGTTCCTGGTGCTGGCCGGGGTGCTTTCTTGACGTTTTTAAGAGCTCGAAGAGTGAACAAGGAGATGATGATTGCGCCACCATTCACTGATGCTACCCCGGCAACAGTACGCGGGAAGACGATTAGTGTTAGAATTGTCGGAAAATGCCTAGAGAGTCATGAGGAAGACTTGAATCATGCATCAGCTCTATCTAAAGGACCCAACCTATGCTTTGAAATCGACTCCCCATATGGTCCGCTTGGCCCTCGTGGTAAGTATCAGACTTGTTAGAATGCTTATTTTTCACCCTTGTACCTCACTTCGTTGTCACAGATTTGAAACTTTCAGACCACTTTCAGCTCAAGTCGTTCTTTTTTAGCGGTTTTCCTGCAGAGTGGTGCTTTGGTGTCAGTGAGGATAGAGTTGGAGTACAACAGGTGTGCGACATTACCGACGACACAACGGGCGAGCCACAAGCTACCGCAAGGTCAGAGATCCCAATGTACATCAACGAAGTAAGACATACCGGTATAACGACAAATGTGCTTGTAAGAGAAGATGATGACCGTATGATCAAATATGTAGTTCAGTTGGATGGCGTTATGAAACCAGGAGAAACGGTTGAATTGCTAGCCAACTATGGCGTGATGTACGAAGCTGTCCGAGAACGAAAAGGATATGGCTTGAAGAATATTCATCGGGGAGATCATTCTGATGATGACCTGGGAACGAGACTAATTCGCAATTTCGATCTGCGATCTATTGTTCATGGAATCTGCACGACTATGTCTCTACGTAAGCTGGTTTGTATTGTTGACTTTGTCCTGAATGATATCTGGGGTCCTTTGAGTGCTTTGGTCGCTAGCTCGTCATCCCATTTTCCAGGCGGCGCTTCATCTTTAACAAATTTGCAGTGGATCGCTTTTATTCGGATATTATGGTTCAAGAAACTTGCTGAACAGAGACTGAATGATTTTCAAAAGAAAAGCAGAAGGCGTAAAGATACGTCGAACTTGATCAAGGCGTGCTCGGAATCACTGTGCGCCATCCGTGTTCCCTCCAATGTTTCACTCTTTGATCTTATCAATCAGCTTGAGAAGGAAGATCTCACCAATCAAGCTTACCGGGTAAAAGATGTGATCATGTTGGAGCTTGTTGAAGAATTTTATTACACGTTGCGAAAACGCGTAAGACGACCCTTTGTGCCAGATTGTGGTGCCCTCTTGGGGTCAATCTTCTTCGTGATCTTGGACATCGCGTTGCTATGTTGCAACTTAAATCTTTTGAGGAACCACAGGATGTGAATTATCAATCCGAGTTGGAAGCTCTACTTGTTTCGGTATCTAGAGCCGCTTCAGACAGCATGGGATATGCGAAAATTTGCCAATACCAATTTAGTTCGGGGACGACTTGCAATCGGCTTTCCTTTGAGTACTTACGACAAATGCTTAGTGATGAAACAGTCGACTTGGCCGCTGTTTTTGTTGAACGGAATGACAAAATACCGAAAGCTTTGCATGCTCTAGCTTACCGATATCTGTCTACAAAGGCCGCACTTACGAGCGGCGAGGACGTCGACATTTCCTCTGACAAACATTTCCTGATCCTTTGCGCTGCGGAAACAAGTGGAAGACTGAAAAGCATTGTGGCTGAAGTTTCGTCTTTGGGGTGCAATGAACAACTTGCGGATGTAGATCAAACTTTCTACAAAGTTTGGCAAATTGCATACGTGGTAATGGCATGTGCTTGTCATTACCTAGGAAGAAGTAGCAGCGAGCGACTTCTTTGTAAGATTTCATCAATACTTTGCATAGCTTATATTAGAAGCTCTTACAACGCAGATGAAAACAGACAAGACGAGGGCTTCCTTTCGGCTCCACCTTGCGGCGCAAAAGTCAGCTGAGGACCTCTACCGCTTTCGAGTACAAAGTATGAAGCAAGAGCAGCATCAGCGTCCATGATTTAGCTAGAATGGCTTAAGGCATGCTGGAAAGAATAAACGGGATTCACAACAGCTGTGCTTAATTAACACATTATTTACTTACAAACATCAAATAGTTAGTTCTTACTCCCTCACATTTGCATCTTATCCTGATCTGATACAACCGTTGCTCAGCTTGTGATGACGGAAACTATGTATTTTCGCAGTCTGGGCGTGTTGTGTTCTCACGTCCCCAGAAAATCTGGATGATGCGATTTCACAAGTTCCCAGAAAATCTGGGGGTGTCGTTTTCTCATGTGCAGTTTTCACCTTCCCAGAAAATCTGGAACTTTCGATGCATAGCACATTAGATTCATGCATAGCATAGCACATAACGCATACCAAGTATTACGCCAACAAACACCGTGGCCCCAGTTATAGCATCGGCCTCAAACCTCAAACACTTCACTCGTACTTGCCAATACCGTAGCCTGATTCATGACTGAGATGCAGTCGTGGTCGCCGTAAACCAACACTTTGGGTCCATAGTAAAATAAGACAGACCACGTTTCGCAAGGCTCTTCGACGTAAATATAATGACGTATAATGACAACACTTTCAAGACTGTTTTAATGCAACAATGACAAATGAAGTTTAAGAAACTGGGCGGTCGAACGACGTGCAGGTAACATCCGTCGCTCGAAAGAATATTGATTCATAACTGAAATAATGCAGTCGTGGTCGTCGTAAACCAACACTTTGGGTCGATAGTAAATAAGACAGACCACGTTTCGCAAGGCTCTTCGACGTAAATATAATGACGTATAATGACAACACTTTCAAGACTGTTTTAATGCAACAATGACAAATGAAGTTCAAGAGATTGGGCGATCGAACGACTTGTAGGTAACATCCGTCGCTCGAAAGAATATTGATTCATGACTGAAATGCAGTCGTGGTCGTCGTAAACCAACACTTTGGGTCCATAGCAAAATAAGGCAGACCAGTAAATAGAGAAGTCAACGTTTTGCATGGCTCTTCGACGTAAAGTTATAATAATTTGTTACGAAAATGCTGCCAAAGACTATTTCATTGCATCAACGACAACTGGAGCTGAAATAATTTGCTGAAAGAACGAATGAGTGATCGGCAGCATTGTCGCTCGGAGGAATTTTAGTCAAGGATAGGTTATCGTTACACTTTCGACTATAGTAGCTTGTTAGTCTGGGGGCGCGTGTTCTCACTCTCCCAGACAATCTGGGTGTTTGTGACTTCAAACTACCAGAAATAATTTATTACGGAGTACTCCGTAGAAGTTAAAACCTGCCCCACGGTCTGCCGACCATCCGTTTCGTACTACACGTTTCATCTTTCATAACGTTTGATGCCAAACGAATTTTACTCTGCGATTTTTTTGTGTTGAATGCATTCGGATTGGTTTTATTTATTTTAAATGTTTTAACGTTTTTCTCAGATGTTGTTTGCGATTATCATGATTGCGAAGAGGAGCGTCAAAACGGAGGAGGGACAGACCATGGGGCAGGTTTTAACTCGACCTGGTACCGGTACTCGAAATAATCACACACCACAAAACGCCGCCATGCACCATGGCCCATGGCGATGCATATCGCAAAATAATACTGCTATTTAAACACCTCACTCGTAATTGTGTACTGTAGCTTGATCGGTGGCAAGTGAGCAGATGTAGTAGGATGAAGAGTGCGTTGGAGACTTGTAAAGCAAAAAGAGGTCATCGTGCTGACAATCAGGGTGATGTGTGCAGCGCAGATGCCCACAATGACACCGAAGGTGTTTCGTCCACCACGGGAAGTAAGAATGCCAAACAACCAAAGTCGGTCGTGTTACCGAGACCACCAAGCTCGTCGCTCTTACAGCCACAAAAGAAATTTAACGAGATTGCAATCAGAAATGTTGCGTCGTCGCTCGACGAGATGGAAAACGCCTCATTCGAATCGGGGCATATGAGTCCGACTCTGGAACAGCAAGTGTTACTCGCTGGATCGATTATCGCTCACGCTTTACGCGATGGACCTTGGCCGTCGCCGGTCTTAAGTGCGACAATCAACGACGCGGAGAAAACGAGTCCCACATGTCGATGATCGGTGAATCACTGCGCAAGTTCTGCCAGGATATAGTTTTGAAAACAATGAGTGGGGCGGTTAATAGAAAATTTATTACTAGGATGGAGACAGGTTTTGACGAAAGACCTTTTATCGGTACTTTGTTGATGCTTCGGGAAGTACTGTCGCAAAATCATTACAAAATTTTCGGTTCAAACGGCAATCATCGTCAGGATAAGAACCAAATGGTCGAGGCTGGATCAGCTACCTTTGCGGCACAAGTACTGGCCACTTCGGTGATTTTATACGCTCTTCGACAACAGTTGGGATCCGACACACTCGTGAGTATGTTTTTGGAATCAGCAAATGAATACGACGAAAACCGGGGAGTTTCACCGGCTTGCTTTCACCGTACATTCACAAGAGAGAGACAGAGAGTCAAGCAACGAATCTGCGAGATGCCAGTTTCGCGCTCCACGCGTCTAAACATTCCCTGGTTGCAAGCGGGGCCACGTTAACAAAACGACGAAAGGATAACGAAGCGAATGCCCCAAGTCTACCAGAACCGAATGCGGTGCACATGACATTGCATACGAGTGTTGACATAAATTAGACATTACCAGGTAATTTGTATGCAATCTCTTCATAACTAGATTAAAATTATCTTCATGAGTTTTGCTCTGGCTAGGTTGTACTTTTTGTAAACCAGGATGAAAGAGTGGTCTGTCTTTTCAAAGAAGCGGGTCGAACTTCAGACTGGTGCTTCTTCCTTCGCTTGTGTACTGCTGCTCGATCGCTGCTTGTGTCCCCATTGTCTTGTTTTGCGGTATCGACAGCATCTGCCTTGCGCTTCTTCGATGCTTTTTCGGATGGTTCGCGTATCTCGTGGGGACCAGGCTTTGAATTCGCAGATGAGAAGGACGCTATACTTTCAGCCCTATCGCTGGGGAAAGACATGACATCATCGTCTTCGTAAAGTGGCTTAGTCTCGCGATCGTTTGGAAAATCAGAAACTCTAGCAGGGTTGCGATGCGAAGTCGGCGGAGTTGGCAATGCGTCGAAGAGCGTGGTTAGATTGTTTTCATTTTGTAAAGTATTCTCTGGTTGGTTTGGCCCTCGAACAGGAGAGAGGGGACGACGGGTCGTCAAAGAAAGGTGGTGCTCTTCCTTGGCCTTGGCATTCTTTGTAAAGACCTCTCGTGACCTGTCACTTGGTGTACAGAAAGCAAGTAGATTTCTGGCTGCCTTGAGTGAATCAAGGTTCTCATTATGCACCGACTCTTTAATCTTGTTGTCGGACAAGCCGCCCTCTTCGCAATCAGCGCCTGAGTTTTTTAAAGAAAGAGCCGTGTGGCTTAAAACAACTTTTCCCCCTTCCTCTTGCAATTCTAGATTCGCGGGCGCCGACGGTGTTTCGTAAACGACCTCGCTTCGATTTCCACTGATCAAAATGTCTTCCATATTCACAACCTGGTTCTTAACTGCACTTGAGGGAGACATGTTGTCAGCATTAAATGTACAAGCTTCGACGGCCATTTCATCGATACCTTCGTCAACCGAACAAGATGTATTCGCCGGACCTGGACCGACGACTACCATCATAGGACTTTCGTTGGTCTGTAGTGAATCGCTTTCAGCCTCTTTGACATCCATGGCCGCCGCCAAGGGATCAGTTCCGCTTTCTCGTAGGCACGATCCGTCGACAGCATCGGAAGCAATAGACTGATTCTCAATATTAGGCGAGCTTGGTCGATTTGGATAAATAAAGGGAGACGACGGCATCTCGTTGTTTGAGCCAGAATCTTCCACCGACAGTTTGCTCATGAGGTCCACCTCGTTACCGACTTTACGCGTTGTCGGTGACAAAGTCTTTCGAAACTCCACCACCGCAGGGTCGCTTAGGGGGTGAACATGCGTATCGCCGTCATCGACTAACATCCATTCGTGGTCGCATGCTTGTTGAACAGTAAAGCGCGAATTCGTATCAACAACAAGCAATTTGCGGATCAGGTCGCGAGCAGATTCCGATATGCCTTCCCAATGCTCATTCGAAAACTGAACCCGCTTAGAGTCTCCATCGCCTTGGCTGTCGGTGCTAGCTGCATCGTCGAGTTCCACATCAAAAGGCTGCGTCCCGGAAAGAAGAACATACAGAATAACTCCTAAAGACCACATGTCTGCCGGTTTGCCATAGCGTCCGCGTCCCGCTACTGTGCTTCGGCGCTTCAAAACTTCCGGGGCAAAGTATTGCGGAGTGCCACAGAACGTCTTAAGTGATTCTTGGCAACCATTCACTGCCTTCGCGAGCCCGAAATCAGTAATTTTGACTTCTATGCAACGATCGAGTCCGCGATGAACACAGAGGATATTTTCTGGCTTGAGGTCACGATGTACGATATTGCATTCTTCATGAAGATAGTGGATGGCGTTCAAAAGTCGTCTCATCACGCGGCGACTTTCCGTCTCGGTAAACCTTCCCTTTTCCACAATCCGATCAAATAGATCGCCGCCATGAAGAAGCTCCATGACCAAGTAAATATTGTTGGACGACGCAGTTGGAGGATACACGTCAAACAATCGTACGACGTAGGGGTGCTTGAGCTTTTGCAGAATGGTTGCCTCTGCTTGCAAGGCTGTCGTCGGCTGAACCTGCATTAAGCCTCGATTACGTCCTCCGATGGATATGATTTTGACGGCTCGTTCCTCGCCGCTTTTGCGATGAATCGCTCTTCTGACCTCTCCTACCGTTCCACTTCCCAAAAGATCTCGAATGTCGTATTCTTCTTCCACACGTCGACCAGTGCCCGGCATTTTGTTCGCCATTTGTCGATTTTGTAGAGTTCTCCAACCAACAATCTCTCCTGCCGGCGACTTTCCAACATAGTTCGAGTGTTGCCGAATTTCTCGGACATTGACCGCCGGCTTGCGCTTTTTGCCACTGTGCTCGGAGGATTCATCTGCCACGACTTTAACACCTGCGCCGTGAATCCTGGTTGCTGCTGATGCAAATTAACAAAGACAAAGGAGTGCTGACTGAGAAGCTCCTTTAAAACCGTCGCGGAACGTATCTTCTTTTTCAGTGTGTGCGGATTAACCAAGCATATCTCGTCCCCGGTATGTAGCATGCGTTTCTCTCCTCGGCGCAACAGTGTCGTTTGGTTGACGATCGTTCCATTTCCACTCATATCTTCCAAAAGACTTGCATTCGAGGCAAAGTGACTCCAGGTTGTGTCAAGCTCGAATCTAAGCAACAAAAAATCCGACAGTGTCGATTGGATATAACTCCGTATGCCCACTGTTGTCGATTGTTTTCGTCGACATCCGACCCATCCTCCGGTTTGATGGCCCGCAGATCGCATTTGGGACTTCTTCCGATCGTATACTCATTAAAGACATCCGAGGGATGCAAGTGTTCAATTCCTAGGAACGAAATACCTCCTACGGGTTGGGATTCGTTGGGTTGTCGCGGCAAAGATCGAACGCGGGTCGCGACGTTTGGGTCGGCATCAAACGACCCCACGGCAGAGTGCGAAGCACGCCCGGACTAAACGGCGGAAGCGGTGAGAGTAAGGCACCATCGTCGTCACCCAGTTGCGTCAAATCCGGATTTTGAGTCAAAATTTCCGATGTTTGCGTCTGTGTGAGGTTCGCCTATCAAAAGAACGATTGTGAGAGAAGAAAGTTGCCGCCAAAAAATGGAAGAACACAATAGAAGCCCATTCATCACGTACATCCTGCGAAGTGCCATACGGTGGAGGTGTTAGATCAATTCGAGTGTTTTGACTTGACTTCATTTGGGAAGATGTCGTTTATAATGCAAATAATAAAGCAATGCTTATCAAGCAAATGCCTCGATGAAGCAGAACAAGCTTTTGCTTGCTGTTTTGCTGTTGCTGTTGTACAGTTTAACTGCAGTGTGGGTATGGTCGCCGGCGGATCGAGCTTGCACTTTGGTGTGACACGTGACGCAGGCTGCTCCATCCCACTATAAAAATAAAAGTAGAGTTAGGGCTCGCGTGCGCGCGTGTTCAACGGAAACTTTTGATTTCGGACGAGTTTTTATCCTCACTACTACGTAATTAGTAAGTATTTTCTAATAGTGAGAATATTTGCTGTCATGTTTTATGTTGGTTATAACGGTCGTGAGTACCGCTCGGTAACAAAACATAGATATTATTTTATAGTGAGAATTTGCTGTGATACTTTATGTTGGTTATAACGTTCGTGAGTACCGCTCGGTAACAAAACAAAGATATTATTTTATAGTGAGAATTTGCTGTGATACTTTATGTTGGTTATAACGGTCGTGAGTGCCGCTCGCCGCTCGGTATAAACGGGGAAAACGGGAAAACGCGGCAAAAAAGTTCCTCCCATGACGGACACAGCAAGGAAATTATTTATTTCCTTGGGACACAGAGGTGCAACAAGAGGGTGCATTAACAATTGCAATTGCCGGCTGCTGGATTGTTGATGTTAAGGCTTGGAAATAACTCTTGAGTTTATAAGTCCTATCCACGTTGTGGGTTTCTAACCGAAGTAGACCGCTAGACTTGCATTAATTGTACAACCAGGATAACAACAAGACGACGGAGGAGTAAGCTCGAAAAAGTCGTGTTTGTCGTTGGTCAACAAGCGGAAATATGGGACGAGCTCAAGTATTATTTAATCAACGAAAAGGACGAGGTCGAGGGCGAGGCAGTGGTCGTGGCACAGGCCGACTCGATGGAGCAAAACGACGGATCAGTCGACCGAAGTGGAATGCCGGGGGGAAAGACGACGAGAATGAAAATGAAGAAAAGCATGATGTTGATAGTTATGACTTCGAGGAGAGATTAGAGGATGAGGTGTCTTTACTTGAAGCCAATGTCGCTTCTCAGCGTTATGTGATGCCTACCAAGAAGGAAGACTTAGAACCAGCAACTCTTGCTTTCAGTATGACTGATCCAGACCAGCTACGAAAAGATATGAATTTTGCTTTAAAACATCTTTCCTTGGCAGATCGATTTAGAATCCCTTCTCGACTAATTTCGGCCATCACGGGTGAGGAGCCAGACAAGGATGTCCGCGACGACTCTACTGCTGTTTCTTCACTCTCTTCCGTGACGGCAAAGTATTGTGCTGCCAATGCACTAGCCGATCCAGTCGCCAGTCGATTGGGAATTCAAAACCTACCTTCGAGGCCGGTAAAACCTCCGCCGGAGGAAGAGCCGCTCCCAAAGACGTCGGGACGGGTTTCTCTGTTCGGAGTCACAGCTACTGCCAACGCGAATGCGGTAGATCAATTGTTGAATCTACCCGAAATGTCGGGTTCGCACGTGTCACAGGGGGTAGACACACTTTTGAAATCATATGATGAAATCGAGCCGTCTGCGACGTCGCCAGCCAGTATAAAAGTAGAGGAAGATAATGACGATCTCATTATGAGATTACGATCGTTACCCAGTCAAGACCAGAATGATTATCCTCGCGTGGCTACGGCAACTTCCAATGAACAAGACAAGATAGACGAGTGGCTTAAAGAAACGTTGAACAGTGTCGACACAGCCAACATTACTCCATCGGAATCCAGAGACAAGAAAGAAGAAGTCTTAGAGGACGAAAACTTGGAAGACTGGCTTGATAGTATGATATAGACTAGTGTAGATATTCTTTTGAAAGATTTTACGTCGTTTGCTACCACACAATTAGAAATCTTAATTTGGGCCTTGACCTGCCTGCGTTGTTGATCTATCTTCCACTAGCTCCACATGCT
Organism: Fistulifera solaris; assembly: GCA_030295235.1. Lineage (NCBI taxonomy): Eukaryota > Bacillariophyta > Bacillariophyceae > Naviculales > Stauroneidaceae > Fistulifera > Fistulifera solaris. The sequence continues at coordinate 1,157,639 of AP026127.1, read as the reverse complement.
CAACCTGTGCTTTCCCAATCGGTGCGGGTATTCCCTCCTGATAGCTAGCGGGATGTGCATAGTGCTGGAGTCCGTAATGAAAGTGGCGATGTAGATTGCGGGGTACTGGTGCCACCGGCTCGACTTCGGCCGGCAATTGCGCCGTGTGCGGATGTTCAGATCCGGGGTATATCTTTAACCGCGGTTCCAAGAAACCATGTCTCAACCGATTTCGCTTGAGCATGCCCATGACTGCTTTGCGCAATACTTCTGTGGGCTTTCGATTCATCATTTCGGCAGCCGTTCGTTCCTTGAGTCCTCCAGGATAGCCGGTATGCCAACGGTACACTTTATCTTTCCATTTCTTCTGCGGCTCTGTGAAAGTAACTTTGGAGGCATTGATTACAACAACTGTGTCACCCATATCTTTGTTAGGGAGATAGGTAGGTTTGTGCTTTCCGCGCAGAAGCGAAGACACTTGGACCGCTAATCGCCCTACCGTTTGATTTTGTGCATCAATAAGATGCCAGCAGCGCTGCAACTGTTTTCCTGGAAAAGACATGACTTTGATTGCCTGTGATACAGAACGAAATTAGCCAGGTTTGATTGCTGTTTGTATTATGGTTGTCAATTATTGTTGTCAACATGAAGCTCGCATGATGAACTCTCGTTGCTCCTTGCTCGCGGTGCTCGGTGCTTATTTCATTAAAATGGCATGTCGTACGGCGCACAGACGTTCATAGGTCAAAACAGACAGTGAGTCGTGATTAGTTCGTGATTCACTCTATCTTTACTGTACCTCATACAGTAGGCGGCACTTTGCGAGAAAATGCGGATGCGAACGAGAACGGATCGCATTTGTTACGGACTAATGTCTTAGGCCAGCACTAAAATTTCCACAGGGCCCCATACCAGCACTTTTAGCAAAAATTAAGGGCATCGACTTGCGAATGATCATTACTCCATCAATATAAAATCAAAATCAGAATTACCATTAATTATTAGCACAGAGACGGATAATGGACAATAAATACTTATAATCCGGCAAAAATTCTACGTATTGGTGATTTGGTTGCTCTACAAACGTTAAAGGTCGAAAATTGACCGTCGGCGCTTTAGCTAAGTGCATCTACGAACTCAAAGCAAAAATGTAAAAAAAAAAAGCTAGCTCACGTTGTCTATTAGATCTTGCTTGAGGTGTAGATAGTAAAATTGCGATCTTCTTAATGATCTTGGTGTATGTATTAACCAAAGTGGCGCGGAGGGTCGAAAAGTGCTGGTATGGGGCCCTGTGGAAATTTTAGTGCTGGCCTAAGACATTAGTCCCATATGTTACGCTCGTCGTGTCACAGTCACAGAACAAAATCAATCAATCAAACAAGCACATAAACTTTCAATCACAAACCAGAAGACGAACAACAGTACACAACAAAGCAATTTTCACCTTGATAAAAGGATACAATGATTTCACAAAAGGCCCGCCGACAGCCTCCTCTGGTGGCGTATTACAACTACCGGGAGTTTGTTCCGACGAGCCACAAAAAAGAAGCTTCGGCTCCGACGATCTACGAATCTGCCTACCATCGTACCGCACCGTCCCAGCAAAGACAGTTTCAGCATGTACAACCGGCAGTGTGGTACCAAAAGCATTTAAAAGCAAACAAAAACGATGTCGTTCGAGAATATCCACAACCGGTTAGTTTTGACCCCGTTCCTCATTCAGTCGCTACTCCTTTGATGAGAGAAGAGCTTTACGCCCAAGTTTCGTCTCATGCGACAGCCGCAAATACTACGGAAGCAAAGCATAGTCGGTCTGTCCCGCATTTGGCAATATGGCCGATGATGATGCGTCATCCCAAAGGTACGGATGTCACGACGACTCTTGCGCAAGAGCAACAACAACGAAACCAGCATATCCATGACCACTTTATCCACTGGCCACACTGGATTCACCTGGATCAGTCTTCTCTCGTTAGAGATCCACATGCTTCACATTACCAATGGAGCTGGCGACGGTCCCATTTCGTCGGGGCCGGAGCAGCGTAGCACCTGCATAACACTTTTGAATCCTTCATGCGCTTAAAATCTCAATGCGAAGAAAAACAGCGACTCATCCGACAAATGTATTCCACCTCGCTCTGCTGAACTGGCTTACTTATATAAAAATAATAGACCCCCTACTTCTTCAGACATAAATTTTTTAATCAGTCATGCGTCATGCGTTCTTGAAACACGATTGATGATGATTCGCTCTCGAAAGCGTTCAACGTCATCGACGTCAGTATGACGTTGACTGATTGCTGCATGCCGCAGGCATGCAATGTCAAGTTCAACTTTGCCACGTCAAAGAGACTCAAACTCGGCCATTTGGATTTTTGTTTGTTCACTTTTCCTATCATCGAGCAAAGCAAGCAACAAACAACGAAGAGAGCGATACAATAGAGATAACATCTTTTGTAGCCTCACGAATCATCATCACGTACTACGGAACTCCTCTTTTAAAAATCCTCCTTCTAACAATGCTCTTTGTCAACTCACTCTGCAAAAGGGTGTGAAGGCCTGCTCGCTTGTCTACGAATTTTCCCTTCGACAACAGATCCGATCCATGAGTCTCATTGCGCCCGGCACAAGCATGTTAAGTTCCGTCATTCATCTCGAAAAAGCTCGTCCTTGGTACAATAACGCGAGTGAGGGATCCAACTTGGCTTCGGATAATGCTGTTCGTTTGACAGATCTTTTCAAAGGCAAGACAGTAGCGCTCTTCGGCGTGCCGGCTCCGTTCACTGGTACTTGTACGAACGAGCATTATCCAGGATACAAGAAACTAGCCGATGAGCTACTAGATGCTGGTTGTGATGACATTATCTGCTACTCGGTATCGGATCCTTATGCGCATCATGGTTGGCAGTTGGCATTGAAGAATGACCCCAGAAAGATTCAATTTTTCGCGGATCCGGAAGCTACTTTCGCCAAGGCGTACGGCGTTGATCGAGTGTATGATAAAGTCTCATTGGGAACTCGTTCTGAGCGATTCAGTATGATTGTGGTGGACGGTAATGTTGCTTACTTCAAGGTTGTCGACAATGCCGCGGCAGACGCCGAACAATTGCTGGAAGAGCTTCGAGAAATAAAGGACAACAAGGAATTCGCTTGAGTGAGTGCTCGAGCGTTCTCAACTGTACAGGGGATATGAAGAACTATGTCACTGCACGCGCCGCTTTTCGACTTAATTGCATTTTTGTCATTACATTATCAAGTGTCAAATTATATAATGAAAGAATTAATTATCTTCTCGATACTGAGCCCCTTGTGATCCAAGCTGTGCAGCCGCAAACACACCCAGGCTGACAGAGAAGCCTAATAATACCAGCAAGCCGGTGGTAAAATTTGGTTCTACCGTCCCCACAATGAACTGATCCAAAGCCTCTGGTAATTCGTTCTTGGTCGTTTTGCTCCAAGCCTCTACAGTGATCGCCATGCCTGCGGCTACAAACAGGATTCCTGATGAACGAAGTGTTTTAGTATGAGTGGGAGGAACAAGGACACGAAGAAACGCGCTCTGTTTCACGCATGTCGTGGCACAACAAATCGTTCTCTTTAGACTCACCCGATATACCCAAACCGATTTTCAAGAAGCGATCAATAGCAATCTGCACAGGTCCAGGAATCATAGCGATAATGTCAATTTCCTCGTTTAGTTCTGCCTTTCGCTTCATTTCCTGTAGTTTTCGGCGTTGTTCATTGATATTCTCCATTTGCTTTTGACTCAATTGTTGCTCTTCCAACGTCTTCAATCCGTATTTGTCCCGTAAAATACGTTCCGCTCGCTGATCGGGTGACAAGGATGCATCATCTTCTACAACGGGAATGGTATTCGAGCCCCCGCTTTCGACGCTCTGCAAAAATGGTTTCGTCGCAGGGATCGATGTGTCATCCGATGGGGGTGCGTTCGAGTCCGAAGACTTCTTTTCTGATTTTGATGGGGCCAATTTTCCAAAGCCCTTCCCCTCCGATTGGCTTCTTCTCTTTTGGGCGAAAAGTGAAAACTGTAGGGCTCTTGGTTGTTGCGTAATTAACGGGGTGGCCGGACATGTGAAGGATGAAACAGATCCAGCCAAAAAGAGGACGGTAATCAACATCGACGTATTCATCGTGATATCAAATAGCTTTTGCGGGTTTTACACAGTCGGCAAAGCGTTCTATGGCGTTTAGTGATCTATGGAGATTAGAAAGTAATAGTTGAATCCTTCAACGTTTGATGGTGTTTGATGTTTGTTGCTTGGTTTGTTGTGGTTGAGGCGAAAATCTTTCCAGTAAAAAACGCGGCACTCAATTTTCTGATTTTCCTCTGGACATTCGTGACCCTGATGTGGCGTTTGAGTCTCGAGTCGTCGTCATTCAATTGGCGCGCCTTATCCATCTCTTATTTAAAACTCTGCCGGCGCGCTACATTCAAATACAAAACTTGAAAATCCTATAAATAACCTTCGTTGTACTTATGAGACAGGCCCTCTATTTAAGGCTCAAAAATTTTCATCGAGAAGGCTTGGGCGATGCACGCTTGATGGTTGAGTACTTTTTAGAGAAGAGAGGCACAACGCGCACCACAACTTCGTGAGAGGCTCACGAACTCACGAAACAAAACGACGCTTTGTGTTTTTTCTTTTGCCGCACGTCGCTCCTTATTGGCATTGCTGCAATTCAAAGGAAGTCAAAAATTAGTGCACAACAAGCTAAATTGATCAATAAGAAATCGTGTAGACCGACAGCAAAACTAGGGTGCTCGTTGACTTGTAGAAGCTTGCGATCTCGGAGTTATTTTCCGAATTTTGATATCGCTGGCACCCCTGTATGTTGCAATCGAAGATGGTGCACAGCAATAATGGACGAAACGCCTTGACACCGCGACAAGTTCCGCAAACAATTCACACATCCTCTAGCCCGGGCTTGCCCAACATCAAATCGACTCAGCATGCTCCTCCACAAGGCGGTCGTCGCTCACAGAGCAGCATGCGACCGGCTCACAACAATAATCTACCTCCAACGATTTACGCAAGGTCTGCGTCTACTGGGAGGGCCCAAGATTATATTCCTGCTTCCCAAGTTGTGCGAAAGAGCGACTCTGCAATCGATGACCCGGATGAAGTGACAAGAGCTATCATTGATCTTCGAAAGAACCGAAAAAAGAACAGCACGGGTGGAACGAGTCGATCGACTTCTAGGGGCCCATCTGGTCTTCCGAAATCGATCAGTAGCGTCGGCAGTGATCTGCAGGTTCCCCATTCGAGCAGTAATGCGAGCAGTCAACAGGAGAATCGAAATATATACGGATACTCCTCCAAGGGAAAATCTGGCGATTCTTCACCGCGATCTAACCCGTCGCAAGATAGTTCTCAGGAGAATTCGCGCCTGCGACAAGCAGAGGCAAAAATTGATGGACTCATGCAAGAGCTGGAAGATCTAAAATTTTTTCAAGAACTCGAGGAAGTGACAGATGACATTCCTAAGAAGGGCTCTGGAGTTATGAACCAATCATCTCCAAGACACAACAGAGATTCTGCTCAGCATCATCTGAAAAACACCAGTTGGACTCCGTCTTCTTCGTCGCCATTGCATTTGCAGAACCATGGTCAGATTCAACATAGCTCTTCGATGCCCATGATTCCCACGGTCATTCGTGCACCTTCGCCGCAAGCCAGAGGTGGCCGACTGCCTCCCCCTCCTCGGATCGACGGAGCTCGGGTCGACAACGATGACGACTATGACGAAGAAGAAACCAAGATCTCGCTCTCTCCCAGACGGATATCACGACTTGATCGAACTTCGTTGGAGCTAGAGACACAGACCCTTATTCGAAAGATTCAGGTTTTGCAGAAGGAGAAAAGGGGCTTGAAAAGCACTATACAAAGCTACCGCACGTCAATGCAGGAACAGCGAGACGCATCAGATGAACTCGAACGCATTAAATCAGAGTCATCGCAGTTAAAGGCGCAACTATCGCAAGTACAGGCTCAGCTCCATTTAGCGAGACAGGAACAGGAACATGCGCAGCATCGAGTCGTAAGTGACTATAGGATGCGTTTGGAAGGGGCGGCATCTGTGCAAGAGACGCTTCAGCAGAAACTAGTAGAGATGCAAAGGAACGAGATAAGGCCCACCAGTTGTTGGCCAAGACGCAAAAAGAACATGCAGAGAAGCGTAGCCAGTGGCAAAACGAAATGTTAAATGAGCGGGAAAGTTTTCAGGCGCGTGAATCAGTTTTAGAGCTGCAGCTATCGGAAACAACGAACGAGGTGAAGAATCTTCGACGTGAATGTGAGGAGAAAGAACAGGAAACTGAGGCACTGAGAGGCGAATTGAATGATTCTATATCATTGCAGCGAAATATGGAGAAAGATTCCTATTCTCGTCTTAAAGAAGAACTCGCGAAAATGGAACAACGCTACCGCGACCGGGAAGGAGAACTGATCCATCGGTACGAAAAGGAAGTTGAACGGTTAACAAATCAGCGGGATGAGCAGGCGCAGCTTGTTTCCAAAAAAAGACGATAAGTTGAAAGCTGTCTATTCAGACCACAAGGTGAAGTTCGAAGAATTGAGGGAAACGTTTGAGAATAAAGAGAATCGCCTGAGAGGGGAATTGTCGGAATTACACGATCTCGAAGTCAAAGAATATATAAAAGAGCTCGATTGTCTGAAAGAACAGCTTAAGATTTCTACTGATCACCAAGCTTTCGAATTACGGCAGAAAGAGACTGCAGCTATACGCGAACGAGACTCGCTGCAGGTCAAGATGGAAGCTGAATTTCACGCTGAGAAGGAACAACTGCAGACAGCGATAATTAAGCTAGAAACCGATTTGCGGATATCTGAAGAATATCGGCGCAAACTGCAGACTGAGATTGACGCTAGACCTGATTTCGGAGCTATGGAACACAAAGAACAGCTTCAGTTAATGGAAATCGAGAGACTCCGAGAGGTGAATAGCAACATGAGTCGCGAAATGGAAAAGCATCAGCTCAAAGTAGCAGATCTGAGTAGAGAGCTCGCGGAAAATGAATCTAAGTACCAAGCCAAGATACGACAATTTGATACCTGGCACCTGGAGCAAATTCAATCTCACGAAGCAAAGGCGTTGGAGCGAATTATCGAGCTGCAGTCCTCTGAAGAAGCTCTTCGAAAAGATATGGAGAATCGAGAGAATGATTGGAACGATAGGAAAATTGATCTGGAAACTAGAATTTCCGACCTTGAGCAGCAACTAGAAAGAGTAAGGCCGCGATGCTCGAAACCCGGTTATCGCTGAGAAGATCCAGCGATAGTAAACTAGAGGAGATGGAAGAAATAAAAAGTGCACACGAACAGCTTAAGAAAGTTTTCGAGGATGAAAAACAAAATCACGAGAGTATATCCTCATCATTGCGAGTCGAGCTCGCCGCGTTTGAACAAAAGTTAAAGGCCGCCGAACAGCAAGCAGCTGAATATGAGAGTGAAGTTTTTGCACTTCAAGAAAAACTAAAAAAGAGCGAATTCAAGCTGGAAACACTGGAATCAAAGCTTCAACAGAAGCGCGATCGTATCATAGAACTGCAAGACAAGCTCCGTGTTCTTAGTGAGCAATCCGTCGCACACGCAAGTGATTCTCAGGTTGAAGTGTCGAAGCTGAAGTCGGAGATGACTGATATGAATAGCAAATACGAAATTCAACGCCGAGATCTTGATGGCAAGGCTGACGAACTGCTCAAAAAGAAGGAAGAGGTACTTCAGTTGATGAAGAAGGTCGATCGCCTTGAAGAAGTCGAACAAGAGCTAATTGAGACCAAGGAGCTACTGAACAAGGCAGAAAAGGAAAAGGTAGACCACGTGCTTGAAATCAACAAAATCCAGAAAGAATACGAAGACGCACTTGATCGTTTAAATGACATCAGCGAAAAGGCTGACGAGCACAGCCATCTTGCAGCGGAACTACAGCTACGAGAGAAGCAAGTCAATGACGTAAACGAAAGGTTTGCTTCAACGTTGAGGGAACTACAAGAGAAGTTAGAAGAAGAGCGTAGAGCGAAAGAGACTTTAATAGAACGATTGGGTGACACACAGGCCGATCTGGAATTGAAGGAGCACCAGCTCACTCGCCTCCCGAAGCTACAGGCTCAACTAAAAGACTTAATTCGAGGTAGAGAAGACTTGCAGGCACAGCTTGGTCGTATTGAGGGTGAACTTGAACGAAAAGTCAGGCAGCTTGATCGTTCCACGAAAAAGTATAACGCCACTGTTGACGAATTAAAAGACAAGGTCGAAAGCCATACAGCATCAAAGCTCGCACTTCAAGAAAGAATAAGAATCCTCGAGAGCGAGATTAATTTTAAGTCTGAAAATAGTGAACGACAGGTTGAGCTCATTGAACGGAATAAGGAACTGAGCGACAAAAACCAAGAACTTCAGTCGAAGCTGGAGAAGACTGAGCTGGATTTGAGAATTAGCAAAAGAAGCTTCTTGAAGCAGAGAACGAGTTTCCGATTGAGCTACATACTAAAGTTGAAGAACTCACAAAAGCGAAAGCTACTCTTGAAACAAAATTACAGTCCGCTGAAGAAGAGTTGGAAGAGCGAGAGAAATACTTCAGAGATTCTTCGGACAAACATTCTAAGGAGATGAGTGAGGTGCGAAAGCAGCTACGAGAATCATTAGAGGCAAAAGAGTTGTTACAATTGAAGCTCAATGAAACGATGACTCTGCTATCGCAAAAGACTGACTTTATCAGTGCCACCTCCAGTCAGTACTCCGACGAAGTCACAGACCTGCAGTTGAAACTTAGCCGACAGCTCGAAGAGAAGCAGGAGCTTCGAGAAAAGATCGATGTCCTTGATGAAAAACTACGCGAGAAAGAACGCGAGCTTTCGGCTGTTCAGATGGATCAGCAATCGAAGTTAGAGGAAGCGATGAAGGAACGACGCGCTCTCCGTCTCAAAGTTGAAAGTGCAGAAAAAGCTGTAGAAAGCAAGGAGAAGCGCATAGTCGATATCATGGATCGTCACACACGAGAAATCACTGGCTTAAAAGATCAGATCACAGAACAATCGAAAACCATAAATCAACTAGAGGAGTCAAAGAAACGTTCAGAAGCTACCAAAATTGCGGAGTCAAATTCGGACATAGCAGGGTTGAAGGAACGGGTAGCATCTCTCGAGAAATCTTTAGAAATTGAGCGTTCACTCTGTATCGATGCAGGAAAAACGAAGAAGAGGATCGAAGAAAAACTTCAGGAAGTTGAGAAAGCCAAAATGGAACTTGAAGACAAGTTTCTGAAAACGAACAACGAGCGGTCCGAAGTAATCAATGCACTCGAGGAGGTGATTAATGAGGTCCAAAGCCGTGAAGAAGAGATCGAAAATCTCGCATCACTTCTTCGCAAACGAGAAGAAGAGCTCGAACACGCTAAAGTAATCGCAACGAAAGCTCTTGCCTCTGCACAAGAGATAAAGTCACGTGTCAAGGACCGCGAGAATAATTCCGAGCTCTCCGCGAGAATAGCAGAACTCAACAAGATGGTCGACTTCGTCACAGGTAAAAACGAAGATTTGCAGAAAAAGATTGTTTTGTTGGAACGCGAAATTCACGAACGAAAAGTCGAGTGCACCGCGCTTAAGGAAAAGCTCCGATTCGCGGAATCCAAGCAGAAAGGCGAGAAGGGGTCTGAAGAGAAAACCACAAAGAGTAGGAGCAGCGGTTTTGGCTTTGATTGCGACGCTTTCCAATCTCTCGAAACCTCTTTTGATCCACACGGGTTTGACACGTTTGCTAAATTTGACGAAACAGCCTCCACGAAGCTTGATCAGAACGAATCTATGTCGACTAACTCCGCTGACTTTGGTCAAACTAATGACTGGTTGAATGATTTTGATGGAAGCAGTATTGAATCAGGGCCGTCCCAAGGCAGGGCAGACGTTAGTGCGTCCGATGAAAGGCGGTCGATTGAACGAGACGCGTTGCGCAAGTATATCCGCAAGCGATACTTGAAATCCAAAGCCATGAGCAGCAGTCAAAGCAACAACAGCGGTTAGCCTGTGATGTCCGTAATACTTTATTATTATTGTTTTATTTATGTTATTTGTGAATACATTGGCATTACAGTAGCTTTTCTTATACAAGTTCATAGCACGACCCTTCCAATACTTCATACGAAGTAGCAGATCTCTTTCTCCCCATCCTCTGGGTTGCTGTGAGTAATAGCGTCCACCTTGCCTTGGACTAAAGCAAACTGACGAAACTGTCTGGACAAGAAGCGCGCTTTGGCAGCGATGGCGATCGTTTGTTCGTTAGCAGATAGTCCACCTGGGAGCTTGGCCTGCATGTCAAGAACGCCTTTGATAACGGCTCTTCGATCTTTGCTCAACTGTTTCACTATAGAAACCTCCAAACCGCGTAATCCTGATCCCAGAACTTGCACAGCTTTTTCCAATGTCATGCTTTCTTCGCAACTCCTTGCATGAGAGGCCAGGGTTGCTTGCAACAAATTTCCTCGCACTTCATAAACGGCTTGAATACTGCGAACCACTCCTGGGCTTTGTCGATACATGCTGCTTTCATTCTGTGCAACGCTGCGAAAGAGCTTGTAGTCGTTTTCCGTGTACCAACAGACTTGTAGGTCGACATGTCGATCATGATGTAAAGTGGGAGAGTATTCTTCAGTTGTTTCGTCGAAGTGAACTCGTCGCTTCCGACATTTGGCTGCATTCTTCACCGTTGTGATCGTCAGCGATCTACAAGAAGAGTAAATGGACGAGCTGCAAGTTTCGGTAGTTGAAATAGATGTCACAGAGGAGGATCGCGATTGCCGAGTTAGACGTCGTTTCTTGTCGCAGCAAATCACATTTGCGTTCGCGTCTTCGGCATTGTCGCCTTCGAATGGTAAAGCCCCTAGCATATTCTATAATTCTCTCGTCAAATGGATCTTTCGAGACAAGAATGCACGCTGGATCCAGCAAGGTGAGCAAGATATACGATGAGAATGAATAGATGCAGGCAATTCACTTTGCTTGCAAGTGTTTCATGTGAGCAGAAGCGAGAGTTCCCAGTTCCCACATCGGAACACAATAAAGTGGGTGTAGTCACGGATCCGGCGGTGCTGTTGATTTTTCACAGTTCTTGGATACCGTTCTTCCATGGACTATGATGCAATAAGTACGAAATCAAAAGAGTGTTGAAGCGCAGTCACAATTAATAAGAACTACGATCACATTAGTACTGTCACTCGATATACTAAGTCATTAAAACGTTGAAGTTTACAGTCATTTGACGCCAAACTCACGTACACGCACTGCGGACGTGCGGACGTACGTACACTACTGTATATACAATATGTACTATGCGATACTGTAAGGTGCAAACTGCAAAGGGCATACGGCACTCAACCATCTCGCATCTCGCACCTCGCATCAATCCCGAGTTCGAGCCTTAAGTCACGGAAGACACCGCGAAGGAAAGCAGCAATAAGCAATGAACAAGATGCAAAACTTTCATGCCATTCATTCATGTTAAAGTCTGCCTTTCTCTTGAATAAAGCTTGTCTACCAGCTCTTCACTAATCGGTTATGCAAATAAGCTCTCCATGTCGGATAATGGCGTCGATAAAACGGAGAGCGGAGGATTAAGTCCAGCAGTATCCTACGGCTTGGGGGCGTTTTTCGTATTGAACATTGCCATGCTGGCAAGTTTACCGCCTGTTTTGCGGGGTCGAGGAGCTCCCTATTTACCAACTTTTCGAACTCATAGAGAAGCCATGTTTCGGCAGCTTCAACAAACCGTCGGGAGAAAGAAAGAAGTCTTCGTCGATCTTGGTAGTGGTGATGGTCGATTAGTATTTGCGGCTGCTCAAACGTTTCGACTGAGTATCGGCTACGAAAGCAATCCGTTTCTTTACATTTTCTCCCAGGGTCAAAGGTTTGTTCGCGGACCCAAGTATTGGGCCTCCACCCGGTTCTATTGGCAAGATCTCTGGACGGCTGACCTCGGCGAAGTGGATGTTGTGGCTGTTGTAAGTCGGCTCTAATCTGTCTGCAGTAGTGCCTTCGACCAGTTCGTCTCATTTTCTTTTTTCTTTTGAATGCTAGTACGGACTCGGACCTATCATGAAAGATCTAGGGCAGAAATTAGAAAGAGAATTGCCATCGGGGTCGCTTGTTGTTTCGAACGTGTTTTCGGTTCCAGGATGGACCCCGGTGAACACTAGTCTGGAAGGCACCCATATTTATAGAATGAGATAACGAGCTATATTCAGGATGAAATACTAGTTACTCATTAATGATCGGTCAGAGCATTATAGAGCGATTGAGGACTATTCATTCATGGCAATAGTCCAGTTGTCTAGGATGCTTTAAATCGTTTCACGAAAGATTCCATTAATTTCGCGGACCCAGCATTGCCACTGGAGCTTGCCTTGCGTTTCTTCGCGCTGCTGCCCGCCATTTCTTCGTTGTCAGTCGATTTCTCAGAGGGGCTCAGTTTGTGGTCGCCACCGGCGGCGCGGACCAGAGTGGTCTCTTTGCGGTCGTTGCTGGGCTTCCCGACAGGTGCGTTTTGCGGTAAATCAGTGAGATCCAGCTTGGACTGAATATCACCTTTGACAGTCCAGTAGAAACCGCCACCCGACATTTTCTTCTTGATTGCAACTACGTCTAAGATACACAAGCACTCAGTCAGGCTTGTGGCTAGCAGGACTTCGTTGTTCGAACGAAGTTCATCGACTGCTTTGTCTTTCGAAGGATAGGTTTCATGATGGATAGATCGAGCGACAATTCTCATCAAGTCTTCTTCTTGACTCTCAGTTGCTAATTTAGCTTCCGATAAATGTTCCAGACCTAGTTGTACCAAATAGGAAGGTTTCACTCGCCATGTACCCTTGATTTTCTCTGCATTGTTGCTGAGCATTCGAACAGCTTGTGATCGATTAGATGTCACTTGGGGATGCGAAGATCGTAGCTCATCAATTAGCTTATCCTTCGAAGCAATTGTTGAGTTGTGTACGAATTGAGCAAACGTTCTTTGGTCTTCAAGGCTGGGTTCTTTGATCTGATTGCCGTCGCGATTGGGACTATCAGATGGCGCCTCGTCCATGAGGAAAGCCGGGAAAGGGTCGAGGCACAGCTCAATAGCTTGTTCGGGAGTCTCTGCTGTGTGCGAAATCATGATCTCCTTAGCGTCTGTTGATGAGAAGCCCTCGACGACTAAAGGAGGCACGTCATCACCATCAAAAGTCATCGGTTTCCCATCCACAGGTGCAATGATGCAAACAGTCAATTCACCAGTGATTACTCTTTTCTTGGTCTCAAACTGTGTTCGTAAGCGTTCCTTCGTCTCCTCGTCTACGTCTTCTGGGATTTCGTCGTCATCCGCGAGCCAACCGTCCTCGTCATCGTGTTCTTCATCTTTCTCCTCGTCATCGTCACACGCGTCATCGTCACAATCTTCGCCAATATCTTCGTCGCCTTCTTCCCACTCTCCCTCGCTGTCATATTCGTAGTCCAGGAAAGCGGTATCTTGTTTGAACGGCGAACGTCCCGTCACAATTTTGCTTGGCTTACTCCACGTGCCGTAGTACGGTGGCCTGATATCTTCGTGAAACGACAAAAACTTGTACTTATTGAGAACCTCGACATCCCGTCTTTCGGCGTATGGTTCAGATTCGAAAGGGTCGTCGGGGAATACGGTGACATCGACAGTAATTGTTACTCGACGAGTTGCAGCCTTTCTGTTCAGTCGAGCAAGATTCGATCTTTGTTTGAAAGGGTTCTTTGGACTTGTATACGAACCGGATGCGATTTGAGCACGAAATGCTTCAACGTCGAACTCGGCTTCTTGACCCCCAGCGGGAAACTGTTTTGCCATGGGCGTAATGGAACGATTGTTCTGATCTAAGGCGGCATCTTCTTTCTTCTTGGGAACAAACATCGACATGAGATTTCGCTGCTGTTTCGCTAAGAGTTCCTGCTTGCGAAGCTTCTGACGTTCTTTGTTCTCCTTTTCAAGTTGCTTCTGAAGCTTAACTTTCTCGGCTTCTTCCTTCTTGCGTTGCTTCTCGGCTGCCGCTTCCTGCTTCAATAAAAGTCTCTCTTCTTTGAGACGCGCGGTCTCTTCGTCTTGAGCTCTTTTCGCGGAGCTCACTTGGTCCTGCTTTTTCAACTTTTCTTTTTCCTTTTCCTGCTGTTTACTGATTTTCGCTTGTGCGGCAAGTCGTGCCTTCTCTTCCTCGCGTTCGAACTTCAGAAATTTCTCTTCGTCTTGGGTGATTTTAATCCACGCCTTGTCGTTCAATGAGCGGTTCTGAAGTGCCTTTACAAGCTTGACAATGGCATTCCAGTGCGAGGATATCTTCTTGTGAGAAGATCTCGCCTTTTTCACACACGACAACGAGTCTGTTGGAAGCAGATCAACAACCGTCACCTCCCAACGCCAAAAGGAGACTCGTCCTCAAACGAGTCAGCTGGTGCTGCCGGGCTTTCGTTCGTAACAATGGACGCATCTTTCAAGATGTTCCTTCTCGTAGCAATCACTTTAATTTTCGAGCTCGTTTCTTCGAATGAAAATGTTCTGTCGTACGTGGCATTGAGTTGTTCCGACGCGATGCAGGCCAAGACACTCAGTGGTTCCGATCGTCCTTCGATAAGCGCTGTCAGGGTTTTTATCGCAAAGTCGGGAAAACCGCTGGATTCTCCATCGGTGGAAACAGCTTCCACGGGAGGGACGATATTGAGCGGGGGCTCGGAACCAAGCGATTCCTTAAAGACTGCAAAGAGCTCCTTGGCACGATCCATGTACTTCTTCAACATTTTATGGCGCTTATCGTCTTCACTAGAATCGTCTTGCGCCGACTCGTCGCTGCTGCTCCAGTTTTCGCCTTCACGACGAACGGACATCACTTCTCCGTCGCACAAGAGTGAGTGTTGACTCTTCAATTTGACTGTTTCCCGTGATACTTCATTGAAGCCACCTTCAGGGAACGGGTCGTACTCGAGGACCATTGTTTCGCCGTTATCTTCGCACAGCGTGGCACTCCACCAACGCTTCTCAACCTTTTCTTCGTCACTGGGCGATTGCACGGTCCACAGAACTTCCAAACGGTCGCCCACTTTATAGAATCGTGGCGTCGTGTTTTCCGCGATGTTTTTCTTTGTCACTGGGGTCTTTGTTTCGTTCGGGGTGCTTTTGAGAGGGAATGACGAGATCTTTGACTGAATTTCGGGTTTTTTAATGACGACTACAGAGTCGGTTCCTTCAGGGCCTGAAGCGCGAGCTTGGCTGCTTGGCAATGATTCCTTTGGAGTGCTTTTGTCGACGATCGGCTGTTCCACAACTTCCGGAGACTCGAGATTTACCACTTGGCTCTTCTCGACAACGAGCGGAGTACTGTTTGTCTGTGCAATTGAGGCCGAGAGCTTTTCATCGTCCGTTGAAAGATCGCGTTTCTGCTTCTTCTTCGCTGGACTAGTGTCTCCGGAAGGAATACTTCCTGCGACAGGATCTTTCTTGTCAAAGTCCAGTTTCTTCGTAGGATCATTCGTCGCGCTAGCAGTACGACCAACAACAATGTTGACGAGAGAAGAGCGTCGAGCTGGGTCCAATGTGGGGGTTTCATGTACCGGTGGCTTGGCTTTCGGAGCTTTCGTGAAGAAGGCCGTCAATCCTAGCTGCTTTGATTTCTTTGGCTGCGTTGTCTCCTTTAGTTCAGTAGGAGGCGTCACATGCTTAGCTTTTTGATCGTCCTTCTCGGCCTGCTTCGTTTGCTCGGGCTTGGAAGGCTCGATGGGTACTTCAATCGTCTCGAGTGTCGGCATGATGTATGAATGATGCACTCGTTCCTTAGCAAGTCGGCGTGTCTCGTTCGGTCGCTTGCAAAGATTGCGACGCTAGGGAGACTGATTACTCGGTGGTTAGCGGAGTAATGAGAGAATAAACACTCTGGACTCTTCAGTTTTGGGAGGGAACCAGCCGAAACAAAATGACATGAATGAAAGGGGCAAAAGATGTTGGAGCGCGGAGATCGCGAGCACTCTTTGGCGGGAGGCGCACGCACGCCGAGCCCACTTTAAAAAATAATTAGCGTCAACGGTACCGGTAAGGCAGACAGCGGGACGTGGCGCAATACCGTGACTCGAACGGCTGAGCAGCAATCGTAACCTTCAGCTTACCAGGTAAGCCACTCCATTCACAAAATTAAGATCTTTTCCACAGCCACAAACGGTGAGAATGGTGCGTAGCCAAAGCAAGAGCGCGTGGCACATTGTAAGCTAGATACCGGGGACCTGAACGAAAAATAAGAAGTAGAGGTTCGTGACTCCAATGCAGTCGTGTTGAAATAGTTTCTTTTATTTTCACGTCGAAAATCCGAGGATCGACACCTTGAATTTCCACTATGAAACGAAGTGTTGGTTTACACCAGCCAAGACTGGATTGTACAGTAGTCATGAACCGAACAACAAAGGGTTCCGTTTTGCGTCTCTCGCATCCGTTCATTTTCATTCAAATGCGAATCAAATTAAAATTACGGGTAATCAAAGTCGCAACAATGATGAGTCTGAACTACTTGTTAAGAATTTCTTTTATTTTCACGTCGAAAATCCGAGGATCGACACCATGAATTTCCACTATGAAACGGAGTGTTGGTTTACACCAGCCAAGACTGGATTGTACAGTAGTTATGAACCGAACAACAAAGGGTTCCGTTTTGCGTCTCTCGCATCCGTTCATTGTCATTCAACTGCGAATAAAATTATAATAACGGGTAATCAAAGTCGCAACAATGATAATTCTGATATTTACAATGATGATTCTGAAATTTTTGTTAAGAGTTTCTTTTATTTTCACGTCGAAAATCCGAGGATCGACACCATGAATTTCCACTATGAAACGGAGTGTTGGTTTACACCAGCCAAGACTGGATTGTACAGTAGTCATGAACCGAACAACAAAGGGTTCCGTTTTACGTCTCTCGCATTTGTTCCTTTTCATTCAACTGCGAATAAAATTAAAATTACGGGTAATCAAAGTCGCAACAATGATGATTCTGAACTACTTGTTAAGAGTTTCTTTTATTTTCACGTCGAAAATCCGAGGATCGACACCTTGAATTTCCACTATGAAACGGAGTGTTGGTTTACACCAGCCAAGACTGGATTGTACAGTAGTCATGAACCGAACAACAAAGGGTTCCGTTTTGCGTCTCTCGCATCCGTTCATTGTCATTCAACTGCGAATAAAATTATAATAACGGGTAATCAAAGTCGCAACAATGATGAGTCTGAACTACTTGTTAAGAGTTTCTTTTATTTTCACGTCGAAAATCCGAGGATCGACACCTTGAATTTCCACTATGAAACGGAGTGTTGGTTTACACCAGCCAAGACTGGATTGTACAGTAGTCATGAACCGAACAACAAAGGGTTCCGTTTTGCGTCTCTCGCATCCGTTCATTGTCATTCAACTGCGAATAAAATTAAAATTACGGGTAATCAAAGTCGCAACAATGATGAGTCTGAACTACTTGTTAAAGAGTTTCTTTTATTTTCACGTCGAAAATCCGAGGATCGACACCTTGAATTTCCACTATGAAACGGAGTGTTGGTTTACACCAGCCAAGACTGGATTGTACAGTAGTCATGAACCGAACAACAAAGGGTTCCGTTTTGCGTCTCTCGCATCCGTTCATTGTCATTCAACTGCGAATAAAATTATAATAACGGGTAATCAAAGTCGCAACAATGATGATTCTGAAATTTTTGTTAAGAGTTTCTTTTATTTTCACGTCGAAAATCCGAGGATCGACACCATGAATTTCCACTATGAAACGGAGTGTTGGTTTACACCAGCCAAGACTGGATTGTACAGTAGTCATGAACCGAACAACAAAGGGTTCCGTTTTACGTCTCTCGCATTTGTTCCTTTTCATTCAACTGCGAATAAAATTATAATAACGGGTAATCAAAGTCGCAACAATGATGAGTCTGAACTACTTGTTAAGAGTTTCTTTTATGTTCACGTCGAAAATCCGAGGATCGACACCTTGAATTTTCACTATCAAACGGAGTGTTGGTTTACACCAGCCTAGACTGAAGACAAGGATTTACAACGTTTAGCGATGTTACGAGTCGAATCCTGTATAAAAATTCTGTCAAATATAATAAGACTGTAAGATAAACCAATACATTAGCAGAGAGGATGAAGGTTAGGTACAAACAGTGGCTCGAAAAAATACTGGTTCATGACTCAATTACAGTTTTGCTACGTTTTATAGTTGAGCATACCAGGTACACTAATTGAATCAAGGTAGAATAATATCGCTGCGGTACTGCTTAAAGATTCTTATAGTGATAGCCGTTCTATTTTCCGCAAACATGTCAAGCCTAAATCCTATAACAGTTAGGTTCTTAGACGGCAACGAGAGGATCGACTTATCATATTTGCTTGACAAAACAGTGGTTTGGAGTTGAAAAGGTACATGACAAGGAGAGACGCACAAAGTTTAACCGGCTCTAAACAACAAGGGTGGATTTCCCTGTTTTTGCCATGGAACAAGTATTAGTCTCAAAATTAACAAGCTGGTTCACCTTTCCTTTCAATCTTCAGCAATCGGCGCACACTTACGTCAATAGAGACGGCCAAATCAGTTTCTATCGACCTCATAATTTACTGCGAAATTGCGGTGCACGCTTCTCTAAGAACGCTTGTCGTCCTTCCTGAGACTCTTTACTCAAATAAAACAGCCGCGTGAGCTCTCCTCCCATCTGGGCGATACCCGCTGCTCCGTCTTGTCCAGCATTCAATGCCGCCTTACAGCACGCCAATGCGGTTGGTGAATTCATAACCATTCTTCGAACCCACTGTGCGGTGCGTCCATCTAATTCAACGTCGGGATAATGTGCATTTATCAAACCCATCGCTTGTGCCTGTTCGGCATTATAGTATCGACATAAGAACCAGAGTTCGCGTGCTCGCTTTTGTCCCACTAAATCGGCGGCATGTACGCTGCCGTAGCCAGCATCAAAACTGCCCATGCGGGGACCCGTCTGTCCAAAAACGGCTGTCTCTGTAGATGCTAGAGTCAGATCACAGAGCATGTGCAGGATGTGTCCACCCCTACAGCATACCCACGTACAACGGCCATGATGGGCTTGGGACAGCGACGCATTTGTACTTGCAAATCGAGGACGCGCAATTTTGGGAGCGTTTCGGTGCCGTCTTGATATCCTCCACCATCGGAACGGACCGTCTGGTCACCTCCAGCACAGAAAGCGGGTGTGTATTCCTGATCGTTGGTATTGCTCGTAATGACAATCACGGCGATTGCTGGATCTTCGGTGGCATCTTCGAGAGCGTGTTGAATTTCCCGTATCGTAGTAGGACGAAACGCGTGTAACTTGGAAGCCCTGTTAAAAGCAATACGAGCTGCAGCATCTTGTGTGGATTTGGAGTACGTAATATCACTCCAAACTTTTCCTGTGGTTGGATTTCGGTCGACGCTAACATCCCAGACGATGGGTGTCGTCGGAATGAGATCAAATCCGTCGCGCTGTGTCACCGCTGGAGCCGTTTTGGAAGGGTTGCGTGCAGCCGACATGGATGCCACGTCTTTTGTATTGTTGTTGCTATTCATTGTATGCATCAGGCTGCCGAATCGCGTTATAATGATTATAAATGTTCAACGCGAGAAAAGCGGCGACAAAACAATTTGGCAGGACAAAACTTCAACCGAAGCCATAACGTGCTTTCGTCGCACCAATTTTCTCACTATCTATTTATAATAGCGCGCTGTGTCCGTGTGTGTGTGTGTGTGTGTGTGTGTGTGTGTGTGTGTGTGTGTGTGTGTGTGTGTGTGTGTGTGTGTGTGTGTGTGTGTGTGAAACGGGTGTGACTATGTAACGATTAATTTTACTTAAAGACTGGGTACCGATGCGCATGAGTGAGAAACGAGCTAGAGGATGGTCATGAGTCAATAGATAAATCCCGTGTAGGATTTCCATGTTGTTGTGTCATTGTTAGCTTTTGTTTCCATAACATATAATGAATGATGGTGATAGTTGTTGATTGTAAGTATGCTCCTTTTGGAGTAGTTTGTCGACATCATGTTGTTGTGTGAAGCCTAGTACAGGACCAAGCCCGTCCATCTTCCCAAGTCGGAGGAGCACGAACAGTTCCTCTTTGTCGGGGGAGCTCGTATGAGCATACTCGCAGATCGAGCAAGCGAAATGCTCAAACGAGAACGGACGTAGCCGCATGTATCCGAATAAGATCGTCCCCATTTTACCCGACAGTATACGAGCAAGCCTGCGGGACGCTTCAACAGCTGGTTTACTCAACAGTCCATCAACCCGAAAAGATCAAGGGCGTGAAGTCCATTCGTCGAAGCTTGCAAGCGTTATCATATTTTGTCGTTTTTGTTTTTATCATCTGAGCAAATGCCTTTTGTGGGTCTTTCTTAATATACGACGTGGCATCTAGGTCACACACCGGACGTCAAAAATTGTGGTTTTGTTGATGTTCCAGAATCCATGCACGGCAACATCTCCTCGGAGTTCAGTCATGTCCTCTGTTTCACGCGCGTTTGTTTCAGCATTGTTACGGTTTGAGTTAATGATTGGTTCACCGTAGACTTTACTGGGACGGCAGCTTGCTTGCAAAGAGACATAAATTCCTCTTTCAGATCGTCATGCCGCATTGTAACCAGGCCTCCTTTGGAACAAATTTGTGAATGGGCAAGCGACCAAGGTTTACCACATCCATCACATTCTATCTCGGTTCCTTTCGGTGCAAGCCCAAGTCGGATCCGAATATTATCTCTGAATTCATCCCGAGAGGTCGGTACCATTAAGTGTCGGAAACACTGAGAGCCATATTCCAGTTTCCTTTGTTCTTTTCAGACGACGCTTCTCATCCTCATTATCTTTCAGATTTTCGCAAATCTCTTCAAAAATCTTAAGATCAGCGTGAAAGCGGGACACTTTTGCTGCTGCCCTTTCCCCTGCAGCAGTTGATTGGTAATCCGGTATATTTAATACAGTATTGTTTTCAAGGCTCAATGTGAGGGGCTGTGTAATTTGGACCGATGCTTCATAGTTGGGTGACGCCCGTCGACAAGGGTCATAAATTGCGATTCCCGCCGCTTTAGTCGCCAGTGTCGTAATCAGACGAAGCTCTTCCGAGACTGGACCTTTCTCACCCAAAAGAGCTGGTAAGAAGTCCTCTCGAATTGCTTTTTTCTAGTGGAGCTGAAATACTGTGTACTTTCCGGTACAACTCGCTGCAAGTATTGCCACTCCATTTGGAGTGATTTGCTAAAACCTGCATATGCCGTCTGAGGGTACTTAACAGCAACACGAGGAATTCCATGTTGTTGTGTCATCGTGAGCTTTAGTTTCCATAACATATAATGGATGATGGTGATAGTTGTTGAGTGTAAGTATGCGTGTGTGTGTGTGTGTGTGTGTGTGTGTGTGTGTGTGTGTGTGTGTGTGTGTGTGTGTGTGTGTGTGTGTGTGTGTGTGTGTGTGTGTGTGTGTGTGTGTGTGTGTGTGTGTGTGTGTGTGTGTGTGTGTGTGTGTGTGTGTGTGTGTGTGTGTGTGTGTGTGTGTGTGTGTGTGTGTGTGTGTGTGTGTGTGTGTGTGTGTGTGTGTGTGTGTGTGTGTGTGTGTGTGTGTGTGTGTGTGTGTGTGTGTGTGTGTGTGTGTGTGTGTGTGTGTGTGTCACGTAACGTAACGCTGGTCCCGTGTGTGTGTGTGTGTGTGTGTGTGTGTGTGTGTGTGTGTGTGTGTGTGTGTGTGTGTGTGTGTGTGTGTGTGTGTGTGTGTGAAAACGGGTGTGTGTGTGTGTGTGTGAAAACGGGTGTGACTATGTAACGATTAATTTTACTTAAAGACTGGGTACCGATGCGCATGAGTGAGAAACAAGCTAGGATGGTCATGAGTCAATTGATAAATCCCGTGTAGGAATTCCATGTTGTTGTGTGTGTGTGTGTGTGTGTGTGTGTGTGTGTGTGTGTGTGTGTGTGTGTGTGTGTGTGTGTGTGTGTGTGTGTGTGTGTGTGTGTGTGTGTGTGTGTGTGTGTGTGTGTGAAACGGGTGTGACTATGTAACGATTAATTTTACTTAAAGACTGGGTACCGATGCGCATGAGTGAGAAACGAGCTAGAGGATGGTCATGAGTCAATAGATAAATCCCGTGTGTGTGTGTGTGTGTGTGTGTGTGTGTGTGTGTGTGTGTGTGTGTGTGTGTGTGTGTGTGTGTGTGTGTGTGTGTGTGTGTGTGTGTGTGTGTGTGTGTGTGTGTGTGTGTGTGTGTGTGTGTGTGTGTGTGTGTGTGTGTGTGTGTGTGTGTGTGTCACGTAACGCTGGTCCCGGGTGTCCGAATACGTGTGACGCTATCCCCGGGGATCGAGCCCCCCGCTTGCGGGAAGGGCGAGAACGAAAAAAGCTACCGCAGGCTAGCCCGCCTCTATTATAATAGCGCGCTGTGTCCGTGTGTGTGTCACGTAACGTAACGCTGGTCCCGGGTGTCCGAATCACGGGTGTGACGCTATCCCCGGGGATCGAGCCCCCGCTTGCGGGAAGGGCGAGAACGAAAAAAGCCCTGCAGGGGCTAGACGCCGAAGGCGGCTAGTGAGAAATAATGACAAAGTGACAAAAACACCGAAAAGCAGTACCGTATTCTGAGGCCGTCGTAGTATTAACTATCAGCACTGGCGATGACTTCTTGAAGGTCATTTTTAGGACTATATCTAAAGAGTAGTCTTGTCAGAAAATTGAACGTGGAACTTTATGACCGGTGACCACGTGTACAAAAACGGAGAAACAGGAAGAATAATACGGAGCAGGTCGACAGGTCGACAGGTCGACAACCACAACAAAACCTTTTGTCGTCTTCCATCACATCATCACAAGCTTTCTATTGAAGAATCTTCACACCTAACAAGGAAAGGAAAACAAAATGGCTGACAACGCTCCTGTTTCACGCCAGTCTAGAATTCCTTTACGCTGCAAGCAGTGTTCTTAGCTTCGAACCGCGGCAAAGAGGTTCACAAGCCCCCTCCGGAAAATGTCGGAAGTCGAGTCTTCAAGAAAAACTGGTTTTTGCAGCGAAAGCCGAGGCAAAAGAAGGACACTTCAAAAGCAGAAGGAAGCCCTAAAGCGTCTCAGGAGAAGAAAGCAGAGAAACGCAAGGCCGAGAAAGGGGTGAGTGATCTTGTATGCGTATGTCATCTAATTTACAATCATTATCTCTCACATTGGTGCCATTATGCAGCCCGATAAAAGCCTCCCTCCTCAACAATACCTTGACGCATTGTTAAGAAGTCGTGGATATTCTGCTGAGAAAATCGAAGCGTTGAAAACCTCGTACTCGAAAACTCCGTCGCCGTTGCAAAAGGCAAGCTACGATGTCTATCTCATCGGTCTTGTGCGAAAGAACGATGTTGACAATTTCAAACAGATTGTAGAAAGCGGCATTTCGCCAAATGCTTGCAATGATTACAAGGAGTCGATAGTACACACAGTTTGTCGTCGCAGTCGTAAAGAAATGTTAGAATCCTTATTGGAGCATGGGGCGACTTTGCAAGTGTGCGATGACTACGGTCGAACGCCATTGCACGATGCGTGCTGGGCACCAGAACCTGCCTTGGATGTAGCCCAAGTTGTGATCAAAGCGGATGCACGGATGCTTCACATGATTGACGCTCGCGGAGATGCACCTTTGAACTATGTACGCAAAGAACATTGGGGCGACTGGATTAATTTTTGGATGAGCATAAGGATGATTTCTGGCCTGTGCAAGAAGGGGCAACGGAGGCGGCTAAAGATCTGACAGTGGAGACAACGACCGAAACTACGATTCCAGATCCGAAAAATGCTTTGACTTTGGATCTCGCGAAGATGGTGGCAGCTGGGCGTTTGACCCCAGAAGAAGCGAAGTACCTTGCTTCTGAGCAGAAGGATGATGACGGAGAGAGCGGCTCGGAAGAGGACGAGGAATACAGTGAAGACGACGATGACTACAGTGATGACGACGACGAGGAAGATGACGACGACTTCAGCGATGATGATTTTGATGATGAAGACATGGCTGTTCTTCTTACAACCCTGCCTGTAACCGCTAATATTGATATCCCAGGCAGATAAGCTAATAATCTTAACAATTTTATCAAAGACATGCGATGCCTTCATTTCTCTTAGGGCCATCATTTAACTCGATCGCCCTTCGTGATCCAAGTGTCAGCCAAGACTAATCCAAATCGATATTCTGTATAGAAATCTCTTCAAATGGTTTGTCCAAGTCATCCGTTTTCACATTCTCAATTGCCGTGCACACATCCATCCCCTTTACTACTCGACCAAATACTGTATGCTTGTTATCCAGCCAGGGACACGGGACGGTGGTTATGAAAAACTGACTGCCGTTTGTATTCGGTCCAGCATTTGCCATCGATACAGTGAAAGGTCTATCGTGTCTTAAGCCAGGAACAAACTCATCTTCGAACTCGCCGCCCCAAATGCTTTCTCCACCAGTTCCATCGCCTAGTGGGTCACCCGTCTGAAGCATGAAGCCTTTGCACAATTGTTGAACAAAAATGAGGAAGGAGGAACATGGCAAAGTAGACAACAAGATGCACTTACCCTTAATGACACGATGGAAAATAACATTGTCATAGTATCCGGATCTGGCATGACCGACGAAGTTTTCAATCGTTTTAGGCACTTGTTTCGAGAATAGTTCGATATGAATATCGCCAAGTGTCGTACGAATGACGGCCCGTGACACGCTTTGCGAGGCATCCTGTTGTTTGCTTTTACCGCCACCGTGATGATAAAGAGCGTCATCTCCCACTGGCATCTCGTTCCACACGTCTCGTTGCTGAATGGTTTCGTCTTGGTCTGTCGAATTGTCACTGACGGGGTCGACATGACTGAAAACATAAACGCGGCGTTGGTTGTAGGCTGTCGTGAGCAGAAGAGCGTCTCCTAGCTTTTCTCCCGCTTCTTTCTCCTCGGATATGGCTTGATTCGACCCTTCACCTCTCGCTAACAACAGTTGTCGATCAAAATTTGCGTTGCCTGGTGCTAGGCAAATGGACAGAAAACGCAACTGACTCGCGTCGATCTTTCCTATTACAGCAACGAGTTTGCGACGCTGCCAATCCATACACTTGATACCCATCATCGTCGGTACTAGTAAATATTGCCCAGTGGAATCGAACTGCAAAGATATTCGTAACGGTAGTGACGACGCCTCGTTGTTAAAGCCAGCATTGTATACGGTCGACTCTTGCTGAATTTCTCGCTCCGTAGCGGCTCTACGTCCATAATCCATGGCATCTAAATCATACTGAGAGTATTGCGCATCGTATACTTTCGATCGTTCGTCAAAGGTTACTAAAATCTTCCCTGTTTCGTGATCGAACAGTCGTATCTTGGAGTCGGCACAAAAGAGAGCATAAACAGTTCCCTGTGATGCTCCGGCAATGACGAACGTTTTCTTTTCATCAATGTATAAAGATCTGTGTCACTGAACTTCGACTCGTACGATATTCCGTGGCGATGTATGGAGAGAGGGTCCCCTAGTTTGCTGTGCGATGCATCCCAAAATTCAATAATACCTTTTGATCGGTCGACATGACCGTTTGAAATCGCGGATTGTACAACAAGCACGTCACCAAATTATCTCCGTGCAATTTCACCTTTTGAACTTCTTGTTCTGTAGTCGTAATGATATAAATGACACCATCTGACGCTGAGGCACACGCCACTCGATCGCGATCGATCCAACAGGCCGATGTGCCCAAATCGAGTCCGGTCGGAAAATACCACGAGACATCAAACGAACTCACATCATAAAATTTAATCATTTTGTCACTCCCGACAGAAGCCACTTGATCTCCTGCTGCATCGATACAGAGAGCACGAATCGGACCGGCGTGGGCCGTAAAGGACTTGACAAATTCGAGGCAGCGATGATCGACGGGCAATCGTTTCCAGAACTTGACCACTCCGTCGTGACTGGCGGTAATAATGTATCCATGTTTGACACTGCAAACAATATGTGTCACGACGTTGGCGTGCATCCAGGAGACGTGATAATGATGAGATGTCGGAATGTTTTCCAGTCGACGACGACGCTTTCCGGACGGCTCGAGGACGTTGTCATCGTTTTGCGTTTGTTTGGTTGTTCCATTCTATTCTAAAGCGCCGCAGCGACAAATCGAAACGACTAATAGGCAGATGCAAAGATACTTTTATGAGCTATCAAAATTTTCGATTACTTATAGCCGAGCATCGATCATAAAAAAATCCAAACGTGATTGCGCTTGTTTATGTTATTGGACTTGTTGCAACACTCGTGACGCATGGAAAATCCAGTCTCGGAAAAAGTCGTCTACACTTTGGCGCACACTAAACCTAAGGTTACGATTCGAGCGCTTTTCGGTTTTAAAAAATATGCTGCTAGAGAATGATTCAATATCAAATAAACATTTACAGATGCTCAACAAAGAGTTGATGACCATGTATTGATGGAGACATGCAAAATGGATCCATTACTTTTTGAAATGTCACGCGACTGAAGCATCAGTAAGATCCATCATTGCATAAATTTTTTGAATTTCCGTAAAACGCCATAAAGCTTTACTTGTATAAAAGTAATGTATTATTATAAATTAGGTTCGTTTAAATATGTCTAACAATCTGTGACGCACTTGAACGAGTCAAAAGCGACTAGCGAACTGGTAGCCCAGGCTTTGTTGACACATTGTCGTTTCGAACTACCGTCTACCGTGACCAAGACTCCATCGTTCGTCGCTTGAAAGTCGCATGAACAAGTGCAGGGAGTCGGATAGGTACCATCGCAGGATCCGCACTTATCATTGTCCACAAAGGAATAATCGGGCGCGGAACACAACGTTTCATTCACTGGTTCGCTATTCAACTTGAACGGGTTTCGAACCGATCGACAAACCCAGACACCTTCATCTCCTTCCAGGTTGTATGCACATTTAGGACCAGCGGAGGTGCAGTTCAGATTTCCAAAAACTTCCTCGGTCATCCACTCGGAAACATAATTTTGAACGGGTTTCGTTCCGTTGAACACTTGGTTGACAAAACCTTCCGCAGTGACGTTTTGAACCGTGTCGAACAACTCGGCAACAAAATCTAGTAAAGGAGCATCCGTCCGATTGTAAGCTTCCTCCACAAAATCTCGCACCGGTTCGGAACTATCTTCCTGATTCAACAGCTCACCAAAGAAATCTCGTAAGGGGGTATCGGATTCTTTACTCGCATTCCAAGCTTCCGCAATGGGTTTGCTACCATCGGTCGTATTCGCTATATCACCCGTGATTTCACTGACGGGGTCTGGCTTGTCATTCTTGTCGTCATCGTCGCAGACTCGGAAGAGACCACACCAAATATCGCTGACGGTTTCTGTCATCCATCCCCTCTCTACAATAGGCTCTGGTTTCGAGTTGTTATCCTTATCGTCTTCCTCATCTTTGTTGTTATTCTCGTTGTTGTTGCTATTGTTGTTTTCCTTATCGCGGTCGGGGCAATTGAGCAGCCAGCACAGAACGAGACTGCGACCTTGAGGACGATTGCCACCACGAAGCTCTTGAGCGGACGTCCAAGTTACGGAGTTCGTTAACAAGGCCACAACAAGCAAAAAAGAAAAAGAACGTTCGGAAGGTCATAATGTTTTGAATGAAGGTTATAAAGTAATTCAATGAAACGGAAATTCGATGGCGGGAAGCGCGATATGAAGGTTGTCACAATATTTCAATCAATCTTGCGAATCTGCGACACGGAAACGACGCAGTGTAGTCACGTCTCAACAGGAACGATCGAAAAGACAGTAACTTCTTTTTATTGCACATGCATCGGCTCGTCAAATTCACACGACCCGACAACGGAGTCGTCGAAGGGAATTCCTTTTCATTCGTTCGCATGGTGAAAAGTCCAAAAAAAAGAGGTTTCGAAAAGGGTCGCGGTCGCGGTGTTCGCAATGCGCGTCTCAATTTCCGTTGTGACCCATTTTTGGTTTTGTTGTTAATTTGCTCTCCCTAAAAGACTTGAATCCGGTACCCAGTTTCCCAAATTTAGGCCGTGTAAAAAGAACCCACATAAAACTAACGTGAAGTCTATTCCGAGAAGAATCAGCCTCTAGTCTATGTGAAGTGTTTAGATTTTGTTATGAATTGGTGAGGACTCCCAGTTAAGTCGAAATAGTTGTAAGACTACGCTAGTCCTCCTGGATCCATTGACGTGATGAAACAGACACATCGTCATCAAAAACGATACCTTCTCCAGCTAACTGCTCGAGAACGGGCTCATAGATAGCTGGGAATGTTGGCAGCAAGAGACCACTGTGGTTCCTCAGTGAGCCGTCCAATATGAGCTTGGTGGCAGCAGCAGTCGATAGCCAACAGTTTTACTCATGGCTGAATCTGTCTCATCACCTAAGACGAAGGTTGGATTGATGCCGTTCTAAAGAATTGTCTTCGAAAATTGCTTCCGATAGTATGGTGCATAAGTACCATGTCGTGTTCGTGTCTTTCGTACTGCATGTTGTTTTCCAGAACTTTACAAAATGCATCGACTAGAGAGGATGACGTTGGTACTGGCCGTCGCTTGTCATGCCGAAACGCTCCATCGTTTTGGAATGCAACCGACGCCAGTTCTGGCGTTACCAGTCTTTGATAACAAAAAACCGTGAAGCGATCCTGTGTCTCCAAAATTGTGCGTTTGCTCCTTTATAACGTCGATCCAAGTTGACCCTTTGAGCGGAGTCTCTTCAAAAAGACCTAATCTCTTGAAGATGTCCATGATAGCTGAAAATCCCTGGTAACGCAAAGTCGCTCTATACACTGTTGCTGCACCTTTGATGTTGTAAATATCCTCATAGGCAAGCGAATTCCGATTTGGCAAATGTTCTAGAGCGAGATCTGGCCAGGGCGTAATGGAACGGTGTTGCGTGTGAAAGCAGATCCACAGCCAGCAATTTCAAACAGTTGCTCGTCTTTTCGGTATCTTGCGTCGTTTTTGGTTGCCCGAATAACACCCATTGGACTCCAGCTAAACTTATACTTCAAGGCATTATTAGCTGCATCCGGTGATGGTAGTCCGCCACAATAACTAGAAAAGTTTGTAACCTTGCCACCTCAGCGATTTAATGTCGCCGATGATTTTCATGGCGCTCATGTGATCGAGTCCTGGGTCCAAACCTACTTCATTGAGAATTATAATGCCAGATCGTTTCGCGTTGTCTCCGAGTGATCGCATTTCTTCGCTCTCATAGCTTGCAGTAATAAGATGCTTTCTATGACGAAGGCATTGGTGCGCTGATCAGAGGATGAATTGGAGCCGGTAGAAGTGAAATCACCAGCGTCGGATGCTTCGATCAAAGTCGACAAAGAGCTGGGGTCTTTATGAACGTCAATTGTGACCGCTTCTGCGTTACTGGAAACTGAGGCGGTGGCCCTACTTGATTTATCGGAATCGGATGCAACAATGATTTTAAGATGGTCCTGCTTGCCAAAAAAGCTGACAACGGTCCTTGACACGAGTCCTGCTCCAAGAAGTAAAACCCTTTGCTCGATGGGGTTGTCTTTCACCGCCACTGGCTTTAATGCATCTTTCCGAACCACCGTCGCTTCAGCTTTTTGGATAATACGGACCAGACTTTCCACTTGTTCTTCCACTGCTTTCAACACGTCGTCATCGGGTCCGGCAATCTTAAGCACGACAGAAGACATGCTTTGTCCTGAAAATGGTTTCGCTGACGGAATTATACACTCCTCGAAAGATAGTGTGCATCCATTATCCACAACAGAATCGGCTATCAAATTAATGAGTCCTGAGTCGAACAGGTGCCCTTTGAGTGCCAAGTTCATAGTCCTGTGAAGCCTATTCATTGGAGGCGCCTTTTCTAGCATAGCATACAAGTAACGATAGCTCGATTCCAGCTTTCCATCCGAGTTGGTAAGACACGATTGTGCCTGAAGCCAAGCTGTTAGAATCGTTCAGCAAAGCAACATGTACAGTGTCCAATTTACTTACCAATCCGGGTGACAGAAGACTTCGTGTCAATGCCGTCATGTGACACCTTTTCCTCGTCCTTCGTTGTTAAAATTTGCTCGAGAACATGAGAAACGGCCTCTCCAAAGTGAGCGCTACTCTCACGAGAAAGCTCCGAGGGAAGAATGTCTACACCTAGGACGGTTATGCCGCTTGTGCCTATACCTGTCGAGACTTCCGTACCGGTGAGCGGGTCGTGAATTGAAGAACGGTTCCTCAATGGTGGTAGTGCGCTCCAGAAACTCAATAGAGCCATTCACATCACACGTAATGTCTGACAATAAGAGCAAACTACACAGCAGCTCAGATCTACATGATTCCTGCTGAACAAAAGCAAAGTATGCCGAGAGAGAACGTACGATCGTTACCTCGTTCGAATTGTCGTCGAATCTGCTCCTTTGTCAATAATCGCGGAAACCGTGGATCCCAGTAGACTGCGTTGATAATGCAGTGCACATAAGGGGCTACTCGACTCGCAAACAGAGGCCGGTAATGACACGGATGGGCGCGGAAGTCGTTTCTGTCGAATTTGACATTCGCGCTGCAGTGCTCGTACACATCGCTCGTGCCAATCGGCGCAACATAGATTTTGCGTTCCGGTTCTCTCTTGTCCCCCGATCGCTCTTTCGAAACAAGTTGCGGAAGGTCATCGATTGTTACAATCTCGTGCGGGAGTAAGTCCAGAATTTCCATGACACCACCATGCACGGTGCCGCCTTTTCCAGTCACCGCGACGATACCCTCCACAGCAATGCGTTCGCCCATTTGCTTGACTCGCTCTCGGGCTTGATCGAGTGTATGATTCATCAGGGCTGGCGGACAGGCCAACAGAGGCGTGTTGGCGCCGTCGCGGTGCAACAAACGTCGACCGAGTGCGTGAAACGAATCCATCGTTCCGGCCATGCCCGCGAATCGACCAAACGATACGAGTCGCTGGACTTTTCCCGTGGATGCGGGCGATACCATTTTTCGTAATCAAACAATTGAATCTTCTTTTGCAGACATTCTTGCAGCAAACGCATGTTTTCCGGCTGTCCTTTGGTGGTATGTGAAAAGAAGACATACGTTTTGTGGGGTATCAAGTCCGAGGGATCTTTGGGCCGTTTCACTCCTAAAATTACATCGGCTTTGGTCAAATCTTCATTGAGTTCCGCTCCCGCTAATTGATATTGTTGGTTGGAAAAAATGCGCTGCGCGGAAGGCTGCACAAGAAACCGAATGCGTTCGTGACTGCTCCGCTGCAAGCGTTCGACTTGATCCGGTGTAATAGGAGCACGACTTTCCCATACATTGTACGTTTCCTTTGCGATGCCTACCGTCAATGTTACTTTGGTGCGAACAAACAAATGGCGAGGAAGGTTTTGACGTGTGCACCGAAAACGACAGAGGATAATTGCCATCATCCTGACTTCAAAAGTACAACATTACAAAATTGCACAATTTTTCGAATGAGACAGCCAGCTTTCACTGTTTTGAACTGAATTTTCTCGACTACATCGTGTTGACAGCAGGGGTGGCAAGTTTGCCTCGAATGAATTCGGATGTTCGAAAGTTCTGAAGGCTTTTGAAGTCAATGACACTTCTTCATCGCAATCATAAAACGCAAAACGGCGGTGTGTTCTCATGTGTTTCACGAGGTGACGTTCAAGTCACGTACGAAGTCCGAGCGCCACCAAAACGTTTATGTCGTAAGTCGCAACACGATCCAAAAATTTGACGCAGGTTTTTCTTGCGTGACGTGTGTGACGTTGGCATTCGACCTCTCGTTTTTACTCGCGCTTTTCGCTTTTTTCGAGGCCAACAATGCAACAATGATCTTTTGTTGGACAAAGCTGGTGAATAGATTGCAATTAAAGCAAAGTAAACTCGAGCTGGCCATGTGGAAGCTAGGAGTTTTGTTTGCGTTGAGCGGAACGGCGAACGTCATTTTAACAACGAGGCCGTCTACGGCCTTGCAACTCGCCGCCAACAATCAAGAAACACTCACGTTTTCGGTCGATTATAAGTTGACGTCTGAACCAATACCCGTGGATCGAAAACAAGAATTTCTCGAGTTGTTTGAAACGAACGAAATATGCCTATCGTTGCTCAGCTCGGGAGGTAAACGCAAGGTCGAAGAAGGTACCCTTTCGACCGTCTTTAAAGGTTACTGGGACGACATTTGTCGGAAAACTCCATCTCTTTCCCAACGAAACAGTGACTCCCGACTGTTCCTTACGGATACGGACTCGAAATTCCCGGTCTTACGCTTTTCTCGACCGTGTGCAATGGTTGCACTCTCGTCCGAGACTCGGCTGGTCGACCCAAATATGAGTTTCTTTTGCTGGCAGAGAAGCAATCCGTTTCCGGAGCAGCACCTGTCGTTTGGCTTTTCAATAAACTGACAGGTCGGTCCAAGGAAAGCGAGAACGACTTCTTGAAGACATCCAACGAGGTCAAATCGTCCGCTTCTGTTGTCGACTCGGGTGATTCTGTGGCGCTCCAGTTTGAGGTGGATGCCAAGATCTACGTCGTATTCCCGAAAACCCTACTAAACATTCTACCTACGTCGAAAGAGAAAATGGAAGAACAGGGAAGTGCATCGATGAGGTCGGCTATTGTGAGGGATGTGGATAATGCAGTCGCTGGTGCTGTGAACACATTTCTTCAACAAAAGTCGTTGGCTTCCGACAAACTTTGAAAGAGGGAAGATTGAGAAACATTACTTTTTGTCAAACCTAAGTTGCTGTAGTATTGTACGCATTCGTGTTCTTGCATTATACTTGAAATACAACGGTTGGAAAACTTTAGTTGCGGTTGCGATTGACTTCTTCGTAGACGGTCCTCGAGATAACATGGACAGGTTAAAGCAGCACATGTAAATACGCAATGTAATACTAATAATACTTAAGTTATATGTTGATTTGAACGGTTTTAGGTGCGGACTATGTGAGCGTCTGCTCTTAAGCTGTCTTGGCACCAGTGATATTCGTCTTGGGGAGACTCTGGAAAGGTTGACTTTCCGATAGGCTGCTACCGCCAGGTGCCACCGACAAGGCCAGCTTGCCGTCCGGAATCAAAGTCTTCAGCATTGTAATGCCTTGTTGGCTCCAGCGAAGCTGATTTTGATTGGCCAGTGGCATTGCTGCGAGTAGCTGAAGTCTCTGCTCTTGCTGACGTTTGAGCTGAAGAAGCAATTGCTGGTCTTGCTGTCGCTGTTGCATAAGCTGCTGCTCTCGAAGAAGGGCCAAGGCGCGACGGTTAAGAGCATCTTCATTGATCTTCTCTCGAATTCGACGAGCCACTTCAAACTCAATGGCTGCGCTCAAGTCAGCCGCACCCATCTGTGGTGCCGGAGTTTGCAAGCGCGATCTAGCCAAAGCAGTTTCGAGAGCGGTCGAAGGACGTCGCATAGGCATATTGGCAGCAGAACTTGCACTTGGTTTCGGTGCAGCCGGGGTTGTTCTCTCTGCCTTTCGAGGGGCATCGAGGCAGCCGGCGGTTGTGTAGTGTCTTGTTTGTTGCAAGTCATTGCCTCCACCAAGTCCAAGCGACCTTTTGAAAGTTTTCATGATAGTACGCCCCGATTCTTCGCCTCGGTAATGACGGAGGAATCCCCAGCGATGCAACTTTCTCGTGAATGATGAAAGTTTGGCTTGTTTGAATGTGCCCGGAAGGACATCCGAGATGAAACGTTTCGAGTCCAGGATACTAAACGATTTTCCCGAGGGCATCCAAGCAATAACATCGGCGTTGGTTTTCGTAGAAAGAACTTTCATTAGCTGAAGAGAGGAAAAAGCAGATTGTATTGAGGGTGATGATGATTCTCTGAGTTTAAAACATTCAAGTCAAGGAGGCAACGTACCTTCAAAGGAAACGAGACAGCTCGCTTGCGGCCACTTCTCGTGTACCTTTGCGGGATATTGAAGTCGGTATCGCTTGCGTTATCTTCTCCGTCATCGGCTTCTTCTTCATCATCGTCGTGTTCTTCGGCGTCTTTCGTCGGCTCAGTAGCTGATGATACCAAGCTCGTCAGAGCAGCTGCAGCGGTGAGCTCACAAGCGCCCTCCTCCTCCGGCTTGCTCTTCTCGAGCTCGGAAGCTTGCACCTTCTCACTGGTCTCCAAGTGTGTCATGTCGCTTGCTAGAGATGGCTTGTTTCGAAGGTCTTTGCTAACGGAAACACCCTTGGATGCTAATGTGATAGTCGTTATCCCCGCAGCCGATGTGGCCTTTTTGCGGATGCTTTGCATGGGCAACACGAAAGGCGTTTGCTTCTTGGTTGGGAGTTGGGCGGTGTTATTCTCTCGGTTCTCGTTCAGGTGGGACAGAAAAGTCACCTCAACATCCTGCAGTGCAGTACGGAGTATTCTGTTGGGATTGTCCACAAACGATGACGTAGAAAACGTACTGACTCGTGGTAGAAACAGACATTCCCTACACTTTTATGTTCGTGATGACCGATGACTCGCGGCGAAAAGAATCGCACACAGGACTGGAACTTGAAAATGGACAAAATTGATAATGACGAAATCAGTACATTTCGGATCAGTAGAATACTCCGTTCTTGGTCTTAAGTACCACACTACGTATTCACTGCCAGTAAATGTTTGAATTTTTATTTCAAAGATTTGAGAGAAAACGTTTACCGTGCTAAGTAAATAAATAGCTGTCG
This sequence comes from Fistulifera solaris, assembly GCA_030295235.1. Classification (NCBI taxonomy): domain Eukaryota; phylum Bacillariophyta; class Bacillariophyceae; order Naviculales; family Stauroneidaceae; genus Fistulifera; species Fistulifera solaris. Next base: position 1,122,910 of record AP026127.1, on the reverse strand, counting down.
GACATCAGGCAGTAGCCCCCTACATTCTACCTGATATATCGTCTTTGTTCCCCGGACATTTTCAAGTGAAATCATAGGCGACCGTTTTTCAGCATCGAACACGCAACACTCAATACAATAGTAAGAAGTAAGGAATTACCTGGTAGGAATTGGGCACGGCAAACGGCAACAATTATGACTCTCTTTCTGGACGACGTCGGACGTCGGACATTATACAGAGAGTACATCTCACGCTATAAAAGGACAGAACTGTTCGGATTATGCGCGGAGGAACGAGGAAGGAGGAAGTGATAACCGGGGAACGCATGGCCAAAAAAATCATTAATGCCACCATCTAAGGAAAACGTAGAGCGAGAGGTGAGAGTGAGTGATAAGAACAAGTAGTTATAACGTTATAACTTATAACACTAATCAAGCCAGTAGTCCACCCCAAGACTGAAATACCCTATGCCTTTCTCTTAGCTGGGTTGCTTCAAGATGATTCACGAGCAACTAAGGTTTATTCGCGTGCTTTGGAAATAGCTCGTCGCTCGCAAATTAGACTTTTACTGTCTCGCACCTCGGAAGCGACCGCCTCATGCTCCTCTCTATCTTTGGCACACATCTCATCACGGACCTCAATCCTACGTCTGGAGAGGTTAGAAATAATGAGAATAGCCTGTTAGGGGTCTATACAAAGTAGCCAAAACTAGCGGCAAAAATGGGTTCGGACACGACGCCATTAGTTTTGCATGCAAAATAAAAGCGTGTGTTTATTTTGTTACGGAGTACTATTAAGAAAAAAGATATTAGTCTAGAACTAGGAGTTGAGTTTGTCCTTGATGTGAAGATAGCTCAATGGACCCGGCCCACTATTGACTTTTCGACGATCAAGCACTCTCGAAAGATGTATGCTGATGTCGTTGATATTTCAGGTAGTTGTCTTCATTGCCGATTACCTGCATTGTAAATGAAATACCAGGTAACTTGCTTTGTTGGGAGGTGGGAGTTGGGAGTTGGGAGGCGTCAAAAGTGTTTCGGGAATAAGCCCAGTCCCGTGCTACGTCTGTCATTCGTTCCCACTTTCCGCATTGGCCACCGCGCAACCAAGAGAAACGACGCAAAGAATTTTATTTTGCGTTTGCTTCTTTCATTCATTCTCATTAGTCTACTCGTATTGTTTCATTATCAATTTGCTTCAGTTACCCCGTTCTTGCTTCCATCAACCAATTAGTAAGATGGCCTTCGAAGCAGCAGCAGCACCAGGTCAATTCGACGATCCTGATGATGAACTGACTTCGGGTTACGGCACGTACGATGTTGACGAAAGTAGCGACGACGAAGATTTTTTCGACGAAGATGAGCTTTTGAATACAAAATCGTCCGGCGGAACAAATAATTTCGGACAACGCGAAATGAATTTATCGCACAAGGTCGCCAATTCGGTGGCTAAAATGCAAGACCTGGAAACGCACAAACGAACGTTGACAACGGGTCGCGATGACCGAGCGACGAGTGAGCAAGTGTTGGATCCGCGCACTCGCCTCATCCTTTTTAAATTGTTGAGTCGTGGGTTTCTGGAACTTGTGGACGGCTGTTTATCCACCGGAAAGGAGGCGAATGTGTACTACGCGAAAGCAGGTTCCTCGAAAATAAATGAAGCCGAAGGCTCACAGGTAGCTGAATACGCCATCAAGATATATAAGACAAGCATTTTGGTGTTTAAGGACCGAGACAAGTACGTGTCCGGGGAACACCGTTGGAGAAAAAGGATATTGCAAGTCGAATCCGCGAAAAATGGTGAAAGTCTGGGCGGAGAAAGAGATGCGCAATTATCGAAGGATATTTCAAGCTGGCATCCCGTGCCCTACTCCCATTCTTTTGAAAAGTCATGTTTTGATAATGGAGTTTATTGGAAAAGACGGCTGGCCATCACCACGCCTCAAAGATACAAATTTAAGTCAGAATCGACTGCGTGAAGCGTATGTGCAATGTGTCTTAATCATGAGGCATCTGTATCAGCGATGCAAACTAGTTCATGGAGATTTGAGTGAATACAATTTACTCTGGCACAACAACCAAGTCTATGTCATTGATGTGAGTCAGTCTGTTGAATCGGATCATCCCTCCGCGTTGGATTTCCTGCGAAAAGATGCATCCACGGTAAACGATTACTTTCGAAAAGTTGGTCGGTTAAATGTCATGACGACGCGTCAGCTTTTGAGTTCATTACTTCACCATTGGCAGACGATTTAGAACAGACTGAGCTTGACAGTCTGGATGCAATCATGCAGCATGTAGACGCGTCTGTTGCACTTTTATCCAACCAAGACAAGCAAGAACAATTAAAGGCGGAGCAGCAAGAAGCTGTCGACGAGGCCGTGTTCATGAGCAGCTTTCTTCCCCGAAGTCTCAATCAAGTTGCGGAATACGAGATTCAAAAGTTAGAGAAGGGAGAAGTAGAAGACACTTACGCTCAAGCTGTTGCTTCGCTGACTGGGAACCGAGACGTCGTTGATGCTGTCTCGAAAAAGCTTGGAAGCAGTATGACGAAAACAGTGCAATCAATAATATCAGATGCTTCGACCGATAATTTATTTGTATCGGAAAATAAAGACGTTATTATTGAGGAGAACGCCATGGATGCCATGGAAGTGGAAAGTCAGGATGGAGATTCGGCATCGATGGGATCGGAGGATGACGATGATGATGATGACGACGACGAAAAAGAGGATTTCGTGAAGGTTGCCAGGACGCCGGAGCAACTCGCAGCTGAGCGACAGGCATACAAAGCTGATCGAAAAGCAAACAAGAAAGCTGTAAAGGAGCTTCAGAGTGAAAAGCGTAAGGAGAAAATGAAGAAGAAGGACAAACAACGGGCCATCAAGAAGTCGAAGGCTGGTAGCCGGAAAAATTAGGTCAACGCATCGTGTCAGGAAGAGGAATTGATAATGGAATCGAAAGAATAGATGTCATGTGTATATAGTTCATGGACGTTTGGTCTTGAAATTAGATTTAAGGGTTTTACGACAGTATTAGCGCCTCTCGCGCTTCTTATCCAAATAGCGTTCTGCCGCTTGAGCTACTTCGTCCACGACCTCGTCCACGACCTGAAAGCGGTGGACGAGCTGTTGCTCGTCCCGTTGGCTTATCGGAGGATCTAAGATTGCCGCCTCTGGTACCAAAATTTTTATCGATATCGTCCATCAAGAGAGGACGATTCCGAATTACCTGCAGTTTTTCTTGTTCAAGATAGACATTACCACCGGAATATTCAGACTCTGCGCTTTCTGCTTCGTATTGTAGTACCCGCTGTTTAATCACATCACGCTCTTTCGCTGCTTCGTCATCTTGTTTAGTTGCAACAAGAGCAAGGTTGGTGTCCATTGGCACAATCAATTCTTTAGCCTCCACTTTTCCTTTGCTTCCTTTCTTCAAAAGCTGGAAGCTGATGCCTGCGCCTTGAAAATTTGTCGAAGATATTCCACTTTCTGGCATCGGTCCCCCTTTTCCAGCAATATCGGGCTTCTTTTTAATGCTATGTGAACCGGAAGGCATATAGTCCGCGACGAGTTTCCTCGATGCACTTTTCCCTTTTCTAGCGCCTCCATTGTCACACGTCGCAATTCGCGTTCAAAAGCTTCTTCTTCGAGTTGACGCATATATGCTTCCTCGTCAAACACATCCTCGTTCTCAAAATCCTCAACCGAGTCTGACGATCCCTCCGAGTCAGACTCTTGGCTCTCCTATCAGACTGAATGTAACTTTCGTGAGCATCTGACAACGTCTCATCGTCACTGGACGACGACCCATCGTCTTCGTCGCCATCAGCTGAGGATAACGAATCGTCTTCGTCGTCTCTAATTAAAGTTGACCCTGATGCTAACGTTGCCCGCTGCTGTTGTTCATACAAGGCTTCCGCCTCCTCGATGGCAACAGTTGCATTATGTGCTTCAAACCAAGTTGCGTAACGGGGGAAGCCGGTAATCTTCGTATCTGCAGACTTGCCTACTTTTCCCACTCGACGCCACTGGGAATCTAGAGCGTCAAAAGTGTCAAGTAACGCGAATTCAACATCTGTTGGTAGCATCGATTTGGTGAAAAGATAACGCTGAAAAGCTGTTAAGAATCCCTTTAGTCGCGATAAGTTGTTTCGCGAAGCCAGCTGCTTGGCAGAAACTTCCAAAAGTGTGCAAACCAACTTGATACGATAAGCTGAATTAGGAGGATCTTGAGCGGAAGGTACTCGAGGGTCAAATTTCGAATATTCTGACACAGCAACCGGTTTTGGTTCTGCTGCATCTTGCTCCGTTCTTATTTCTAGCGGCTCTTCCATTTCTTCATCTTCCCTAACAGTTTGTGAAACACCGCTACTCGAGTTGTAAACGGGAAAGAGAGAATCCGCTCCAGATTGATTGTTTTGCTCGGACAGTAGCTTCCGACTGGCTTCTCGAAGAGACTCAGGTATCTCGTGACCAATATTAATGAAATCGTACAGCTGACACAAAACTATTTGTGCAGAAACCTGCGAGGAACTACAGAGTTCTCCAAGTAGGCGTGCATACGTAATAACTCTCTGCTGGTCGCGAAAGTTCGGCTTTTCTACAGCCCATCGTAATTCCTCAAGGACGGCGTCAATTAGCCGTACGGTGGCTTCTCCGGCTGCTTTTTGGGTCCTTAGATTACCTGCCACAGTTGCAATAGCTTGGATTGTCTTATACCTGCCTTTTCGGGCAGCCTTAAGCATCAAATTGCAAACGAGAGCACCGCATTCCTGTGCTGGGTCATGCCACGGCAGACGCGCGATCTGTTTTGCCACAAACGAACAGGACGCGTTTGTGGGATAAAGTCTAGTAAAAAACAAACAACGCAGATACGATTCCAAGGGCGGGTACTCTTTGGCTCGCTTTCGTGGACCTTTCAATGGCGGTTTCACGGTGTATAAAGCAGCATTGACCAAACCTTGCAAGCGTTCATCAAGATTCTGCTCAGCTCAAAAAATGAGGTATCCAGTGTTGGTCAGCAACAAGAAGAACGAAGCAACCGTACCTTCGCTTTAGTAAGTCTCGTCATAATCTCCATTATGCTTGAAAGATGAGTCGAAGTATGTGGTAAGCGATATAAGAATCTGCCACTACTTTCCATGAGAGTACAAGCGATGTCGACATTGCTCCCAGTGAAGTCATCCAAACATCGTTTCATGCATCGGAGGAAAACGATCGGCGGAGCCACTCTAAATTTGGTCAGTTCCCCAATGTACCTGGCTGTCCTCATTCGAGATTCAATGTTCAAGTTCTTCTTGAACTTGGTTTGGCCATGAAATTGTTGCTCCAACTCGGTAACCAAGGCCGGGCCAATTTCACCCCACACCTCGATCTACCGTAGCTGTGAATCGAGCATAGAAGGGGAGTAAGTCGAGTCTTGAGCGAGGAACAAGAAAGAGAGCCTTTGTGAGACGTTTTCTCGAATTCTTCGATGAACCGTGATTAGTGCAAAATCGTTCGCTGAGGTCATCAACCTGTTCGCGTCGATTGCACTCTGGTAGCTCCTGATCTAACAGCACTGTGAGGCGGTAGTGCGGAGCATCTTCGTTTTCTTCGTCTGTTTACAAAGAGTTTAGTGAGATGACTATACAGAGGCAGCCGCTAATCAAATTCATCCATATTCGCGTACATACCTTCAAGATTGCTATCATCGCCATTTTTGTCTTTTTTCGGCTTCGGCCTCTTCGGCGTCAAGTTGCTCTTCGGACACTGATGTGATTTCCACCGTCATATCCTCGTTAGAGACAACACTGGTAGATCCGGAACCATATTTGACTGCGTTCTCGGCAGTCTTGCTTTCAATGTCATCTTCTGACATTCCAAGTAAAGCCGGCGGAATGGTTGCCAGCAAGTCGGGAATGTCACAATAAAAGGCCCTCGTCTCCTCGTCATCAAAGGGACCAAAGTCGCCTGCTTCTTCGTCAGCACCTTTGGTCCACACCTCAACTCCTGCCGATTTCGAGAGCTCAAAGTCAGATTCTTCTTCTTCAAGTAAGTTCGGGACAGCCAGAGCCATCACATCCGCCAGAGCTTCCACTGTTTTTTTGCAATGAGTCTTTCAGCTTGCGGGCATCTTCTAAGCCCTTTTCACGTGCTTCTGTGAGAGACCCGGCAAGTAGCCGATCTTGATCACAACGTTTCACCAATTTCTGAAGCTTGACATGTGTCTGTACCAACGAGTTTGAAAGTACCTTATAGGCTCCTTTACAGTGAGTCACAAGAATTTTGTGCCCTCCAACATCGTCAGGATCCCATAAACCCGTTTCGCCATCCATACTGTCTAGCAATGCCTTTCGTTCAAAAGCTTCTTCCAACAATTTAGCGGAAACAACCAACGGGGGTAAATTAGCGACATCGTTTTCAAGAGTGTGTTCCGTCATCTTTTCAGGTGCGTCTTGGGCTGATTCCCCTGTTACCGATACAGATCTACTTTCAAGTTGCACCCTTATGTAGTCCAAAGAATCTTGAACAGATTTAGGAATAACTTCGAAAATATCCGGACTCGCAGCTTTTGCAAATGCAACGAGGATATTCGCATCCTGTACGGTGTAAATGTCGTCCTTTGCGCCTACAGCCTCGGCTATACACTTAACAATAGGTTTGACATCGACCGAAAGACCAGATAAGTGAAGCTGTGTCACGAGGCGAAAATATACCCTGCGCAATTTTGAAGTCTCCGGATCATTTTTATTGGTGGTATTGATCACACTCCAAATAGCGCGTAGTAGATTTGATAGAAAGTCCTCATATCTTAGATCCATTGCCTGGCAGAGCGCCACAACAACAGGAAGATCAGCTATCTTGGGCTTGCTTTCGACAATTGCAGTGACGATCTCGTCGACGTATCGTGATAAGTTCAGATTTGATACATCCTTTACCACGTCATTTGTGTCAATGTTCGAATTCGACCACGCCGATCCGCTTCTAATTTTCTTGACAAAGGCAGTGCATTTCTTCAAATCCGTCTTAAGTTTCTTTTTGTTCGACTCGAATTCCTTTCGAGCTTCCGCCAGATTTGCCATGGCTTTTCGACTAGCTTGTCGCAGTACTTTCACATCAGTGAACTGCTTCACAGTGTCTATGGCGTTGCGCATTCTTTCTTCTAGCGCCGCAATTTCTTGCTTTCTCTTTTCCAAGGCTTCTCGCTGTAATTTCTCAAGCCGTTTTCTTTCTGCTTCAGCTTCTCTGCGTTGTTTCTCTTCCTCTTCTTGCTTTTGTTTCTCGACTAGATCGACAGATGGTTGAGGGGGCTTGTTTCCGCTTCGGCCACCCACTCTTCCGCCCGCTCTTCCATCTGAATTCTTCTCCGCGTTGCGTCCACGTCCTCGTTTGGATGAGGTGCGACCTCCTCGACCCTTGGCGTTGGCAGCATCAGGATCGCCGCCGCTATTGCTGCGTCCTCCTTCGCGCCCCGCAGGTCGTCCGCCTCGACCTCTTCCTTTTCGTCCCCCAGCTCTGCCTCCTCCTCGGCCTTCGGGTGACGGGTTACTGATCATTTGTGTTCTGTTGAATTGAAAAAGTAATTTAATTATTACTTTATTGTCAATGAAAAGCTAGGGTTTATAAAGCGTGTCAAGATTTTTTGTCCTTCCGTCCATCGTTCCGAAGATGCGGCGGTTCATGCTGTTCCGCCGTCACAGAAATTGCGAATACCGATAAGACATTGTGAAAGACGCAAATAATGAAGGAACGATCCACTCAACACTAAAGATTGATTCCTGCACTGCGAATACTGCTAAGATAAATCGTTCTGTTTGATAGATTATTATACCATACCTAGCTAGCAAAACACAGGAAGTTTAGGATGCAGTTCGTTCGGGAATTTCATATTTCATGACTCATGACTGAAATGCAGTCGCGACAAAAGGTCGCCTACACTTGCGATCAATAGTAATTCGGACAAAAACGATTTCCCCATGCAGTTCGACGTAACATAAGAAGGCGTGTTTTGCAAATGCTACGGAGAGATACATCCTCGTTTCAGAGTAAAATGTACCTCAACAATCTAGGCGAACGAACGGGGACTAGCTAGCAATGACGTTCGAAACAATTTTTTCTCATGACTGAAATGCAGTCGTGTCAAAGTTGAGGTACACAAAGGAATTATAGTAATACTTTTTTATGTCAAGCAAAAGCTATTACGGAGTAAAGTTAAAGCGGCAAGAAGAATGATGGACAGCAGGACTTATTCCTTGTTGCAAAAACAATCCTGATCTCCTTCGGCGTATTCATGAAGGATAAACGGCTTTTTGATAAATGCATTACTTGTCTAACCCCATCGAAGATGGTTTCCGCGCCGCTTCATCTCCTGTATTGAATTGACGGAATGCGTACGTTTAAATTACTGCAAGCTTACAAAGGAAAGTTAAGTATTTTATTTTTTATGGCATGTGTCCGCGTCTCAGAGCGAGGCGAGGAAATTTCGATGATGTTGGAGGACAAACCTCTCAAGTTTTTTGGCGAGGAAAACATGATGATAATGCATTTTGTCGTAAACAGTGCGATAAGACTGTTGGATCAGACTGAATTAACTGGTAGATAGTCTCCAACTTGGCTGTTTCGTACCCTTGCTTCAAGACCTCTTCCTGCGATGTGACCGGCGGCTGTTGTTCACGTTGCCTGTCCTTACGCGTCAGCAAATTGTATGGATCATTCTTTTCCAGCCACAACCTCAAGCTTTTCGCTCGCAAAACATCCACGGTGTACTCTTTCGCCTCTTCTGGACGGACTGCAGCAAGCATAAAAGGAGGAAGCCCTGACAGCGGATCCGCCTGGCTTACAGCATCAGGCGCCGCAGCGAAAATAAGATCCATAGCACCATGCTTCCACAACTTTCCAGCAGCTGCTGCTATTCCTAGAGGACTTCGTCCTCCATCAGTTGAGTGAGAAGCTGCAAAGGGAACGCTTCAATGATCATTCGAATAACATCGGTTGATCTCTGTTCCGAGTACTGTTCCGTCTCGGCCGCCGCGGCCAAAAATTCAGCGCCGCTGTACAGCGAAGGGTCATCTCTTAACTTTGACTTCGAGGCTGCGACCGCAAGGCTTTTAATGGCAATGGGAACGACAGCGTCTGGTAGATAGATATCCAAAGTGATTGCTGCTCGAAGGAAGTGTTCAGGTGGAACGCGATGAGGCGGTGTTTGGTCAGTCACAAGGGGACGGCTGGTCGATATGGTTTCATAAGCAGCCATCAATAGATGTACCGCTTTGTCCCACTTCTTTCCCTGAAAAGTTTTCCTCGCGTGGGCATCACCAAGCACAGCCGTCCACGCCAAGAATAGTGGAGTTCGTACGGATATCGCGCGACGCAATACCCCGTCGTACTTGCCAAGCTCTTTGTGAATATCACGCAGTTCCTTAGGGAGACAGGAAATCACGGTGGTGGTTTTGTCTGCTCGAATAAGCGCTTGAATGACGTTAATATTGGCAGACTTCTCGATAGCGTGATAAAGGGGCGTTCTTCCGTATTTGTCTTGCATGCTCACCGCCTCAGGATGAACCAAAAGAAGCTTCTCAATGACAGGAACCGAAGCCGAATAATGAGTGGCAAAGTGAAGCGGGGTAGATCCTTCATGATCCCTCTTTCGAGTAGCAGACGGATAGCTCTGTATTAATGCTTCAACAATTGACGACGGAGGCCCTCCGGAGCAAGCCCAATGTAACGGATAAAGTCCATCTGAATCATGGTGCTTCGCCTGCTTACGACCAAGAAGAATGCTCTTGGCAGGGTGATCGATGATGAATTGCCACTGTTGCATCCGGACCATGTCCATCAACGCGCTTCGACTTCTCGGATATGATATTTGAATCGCTGGTTTCAAGCCTGGAGTAGACACGTTAACGTCGATCGTATCCTCGGCGCTTGATGTCGAATGAGATAGCGAAACATCACTTAGTGAACCTTCTCGATACAGTTGGCTATTCATTGGCATCAAGTTTGGATCCACCGATGCGGTTTCTTGAGATTCTTCCGAGCTATCATCGCAATGTTCGAATTCACATTTCAGTTCAAGCAGCGACCTCTTACGGTGGTAAGGAAGTGGAGGGGGTAGATGAAGCTTTGCAAAAGCTGTCTTGAAGTTTTTCGCTACCCAGCATCCTTCCGGGTGGACGTGCGAGGAACCTTTCTTGCGCTTCTCGCAACGTTTCGCACATTTCTTGAAGCGTTTGCGACGTCCGGCGCATACTTCAATGCCACAAAAGCAGAAGGAAGAACAAGAGTCTCCCCACGAGAACACCTAGGAGCTTTTCTATGCTCCACACTGTCACCTTCATTTATTTCACACCAACATCTGCAGCGGAAAAGAAACACCGAAAAAGAAACGGAGAGGAGCAGAGCGGGCAAAGATACTGCTTCTGCGGTTGCCATGAAAATAGGCGACGCGTTGGCAAAAGTCAAAAAGTAAACCATCGTTGACATGTTTAATCTTTAGTCGTTTTAAATACAGCTCACTTGCAGGGCAAACAAAAGACGATTCGAGCAAGCTTTGTGTTTTGTGCGATGATCAATAATTTTGCAGCCAAGAATCAAAAATCAAACGCCCGTTGCTTATTGCGTGCTCATGACTTTATTACTTTTAATTCGGAAGTCGGAAGTCAAATGCTGCATTGATATCGATACGTAGTAGTATACTTGACACTTTGAATCCTACTATTCTGTATCCCTGAAGCGCCAGACGCGCAGTACATTAAAAGTCATACTCTCTCGCCGAGAATTGGCTTTGGATACTTTCAGACAGACTGAAAAGCTATGATACTGGATTTTAGTGTAGGATGTTTCTGCGTCGCGATTTGTTACTTGTTTTACGCTACTATAAATTTCACAGAGCACTACTGTATATTTGTAGATGTAGGCGACTCCGTTTCTCAGGAACAAAGATGAAACCTGAAGAACACGCAGGCAGGAACAAGGATGAAAAGGAAAAGGTTCTCGCGCTCTTCACAAAAAACTAGAGATACTATTTCACACGATGCGCTGGTGGCTTTAGACGACAGGTATCAGACTAGAAGACGAATAAACATCCTTCTTAAACGAGACCATAGTTTTCGTTGTTATTTCCAAACTGGTAATTTTCTGGCCAAATGTCGGCAGCAAACTCCTTGGCTTGTGGTGAGCACAATAGACGACTTTGTCCTTTGTCCCTTGACAGCGCTCATCGCCTTTCTCGACTTAACAATATTCTATTATAGCATATCAAACATACCATCTTCGGCTTCCTTCTTTTCGTCTGAGATGTGTGTCGAAAAACTGCCATTTTCATCAAAAATTGATGATAATGCGTCATAGTTGATCTTGCGCGATACTTTTCGAGCTGAAACGACCGCCATGAGCTGATCTTCGGTTGTTTGCTCGGCATCTGCGGCCCCTCCTTTCCTTTTTCGTCGACTATTTCTATAGCGTGCATGACCTTCAGCTTGAGCCACATCTTCCCGCTCCTGGTCAGCGGCGGCGGCCTCAGCACTTAGTCGCTCGCTCTCTTTTCTCTCTTGTTGAATCAGATAATCTTTATTGACTTTGTTAAAGATCGCTTCCATCTGCCGCTCTTCCTGTTCGGTCCTGAAAAAGCAGTCGATCTCTTGATTAATTGACTCCGGCATGCCCTGCTTCCATGATTCCAGATCCAAATGGCTTTCTACTGGAGTTGTTGACTTTTGGCGCTCTTCCTCTGTAGAGTAATCGTGCAACATAATTTTCCTTCCCATACTATTGCGCGGAATCGCATCACTCCAGGAGACCTTTATCGCAGTAACTTCCTTATCTGTCGCAGCCGCACCACTCGTGGCATCTTCTGATTCTTGCGAGTCTTCTTTCAGCGGGCCACTTTCTTGCGCCAAACCATCCACAATTTTTTCATCTTCCCCCAGCAACTCGCTTTCGAGCGAATTGTACAGCAACTTCAGCTTTGCCTTTTCGGGAGGAAGCTTCCTCTCTTCTCGCCACTGCGCAGCTTTTTTGGGGTTGGAGTGAAAGGGGTCGTCTAGAACACCCGATGTGAGAAGCTCTACGTTCCCATCTTGAATGGCCTTCAGTCTTGCTTCTTGAATCTTATTCCGGGTATAAGCCGGAGGGTCGACTTCGCGCTGCAACTCCACAGTACTGAACTGATCCAAAGTTAAGCGGGCGCTGGGAGTTTTTTCGAATTCCCTCACTCGGCTGGTGACTGTCATGCCGCATACTTTCAAAATTCTCGTCACGTCGTGATGATGTTTGGAAAAGCCGTGCACTCTTGCAGCAATGAGAAGGGCCGCGGCACAGATACCAGCGGGGCGACGGCCCGCAACGATCCAATCTCGTTTCATCCTCGCAACCAATCGTAATGCTGTCATGGAAACTGCGTTGGCTTTTTCATCCAAGTCCAGATGTGCCGCAAAACGGTAAATGTAAAGCGCAGGATCGATAATTTCCAATTGCAAACCCAACAGGCGACGGAATTTGAGAAAGCATGTGCCCAAGGTATAAACATTAACTTGAAGAGCGTCACTAAAATCAATCAGCATATGTTGACTCTTTTCTTGTCGACAAGCAATGTACAAGCATGCTGCAACAACGTGGATAGTTCTCCTACCCTGCACAAAGTTCTTTTCCACGGCAATGGTGAAGAGTCGATGGGCAGCATCGACGAAATGCGACCCAAGGCGCAAACGACTGGCCACTTCTTGAATGCGGCGTCTTCCGTTTGCCAGTGTCGTCTCTCTCGAGTCTTTGGAGAATGCGTAACGCCTTCCGACGGCGGCTCCGGTGTACGCTTTGCTGCTACTTGCGGAAACAAACTGCCCCACCATGTTGCTGCTTCCTCCAGCCCCTTCGACGAACTCTACAGCACTGACGATGGCATTTTCTTCCACAACAATACCACATTCAATACAGATGGAAGCGCCGGATGCTTCGTGCTGCTCGATAGCTTTGCCGCCGCAATTCGGACACATCAATTGAAAGTGCGAATGAGACGGAAGGGCGCCCTGATTGGCTGTGTTTGAGGGCTCGTCATGAGCGGAATAATCCTCAACAAAGGTAACATTGCGCGACATGCTTCTAATTTTCTTCTTCGCTTAACGACTCCTTTACAACAGCGTGAACTCGAGTCTGATCTTCTTTAGAATCAATCTTTTCTTTCGTGTGTTTTGCCGCGTTTTTGCTGCTGCTGCTCATTTCGCGTCCTCGCGTCCATTTTTTGGGGTGAAACGGATGTCATAGAGATACTAACTAGTAAAAACAAAAAGTAGTCTGGACTTGATATAAAAACAAACAAGATCTTAGCGTAGTGGTACTCAACTACTGTATAATCGATAGAAGTGGCGATGGACGTGATCGCTTGTAAAATTTGGCCGCCCCTCGCTCTTTTCGCGTTTGCTGGAAAACGTCGGAGGGAGCTTCGACAACAATGATCAGAAACATTGCAAAGATTTCCGTTGAGCTATTGAATGAGCAGCAATTAACAAATGGAATCATCCGATCCGCTTTCATCGAAAAGGTTTTCCGATACGGTGAACCGCATCGTTCTTCGGGTTGCCTGCACGGAAGGACACGAGAATTCGACCGGTCACAATCGAGCTGTGGATGCAGGACCATTGACACTCCCGGAACTGAGTGAATTATCACTCTTGTGTGCTTCTTTGAATGGCACTCGCGGTCAAGAGAGTGCGGGATTCGCTAGTGTTGAAGTAGATCAGCTGCTAGGCCTCCTTGAAGTTTTAGATCGACATATCAACAATGCCGTGGCGATCGACTTTTTTCGGGAAGCATTGGAGAACCTTCGAGGTGAAGATGGAAGTAAGGAAGCACTTGACCAGGTATGTATTTCATTCAAACGAGAGCCAATTGATTCAGGTAACTCACACAAGGTCGCAATTCCAGTGGCTTCGTAAAACGGGTTCACATAAGATCCAAGTGCTCAAAAGCGGCCTTGACGCTGCCTCTATAGTGCTTTCGATCGCCTCGAGTCCAGGAGTGGATCCCCGAGCTTTGAATGGAGACTCAATTGAAGCTGCTATTACCTTGGCTCGATTGCATTTGAACAAAAACTTGATACCGACACTGAATCGGACGGGGCATCTCACGTCGATGAAAGAAAATTTTACTTCGTCTCCACCGAAGAAACGTCGACGATCCACGGGAGAGGACGACTACGTCCTACCGCCTATCCATGATTTGTCAAATGTGTATCGATATCTTCTATCGACCGTAAATGCGGAAGAAGTTCTCCTGGAACGGTTAGAGCAACTCGTTCACTCTATCCCGCTGGACGATCAACAAATACTCATGCTGACTAGCGGCCTGCTACCTGCGTTGGAAATCAACTGCAATGCTAATTCGGCGAACAATGGTTCGGAAGGACAGCGCTTGCAGCTTTGTATGATATCCATTGTGACTGCTGCTTTTCGTCGCTACCCTGCGCATCGAGATACGATTCTGGAAGACATATACCCTATCCTTCTTCGACTTCCAACAGGGAAGAGATCCTTGCGGTCCTATCCACTGCGTTACTCGTCGTTCTCATCCGCGACTGCTTTGCAAGAGCTCAACAAAACGGTCGTAGGAAGTATCATACTGAAGCGACAAGCGCCAAGTCACATTCAAGCATTCACTGCCCTCCTTTTGTCGATGGTTCAAGCGTGTGTCAAACGCCCAGCATATTTGATAGTCCAAGAAGGCACTGAGATTCAGAACAATGGATTTGTTTCGGGATTGACAGACGCGAAGAAGATCATTGAATCCTTCATTGACAACTTGATAAAGAGATGCGGGCGGACGAAAGATGGCGGAGTGGAGTTCCGACCCGTTTTGACAAACTTGACCGAAGACCTCCTCATGGTTCTATTGATACCAGAATTTCCCGCTGCCGCATCGTTTCTCGATTCTCTTACGCGTCGTCTCCTAGTTGACCTCAATGCCGCATCTTCTTTCACTCCTGCAAAAACGCCGAGCCCCGAAAGTACTTTCCTGACTGTCGCATCGGATTGCCTTGGAAAAATATTCGCTGTAGAGGCCCGAATCTTGGCAATTCAAAGTGCAAGGCCTCTGGAAGTCAAGCAGCCATCGTCTATGCCCGAAAATGATGTTTCTATATCCTGTTACTGTGATTGCAAGGAACAGCGCGACGTTCTGATAATTGGCTGTCAAAGCTGCCGAGATTACTTCCATGGCTGCTGCGTTGGTGTTTCGGAAGTACCCGATGAATGGACTTGCGATTGTTGTCGACTTGGTAACATTCAACGACGAGAACGACGAAAACAGCAGCAATGTGGTCTGGATGATTACATCGATGAGCTCTATGCAGTTTCCCACGCCTTTCGAGCGACTTTGTCGCATCGAATAGGTACCATGAATATGGAGGATGCCATTAAGTTTTGGATGGCTCACTGGGTTGGAAATTTGCACCAAAAGTGGAACTCGAGTGGTGAAAAAGCTTCGCCACGTCGGCTAATCCATGAGCTTTTGGAGTTCTGGGACAATCCCGGTCCATCGGGGGAAGATGCAACTGAAGAAGGAAGCGTTCGCCTAGTCTTATACATGGCGGCTAAGTCTTCAATTTTGACGAGCTGGTTTCGTCCTCAGCTCCAGTTCGTCCTCAAGCTCATGTCCGATACTGGTTCTCAGACGCTTAGAAAGTTATCTTTGAAAGCCATCGAGAAGGTAAGCTGATTACCGTCGGATCTGTTGAACATCTCATTTTAACTCACCATTGTTTTGTAAAAATATTGAAGGCTGTTGAAGGGGACCCTAACCAAATGCGAATCAAAGCCATCCAAAGTTCTGTCATTCTTCGTCTTACAGATGATTCGATTTCGGTTCGAGAAGCGGCTCTATCACTAATTGGTTCATACGTGAGCCAGTCGCCGTCTCTTGCCAACGCTTATCACCAAGCCCTGTTGAAATGCCTCGAAGATACTGGAGTGAGCGTTCGTAAACGTGCCGTCAAGATCTTCGAGTCCGTTCTCTCCGTTCATCCGACCCATAAAGGACGTGCCACAGCCCTCAGCGCCATGTTGAAAAGGGCGTTTGATCCAAAAGAGGAAGACTCTGTTCGCGACCTCATCAACGAGCTTCTTTCTGCCCTGTGGTTCGATGATAGTCAAAAGACATTGAGTGTCACTACTTGGACCCCTGATGTATCCAACACTCCTGGGCTGCAAGATTCTCCGTTCATAAGTGAGCCAATTGTTGCAAGCGTTCGAGGCGTCGTTACACCGACGCCACCTGTCGCTCACAAAACAAACTTGCAGTTGATGACTAAGCCCTACATGGTGGCCGTTCAAATGATGGAAGTTGTGCGGTCAGCCGGTTCTGGAGAGATGTTAGAACATCTACTGGAAAACATGGGCCAGAAAGATGTCGAAAAGGCCAGTAAGGAGACTGTCAAAGAGCACCTTGCAAAAGTAATTGATTCACTTTTTGAACTTCTGCTATCAATTGAAGAAGAAATGAGCAAAAAAGGCCTTCGTGATGGGAAGGATTTAGTGGCGACATTAGAGACCATAGCTGTTCTTTCCAAGACTTCGCCTCAATCCGTTTGTGACAAGATTGAGACTGTATTGCCGTATTTGAAGGGCGACAATGGTGCCGCCAAAGAAGACGAACCAGCCATACTGGCAGCAACTTGCGATATCATCCATCGACTCGCGTGTGCTCTTGGCGAGTCGTTCGTTTCCAGGCTTTCAGCAAAATGTGTCTCGGAGGATCTAAAACAAATTTCATTTCGTTTTGGACCGACAGCTTTCCGTTCAGCGATCCGGGCCTTTTCCTCGCTTGCTCCGTACAACGAAGGAAGTTTTTCGTCTCCTCTTCTCAATCTGGCAAAGAAATTTTATACTTTCTTGATTAAACGAGCGAGTATTGAAAACTTCGAAGAAGAATCGGTGAGTTCAAAAATCCAAACAATGAACACTTACCCGTGTCGTCTAGTCTCACTCTTCGTTGCCTTCAGCAAACGACAAGAGGCGGCGTGCATCGTGCATTGACTGTCCTTGGAATCATCTGCCAGTACAGAGTCGACCCAAATTCAGACGCGACGTCCTGGGACGAGGAAGTCTCAGCAGGACTTGACATCGATTTTGTTCCCAACGAAGAACTAAGCTGGACTAACGTCTTGCAAGCTTGCTACCGTCTATTTTCTGCTTTTCTTAAAAAGAAGGACGTATCAACCCAATGTGTTGCGCTTAGGGCTCTAGGGGGCATTTTCGTCTCGCAGCCTCGTCTTCTTCTACAGCTAGACAGCGAAGGTCAGATACAATGTTTGATGGCAGACAGTGCTGCTATACCACTTCAGTTAGAAGCATTGAGTTGCTGGTGCAATATTCTTGAGGTACGTATTGTTCTCTTAGATATTTGTCGACACTACGGTCCATCATCAATACTCACGTCAATTCATTGACATTATGGTTATGCAGACTGAAGAAGAACGCGTTGACGGCGGTTTGGCACGAGTGAAAATGGAGAGCGATGAAAGCTTGAGCCTTGCGAAGCGCATTTCAGGTGACCAAGACGGGGATGCAACCTTATTTGGAGGTGTATTGACCAACCACGCTGCTCGGCTCTTCGATTTGACCAGATCGAAGGAGAGCTCGATTAGATTTGCGGTCCTGAAGGTCATCGGTATCTTACTACGCCAAGGGCTCGTAAATCCTAACGAGGCGATTCCCTACCTATTTGCAATGCAGGGAGACACGGAAAAGAGTCAAATACGCTCGCTTTCCTTTGAATATTTGTCTATTGAAGGAGAGAAAAGACCTGATACACTGCGTCGCCGTATATGTGCCGGGGTAAAACATGCTTGGGAATTCCAGCGCCTTGTTACTAGCGACGAAAAGCACGCTTCAGCTATCATCGTTACGCAAGAAGGGAAGAAAACAACCATTCAGTGTGTATTCTCTCGTGTGTTCAAAGAGTGCATTGGTAGCAGTCGAAAACAACGACACGGGTTTTTGAAGAATTTGATCAGCCTATTCAAGCTGAGTTCTGCGCCCCCACAAGACAAGACATCCGGGTGTTCTAGCGATCTCCTTCTGCTCTCATTTGCATCGCAAATTCTCGCCCATCTTGAGTATACCACTTCCGAAGACCCTTTATTTATCATTCACCAGATCTCGTCTACGGTTGCTTTACAGGGGACTGACACTCTTGACCGAATGACGAAATTGTTGCGCGAGGTTGGCCTAGGGTCTGCTGATGAATTCGATGACAATCTTCAAGATTTAGACCAGCTCGAAAAGGCGGGACTCACAAGATTTCCTAGTCGCACGAAGGAAGCGGGTGCCCTTTCTTTGCCTCACTTTCAGATGAATGCATTTGTAGATCTCTGTAGCAAAGGGATCGCATTGAGTCTCTTACTCCGCTTGAAGGCGTTTTTACGTCAAGTCTACAATCTATCTAACACTCGATGTCTTGAATACGACCCAAATACCGCTGACCGTGAGGTCGACAAGAGTACGGTCAAGATAGAAATCTCCACCGCTTTTGATGCTTCTATTCAAACCTTAGTGGACAAAGCTGGACGGCCGGACAAAGATGCGTTGATTCGGCAATACGCAGGGTTCCGTAAGTTGATGCGTGAAGAGAACTCTGTGGATGATGACATGATTATTGAAGAAGCACCACGCGAAGAAGATACACCTAAGTAATTTTACTAGAGATGCCGTTGCTTGTCACCACTCTTTACATTTTCATTTGCGGCCCGTCAAGGAATGAGTTCTTTATAATCTACACGAACAGTAATAAAAAGCCCGATACTACTACAAGTCCTTATGGCATTGAAAGCGAGACGATATAAAGCATCGCAATTCGCTACATCGTTCGTAAAAACCTGTTTAATTTAGATTTTGAAAAGGACTGTGCATCAGCAACTAGCGAATCACGACATGACGTCTCTCATGGGATTTCATTCCAGTTATCTTTTGCAAACAACTCTATACACTGTCGATGCAGATCAGCTGACATGCACGCTACGACGCCATCTACATTTTCCGCCTCTTCTCTGGATTTGCTGTAATCCATGTTGTGCCCATATTTATCCGTCAGTTTACCACCCAGAGCACGGAGCAGCGCGTCTGTCGCAGCCACATCCCAAAGTGAAGTTCCCGGTTTCGGGTAAAACCACAGTGCTTCGTCATTACGAGATAACAGAATACGGACAGACTTTTCTCCAGCACCGGGTACCAAGAGTGGATCGGCCGCGAGTAACCCTTTCTCTCCCAGATATTGACAAAACTGCTGCACCACGCCTTTGGATCGCGAAGCGGAAATAACAGCTTTTGGTGTAATTGGATTAGGTTGCGATAGAGGAATTTTGTCACCAGCCACGAACGCACCCCGAAGCAACGTCCCGCCGTACAAGGTGACACACCCCGTATCGCGAATCGACGACAACCCCGTGTACCCAAATGGCTTGCCCACGACACCAAAAACCGGTGCATCGTCTAATATAAAGCCAATGAGAATAGAAACAGCATCATGATCTCCATTTGTATATGATTTGGTACCATCCAGAGGATCCACAATGACACGGAGGCGCAGTGGGTCCACTAGAAATTCTTCCGGATCATCGGGAAAGGCCGGTAGCTCTCCCTCTCTGCATTTCGAATGTAAAGGAAGATGAGTCATACCCGTACCAAAGTACCGACATTGCAATTCATTTCGTGATAATTTCCAGAGCGTCCGATCCAGTTGACGATCACGCTGCTCGTGTTGCTTCATTTCTTCGGGAGATTCTTCACCTACAATATTGAGTGTCGGGCAAATACTTTGCAAGGCTTGTACAATGACACCTTGCGCCACAAAATCAGCATCTGTGACAAAGGATCCATCGGCTTTGGTTCGTGTATTTTTGGAAGGAGCAATTTCTTGAATGCATTTGGACGCCGTGACGGTGCAGGCAATGGCGGCCGCGCACAAGTCCAGGAGGTTGACCTTATTGTTGGATGTTGGTATCGACATGCTTCGAACGACACCCCACAGAGCGGAATAATAGAGTAAATGGATATGAGGCTTCTTTCGTATCCAATGAAATGGCATCTAGGAGGCAAAAGTGAAGTAACAAGCCAGGTTTGACAACTGACGTCAAGAACTCTTGCGTTTTATAGCGACGGCGAAAGTGCAGTCAACTACGATGGTATGAGAGAGAAGGTCGGCTACGACTTTGAATCCGCCGAAGATACTCTTGAGCAGACGCAAGGTGATAGAAGGCGCTACGCGCTCTGTTGGTCTCAATCCGAGACAAAAGCACTTTTCTCTCTCTTGAGCTCGCATGGTGTTGGCGTTGAGCGCGTTCTTCCTTGCCTTATTCTTTTCGCGGCTGCGAGCTATACTGTACGAGGGGCAGTTTTTGTCACTCCGTCGAACGAAATAACCATACTTAGAGGACGAAGTCCCAGTGTCTTTAAGTACTACTGCTTCCTTGTTCTTTACATAGATGAATACTTTTCGTATATAGGGAAGCAGTACCGGTAGGCAACTCTCGCTTGAATACATAAGGCTTCCGCGCACTTTCAGCAGACACAGTCTTTGTTCTGCGGCGACTCCGGCAAGGGTTTTTGCGAAATCAGTCCTGCGAAACGAACGAAGGCTGGTGTTTATCCTCTTAATAACCGTAGTTAGTGCCGGTTCGATAGATGAGTATGCTTTAACGGCAAGATTTAGGAGTGACAGGCGCGGCCGCAAAGACGCGAAATGCGCTCCCTTTATTGAACGGAGTATGATTTCACACGACAAACGCGTGCTCGTTGCAATTCGAAGGAATGATTATTTATTGTTTTATTCGACTGTGAAAGTTTGATTTCTGGCTACGAACACTCTTACAACTCACAATTCATCACTTGGTAAAAGCCTTTCTATTATTCAACACAAAATGGAACAATCAAAAGAAGAAAAGATCGCGCCGACGGCACATCGTCGTTATCAAAGCGAATCGTTGTCGTGCACGCCCTCCGCATCACTGCAACAATCGGGACGGATTCAGTCGTTCGATACGAGTGCACGAACGAACAATAGCGATCAACAAAATTTAATATCAAGATTACAAGAGAGTTGGACCACGAATCGCGATTTTTTGGGTGCGTCGACATTTCAACTGCACGGTACTTCTTCGTGGGGATCGTCAAATGATTTTTACTTGCCCACCAGTCGATCGACCAGCAAGCCCGTCGACAGTCAAGGTCGGTCTTCTGCGATTCACGATGCCGCGCGGATTACCGATTGGCCGGAAGTCTTGCGATTGTGTCGCGAGAAGCCCGAGTGGGCCGGATATACCGGCAAAGACGGATGGACGGCCTTGCATCACATGTGCAATCGACGCTGTCCGGATCCCGAAGTGGCGCGGGCGTTAATTGAAGCGGCTCCAGAGACACTCTGGTTGCCGGAAGAAAAGAATGGATGGTTGCCTCTGCATTATGCTTGTCGCTTTAAAGCTCCCAAGGCCGTGGTTTATTTATTGTTGCATTTGGATCAACGAGGAAAGCATACGGTTTCGAAACGAGATCATATGGGACGCACGCCGCTCTTTTATGCCGTGCGATACGATGCTCCGCCGGGTGTGGTGGGCTTGTTGCTTCAATTAGACCCGAATGTAGTACTGGAAGAAGATTATCACGAAGATTCTCCTCTCGCATTGGTCTGGAATACTTGGGCAGAAAAGTTGGAAGGGAAACGATTAGTGGCTAGCTTTTTGCCGGGAGGATTCCCCGAGCCAGAGGATACAAGTGCGGAAGAGCGGGCTGTTTTTCTACGAAAGCGTCTTGAGAAAGAAACGAAACTGAAAGAGAGATGGGACAAGGCGAATCTGTTATTAAAAGCTGCCTTCGGGTTTCCTGTAGAAGATGATGACGAAACGGAGGCAGGCTTTGTTGTACCGAGTACTACGAACCGAAAATGGCGCATAGTACACGCAACCGCGGCTGTGAAATGCCATCTATCGCTATTCCGTCTAGCATGTGCGCTGCACCCGGAGCAAGTCAGTGAGCTGGATTGCGGAGACTTGAGGCCGGGGACTGCACCGCAAACGGCACTTCATCTTGCTGCTTCTTCGAACGCTTCGGGCGAACTCGGCAAAATGGTTATTATTACTTTATTGAGTTTGTACCGCGAAGCCGCAAAAATCCCCGACGAGACTGGTTCTTTGCCTTTACATCGCTTGGTGGAAAATCCACGCAAAACGGATTGGACGCAGCATGCTGCGATTTTGACGGAATTTTACCCGCGCGCTGTGCAAATTCCCGATAACTTTGGACTCACGCCACTACATCGCGCAGCCAGAGCTATGAATCAACACGAAGTAGACTCGGATGATGAAAACGAAGATGACGAGACCGAACGTTCCGTTATTGTACAGCTCGTCCGGTCTTTTCCACAGGCAGCATTGCAAGCAGATGAAGCGAGTTATATGCCCATCCATTATGCCTGTCAGAGTGGAACCGACTGGAACGCTGACATGGAAACGATATTGAATGCTGCTCGCGGTGCAGTACAAGTTTTCGCGCGCGGTTCGTTACCACTACATCTGGCGGCCTCGAATCCTCGATCGACCGCTGGATTCCTCCAGAAACTCATACAGCTACACTCCAGAGCAGCTACGATACCGGATGCAGATGGTTTTCTCCCTTTCCAGCTTGCTTGCAGGGCTGGCAAGCCGTGGAGCGATATTTCTATGTTGTATGACGCTTATCCCGCGGCATTGCAGATTGCGACCCCTGAATTTCCCTTGCAGTTGGCTTGTCGTCACCCTTCTGATACCGATCTCGTTCGCCAGCTGGTGCAGCTTTACCCAGAAGCTGCTGCCGTCCGGGATAGTACTGGCCGCTACCCAATCCATTATGCGTGCGCAACGAAAAGACTTGGGAAACTATTGAAGCACTGGTCCATGCGCATGCTATTTCAGTCGCATCTACCGATCAAATGGGGGAAGTTCCCTTTCACGTGCTCGCTCTAGCAGTTTGCTCGCAACACGATGACAGCACTGAAGAACTTCCGTCGTGGCTTTGCGATCCGGAACCAGATCCATCCCAGGATCTTACTTCCCTTTTGAACTATTGCGAATTGATCCAACGGTTCTAGTATAGATAAACACATTTCCTTATAAATTGATAGAGATTCAGAAAGAATGTATTATCTCGATGTATCGGCTCGTCGGTAAGAATATAGTAGTCTTAGCTCGTATTTTTGCTGGAAAACTTCCAGCTAAATAAGGTTGATAATTCATGACGATTAGAATAGTTTCACTACCCTGCTAGCTCATCTTGCTCCTGGAAGTTATTGCCATCAGCACATTCCATGTGCAGAAATGCGCAAGTACGACCACGAGGACATTCTGAGATGTGGTGCAAAAAGCAATGCTGCGAATGTTTTTCTTTCCAAAGCTGCATAGCTTCCTTTTGATCAGCCATGTTTCGCAGTTTAGCGACTTCTCGTCGAGTGGGCGGTTCCGCACCAATCTGGAGGTAGTACAACCGATCTTTCCCTTCGCGCTTGGCCTTTCGCATCATTCTCGCTTCGTACTCTTTTCGCTTCCCTTCTTGTTCCTTGCGGAGCGCCAGGGCTTGTTTCTCCGCTTGGGCCTTATGTTGATCAAACACGAAAGACTTGGGGTCACTCTGGTATCTTTCTATACAGTCAAGAATCTTTGTGCGGATCTCATCGATGGACGTGCATTGCAAACAATCTTCCATTAATTGATATCGGTCCAGTGGCCCTTTCAACATCCGGCGAACGTGGAAAACAACGGAACGTATTTGCACTGGATAAACAGAGGCAAAGTCAAGGTATTCGCGTGCCAGTGTCAGCTTGTTGCTCCCTCTCTCATGCAACTCACAAAACGGCAGAGTAGTCGATTGGACCGACGGCGGGCCTAGAGATGCATCCAGTTTCGCAAGCTTTTTTATAAGATGATCTTTCGATGCGAGCAGTTCCTTTTCTTTGGCATCCAGGACGCTCTTGCTTTCGAGGGTTTGGATTTTTCGTAATTTCTTTAATGTTTTGCGACGCATTTCCAAAGCCTTTCCATCCGACGGGACAGCGATGGACGTGACGGCAACTTGCTCATCAGGTTTGGCTTTCAGACGAGAAAGAAACAAAGCAGGATCGTCCAACAGGCCCTCCGCACTCATCAGCCCATCCGCTCCTGTACTTTTCAAATTCTCTTCTACGTCATTCCAGGTTATGGTGTTTCCATTGGTTACGAGTAAAAGCGGCTTCCCATCCTTTCTCAACTGTTCATAAATTCTGGTAATTTGATCGAGATGTGCAGGACCATCGCGAGCTCCGGGGCCCTTTTCTTTCCCAAGAAGCTCGGTAACGAGCATGTATAGCAACCAAAGCAGCCCCCGAATCTCTCAATTGACGAACCAGTTCCAATGTTTTCTCTTCGGTGTCTAACAATCGTATTTTACAAAACACAGGAATGTCTACTGCAGTCGCAGTGGCACGGACAATGTCACAAATCAGTTTTCGATCTTCCGGATCCAGCAAGTAACTTCCAAAATGACCCAAATAAGCGGTTCGTTGAGGACATCCGAGATTCAAATCAATGGCATCACACAGTGTCGCCGCTCTCTTGGCCGCCGCGACCAGGTCTGCTGGCTTATTGGCCCAAAAATGACAGACAAGAGGTCGATCTTGAGCAGTTGTTTGAAATCCTGCACTGGACGGATCGATTGCAAAATCTTGGGCTGACATCATGGGAGTATAACAAAGTTGTGTGCCGTAATTTCGGCACAATAGACGAAACGCCAGCTCACTTGCTCCGACCATTGGTGCCATAGTATAGCGATAATCAAAGTTAATCGGCTGCACAGTCGAATCGGACGTTTTGTTCACTGTATGGTAATTATTACTCGTAGCTTTAATTGTGACCTTCGACGAGCGTGTTTCTTCATTCCTTTGTTGTTTCACTTTCCTGGTGTCATGCTCCTCTTTCTCGTCGCGTCGGCGCTTCTTTGTCTTCTTCTTGATTTCCCTTATAAAAGAGTCCATTATATACTGCAGACTTTAATAACGCGAAATTATTATCAATAATTGATACTCCGTAACAAACGGATGGAAAAACGCAAACGGCAGCAAAGATGCAACGCTTCGAAATGTCTACGTGAATTCCACGTAGCTCTCGTAGGGAAATTTAGCGACAGAGGGGGTACCCGGATATTGCATTGTTTCGATCACACCGATTCTCGGGTCCATTGTGCACTAATGTCATCCTGGCTATGGTTTACATTGATAACGCCAAATTATTATCAACAATTGATAACAAACGGATGGAAAAACGCAAACGGCAGCAAAGATGCAACGCTTCGAAATGTCTACGTGAATTCCACGTAGCTCTCGTAGGAAATTTAGCGACAGAGGGGGTACCCGGATATTGCATTGTTTCGATCACACCGATTCTCGGGTCCATTGTGCACCAATGTCATCCTGGCTATGGTTTACATTGATAACGCCAAATTATTTTCAATAATTGATAACAAACGGATGGAAAAACGCACACGGCAGCAAAGATGCAACGCTTCGAAATGTCTACGTGAATTCCACGTAGCTCTCGTAGGGAAATTTAGCGACAGAGGGGGTACCCGGATATTGCATTGTTTCGATCACACCGATTCTCGGGTCCATTGTGCACCAATGTCATCCTGGCTATGGTTTACATTGATAACGCGAAATTATTATCAATAATTGATAACAAACGGATGGAAAAACGCAAACGGCAGCAAAGATGCAACGCTTCGAAATGTCTACGTGAATTCCACGTAGCTCTCGTAGGAAATTTAGCGACAGAGGGGGTACCCGGATATTGCATTGTTTCGATCACACCGATTCTCGGGTCCATTGTGCACCAATGTCATCCTGGCTATGGTTTACATTGATAACGCCAAATTATTATCAACAATTGATAACAAACGGATGGAAAAACGCAAACGGCAGCAAAGATGCAACGCTTCGAAATGTCTACGTGAATTCCACGTAGCTCTCGTAGGGAAATTTAGCGACAGAGGGGGTACCCGGATATTGAATTGTTTCGATCACACCGATTCTCGGGTCCATTGTGCACCAATGTCATCCTGGCTATGGTTTACATTGATAACACGAAATTATTATCAATAATTGATAACAAACTGATGGAAAAACGCACACGGCAGCAAAGATGCAACGCTTCGAAATGTCTACGTGAATTCCACGTAGCTCTCGTAGGGAAATTTAGCGACAGAGGGGGTACCCGGATATTGCATTGTTTCGATCACACCGATTCTCGGGTCCATTGTGCACCAATGTCATCCTGGCTATGGTTTACATTGATAACGCCAAATTATTATCAATAATTGATAACAAACGGATGGAAAAACGCAAACGGCAGCAAAGATGCAACGCTTCGAAATGTCTACGTGAATTCCACGTAGCTCTCGTAGGGAAATTTAGCGACAGAGGGGGTACCCGGATATTGCATTGTTTCGATCACACCGATTCTCGGGTCCATTGTGCACCAATGTCATCCTGGCTATGGTTTACATTGATAACGCGAAATTATTATCAATAATTGATAACAAACGGATGGAAAAACGCAAACGGCAGCAAAGATGCAACGCTTCGAAATGTCTACGTGAATTCCACGTAGCTCTCGTAGGGAAATTTAGCGACAGAGGAGGTACCCGGATATTGCATTGTTTCGATCACACCGATTCTCGGGTCCATTGTGCACCAATGTCATCCTGGCTATGGTTTACATTGATAACGCCAAATTATTTTCAATAATTGATAACAAACGGATGGAAAAACGCAAACGGCAGCAAAGATGCAAATTTCTTGTAGCCGTTGTAGGGAAGCTTAGGGGGACCAGCGTCAAATCCGTTACCGGAATGTTAGTATTGTTTTTCTTGTAGTATAGTGGTACTTAGTTTTATAAATAATGAAGTTTTCTTTTTAAAGCCAGAAACTTCTTTTCTTTTTTTTTTTTCATTTCCGTTTTTCGTTTTTGATCTTGCATCCCAAGTTGTTGCATTCTGTTCTTCCTGCATTGTTCATCTTTTTCACCATATTCATCAATCTTTATATTGTTAGGGGAGTGCGCCCAATGAATAAGACAAAATTCAATCAAAATACGCCTGGTTTCGTCCAGGGGACGTCTTTTATCCTCATCCGAGTGCTCTACGGGGCGAACAACACTTTGAGCGCAATGATTCCTTTGTTGAGCGATCTCAGTCGTCACCCCCAAATATTCAAACGACTGGCTTATTGCGGCGACTCGTGAGATTAACCCGGAAGCGGCTGAATGTAGGGCTATATCGGAGTTGAAGCACCGTAGTACGGCAATGTTCGGCTGGCTAAGAAACTTGGAGATACAGATCGATCCGGCTTCGGCACCACAAGATTTCGAAACAGACGGCGCTAAGCGTCAACATACAACCTCGGAGAAAGCAAAGGCTTTAAAGTTGTTTGCTGCTCTAAAACCATATGGTTCTTCTGTTGTAAAACTGGTTGCGCATGCGTGGGGCGTCAGCACAAAAACATTGGCCGGTTGGGCAAAGAATCCTACGAAGGAAAGAAAGCGCCGAAACGATTCTGGAATGAACGCAATTACCTCGGAATCAAAGCAGCGATCTTTTGTTACACCTAAACGAGTGTTTACCAAGCTCATAAGCGGCGAACAAGCTAATGAAAGTAACAACAGCTTTATGGACAATGATAAATGGGACACCGCCGATACGACAACAAAGGAGAAATGCGCAGAAAAAGCTGAACTTATGCTGCAACAAGGTCCTTTGACTCTCAAGATCATTTACAAATTTTTCGATCAAGGACGCCAAAACATGTCATGGGCCGAAATAAAGAAAATGACTTCTGGATTGGGCATTTTTGAGATGCTCGGAAAATACACAATTCGAAACGCCATCATATCCCTTCCAGACTCGTCGTTCACAAGCGATCGATCTCGTCCAAAGCTTGATTCGGAGAACAAATTGGAACGCTATTGCTGGGCTCGAGAATTTCTTATGTTTTGGAAATCAGCCGTAACCTTCAACGAAGTGCAGATTCTGCTAGTTCACATGGACGTAATGTGGTTTTGGTCTACCGTCGAGCGTCGAAATCATGAATGGGTTCCGATTTTTGGAATGGAACCAGTGAACCAATCTAGGTCGCAAGCAACCAGTCTAGAGAAAACATCGGTACTCATGTCGGCTGCATTTGCGCCTGTCAAAAACGACTTAACGAAAGGTGGTCTGGCTTATCTTGTCAGCCTGGAACAACTTGGCGCTCGGGCTAGAGCGAAGCAAAAGATTTACAGCCGTGTTTACCATGACAGCGGCTCGTATACCTATCCTGAGGTTGCTGAAAATGTCCTGGTTGAGAGAGGAAAACGATACGTGAAAGATGTTGGGTTAGAAGAGTTTAATTTCAAATCATTTTTCCGAAATGATGAGTTCGACAGCGTTGAAGAGATTGCCATTCGAGTTGGAAGCAAAACAGGGAAGCGAGTGAAAGTACGATACCAGATGCATAACTCCCACATTGACGAAGACCTCCGTATTTTTCTCGAGAAAGAATTCGAAAAACGAGATTGGCAGTTGACCTACCCACCACCCGACTCGTCTATTTGCAATGTCATCGATGACTGTATCGCTCCCGCCTTGGTAAACGAGGTTAAACGTGAACTTGTCATGACAAATAAGAACAACAAAGTTCTTGCTCGTCACGAACTTTGGCCTGTTGTCAATAAATGTTGGCATTACTTGCCGATGGCAGTTATTGCTCGAGCGCACATGCGGCACGAATACATCGCCAGTGCCCTTGTGTCTTGGGGCGGCGGAGACGAGTTTGTACGAGATATCAGTTGCAATTTTCGAAACTGCCTTGTCCCAGTTTGTGACGAATTGGGTCGAGTTATCGGCGTAGAGGCCGTTTCATGTTACGACCCTAATGAAAATGACGACATGGAGAAATCCCAAGCGGAACTCTTCTCCACCGCTTCGGGTAAAAACTCAGACTGGAGAGTAACCGCATACGCTTACGATTGAACCGAATACAAATGATCTACTCATTTCTTGCGGATCTTCCCCTTTGACGAAACGTCCTCTAAGTTACCCATGTCCAGTTGTCGTTGACATTGATGATAAGTCCCTTGTAACATACAACACGAGACTCAGTTTGCTGTTTCTTTCGTTGTGGTCCGCGTTTATTCGTAATTCATAATTCATTACCTCTTTCGCTCTGGATGCGCTAGTGTTCTCGCCTTAAGAAGCAACTTGCGTTTCTACTTCCGGTTATCTTTTACACGCGGAGAAGGTTCCGACACTTGTGGTACTGAAGACCACGAGTACAGGCCACAACTACAAGGAACCTTCTTCATGGAGCGAGTAACGACATAGTTCCCGAACTGTCCGGAGCCCGGAGCTGTGTTTCAGCGAATGTCACAAACCCGATCTTGCTGTAAAGAACAAAGAAGCCACCCCGCTTTGTTTTCCATTGCCTTCAGAAGCAGTCGAAAACGAGGGTTGAGACACGAGAAACTTATGACGTAACCTAAGGCCAAAGATTGAATCGACTTCAAACATCCCAGGTTGGAAAAGCCGGCGAAAATTGCGCTCTGAAGGATATCTCGAGGGTTCAAAAAACGTGGGGAAGTTGAGCTAAAGAGTCACTCAAGTTGTCCGCCCACGTATGACGACGGCAGGAAACAAGCAGATGACGGTGATAGTTAAAGAATTAATCGATCACACTTGAAGTAGCAGCCACGCGATCAGCGGCAAGAGAAGAATTTAATGCGAGGAACCGTATAATGTGTCGGTTGGCCGCAAAAGATACGGCCCCGAAAATAAACTTCATATCCTCACGAACCAATTCAGACGCCCATTTCCGAGAACTTAAATAAAGAGATTATCGGATCAGCCGGGTGGGCTTAACACAACCGATAAACTACGTAATCTCAAAGTGTTTTGTTGCTATTCAATGCCATCGTCGCGTTTTTGCTCGTTTGCAAAAGCGACGGAGTTTTGAGTACCGCATCATGGTGAGCTAACGAAGAGCGGTACTGCGACTGTGAAATTACATGTAGAATGGTGTTTCTTCTTTGCAGACACCGGGCGGGACTCCCCCTGCGTGACTGAGGGGTCATTCCTTTCGCACAAAGGAAAAAAGTCACACAAAAACGACGCAAACTTTCGGATAACGTTGACCTACTTGAATCCATTTGACTATTTAATACGCACAGAATGATGGTTGCGAACTAGTATGCAACGACAAACACGTTTATCGGCACGGCGAGGTGCTGCATCACAACGAGCGAGTGCTGTTGGATGGATTCTGTGGTTGATTGTGCCGGCCGTCGTCTCGTGTGCCGCCTTGTTGTGTATCCTTTCGTTCGTCTTGAGTTTGGAAACCGAAACACCATCATTGGGAACGCCAGAGGACTTCTCTGTTTCGCTACCGAAGAACTTGATTGAAAAACCAAAGGAAGAAAAAAATATCTTGATAAAGAGCACTCGTTCCGACAAGAGAGAATCACCCAAACAGAGAATCAGCCAACATGATGACGAGCCCATTGTCATCGCTTATGCGATATCCTTAATCAAATGCGGCGACTTTCAATCCAGTACCGCTGGCTTACAAGATGCTGCACTTGTATTGAAGCACAGCATCCATCAAACATCGGTGCGCAATCCTCATTCCGGATCCAAGTATGACTATAAAACCTATGCCATCGTTCATCGACAAGCGGAGAAGTGTGCACAAGAGTTAGCCGATGCTGGTTACGAATTAGTGATACGAGATCCACCGGTTGACAAATCGGAGATTCGAGGGGAGTTTTTGCGCAAAAAGATACACAAAGAATGGTGTTGGTAAGCATAGCACTAGTTTGTGAGCCTCGCTTGTCGGAAATCCTTCACTGACTCACTCGATTTCTCTTTCCAGCGGCGCCGATGAGTTTGTCAAATTGTATGCCTATCACTTGACGGATCACCCTATCGTGGTTCACGTCGATATCGATTTTGTCTTTCACAAACCCATGGATGATTTGTTCGATGCGATGCTAGATACAGGTGAGAAAGGAGCATTAGCGAGATCGCGTATTCCACGTGAGCGACCGAATGAGTTGTGGCCGGAAACGGTAAATGCCTATATGACGCGTGATTGGGGTCAAGTGATGCCGGGACGGAAGGCGTTGTTTCAGGCTGGGTTCTTGGTGGTACGACCCGATCCCTCGGTGTTCGATGAAATCGTGGAGGTGATTAAAGAAGGTCATTACGTGGAAGGATTCTCTCGAAACAACGGCTGGGGAGGCATGGGATATGGTTCATTGGTTGGTGCAATGGCCGCTCAGGGCTTGATTGCGTATGTGTATGATACGCTATTCAACAATACATGGGTGGAACTAAATCAATGTCGATACAATCACATGGGGATGGATGTGTTGTATCGAAGTCAGCCCAGTTTTCGAAATAAACACCCAAAAGTGGGAAAGTGTCGGAACGATTTGGATTATTGCGAGGATTGCCAGGTCACAGATATAGAGAAAATCTACAACATTCATTATACACAGTGTCGGAAGCCATGGAACTGCATTGGAGAAGGTGATTCGACGGTTTTTGAAAAGTCATCGATACCAGAAGACAGCGTGAAACTCGATCACTGCATGGAACTGCTGACTGTTTGGCACAGTATGCGAAGCAGTCTAGAGACACAGCTCTACGAGCTTACTGGAGATGAGGTAATTAAGAAAGGGCAAATAGGATCGTACAAGAACCAAGTGTTTCAAGGCCACTGCAAGGCGAATGGGCAGTCCCATTACCTGCCTTTGACTATGAAGCCTGAATCTCGAAAGCGCATAAAGGAATTGTATTAACAACTGTAATATACTCGACACACAGAAGTGTTCTAAAGGGTACAATAACCAGATGGAGAAATGCTAGCTTTTATCTATCACTTCTTCTTTTGCTTTTAACCTTTGTGAAACCCTCTTGGTCGGTTTCAAGCCCATTGTAAGGATCAATACCTTTCTCTTTCATTACTCTATCCATTCCTCCCCATTTTGAAATCCCCTTGGTTCGTTGATAAAAAAGCACGTATGCACCACCTGTCACAGATGCCTCACCAGATGTGCGACCAACGTGGCTGTCGTTGTAACGATACCAATTACCATTGACCGAGTTACGAACAGTCGCGGTATAATGACCAGAGTTCGCCGTTGGTCCGGTGTGTTCGCTTACTCCAAATAAGCTATAAATTGGGGGTGCATCAGGATCAATTGGACCAAGCACGTGCTTGGTGAGATCCAAGTTATCGATTGGGAACTCGACCTTACAATCAATCTTACTGCGTAGCATGGTGCCGGATGTCAAACAAGTATCGAAGGTAAAACGCTTCAAATGGAGAATCAGAATATCTGGCACACTCCACAACGCAATCAATTTTAGCGCGCAAACGTGCTTACGACATCGAGGGCAAAACCAGGCATTGAGATCATCAAGCTGTTCGCCCTCCATGAATTTTTCCAGGCAGTCTTCAAGAGAAAGAGTTGACATCTTGTCTTTATGCATGACCAAAGGAAGCGAGATACTAGAATAAACATCAAATTTGATCGACTCCCGTCCACAGTGAGGACAGGTAAGATGGCTCCTATGCATTCCTTGGCAATAGTCGACAATCACACTATCATGTCGTAACAAATGTTTACGCCAAGACTCGATCGCCGTCTCGTGATCAGGCCGTCCAAAACCCTCCAATTCTTCGACGTACGGCTTTTTCTTGACACGATTTAAATCTTCGTGAAGTCCGTCCAAGAGGAATTGACAAAATTCTTGCGAGTCATGTTGATACGAATTATCGAATTGAGGAGCAAATGACGCCACTGTTTGCTTGAGCAAACGAGGCGCAAGTATTGAATACTCGCCGCTCCAGACTTTCTGTAACAAGCCTGCGTAAGCCTCTGAAACCTGACCGCACGAACCAAGCGGATTTGATTTATTAATGTCTTGCAGATATTGGTCTTTCAAAAGTACTGAGTCAATGGTTGGATATGACTCAAACATTGCAATATTGAATTAAGAAAACATGAGTTGCCCAAGTTTTGCAAGCCCACGGAACCAGGAGCGGGTGGAGATCCACGTAACGATTCGCGGAGAAATCCGGCGCCGTGACCTTTTAACACCTCGACTGGCTTATCACGACCATAGCCGAGATCATACTGAAGCGTAGCTGGTTCGTTTGCGACCTTCTCATTGAGATGAGTATGAAGTGCACAAACTTCCTCGCCGTACAAATTAACCCAGCGTCGAAACGGCGGATCAGCAGTTGTTGGACTCATCGGTGCCGTAGACATGGTAGCTTTGTCTGCCTTTTCTTGCTCAACTTCGACTAATATCTGTTGCGTCCTATGCAGTAGAAGCAGGCTTGAATCTTCCAATTCTGCGCCACCGTCAATTACACGAGGTCTGTCGGTAGGCTTTCCGATCTGTTTGACGATACCAGAGTACCACTTGGGGCGGTTAACGATACTCGAAGAGTCGCGGATTTCTACAACGTCTCCAACTTTTAACTTTTCTCTCCAGCGTTTTGTGCGAGACCAAAGTGGGGCTGGCGGAGCCGGTCCCTTCGATTCTGTTTTATATTTGGGCACTAAGCCATCCCATTTGCTATGCCATCCCAGATAATGAACTTTTATGGTGTCTTCACCTATTTCTCGAACAACAGCTTCGTACCATTGCCCTGCAATGTCTTGAGCGTCGACAAAGTCACCAACCTTAAGCCGATCGATCAAGGCCTGTCTAGTCCATGGTAAATTGACGGAACACCGTGTTTCAATGAGAAGTCTTGTAGATTGCAGATCGGATACCGTGCGGCTTTTGTCATCTAAATCTACCAATTCAAATCCATCCCCGTCGACCGGCATTTTCGTTTCCCCTGGAAATGCATACTTCATTTCTGTCCACAGTCGTACACTTTGGCTGGCTGTATTTGGTGCGGCGATTCTTAGCACTGTCGACATGGTATCGCTGAGTGGTGCAGCAGAACTAACGTAAACAAAGCCCTCTCCCACTTCGACGCCCTTGTTATGGTTCGACGCGCCGCTATTAAAATCAATTCTGGTCACGCTGTATTCCAGTTTCGGCGGATGCAATTCCACGACCGGAACACGAGTCGGTCGGTCTTCCTGCAGCATCAATTTTTCCATGAGGCTCATATGTGGACCGGGATGTGACGTGTGCGGCGCTCCCCAAATCACTTTCCGTTTGAATTCAATAGGCCGCGGCGATTCCAGAGGCTCATAAAGTAGCAAACTCTCTCGTTCCTGTCGCTGAAAAGACACTGTATAGCCATCGTTGCATACAACCCCATGAACGCGCCGCAGATGCTCGTAAAACTCTTCTGAAACAGCAATAACTTGACCCGATGCATTCATTTCATCCTGTTTCTTTTCTTCTTTGGTGGTTACGTCACTTCTGACTCTCAGTATGCTTCCGCTAACGACCGAAGTGATCGAAGGATCCAGAATTGTCACATCTGCCTCACTACCGAGACACGACGAATCGATCGGACCCGGTCCTTCGACATCGAACGGTGAAATCGTCAAATTCCATTGGAGTGCCAGTCTCTGTAATGAATCTGCCGGATGAAGACTCCAAGCCCAATTCAACCAGTGTTGTAGCCATGACGAATCCATTAAATAAACAGTCTGCCCAACAGTCAGCGGAGGCAATGCGGTTAATGCTGCCATCACTGGATACGACGGCGGCGCGTGATGTTTCGATGCGGCGATGGAAGAAACGCCATTCATGGATGCCGCTGTCATCTTTTCGAGCTATCTTTTCACTGTTCTTCACACTAGTCGTTTCTTTCTTCAATTTACGTTCCGTTTGTAAGAATGATGACACTTAACACAGTCGGTCGTATAATAAGAATGGAACGAAGAAATGCTATAGAGTTTCATGGTCGTCGGAATGCGGCTTTATCAACACCGTCAGACATTCGTCAGGCCTGTACACATCAACTCACACAAAATACTACAACGGAAAATACTATAGTTGACTCTGCGCGTATGTGTACATTATGGTGGCGGTAAGACAAACAACCATAAACCATAGCTTTAGTTTTATTAGCTCACAATCTCATCAATTGAAGAAGTCGTTGGGATTTCTCACACCACGTTGATCTCTTAAAAATGCCTTATCATCCGCTTCCGTTTCGGCTTGGGCTTTCGTGATGGCAGCGTAAAAGAAAAACAGGCAAAGAGGGAGGCCAATGAGCGCGATTGCTGCTGAGACTGGTGTCGCCGAACTGTCCATCATTTGAAACAACGATCCTGAGGAGAACCAGGTGAGTTTTCCACAGCATATTGCGTCTTTTTTAGATAGCATATAACGTACCGACCGAAGAAATGGCGAGGAGCATCGAAGTAGCCAATAGAATCGGAGACGGAATATCGAGGGGATACTGTGTTTCAGTTTCGCTACTCATGCTGGGTGTATCGCTGGAAACAACATCTTCTTTTACTGCTGTTGGTTTGTCGTCATCGGACATATTTAAACGACTTGTTGAAAAGGTGCTGGTTGAGAGAAGCAGTTGATGTGCCAATCGATTGGTCTGTGCTTGTATTACGAAGCATTCCGCGACCTGAGCCGCGATGAAACAGGCAAAAAACAAAAGTGTTTTCATTTCAAATATGCAAACCACTTTGTATTAGCAAGAGTCTTTGCTTGTTGTTACTCCGTCGGTATTCCTTTTTTGCTCAAAGGTCTGTTATGTTTTGCACGTCAGTGAAACACGGGTTGCAGTTGCAGTTTTTCTAACGTTCTAGAGTATTGTTCCACGTGGATGTCGTACCGCGTGTCCTTGACCTTTTAACTTCTAGATGATTGATCGATAGGCGACTGAGCCCGATACCTCAGCTGATCTAAGAAATGCAAAATAAGTAGTGACTACCAATGCAACTTAAACTACGATTTCTGAGAAGCCATCGCCCCTAACACCGCATCTGGCACTGCTTTAATGGCTACATCCTCCACTGCTGCAATCTCCCCTTCCGCTGCTGCCTGCTCGATTTCGGCATCAATGTCGTCTAGATCGATATCGATTTCGGCGTCATCTTCATCCGGCGCAACAATTTGCTGCGTTACTTTACGCAACTTCGCAACACTCTCTTCGACTTCATCCAGCGTTTGAGACGTGCGCTTCTTTGTAGAACTACTCGAAGCAACAAATCCTTGTACCGCTGTAGTTGCCTTTGTCGCATGCTCCTCAACCTCTTCATCTTCCTGACTTGCAATCATACGCATCGCTTCTTCTTCTGTCATGGCTTTATCAGAAGCGGCAGCTATATTATAGCTACTAGTAGAGAAAGCAACCTCGACACTTCTCTTGACCCGTAACATTTCCCGGAATGTCTCTTCATTTCCGGATTGCACTTCAAACTCTTTCCAAGCCGTCCAGTAGGTAGGAACACGACGGGGGTCAGCCATTTGGGCACCATAAACGAATATAGCCCTCGCACGATCGACCTGTTGAAGATTTGTTTCCATCTGAGCGAATTCAATGCATAACAGCGCAGCTTGCTCGTCGGGCAGCGTTTCGATGGCTTCTTGATAGATGTCACGTGTCGCGGTGAATCCTATGTGCTTGATTGTCTTAACAATATACAAGCGGTATGCAGCGGCTTTCTCGCTCGTGGGAACTCTTTGACACATATTCCTGTACACGTTCAGCGCACGCTTGGTCAATCCGTACTGCTCTTCAAAGGCACCGTATTGGGTGTAAAACTCGGCACAATCTTCTGATGGACATGCTTCAAGGCATCTATCGAACAAATCACGAGTTCGTTCCACATTTTTTCCTGCCAAGCGTTCGAGAAAGTCTTTGATGTATGACCTCCAGATAAGCTTCAATGCAGGGAAAGAAAATAACTCGACACCCTTTTCGTAAACAGAGAAAGCTTCTTCGAAGTAATTTTGTTCTTTGAGGAACGCTGTGAAGTGTAATATGTGTTGCGGGGTAGCAGCTTTGATCTCGATCGCCCGATGATACGCATCTTTGCAAGTCTGGACTGTCCCTAAGCTCTCCTCTAGGTCAAGTAACAAATCCCATAGCCGGAGAGTTTTTGTCAAATTGGGCCTGTTCTTTCGGTAAACAACACTCTGGCGCGCAAGGCTAAGAGCATCATCCCACTGCTCTTGCTGTAATTCAAACTCAATCCAAGTCGTCCAACAAGTAGTTAAATCATCTACGGTCGTCATTGATATTTCATCTTCCACGCACGCCTGTTTTAGAAACGAGCGAGCTTCATCAGGGTTATTTCTCTGAAGGTCGACCAACGCAACGAGCAATGCCGATCTTGTTCCCCCGTACGGATGCGTGACTGTCTGCAAAGCTTCCAGCAACGTTACTGTAGCCTGTGACACCTGATTTTGCTCCCGAAATAGTTCAGCCCTCTTGAGCCACTCGGGAACATTCATGGGATTCTGTCGCAATAAAACTGCGTTCAAGAGCAACGGGCGTCGTTGTGTTAAGTGTTCCGCTTTGCGCAAAGCCAATTCCATATCAGCTATTTTACTTGCTGAAGTTGATTCAAGTAAGACATCCCAATCGTCTTTATCATCATTTCCCGCACTGTCTCCATCTTCTTCCATATCATCGTCCTCATCCATATTCTCTACCGCGTGTTCAACCAACCCCTGTTCGAGCTGCAAGTACGCATCGAATAGTAACGAGAAATCGCGGACTGTGTTTACCGAATGTATACCTTCTTCATAGACTACTCGAGCCAAATCAAATGCGCCTCTTCGAACCCATGCGGATGCTAACCAAGCGTAGATGCGACCGGGTAACCATGTGGACTTTTGTTTCTTTTTACTATTGGGATCTTGAAGAGCCGCTCTTAGTATGTTTTCCCAAGGTATTCCGACCTCAGCGACTTGACTCGAGTGCTGTACACACAATTCACCGAAAGCCTCCCATACATGATGCTGCTGATCGTCATCCTTGTTGGCTTCTTCTCGAAGCAGAATGGTCTGATACGCAACCGCCGCCCGACCTGCTAGTCCGTGGCTCTGACACCATTCCCCTAATTGCGTTAAAAAGGAGAAGTCTAGGGATGAATATCGTTGTAAAAGCCGGTAGATGGATTCCGTCGGCAGTGGACAAGAGTTGCTCACCAAAAAGGTAAAATCAACGGTTCCCAGAGTTTCTCCTGATGTTGCGTTATGGGCAAAGCCTGCAAAGCTCTTGTTATAGTTTGCCGAAGAAAAGTGGTGTTTGTCTCGTTCGCAAACAAGAATTCCAGATAATTGATCCAAACACGAGGCATGTGCGATAATGTTTGCAAAGCACGTTCAAACATCATGATGATAAGGTCCTTCTCATTTGCTGAATTCTTGAGATGCCACTCCCAATGTCGCTTCCATAGTTTGTAGCTCCTCGGAAGAGCCAGCAAAGCCCTCTTTGACACGAAATCATAGATAGCAGAATCATCGTTTTCTTTCTCTTCAATAGCATCCAAATACAGAGTCCAGTTGCGAACATTGTAGATGTCGCGTTTGATGGCATCTTCGTGCAATATCCAATCCGGATTCTCCGCAATTGAAGCAATGCATTTGCTCCATTTCTCGTTCGATTCTGTCATATTTGAGTGCTTTCGCGATACTATTAACGGCTTCACAACAGTGTTATTAACTCAAGACGAGGCTTCAAACCTATTCGCGCAACGCAAATGGCATGCAATCGAAAATGTACGGTATACGCGTATACGCAGACAGACGACTGTTCAAAATCAAAAGCTCTACTAAGGTTTAGGTGCATCAATTCATTCACTATTCTGGATCCTGGAGCTTTCATAAAGTTCTAATCCAGGACCATTTCTGTCCGCATTATCCATCAATGTTATCGATTCAACGTCACTCTAAATCTACTAGTCATTTAAACCCATTAAATTGACTGAAGATAACAAAATACTATATCGGCTGTCTTTTAAAAGGAATCTAATCCAGTCTAGGTCTATTTTCCAGTCTTTAGTATTTTCAGTCCTTCACACGCACATCTGAACATAAAAATTTTCAAGCATTATCATTCGACCAGCAGGAGATATTCATGAACGCACCACGTGTTCATGTCCTCGATCGGCCGTCTATTGTGTCGCATCATACGCCATTAGCGTTGGGTCGTGAAAACTTTTAAAGCTAGACCTAGTTTCATGTGAAAGAATTGTGACCCACGAAAGCATGATAAGGTGAAAATATTATAGTAAGAGTTCGATTTTCGTCCCCTTAGACTTCTAATAAGATGATTTTTTTCTCCAACCATGCATCAAACGATCAAAGATCAAAGACGAAGGACCAAGATTCATTGGACATAGGCCTATACGCAGTAAGTGCTGTCATTGGATCATTAGTATTGTTTAAAGAGTATTATAAGACACAATTCACTGGAACGTCGTCCACGATCGATCCGTCTACATTATGACGTTGGAAGTTCGAAGATGTGAACTCCAGAGAGAGAGAGAAAGCTTCTCAAGCTTTTTAGTTTCCAGAAGAACACAGAACACAGAATGCATGTACTTTAGTTCTTCAGGCTTGGTTCTTCACTTCTCTTCCATTTTTTTTTATCTTTTGTATCTTGTCTCCCAACTCCCAACAGATCGTAGAAATAAAAAGTGAAATTTATGAACGCTAGACTTTAGCTAGACTAGCTGAGTGCTGGATCGACGTTTTACTATGATCATTAGTCATTACTCCCTATCATTCATTCGTAAACTTGTAGTGAGAGTAGACGTTTGAATCTTGGGCTAGCTAGAACCTAGAGAGGGCAATTAGCACGCAGCACGCACTTCTCACTTCTCACAGTTTGGCAATCATCTAGCTAGTAGACCCTTTTTGGTCTTTGACTCTTTGACCGATCCTTAATCCTTGGTCCTTTATCTGTGCGAAATGCTACAGTATTACAGAAACACTCAAC
Organism: Fistulifera solaris; assembly: GCA_030295235.1. Classification (NCBI taxonomy): domain Eukaryota; phylum Bacillariophyta; class Bacillariophyceae; order Naviculales; family Stauroneidaceae; genus Fistulifera; species Fistulifera solaris. The sequence goes on along the minus strand of AP026127.1, from coordinate 1,082,981 downwards.
ATTCAACGACACTTCCAGCTTCGAGGCTCTTTTTCTTTCTTTTTAGAGACTCTAGACACGTGCCTTGCACGAGACGTGAAGTAACGTTAAAAAATAATGTGAAATAATGTGAAATGTGATGATCAAAAACGAAACAACAAACAACAAAGCCTTGTTTCTTGTTTTCGCAATGACAAGAAGACAAGAATGCAGAATGCAGAATGCAGAATGCACATACTAAGTACGGAGTACTACGTACTACGTAGCTACGTAGCAGATAGCAGATAGCAGAAGGCAAAAGGCCCTTCACGGACATTCAAACAACGATAAAGACAAGAATCATCAACCAATCAGAATCAAGAATACGAACCGTCACTGCTCTGTTCACAGTACTCCTGCTTGAAGCCAGAATCAGTAATTAACAGCAAGTTTACACTCGCTGCTAGAGTGCCAAATCTGGGATTCACACTACGAGATCTTTTTTTCACTTTTAACTTTCATAATTATATGTTTCTGATTCCGAGTCACCAATCACCAATCACCGTTAACGGTGCCACAATGTACTAAGCACGGTTCATTTTCATCTTGACGAAACGCAGTACTTAAGTTCGTCAGTAACATTTCATTGGTTGGACACAATCTGTTACTAAAAATCAATGACTGACGCAATTGTAATCGTTTTCACTTTCAACAACAACACCCATCACCAAGATTCATTCATTGGAACATCGAAATATTGTTTTCCTCCTTACCCCTTGTCATTATTTTCAGCTCTTCAAGTTTTAGCAGAAGTCCTTCATTTTTCGTATCATGATCAAGAATTCCGACATGCACAACTCTATCAGCACGTTGCGCGAAGGACGAATCGGCCTACGATTGCGGGCAGCCCCTTCAACTCCTGGGAAAGAACGACGGCGCAGAGTGGTTACAAGTGACTCTCTCGACGAACTATCACTTGATATTGATCGAGACATTACCAGGATAAAGTCTAAGGTAAACATGTCGTCATCTCTTCCGAGCGCTATCGCGATTGTTTCACCGAATTCTCCGAATCAATGCGAAGAAGGCCTTTGTCGCATCAACCGCAAAGCTTCTATGAAACGGAGCATTGATTCCGCGGAAAGGTGGTCTGACTCTTTCAGCGACTTCGGAGGTGGAACTCGCAAACACGATAGTACACCCTCTTTGCCATCTCGAGGTGAGAAAGCTGCCCTGAATTCGAAGAGTCCTCTTTCACGGATGAAAGCCTGTATTCCGCCTCTGGATCTGACGAAGGAAGAGCGCAACATCAAAGAAGTGATTCTCAAGGTTGTTACCCGCAAGACTGCTTCTCGGATGTCAGTTTGCGATCACTGCCAGAAGTTTGTACCTCCCATTGAGATTGAGTGTGTGAATAAGCCAAAAGACCTCGATGATGAGGATCTCACTGTATGCTCTCTCGAAGACGACGATTTTTCCGCTAGCCTCTAATTTAACGATGCGCTATAATTTTGAATACATGCATCTCATTTTTGAATCATAGAGACTGGTTACAACTACCTGTACAAAACGTTGAAATGTCTTACTAGAATTGTCGTGCGCCTTCTTCACTCACGGATCGCTTGCCAATTGCGTCTACCAAAAGTGGTGCCCACTGTTCGTAACCTTCGACGTTGGGGTGTAATCCATCCGGCATGTACTGAGCCTTCAATCGTACCGATCCTTGAGTATCAGCGCCACCTATCGTCTTGGGTGCTCTTTGTAAGAATACAGTGCTCGCGTCCATGTAAAACCATTCACCCGGATGCATATCCACAAATTTCCGCAGCTCGCGATTAATGAAACGAATGTCTTGCCAATACTTTCCCAGCTGAGACGAATCCAAGTCGTCTTCACTCCGTGGCAAAAGACCATGCAACAAAATTGTAGCATCGGGTCTTTGTTGGTGCAAATACTGTGCAAGATGTAAAATAGCCGCCAACACCGTTCGCTTCGAGCATTTCCAGCGCCCCAAATCATTCGTTCCGATCAACAACACCCATACTGAAGGTTGCAAGGTCGGCACATCGAGCACTCCATTTTGCAAATGCCACAAGAGTTCTACCACCGTGTCCCCCGAAGTCCCCAACAAGAGTCCCTTCAACGGCGCATGCTCCGAATCAAAATAACGAGCGAACGATGCTCGATACGTCGCAGGCAATGGAATTGTCCCCATTCGTCGTGTTCCATTCCAGTGTTCCGTGATGGAATCTCCTAAGAACACAACATCCAATTCGTGTTCGACCGCTTGTATGGATTGTATGTACCGTTGATGGTGCTGAATCCAATCGTAATTGGTCGAGAAGCCGCCTTTAGCGGATCGGGGCATTCACAAGTAGTTGGATGGGTTGTTTCGTCGTCGTGATCGACACAGCGAAAGGATGGATTGTTTCTCGACGGCGCCGATAAATAAATTTGGTGCAAATCATCGTGCTCTGTGATTGTTAAGGGATTTTGTGTTCGCATCCAAATTGTAACGACGACGACGAACACAAGAACTATCTTACGAGGTTGTCGAAGATGGGCCTGTAGGGAAGTATTCATAATCGTTCTGCGTTGTAAGGCAGGCATACTCTTCGAAGAAAACGGCTTGTGTTTCGTCTATCCCTCACTCCTTAATATTTATTCAACGTTCATGCGCGATACGATGCTCAACAGTGCAATCTTAAATGGTAACATTTGTCTTTCTCGCGATGCAGTTGACTTATTCACTTGCACTACCTGGTATGCAATGCAATGCAATGCAATGCGCTTTTTGGCGTTGAAGTCTCATCGCGTGGAGGAGATCGTTGTCTTCGGTATTAGAAATTTACTATAGCTCAAAAGTGTTGGTTTACGGATAACACGACTGCCTTTCCGTCATGAATAAATAATAATGATTCTTCAATCCAAATGGGGCGGTGGAATCTCGTTCGTTCGACTCATTTTGATGAGCTGAGTTTTCTATAGCATGAGGCAATACTTTTAGGAGTGAGTATTTGCAAATCATGCCTCGAATGTTGATGTTTCTACCAATCGTGATCGTCTTCCGTTTTTACTATAGACCCAAAGTGAAAACTACCTTTTTCCCCGACTGCATTTTTCAGTCATGAATCGATGCAAAGATTTTTGCGTCACGCATCGCGTGTGTTATTGTCGCATTGCAAAACTCATTCCTGTCAATCAATGATGCTTCTGTCATAAGCATTGTTTCTTGTTTCTCAACTATTGAACTTAAAACGATATGTGGTGTACATTCATCGTTCCTTCCTTCATTGCGGTGACGACCGCTGTTCTGTTGCTCTATTCGGACGGGAAAATGGTGCTCTGGCATATGGAGCAATTCTGTTCGCTTGATGAACCCTCTCTTTCCATTCACAATCAAACCATTCATCCGTGCGTTGTTTTTAGTGATACACTCGAACAATCTTCTTTGAAATTTCAGCAAGCCGTGAAAATTGCGCAGCACAAATTCCCCGAAATTGAACTGCATCGTCTTCCAGTGGTAGTTCGCCCCGTCCAAGATTCTTCTACCAGTAAGGATGAAAGTTACGCCATGGACGTGGCGATCATCCCCGGAACACTACCGGGACAGGTGATACATACAGCTGGCACACACGGTGTCGAAGGATACGCGGGAGCGGCGATTCAATTGACGTTTTTGCAATTACTACTGCTCCAACAAGAAGCAGAAGCGAGGCCCACCGTCATTCTCGTGCACGCGGTCAATCCTTACGGAATGAAGCATTATCGACGCGCCAATGAACACAATGTAGATTTGAATCGCAACGGAATTCCGGATGGCACAGTGTGGCCAATACTGCGGGAGCGTCATTTTAATCAAGACAATTACGATCGATTTGCGGCTTATCTGTTTCATTTACCCGGACCTCCGGTGCCCTGGTATAGTCTCAGTCTTGTGTTTTTGAAAGGACTGGGGTCAATTGCACGATACGGATTGTTGGCGCTGAAAACAGCCATGGTGGCGGGACAGTATCATGCACCGGAAGGCATTTTTTACGGCGGGCAACAAACCGAGGCGAGTTTGTTGCGTTTGCGGAGTTTCTCACAGAACACGCCCAACGTCAAGTGGTCACGACGTGGATTGATGTTCACACGGGATTGGGTCCGATGGGGGTCGATACATTACTTGTCAAAGACCCGAGTGGTGCCGCGCCTTTGGAACAGTGGTTTCCGGGTGCGCAACATCCGTTTGCCAATGCCGATGCGGCCACGCAAGTGGCAAAGGGATACGAGAATGCTCAGGGATTTTTGAGCGATTATTTTGAGCCGTTGTTGGAGCATTCTTGGGTTGTCACGCAAGAATTTGGAACGATACCCTCAATGTTGGTGGGTATAGCGTTGTTTCTCGAAAACGCGGCTTATCAGTATTTGCCAGAAGCGGAGGCCTCGGAGTGGGCCAAATGTACTACCAAACGAGCGTTTTACCCGCAATCGAGGGTGTGGAGAGAAAGTGTGATCCGTCGAGGTATAGCCGTTCTGGACCAGGCCATGCGTCGATCCACAGTTCTATCAAAAGAACTCCAGCATAAGACACAACAGGAAGCGATGCAGAGCGACAGTTAGAGCTGACCTTGTGACTCAATTTTTATTGATGTATAAAAGTTTACTATTATTTATGACTAAAGATGCTTGAATGTACTATCTTCTAGCGATCAGAACAGCGTTTACTTTACTTTGACGTCAACTTCAATGGTGGCATCGTCGTCGTCTTGGTCATTGTCATCTTTGCTATCCAATCCAACAGCTCTTTTCATTGAAGCGAGAATGCCATCGTGCTTTTCATGCTTGTGTTCAGATTCCTTGAGAGCCTCATCGTATTGAGCTTGCGCTTTGTTTTTGGCGTCTTGGGCTGTGTCTTGTACACCCTGCTTCGCTCCCTCCGCGTTACTTTTTAAACTATCTTTCGCCTCTTCTGCTTTGTTCTTAACGCTGTCCTTCGCGGCTTGCAGATTTTGCTTCGTCGACTCGTATGCACCGTGCACGTTATCCTTTGCTGCTTCGTACGTATCGTGCAACTTGTTCTTAGCTCCCTCGGCCGTGCCTTGAACAGTGTCCTTGGCTGCTACCACGTTTTGCTTGGTACTCTCTTTCATGTCTTCAGCTTTGCCTTGGACAGTATCTTTGGCTGACTTGACGTTCTCCTTTGCCGCTTCGTAGGTTCCTTGTACAGTATCCTTGGCTTGTCCTGCTTTGTCCTGTACGCCTTGTTTGGCTTCACTGGCCTTGTCCTGGACTGTATCTTTTACGGCTTGCACGTTCTCCTTGGTTGTTTCGTACTTTCTATTCACATTATCCTTTGCGTCGTCAATCGAACCTTCCACTTTGTCCTTCGCCTCTCCTACTTTTTCTTGCACGGTATCTTTGGCAGCTTTCACATTGTCTTTCGCCGCTTCGTATGTTTCGTACACTTTCTCCTTGGCCGCTTCGTACGTGTCGTGCACCTTATTCTTTGCGTCATTCACCGTCCCTTGCGCGCTATTCTTGGCATTCTCCGCCTTTTCTTGCACAGTGTCCTTTGCCTGTCCTAGCTTATTCTTGGCGTCTTCGTAGGTTCCCTGCGCATTGTCCTTTGCGTCGTAATAAGCTCCTTGTGCGTTGTTCTTTGCATCGTTATATGCTCCCTGTGCGTTGTTCTTTGCATCCCTATAAGCTCCTTGTGCGTTGTTCTTTGCGTCGTAATAGGCTCCTTGTGCGTTGTTCTTGGCATCTTCGTACGTTCCATGTGCTTTATTCTTCGCATCATCGTAAGTTCCTTGCGCTTTATCTTTCGTTTCGTAGTACTTCTCTTTCGCTTTGTCGCTCGCTTCTTCCGCTTTGGCTGACGTCGGCTCACTCTCTAGTCCAACCGCTCGTTTCATGGCAGCGATGATACCTTCGTTCTTCTCATGCTTCTCGTCAGTCTCTGATTCGACGGAGCCTCCCGGGGTAACAATATCTTCCTCGTACGTGCCTTGCAATCGCTCCTTAGCTTCACGTAGCTTCTCCTTGGCCTCTCGCAATCGGATTTGTACGGGGTCCTCGCTGTTTGGGTCATCTTCATTATTGATGTCAACCTCGACGTTCACTTTCGTGTCGCCCATAGAAGTAGGCATAGCCTTGGCGAAGCCCGGAAAACGACTGGGTTGATGGAACGAGTCCACAGTTCCCTTGGTAGTGTGCGAAAAGACAACGTAAACGATAGCCAGGCATGCTACCAAGGCCGAATAAGCGGGTGTTGTAGTCACCATGATGTCAAATGTTTCAAATTTGGTTGAAATGAAGTGTTGTAACGGTCTCTGAAAAGACGGTTCTTCAAAAATATGATGGATGAAGGTGCAGCGGCGCAGGCCATCACAATTACTGGGTTCTCATCTCTTTGATGCCTGAAATCGAGAACGCATCCAGAAGGATCCAAAAACAAATTGCCCTTTCGTGTTCCCCGTGAAGGTGACATGATATGACTACAGCTGTAGTAATAAAATTGATTCGTATTCGAAGTTCGACGAAGGGAGAAACAATAAGCAAATGAGAAATGAGGCGCGCGAGAAAGTGAGGGGCAAAAATCAATTGCCTCAACAGTCTTATATTAATAGCGTTAAGGTTTTGGGCCAAGGACCGGACAATTTTAGCCAGTGTTCTCTTATAACGGAAATCAATTTCCTAAGTACATTCCCGTTGCACGGACAACGGTATATTACACTGGCTCAAAAAGAAGTCTCGTTTGGGCTTCCGGCATATACAGTACGCTGTCGGACATTTTAACTATAATATCGAACTGTGAACTGTACAAGTACCTGTACTTTTTCGCTCTTGTTGGCGGTGCAGGTTTTGGTGGCACTTTTGTGCTCGTGTTGAAAGTTCTATTTCCTGTATTACTCCTCGTCCTGAACAAAAGGGCGTTTATTATACCAGTAACTCGGAAGACTCTTTTATCATCCCTTTATCATCTGGACTATCTTTGAGTGTTGAGTCGACGATATTCACACTCCCAATTGACATGAATTGAAAGCCAACAAACATTCGACAGGCACAGTCAGCGTGGAAGGATGTTTCGGGGTTGGGGATCGTCTTCAAACGATGGGGAACCGAAACATGATTTTACGACCGGTCTCTCGGGATTCGGTTCCGACGATGCTTACAGTATGAGACGAGGCGAGCAGAGCCCAGAGAAGCAGAAAACACCAATGTCTATCCAGGAATTAATGGCGAACGCAGAAAAGGCTGGAGCAAGTAACTTAGACGACCCTTTCGCGGCGGCTCTCGACAACATGTCCTTTGGAAGTGAAGAAAGCAGTATCATCAGCAGCAATACACCCAAAATTACGGTCAAAGATCCATTTGCGAGTAGTAGCGATGAGGAGAGCGAGGAAGAAAGTGAAGGAGATGACGACGAAAGTTCAGCAACAGCAGCGAATCCCCAGCAAGTTGATGCTTATAAAAATATTGACGATGCAGGCAATAAAGTATTCAAGCACGAAGAATCTGGCGACGATAATTCAGACAGCTTAGAACAATTAGATGACTCTGCTGTCCAGCAACATGAAATGTTAAACTCAGAAAGCATCAATTCACGGTCCTATGAGCAGTCAAAAAGCATGGAGCCGCCGTCTACCGAATCAGGAGATGACCAAATGTCCGAAAAAATGAATCCAATGAGTACGCTTCAGATGATTCGGAGAGCGACTCGCATGCGTCAACAGAACAGCCGCACCCAAACTTGCATTCGGGAACTTCAAATCCACAATTTCAGGGGTCGCACGACGCGGAACCGTTCAAGGAAGACAATTCGTATGATCATGATTCGGACCATGATGATGAAGTCTCTCATTCTACACGACAGTCGCATGTGAGCTTGCAATCACGATCGGTTGCATCAGGAGACGACGATGACTTACGAAAAGACGTATACAATGAAACTGTGTTATATGGAGACGCCTCGTACCAATTATCAAGACAACTCCAGACAAGGTTAGATTTAGAGCAAAGCAACGCAAATATTGAGGATTCGGAAAGCGGTGAAACGTCACAACAAGAGAGAGGTGATAATGATGCTACGGAGGATGCAGAGCAGTCTCCCTGCGAAGACGAATTACCAGGTAACAGCAGGCATTTAGGGATCTATTCACGTAACGAGGATTCGGAAGAGATAGAAATATCGCAATCGGATAAACATGTTTTGGATTTTCCAAAAGATATTCAACGCAGCAATGTGAGTTCTGGTTTGGACAGTGCATCCATTTTCGAATCAGCAGCCCAGGTGGGGGCTGATAGCGACGATTTTGCTGCGAGTGTACAATCAGGCTTTATGTCTTTGGAGTTAAATGAAGTGCAGAAATTATTCAGCGTTGGTAGTGCTGCAGATTGCGAAAAGAGCCAAAATAACAATGGTGCCCATGATGCTGCCTTAAGTTCCTTCGGGGGCGAACCAAAGCAGGAAAACGTGCCGGAACTGAGTCACCAAGGTATCGTGTCAGAGAGTGAAGGTGACGACGATTCAGACCGTACAGAGGAATTAATCTGTGAGAGGCCCAGCGAGAATACCCCGTTTCCATCAATGAAGGGGTCAACGGGAGAGAAAGAAGATGTGATAGTTGATATTGATATCGCTTTCTTAGAAAATGGTGAACAAGCCAGACAAGAAAAGGAAAGAGCCTCGCAAGAGAAATCTGGCGGATTCTTCGGCGGCCTTTTTTAGTCGGGCAAGCACTTCTGACGACGTAGCTTCTGTGGCATCGAAATCTCAAGCGAGCACCGGTTCTAAAGCTAGCGGTCTTTTGGGAATGTTCGGCCGTCCAGAGTCCGGCAAAAACTCAGCGCTTGACGGAGCTGAGAATGATGGGGGATCGATAGCAAGTGGACCGGATGGCATTTATCTACCACTCAGTAGACAATCTGTACCAATAGATCCGTCGAATCCACTGAAAGAAACAAAGGAAAGCGATGAAGACGGCTATTGCGAGCCAAACGATTCATCCAACGGCAATGCTCCTTCAAGTCTAATGAAAGGGGCTTCGTTGCACAGTCAAACTAGCAGTGACGCTTTCGTACCTTCTTCCAAGCTGGCGGCTCAAATGAAAGAATTTGGCTTTGACGATCTATTCGGTGATGACGTAGATTTTCAACCGCCGGGTGTCTCTGACGAGGACAATACCGATTCAGAAAATGGTAGTATGTCAGGACTTATCCAAGAAATCGTTAAGCCAAAGGTTGTCTCGGCAACAGAATCCGCCAATGATTTACCTGGCAAGCTCTCCGAGACAGACAAGAGCTACAATTCCGATGTGAGCTCCATGCATGACGATGATAACGCCCCACTCGATGGTTCATCCGCCATTCAGGCTCCCGAAAAGAATCGGACTCATCTGTATCTTATGAAACTGACTCTTCCGAAGACGACGGTAGTTTCAAATTGGGACCAAAGGAAGCTCCTTTGCTTCGCTTGGAAAATGTGACTGCCATGACTCGGAATAATATATCTGAGGACAAAATTGCAGCCTCCAATAAGAAAAACAGTAGCTCCTGGTTTGGGTGGGGAGAAAACCTGTATCAAAGTCTCCGGTTCCCAGCGCCCAAGGTGTTTTCCGGAGTACTCCGTCACCATCGTCTTCTCAGCTCTCTTCGGTGGCAAGCTCAGAGGAAAGCGTTGTTTTGTCAAGCAACTCACAACCCGCCCCACATCCTGTTTCTTCTATAGAGACGACAAGTCGTCCTGCTTCTACAATAGAAACAAAACAGATGACAGACAAAGCGATCGAAGAGCAAGGTATGAAAGCTAGCGCTCAGCCTCGGACACAGACACCACCTCGGGTAGAGGCGTTACCATTGAAGAACCCTAAGGATTCTGTACCGCTGCATCGCTCGAGCTCAACAGTTTCTTCAAAATCTGTTAGCTCTAACTCCATGGTCAGTCCTAAAACGAAGCCATCTCAACAACTTGTAAACTTTTCGCCAGTAATTAGAAACGAGATGAAAAGTAAAATCAGCGCTTTAAGTCCAGGCGGCTTATCTGTCGGAGGCGATTCATCGATCATCAACGGAGGCATGTCAACTTTTTCCGGTTTCACAGGCTTCTCAGGAGATGACAAAAGGCGCCGGAGAAAAAAGAAAAAAGGACTGAATGAACACTTAGGAAAAATGAGAAAAGTTAGCCGACATGGTGATGAAATAAGCGTAGGAACCATTTCAAAACAGGCGCCAGTTGGAACCTCAGGGGTGCAGCATGTGATCCTGAATGCAAACCCCGGTATTTTTGGGAACGATGATATTGAGGGTGGTAAGCGGCCTTGGGAAACCGCCAAAGAAAAAAAAGAAAAGGGAGAAGGATTCGAAATTAGACAAGTCACCGAAGCGGAGCTCAGTGATAGATGGTTTCTTCCCTGATGCTTTTGGTTCCGAACATATCATATTGGAAGAGCCCTCAGACGCTCTGGAAGAGATCGATAATCTTAGCAGAAGTGAGCACGATCATTATTACGTCGCTAAGGAAACAAACGACAAAAACCTTTTTGGATGACATGGAATCAAGTAGTAGCTCCGATGATGTGTCCTTTGGTAGCGCAGAGGGAGAAAAGAAAGGCTGGGCAGAAGATGAAACAGGAAATGAAATTGATAACGGCAACGACAACAACACTGTGGATTTTGACGAGCTGAACGCTGTGGCAAAACTTGAGTCGAAACTCCAGGTTGAAACTGTTGATGCTGATTTCGATGACATGTGGGAGGAAGTCGATGTTGATGCCGAAACTGCTTTGAAGTTTGAAATTAGGACGCGTCAAAGAAATCGTGAGAAAGAAAAGAAGCGAATCATGAAGGAGAAGGAAAAGGACGATAAGGTCGTACAACGTCTGCGATTATTTATAAAAAGTAACGATGGAAAGGGAAAAGTCAAGTTAACGAACGAGTTTGTCCAAGCTATCCACTCTCTTTCGACGACGACAAAGAAGAGATGGCGGGATCGTCTTCAAGCGATGAACGACCCACACAAAAGCGAATTGCTAGAAATTCTGATGAATTTTCCGTGGCACCCAGTGTGAAGTCGGTGTATATGATCACCAGTAATGCGGAAGCAGCTCACAAAGACCAGTCGAACCACTCGTCACATAGCAGTGCGGATGAGAAATCGCAAGCGGATGGTGACTCTGTACCGAACGACCTGAAGTCATTGGCATCGCAAAAAGTCATCGCAGCCGTGTATCTCGTAGTAGTCGGGCTAGTCGATCAAACAAATCTCGCTTGGATCCTGCTGCAGTATTTGAATCTGAGATGCGTCGCGTGAAGCAGAGCAAGGTCATGAGTGTCAGCACGTTGCGACAAGAAATGTCTGATAGACGGGGAACATCTATCAATTTGATCCAAAAGGAGTACATGACCTTTAAGAAAAAGCAACATCAGGTGGATAGACGCCAAACACCACTTAATGACGACAGCGGCATGGATGCTTTTCAGCTGGAAGGCTTCGGTATGCCCAGCGGGCGGCGTGGGAGTGCCAACAGTGCCTCGTTCCGTGGTAGCTTGTCTGATACGCTAATGAATCGTACACTTCGCGACGACGGCCCTATCGAAGAAAAGGGACTTGCTGCACACTTTTCTCGATGGAATCAGGAGGATGGCGTCACGTCCCTGGATGATTTAGCTACCGTTCAAAACTCTCCACGGGCTCAAGTAGGTACTGGAATAGGCATTGCTGCAATGGCCAAGGATCTAGCGAAAATCCCGGACAACATGATCGACTTGGCACAGCGTCCTGTTTACAAAATGTCGAACGCGATGCCAAATCCTCCCACTTCTCTGACAACCGCCACAACACCACGAAGAAGCCCCAAGAAGAGAGCGAGCCAATCGCCCTCTCCACGCGAATCCCCAGCATCACTGCCATCGTTGTCCGACTTGAACGGAAAAGACGGCTCGTTTAACGATCACCATTTAGCCACCATTGCTGAATCAGAAGACGACGACGACAAGCTGGGTGTGTTCGGTAACACGAAATCATCAAATGACGACGATGGTGATCGTAGTGTCGCATCGGATAAGAGGAAGAAAGGAGGCTTTTTTGGAAAGATGGGCATGAAGCGAACGCCCAAAAAGAAGAAAGGTAGTCTGCAGCTCCTTGGAGACGAGCAAGGTTTATTGAGCGGATAGAATTGCGTAAAAGCTAAAATAGTATGTTGTATTTCTATTCTTCCTTTTCACTTGTCAAATCGTTGTCCTCTTTCTGGATGGATTTGTTTCGTCGTGTCGGTGTCTCGAACTGATCCAGTGTCATCCCTAGGTGTTCAACGAGTATCTCCGCCTCTTTCAATTGCTGTGCAGCGTCTTCATAAATAGCTCGAATGTCATCTATGGTGATGCTATCGGACTCGCGACTATGAAAGAGGTGGAAAACTTCTTCTCCGATATTGTTTTGCACTCGACGTGTCATCTGAGCTAGAAAATCTTTTCGCAAAGGATACACGGGTGTACCATCGACAAATGTTACTGCCGTTGCTTGTGGAACAGACGATCCATCATTTGCGTGGATGGAAAAGAAACGCGTTCCCCTCGCTTCAGATAAGGGTAACGAGGATCGTTACTGGTACTTTGCAAGGCTGTCCGATGCACAAAGACGTCATCGCCTCCTCGATCGAGAACGATGAAACCGTACGCCTTAGTGCGACTGTAAAACTTGACCTTTCCGGTAAGTCTCTCTGTAGAGAAACATCTCCCGCCGGCTTTGTTTGGGAGTTTGAAAAGAAGTCTCAACATTGTTTTGTTTATCTAGGGAATAATGCTACCAGGTATCGTAATGGCAAACATGTACGACGACATGTCGCAACGGAAACGCGAAAGAAAAGGCATACCTGGAGATTCCTGGCGACTGCGACAAAACCATTGCTTTAGAATCAAGTGTGCACTCAAATAACTGCAAGAAAAACGAAAGAGGCTACAATAATGATACAATCGGATCACCTTTTGCGCTTTTCCTTTCAAACAAGAGGAAACTAAGTTGTAAAACAAAGAGGCCTGTATATTTTGGGCATACTTTGTATACATACAAGACTAAATTAACAGACGTTACAGATTATGCTATACTATCTTCGTCGCAAAATACGTATAAAGCCAAAATTATACCGTATTGTATTCTACCGCAGCAGCCCGTCGCCGCTTCACTTCCGCGGCGGTGCGGCGGCGCGTGCTGCGCGGTTTTTCCCGCACTTTTTTCTCTTGAAACAAGGTCTTGCAACAAAATGATAAACTCTATCAAAACAAACAAAACTTTCGCGAGCTTCGTGCTCTTTACTTGCATCCTTACGTCTCCTGTCGGCCGGATTGGCTGTTTCTTCGCTCCGGCGGAGATTCAGTTTGCTCTGGAGATTGTGAGTATGCTGCGCAACAGCGCAAGTGTTCAGTCGCTTTCGGAGTCGGTGTGTGTTTTCTCCTGCGTCTGTTTGCTTGTTCTGTTGCTCTTGTCGGTTCTTTGCATCATCCTTGTGCCTGCTTGCGTTGCAGGGCTTGCGTTGATACGTTTCTGCGCTCGGACCGTCGCAGAAATCGCTCTTCTGGCGCTGAAGAGTTTTTGCTCGACCATGTGGGCGTTGTTTGGTCGTCGTGCGTCTGTTTGCTTCGTTCTTTTCAGCGCAAACGGCTGTTTGTATCGTGAAGATGTTCTCTTGCAAAAGAACACGGAGTTTCCAGTTCGTTTGGAGACTCTACGTCTCACGATGTTTCGTCCTGTAGCTCCGGTACTTGATGCTACGGGGAAACAATTTGATTTGAAGCGAAAACACCGTGTCATTTTTTTGTGTGTCTTTCGTCTTCGTCCTCTTTCTTATGGTGATTGGAGTTGTTGCGGCTTGTGGAGATGCCAGATGGATCGGTACTTCCGCAGTTGGCTTGTATTTGTTGTTTGCTGAGCTTCGTCGTTCGTCCGCAGCAACAAAAGCAATTCATTATTTGCGATTGGGCGACTTCGAGACGTCCAGCTCTTTTGCTCTCGATCCCATTCGCCGTGTGTGTGAATTTTCAAACAAGCGTGTTGTTTGGAACGCACATTTCCGATGTTTGTTGAAGGAAAGCGGTCTTCTTCGCGTTCGTTTTCGCCCGGATGATGATTTGCTGTCGTTTTGTTTCATCGAACGGATTGGGCAACTAAGTGCTCGTGAACACCTCACTGATCCTCGTCATTGTCGTCGTCGCATTGGGGCGATGCCTTTTGCTCCAATGAAGACGAAACCGGCTGCTGAGTCTTCTATGAGCTCCGCGTCGACAGTTCTTGCTTTGGTCAAAGTGAAATTGTTCGAGGAGACGATCGATACGGACGATGCTGTGCCAATGGACTGGTCACCGACGCCTCCCACTCCTGTGAATGCGAAGCGGTTTGCCGAGGAATCTGTACCGATGGAATGGTCCCCCACAGTGAAGCGTTGGGTATTTGCAGAAGAGGGTGTGCCGATGGAGTTAGATTCGATGCCGACTTCGGAAGATCCGGTTGTTATGGACCTACATCCTTGCACCCTTACGTCTCCTGTCGGCCGGATTGGCTGTTTCTTCGCTCCGGCGAAGATTCAGTTTGCTCTGGAGATTGTAGTATGCTACGCAACAGCGCAAGTGTTCAGTCGCTTTCGGAGTCGGTGTGTGTTTTCTCCTGCGTCTGTTTGCTTGTTCTGTTGCTCTTGTCGGTTCTTTGCATCATCCTTGTGCCTGCTTGCGTTGCAGGGCTTGTGTTGATGCGTTTCTGCGCTCGGACCGTCGCAGAAATCGCTCTTCTGGCGCTGAAGAGTTTTTGCTCGACCATGTGGGCGTTGTTTGGTCGTCGTGCGGCTGTTTGCTTCGTTCTTTTCAGCGCAAACGGCTGTTTGTATCGTGAAGATGTTCTCTTGCAAAAGAACACGGAGTTTTCAGTTCGTTTGGAGACTCCAAGTCTCACGATGTTTCGTCCTGTAGCCCCGGTACTTGACTCTACGGGGAAACAATTTGATTTGAAGCGAAACCGTCGTGTCATTTTTTTGTGTGTCTTTCGTCTTCGTCCTCTTTCTTATGGTGATTGGAGTTGTTGCGGCTTGTGGAGATGCCAGATGGATCGGTACTTCCGCAGTTGGCTTGTATTTGTTGTTTGCTGAGCTTCGTCGTTCGTCCGCAGCAACAAAAGCAATTCATTATTTGCGATTGGGCGACTTCGAGACGTCCAGCTCTTTTGCTCTCGACCGCATTCGTCTTTTGCGTGAGTGTCGCCGTGACTTCATGCAAAACATGCAACAATCTGCTCCAAACCAAAAAGTTCGTTTCGTCAAAAATTGGGTCCGGCGTCGTGTTCGTCGTCTTGGTCGTGTTCGTCGTCGTGTTCGATTTGCACCTGAAGACAAGTTGTGTTCGTTCGTTCTCATCAAGCCTTATTATGAAATGAGCGCGGAAGAGCTGGGAGATTGCTACGACGGTCGCTACATGTCGAACGAATTCACGAACTTGAAAACACAGGAAGTTGACTGGGAACGTCAATTCGAGGTGTTTCCTAGTGACGATGAATCCGTTTTTTGCACGCAGATGTACCGCATGTTTGTAAACCATATTCCAGCGTTTTCAGAGGAGACGTTTTTCGTAGATGAGAAGGGAGAGAGATGCCATCCGGCTCATTGGACGGCATTTTCAAGGGACATTCTTCCTTACTTGCGAAAATTTGGACACGTTCCTCCCGGATTTGGCTCGTGGGAATCATACGAGCGGCACTTGGTATGGTACAACAAGTTTTATCAAAGTGTATTACGTGGTACGACTACCACTTTTGCGGTTTTCCGGTTGAGCCACTGCAACTGCAACTGCCTCAGGATAAGGAGGATGAGGAAGCATGTCTTGACAGTGCTGATGTTTACGCTAACGCTGCCGATGACGGATACGGCGACGGTGACAGTGTTGACAATCAACCTGACAGCTTCTTGGAAACAGAAGCAATGCATGAGCATCACTTTTCCGTTGCAACTGGGGTAATACGTTCTGATCCAATGAAGACAGCACCGGCTGCTGAGTCTCCCATGCGTTTCAAAAATTCGACACTTCTTGCTTCTGTCGAGAAGGATCCTATGACTGAAATGGAGTTAGATGTAGAGATGGCGAGTTTGGATGACCCTGTTGACGTGGAGGTGGATGCTATGCCGAGTTTGAATGATGCGATTGACAGGGAGGTGGATGCAATGGGGTGTTTAAATAAAGTGGCTGAACCGGAGGTGGATGCGATAGCGGGGTCGAGTGTTGAGATTCCGGTGGACATAGGGTTGGGTGCAATGCCGAGTTTTGATGGTGCGATTGACACGGAGGTGGATGCAATTCCGGTGGACATGGGGTTGGGTGCAATGCCGAGTTTCGATGTTGCGATTGACACGGAGGTGGATGCAATGGCGTCTTCAAACAAAGTGGCTGAACCGGAGGTGGATGCGATAGCGGGGTCGAGTGTTGAGATTCCGGTGGACATGGGGTTGGGTGCGATGCCAAGTTTTGATGATGCGATTGACACGGAGGCGGATGCAATGGCGTCTTCAAACAAAGTAGCTGAACCGGAGGTGGATGCGATAGCGGGGTCGAGTGTTGAGATTCCGGTGGACATGGGGTTGGTTGCGATGCCAAGTTTTGATGATGTGATTGACACGGAGGCGGATGCAATGGCGTCTTCAATCAAAGAGGCTGAACCGGAGGTGGATGCGATTGCGGGGTCGAGTGTTGAGATTCCGGTTGGTATGGAGTCAGCTGCGATGCCAGCTTTGGATGATCCGGTTGACATGAATGAGGATGCGATGCCGAGTTTGGATCATGCGATGTCAAAGAAAAAGAAAAGTTCTGTTTCTTGCCTCCGCACCCGTCCTTACCTGGAGCGGGAGTGCAAGGTTGTTGTTTGCTTGCGCATGCGCCCGTACTTGCCTCGGCAGTGCAAAAGAATGTTCGAGTTCTGGTAGTTCAATAAAATGATTTATTGATCTTGGGGCCAGAAAAGCGGAGGATGAGAGAATGTCATGAGGAGGTGCTGGCATCCCGGTTGCGTTGAACTCGACGATAGAATAACTGGCAGCGACCGTGACAAGGTACGATCACTCTTGAATCCAAAATCTTTTCTGTGTTTTTCTTTCAAAACCCAATCAATTGGCCAGGCGTGGCGAGCCAACTCTCGCGTTGCGATGAAGGTAGGGCCCCATTCTCTCGTTAAGACGCCAGATGCGCCGTCTTCGAGTGTGATTTATGTGTTGAATCACTCGTAGTTCGGTGACTTGGTGCAGTGAGACTCAAAATGGTGTTCTTTCTTCTAGCTCCGCGTGCAAGAGTTGGGCTCCTTTTGATTTTGGGATCTAGGCGAGGGCAAGCCAACTCTCGCGTTGCAATGAAGTTAGGACCCATATCTCTCGTTAAGACGCCAGATGTGCCGTCTGCGGGTGCGACTCATGTGTTGAATCACCTGTAGCTCGGTATCTTGGTGCAGTGAGACTCAAATTGGTGTTCTTTCTTCATGCTCCTCGTGTAAAGAGTTGGGCTCCTTTTGGTTTCGGGACCGGCGTTCTATCTATTTTGTTAAAAAAATAAGAAGTAGTAGACTGGATTTTTTCAAATAAAGGTCTTTCTAGTTTGTAGTGTGCTCTATGATTGTACGTGGTACTACATAGATTGCAGCGTTGGTGACTAACTTCTTTGAAGCTAGTCTTTAGTTTGAAGTGTGCGTGCCCCGCGAGCTGCGCCGATGACGGACTCGCAACCTACCCTGAAATTCAGTCCTGGAGAAATACGTACAACATTCTGGAGCTACAGTGAAATCAAATGGGGCACCAAGGACGACTCGCGCCGATATAAAACTACGTGTGCACTACCAATGAAGTTTACTGTCCACTTATTCAGTGCAGTGAAACACCTAGTCTAAAGTCCGCGCTGTTTCCAAACAATCTGGAGACGGATTTGTCTTGAACAAACAGCGCTACTGTGAAAATTCCAGAAATTCTGGAAAACGCCATGTAATCATACAGAAATTCTGTATCAAGGCCAGAAAATCTGGACCAGTAGTTTTGGTCTCACGAAAATTATGTGTACGTTCCAAGAACTTTGTACCTCGCTGTTATGGATCATACAAGAGTTCCGTGCTGTTCCCAGATAGCTTGGAGACATAAATTTTCAACAAACAGCGTTTCTGTGTAAATTCCAGAAATTCTGGAAATCGCCATGTAATCATACAGAAATTCTGGATGAAGGCCAGAAAATCTGGACCAGAAGTTTTGTCTCATGAAAATTATGTGCACGTTCCAGGAACTTTGTACATCGCTGTTATGGATCATACAAGAGTTCCGTGCTGTTCCCAGATAGCTTGGAGACATAAATTTTCAACAAACAGCGTTTCTGTGTAAATTCCAGAAATTCTGGAAATCGCCATGAAATCATACAGAAATTCTGTGGATGGTCCAGAAATTCTGGACCAGTTGCGTTCGTCGCACGAAAATTATGTGCACGTTCAAGGAACGTTGTATGTCGTTGTTATGGATCATACAACGATTCCGTGCTGTTCCCAGATAGTTTAGAGACGGATTTTTATCAACAAACAGCGTTTCTGTGTAAACAACCAATTTTAGCACGTTCATGACCCAAGGTGCAATCCGGTCTTGGAAAAAGGTAACATACACTTTAGACTATAACAAGATTGGTGAGCTATCCGAAATACGTGTTCGAGACACAGAGGTAACAGTGTTTAGCCAGCGCAATAAAGATGCACGCCGCGCTTTTCTTGTCATTCTTCTTTTGTCATCCACAAGGATTTCAACAACTCTATGCCGTTCTCAAAACTAAGGAACTGAGTTGTACGTGAAAAGAAGAGAAGCGCATCATGAAAGAGAAGGAAAAAGAAGGTTCGGCGCTCCGACGCTCATTCTTCCACGGGAGGGCGTCCTACTATTCATTCGCAAAAGAGTCGTCTTTTTTTAGTAATTGCCTTCTCTTGAGCGTCTTAAGGTCTCTTTACACTTTACACCGAGCTTGCGATCGCTTCGTATAAACTTCAATAAAATTTTATCAATCATGTCTTTCATTGCAAGAGCATCCTCTCGGGCTGGCCGTTATTCGCACCAGCGTCGCTCGTTGTTGGCCCTTCAAAATGGTGTCAGCGAAGTATTGCGATCATCCCGAGCGGCATTTTCCAGCGACGACAAGAATTTCCGCGAGAAAATCAGTGATAAGTTCAATGAGGTTAAGAGAGCCGTTCAGGAAACATTCTCCTCCGAACCCAATGACAAGACTATGGGCGAGAAAGCAAAAGAAAAGTACCAAGGTACCAAAGATACTCTATTCGATACGTTTCCTTCTGAAAAGTACGAGGGAATTGGAGATAAAGCTCCCGGATCTTTCCAGGGAGACCTGAAAGTAAGCTCAGAGATGTTTCTATCCGATCCGAAAGATCTCGACGACAGTTCTCCCAGTATGAAAGACAAAATGAGCGAGAAATACAACGACATGAAACAATCTGTCAAAGACACGCTTACGCCCGATAGTGATGAGAATACTGGCCATACAGACAGCAAAACGCTGAAGGAGGTCGCCGGGTCAGTGAGCGACGGGTCCTCGGATAGCGACGGCATGAGTAGCGGTACGAGCAGTGGAACCAGCGAAGGCACCAGCAGCGGTACGAGCAGCGGAACCAGCGATGGCACTAGCAGCGGTACGAGCAGCAGCGATAGTGACGATGAGAAAGGCATGGGTGAAAAAGTGAAGGACAAGTTTCATGAAATGAAGGAGATGGCTAAAGACAAAATGACCCCCGACGATGGCAAGAGCATGAGCGAGAAAATGGGCGAGAAGCTCAACAGCATGGGGGAATCGATGAAAGAGACCTTTTCTACCGACAGCAACGAGTCTACGAGCGACAAGGTTAAGAACAAAGCCGAGGAGAGCAGGGGAAGAGCCGAAGATGAATTTTTTGGCAATGACAAAAGCATGAGCGAGAAAATGGGTGAGAAGCTCAACAGCATGGGGGAATCGATGAAAGATACTTTCAGTGGCGACAGCGACCCCTCCATGGGCGACCAAGTAATGGATAAAGCTTCCGAGGACGAGTTTTCTGGCAACGACAAAACTATGAGCGAGAAAATGGGCGAGAAGCTCAACAGCATGGGGGAATCGATGAAAGAGACCTTTTCTAGTGGCAGCAACGAGTCTATGGGCGACCAAATGATGGACAGAGCTAGGGAAAGTAAGGGAAGAGCCGAAGAAGAATTTGCATCCAACGACGACAAGTATATAAGCGACAGAGTCAGTGAGAAAATGAGTGATATGGAGAGGGCCGTCAAAGAGACGTTTTCTTCCTCTCCCGACGGGTCTGTCGAAGATAAATTCACCATAGGCAATGAGAATGAGCAGAAGATGGATGATAAAACGAGACATGATTTTATCGACAGTAAGCCAACGTATCAGGGCACCGAAACAGGCGTTGACAAAGATGAGAGTATCACAGAAAAGATCGGCGAGAAATTGCACGAAGTCAAGGAGGCAATGAAACAGACGTTCTCATTTGGCAACAGTAATGACGACACCATGGGCGACAAATCCGGCCAGAGATTGGATGAGGTTCAAGGAACGCCCCAAGATAAGCTTGACACCGAAAAGAGAAAAGAGTAAGATAAATGGTCGACGGGAGAAGCAAATGGTATGGCGAATAGTTCTCCTACTCCTCTGGACAGACGCAAGCAGTAACTTCTTTTACTTTATTTGAAATTAAGTGAAATTAGAATCAACCTCTTTCACCTTTGAGCGACGAATAGCACATGAAAAGATATCAATGGAGACATATATCGCGCCAAATCGGTGTTTAAGATGAAACTCGTCCCAACTATCAAACTCTTCCCCCCATAGGCCAACGATTAGCCCTTTCTTGATGCCTTAAAATATTCCAGGGATCAACATCAACGCGCAAATTAATACACCTGTCACTGATGAAGCGGGCCCTCCTCCGCTGTTCAAACCGCACGTATCAAAAGCGCAATCCTTGAGAGCTTGCGAATTCGCATCGAGCGTGCATTGACCAAACGTTCTTGTTTCTTCGCTGCAAGCAGAACAACAACTAACGGTTGAACAAATGGCCGTATTAAAAGCATCACAGAGTTTGGCATCGTTGTCTAGGTCTTCAAAGGTGAAATTCGCCGTCAAATCGTATTTCACGGAACAATTTTGTGATGCGCACTTTTCAGCAAAGCAGCTTTCCACCACAGCCTGTTGCGAGCCACATTGACTGTTCACAACGCCAATCGAATAGCAGCAAAGGATGAGCAAGACCTGCTTTAACATATTGACGACCATAATATGCGCTTTGTGCTGCCAATCCTAATGATGGCAATACTCAAGATACCTATTACTCCGTATTTTTTGTCGTCGCAGTCATCTTGTTTAGCATCGGTCACAGTCAAACAGTCATAGTCATTATACGGTACTACGAAGTCAGATCACGGAACACGGACAGTCCGATTGACTCAGCTAGAAAATAGTTAGGGCTAGAGGCTAGAGCTACGAAGGAATAGAAAACCAAGCAGTTCTACCACTTTGCTAAAACTAAATGCCTTCTTTATTGCATTTTTATTGGTTAGACAACAACGAAAAGCGATGCTGCAGCGGCGATGAGCGAGAGCAAATGCGTACAGCGTGATCTCACAGCCCCCGACGCCGCAGGATCTTCCGTCCCTAGACTTTCTTTCTCGTAAATTTCGGTTTCAACCAGTACAGCATCGACACCACCGTCGTCCAGCGCTTTTTGAATTCCTGTATTGTCCGATAATGCAGCATCTTGTATTTCTAATACAGCCGACTCTTCCGGTGCTTCGCCGTCAAAAAGGCCTCCCAAAGAACATGCGAGATTCAAATGGCTGCGCTTGTCTTCCTGCCTGGCCTGCAACATCCTCATCCATAGTGACAAGTCGAACATCGAGAAAGCCGTCCAACTTTTCCAGATCCCCCCGTAAATAGTCCGTGATAACGTTGGCCAGCATCGTATCGTCTAGCGAATTTTCCTGGTCAGGTGTTAGACTAATGCGGAATCCATTCAAGACGACTGTCGATCGCGACTCAAGATCTGACGTGCTGTTGATTGGTATCGGGCTGCTGGTGGTGGATATTGCCGTCGGGCTAGTCGTGGTGGCTACTAGAGTTGGGCTATTTGTTGCGTTCTCGTCCACTGGAGTCATCTGCGTAGGGCTAATTGTTGTTGTTTCATCAATGGTGCCCATTTGAGTGGGAATACTGGTAACTGTTTCATCCGCTGGTGCCCCTTGAGTTGGAATAGCTGTCGGCTCGTCACCAGGTAGTACAGCCGAACTATTAGGGGAAACAAAGTGTTAGAGGGATGCTGTCGTTAAAAGCATTAATTTAGCGAGATGAACATACCTTGGTGCAGTTGTTTCTTGAGGTTCTTCGCTCGGGTTTTCCGTGACAGGAACATCCGTGGGCTTCTCTTCACCGTCACATTCGATAAACGCAAAATTTTCAATTGTATATGCTCTTCGGTTATCGGGTTGATATTGGTCGATGTCAATGAAAATATTCATAGGATACCCTTCGAGAGCATATTCTACTTCACAACGAGCAGCTCCCTCGGCTGGGCAACCTTCCACACACAACGATTCAATCATTTGAAAGAAATCATCCATCGTTTTGTTACCAGTCTCCGCCACACCATTCCGCACTTGTACGGCTTGTGGTACCGGCTCTCCGACTTGAAACCCTGTAAAAGTATAGCTGAAATCATAGCACTGAGGATCTACCCATGCTGCTTTAGCCTCCTGCAGGGCCGCCGACGTTTCTTCATAGTTTTGACAAGGTTCATCTATCAACTCCAAGACCTCGCCTAGTGACGAGGTGGCCGAAGCCAGAAGCACTGCAATTGATAAAAACACGATGTTTTTCATTCTTATTCCTTGATTAACAAGCAACGATGTTGCTGTCGCTATTGTTTTTTTATTTTTTATTAAAAAAAGTCTCTTTTCAATCGTTCGTCCTTGTGATTATTATTTTGTTAGTCCGACGACGACTTCCACTTTTCGAAAAAAGTCGTCCAAAAATTTTTTCTAACGCATGAGCTACTTATTATACTACAGTCCTTCGGTGATTTAATTAGAATAAGTACCGCTAAGATATAGAAACAGGTCAGACGGTACTTCTTCACTACAGGAAGATGGATCGTACATATACACCCCGGTACCAATGCACCACTTGGGTGTTTTTTAGTCCAATCTCTTCAAGGCGACGCCTTATCTTCTTAGCTGGAAGGTAGTCAAAGAAGATTACCTGCTAAGGTACCGTACCATAAGTCGGCGGACCATGCAGTACGATCTATGACAATCACGAGATGAACTCTAGTAGAGTCTAGAGGCTAAGTGAGTAATAAAGTAATGCCCGTCCGTGAGTATGAAGCGAATATGGCCGCTTCTCACCTTCCGGCTTCCATTACCAGTCTACAGCGGCCTCAACTTACCAGATAGCGGAATGGGAGTGATTCCATCATTGTTTGACCTTGAGATATTCGTGATCCTCGTCATGAAGTTAGTCTTGTGTGTTTTGTTCGTTGCGCTCAAAGACTTCCTGCATCCAACACAATGAAAGATAATTTTCAAGTCCTACATTCACCTCGACCAAGCAGCAAAGGGCGTACCAGGTAGGGAAGCT
This sequence comes from Fistulifera solaris, assembly GCA_030295235.1. NCBI lineage: Eukaryota > Bacillariophyta > Bacillariophyceae > Naviculales > Stauroneidaceae > Fistulifera > Fistulifera solaris. Next base: position 1,059,368 of record AP026127.1, on the reverse strand, counting down.
TGTAGAAGGTAAAGGGCTAGCTAACTGCTACGGAGTAAAACCTGAGACGCTGAGTAACCGTCATCGCCGATAGCCACCGAACCCAAGATCATGCATCATGCCCAAGACCCAAATCAAATCGCACATCACGGTCACAGATCTTATCTAAACAACAATTGAACTTTTCACATTTGCCTGGTGTCGCGTCGTCAACAGGTCAAATAATAATGTCAAACAGAGGTCCAAGTTCCTTGTTTCTGTCTCCCAGCACCCGTGATTACTGTATCCGCTATACTGTATAATCTGTGGGCACTATCTGAAAAATGAAGTAGTATCCAATAAGTACTAATCATTCAAAGATATAGGGATAAGATCTTTGGAGAAAGTACTCCATTCATGATGACTTACGTTAAGTATCCGAGATCAGATTTAGGTATTATGGATGACGGTTTGTGGTTAACTGTGGCAGTTAAATTATCCTAATGTAATACTCCGTACGTAGTTTTCTCCCCCGAAGTTTGCGAAGAATGTCGCCTTTCCAATAACAACTCGCAAGTTCCAATTTTGGGGTGAGAAGATTGAAGATTCATCATCAATCGTCATTCTTCGAGCGGCAGGTGTCAAAGAAGGCCCCATCCGTCTGTTGTATGGTTTGGAGTGTTGCACGATGAAATTTAGGCATCTGCGAGAGTTTTTCCCTTCGCTTGAAGGAAAAATCAGGCTTGCCAGACTTTCTCGGTCACACTTTGACTGTTTCTCTGCACTGTGCAATCGCTCATCTCTATCATTTCCCATTTTCCATCGGGTGTATCACACGAATTGGTTCATCTGGTATTCTTTGTTGCAATCTCTGTCCATTCTTTACGAAACGTTTGCACATGGATCATCATAACAAAGTGATCCAGACGTCCGTCCCTTTCGAGGGCCCAGCGATGCTCGATGTAAGCAAAGATCGAGGCGATCTGAAGCTCACCATCGAAACTTCGTACACCGTGAACTCCAGCAATCCGAGGAAGGACAAGTTAGTAGACTTCCCAAGAAACACTGCGAATACGAAAACGAAAGTTCTTCAAGGAATCGTCGAGACGCTAGCTAAGATTCCCGAGGATCACAGAGATCATGATTCTATGATATTTTATCCTAAACAACCAAGTGCAATTGACTTTCCAATCGTGTCATCTGAAGCTATCAATACTTCCGCATATGCTAGTGAAGTGAATCATGATGCAAACATTTGCATCGCAGACGGCTATTTAACTCAGGGAGACGCGGAAAGCAGTCGCCTCTCGAAGAAGTGTCCTCTCATGCCGAAACTTCTCTTTTCGGAAGGATCGGAAGGAAATAAAGATCGCTTTGTTCCGGCGTTTGGACCGCGTCGAAGCTTTCTACCAGCTCTCGAACTGGTTTCTCTGCAAGAGGACGACAGCGACTTTGATCCGGCTTTCGACGAACAGCAGCCAGAAAATCTGTGCTACAATTTTGATCCTTTTGCCCAACAGAGTCATTCTCCTGTTCTACCGGAAGTGCCATCGTCTCTTGCCGCTTTCTATTTCAACTACTCCAGAGGCTTGCACCGTCCGTCGAATCCCCGTGGAGCAGGCGTTAGTTCTCCTACAAGTGTTCTGGAAATGCAAGACGGCTCGATGAATGCCCCGGAACAGAGCATGCTCTAAAACAACGCTTATCACCGAATAGACTCCTGGCCTGTATAATGGTCAATTGATATAAATACATGTATATGAAATATGACAATTTTTTTTTGTACAGGGCTCGACGATCGAAATTAAACCGCCATTTTCGGTCTTCCTCAAATAATCATCTTTGCGCTAAGTCGGGAAAGAACGGAAACTTGTCGATCCGTGTATCGTGAACGATCACTGATCTGCAGCATGGAAGATTCCGGTTTAGTTGTTGACGATGGTGTTAGCATGGATTGCCTCGCAATTAAATTTTGCAATCGCATCCCCTTTTGTGATGAAATAATAATAATACTCCCTAATGATGAGATGAACATTTACTATAGTGTAGAGAGTAGCGGAAACAATCTCCGACTCAACTGATTTCCAGTCCCGGCGACTTGGCGCTCAATAAAGACAAGACGCAACAAAACGCAATGAATGCAACAAAATAATAACAGTGTTCGACACACATCCGAAAGCGCGTGGACGATATATATAACATTGACTCGATATGTACTTAATCCTATCATGCGCTAGAAGTGATTAAGACGACAAAGGACAGCGGTAATTCAAAAACAAAATTGCACGCTTCATCCTGCCGTTTTCACAAATGCTGCAAAGATGAAACGCACTTTTAGACTTCTCGCAGCGGTTGTGTTACTGTTTCTCTGGTTCTCGATATTTTTTCGCTTCGAACCAGTTGCTTTACCGAATTCTTCTTCAATTAGTTCCGCTTGGTTGCCTTTGACGACGGATGACTCTTCGGCAAATCAGGACACACTCGACGACGAATGCGTCTTTCGAACCTCAAGTCTGTACCGGAAAGTTTATGTTTATCCTTCTCCGGGAGAACCTGAATGGCGTGGGTCGATTCTGTCAAATGAAAGCAACAATAATACTAGCTTCCCCCAGTACCCCTGGGATCAAGTGCTTCAAGTGATTCGAAGGGAAGCACGTGAGCAGTATTATCCCCACAGCATGACGGCACAATTCTCCACGGAACTCATTGTGCACGACTTGCTTCGCAACTCCTGCTTGCGTACGTATGACCCGGAAGAAGCTGAATTATTCCTGGTGCCCTATTTGCCGAGCGTCGAATTTCATGCCGGTGTTCGTGGTAAACCGCCATCGCACGCAACGTCGCCCTACGCACAAGCCATTCTAAATATACTGGACTCACCGGAACAAGAAACTGATTCAGCGAAATATGCAGCATGGGAAAAGCAATTTGGATTGACGAGTCATTACTGGAAACGACGAGGCGGGGCCGATCATATTTTGATTTTCTCAGAGCCTCTACAAGGATTGACACACCCCAAAGGGAAGAGAGGAAGTTATCATTTCATCCATACTCAGCGACAACTCGATCCGCCCATTGTTTTGTCTGTGGAACTATCGACTAGTTTCGTGCAAAAGTACCCCGCTTGTTCACGGAAAAATATCCTTTGCCGTATCCTGTCACGGACGGAAACCAGTTCAACGGGGAGATGAATCGAATTGCGATAGAAGTGATGCGCAATTACAGTCTCAACATACAACATAATGACGACTCGTCGAGTGCATCGAGTCATATACAAGCAGCAGCTTTCCCGCACGAAGTATCAGTTCCAGAAGGACGACCCTTTGCTTACTGGCTAAAAGCCGGCATTCATGGAGCATGTGTTCCTTTACGACAAGCCATGAACCGTGACTACAAGCATTGCAGTCCATCGTTTCTACCTTTGCGTCAACAATTGCAGCAACCCTATTGGATCACCATGAGATTGGCAACATTTTGTCCTTGCCCTGGTGGCGACACCGCTTCCGCCAAGCGCATGTTTGATGCTATCTTTTCTGGATGCATTCCGGTGATTTTATCCCACGACTTTGTTTGGCCGTTTTCGGCCGAAATCTGCCCAAAGAGAATGAATGGAGGTTGGATCCGAGCGAGTTTTCGTTACGTTGGAATGCATCTGAATACGAACACGAGCACTACAACGCAACGTGTCATGGATACGGATTGGAGGAACGACTGCAGGAAGTAACAGCCGAACAGATTTCATCACTTCGCCGTGGAATGGAACGCGCTGCTCGCATGTTCCGCTACTGGGAACCATCTGATGAGTTGCCATTTAATGTTCTGCATCATGGTGTTCCACCAAATGGCGGTGCTGTGGAAGTTCTTGTAAAGCAACTGGAAGAGCGAGCTGCAGGACGATTGTGGCCAGCATGTCGCGAAGAACTGGAGAGGTTACGAGAGGAAGACGCGATCGGAAATGATCCGACGGAGTTTGTATGTTGAGGACGTGTGCACTACGAGCGACAAAAAATTTCTGTTTTGAATCAATTGACAACAATCTGATGCTGACATCTTATCGCTGGCTGAATTACCCAAACGCTTCTGTTGCTTAGATCCTGTGGATTCTATTGCGTATCGTATGAATTTGACCACGAACGTAGCAACTTTGATGATGAGTTGGGGCATGCACAAATATCGAAGTCCAATATTCGTATCAGTCCTCACAACTTTCAATCGCTCTTTTTAAAATCGCAAGGAAAGCTTAAAGGGATAGATTTGATTAAGCTGCCGCTACCATGCCGATTTTGCTGTTTCGTCGCGTGGGACATTGCTCTCGTGAAGGCCGCCTTTTAGCTTCCAACTTCGATTTGACGAGTTAGCAAGTACGTTGACGCGCTTCCATCCCAGTTCCGCCAGCCGCGTTATAGCTAACTTACATCAAGTCGATAGGAATCCTTAGAAAAATAATTAGGTTCTTGATTTTCTCAGTCTAGGGTCAATCATGGACCTTCCACATCGTCATTAACGGTCAGGATTTTGACTCACCCTCGACAGTCACCAGTCAACACGACTGAGTCACACACGCGTTTCGCATTTTTTCTCACAATAAAAAAAGCCGCATCAATAACATTGATCTCACAATTAACAAAGCCATTCTGTTTGAAACTTACACCACCAGCAAGACAACACAAGATGCGTATCCTCTACGTCGTAAACATTGTATATCTTATAGCGCCCGTTCTCGCTTTCGGACCTGCTTTCGTCACACGTTTGAATAGGGCAGGCTTGGCAATCTTCTCGGGCCCTCCTTCAATGGAGCATGATATTATGGCCGTTTCCGCTCCTCTGAAATTCATTGGCCCTTATCCTTGCCTTGCTCTAAGGTTTCCTAATTTGAGTACAACATCACAGCGCTCACGAAATGAGACCGGTGTTAGTTTGGATTTTGTGGTAGATACTGCCGCCAATACGAACACAATTCAAGGACCAGTCGTCACCGAATTGCAATTGAAATCGACAGGACAATTTGCCTTGCCAGGTGTATCGGCCACAGGGTCCATACCCGGTGGAGAAACCTTCCTTTTGGGAGATACACAGCTTGATGGTATGGGGCCTGATTTGTTCATGATAGATCTGACGGCTTCGGTATTGCCAGTTTCAAATCCAGCCGCCGCCGGTGTACTCAGTTTGGCCTTTTTGCAATGCTTTCCTGGTGGCGTCGAATTTGATTGGGAGAATCGACAATTCCGATTTCTCAGTGAAACAAACGCTTCAGATAAGGAGGGGCTACAAATGATTCCCCTACAACGTCAACCGATCACACAACTTCCCTTGATACAAATCACTATCAACAATGTCGAGCTCACAGCCTTGCTCGATACAGGATCCCCCATTACGATTATTCATCCAGATGCAGCCAAGAGAGCCAATATTGATGTCCGAAACGACAAGGCTAACAAGTCGAGAAATCCTTTCACGTCACTGTTTTCACAGAACGACTCTCAAGTATTGACAATTATGGGAGGGGGACGGCAAACCGACCAAGCTTTACCCGACAAAAAGCGCAGTCGAAGTATCTATGTTTGGAGAGTCGGTTCTGTATGTGGGTCAAGTTCCTGGACTGGCTGCTTTAGACAAGCAAGTCAAATCACCAGACGTCATCCTGGGCACGGATGTGTTGAAAAGGAGACCCAAGATGATATTAAGTGCACAACTAAACAAATTGTGGATATAGAATTAAGATGATGTTTGTTAATATGAATTACCACGCTACAAATACAAGCCAGCTCATTTCATCCAGTCGCCTCTAATAGCAATCTAGGAGCTCGTGAATGTAACAACGATGGATCTAATCACTCGCTACGCCGCAACTTTCAAGTTGAGGACATTTCCGTCTTCATCGATAGGCTTCCCGTCGTATCGCGTTTTTGCAAAAGCTGCTTTCTTGCGCAACTCCTCGTCTCCGGCGTGGTAAATAGTACGAATCAAAGTGCTGCTGCAGGCTTCCGTCCGAGGAACGAAATGGACCGGCATGACGGTTTCTACCCATTCGCGACCAGGGAAGTCCAACATATCGTCTCCACGAGCGTAGCAGCAAGAGCCAGTGGCAATATCTTGCTCGCTAACCATGGCTTTGATATAAATCAGCGGATCCGTGGACGGTATAACAAAAATTTGATCAACAAATGGTTTGACATTATTGATACGAGTTTCAAGATCCTCAATCGCGTCCTTGTTTTTCAGTTTGAAGTAGGAGTCGTCGTCGTGGATTCCAGCGACCACATAATACCCGAACTCACGGAGCGAGAGCAATACATTTTCGTGACCTCGATGAAACAAGTCGAAGCAGCCAATGGTGTATACTTTTCGATTCTCCCATCCTTCCGGAAGCTGAGGCTTCAAACTATTCACTTCGTCAATCAAAAGACCGACGCGGTCTTTCAACTCGGATAGAGTCTTTCCGGACAAGAATGCGTTTGCTTCCAAAATGCCTTTCATCTTTTCTTCGCGCATTGCTGATCCAGTGCACTTGTCAAACTTCTTCAAAATCTTGCTGAAGGCTGTTTTGTTGAGTTCGAGGAATTCAATCAGCAGGCCGAGTTCGCGATCAAAAGTAGCAAGCGACTTCTTTGCGTAAATGAATGATTTGAATTGTTTGCTGCTTCCCATCCGTCGGTATTCCTCTTTCAACCAGGCCTGTTTCGTACCAAACGATTGAGCTTTTACGCAAAGCTTGGTGAAGCCGCGATCCATTTCGACGGAGGATGCCACCGAAGCATTGTCTTCTTCCGAAGACGCCACGGACGACTCGGAGGAAGAAGACTCGGACTCTGTGGGCGCGTCTTGCTGGGAATCCATAGCCTCGCGAAGTGCTTGTACGCGCTCAAGGAGAGTCTGCATGTAATCAAATGCCCATGATTCTCTATCATGATAGAATCTGGATAACTTGACTTCGGATTCATGGAGGAGACGAAAGAATTGCTCGCTGTCATCTTTCTTGATCGTCTTCTTGAGCGCTTTGTAATCGACAGCATAGAAGCGCCATTCTTTCAACGTTTTCTCCCGGAGATTCTTTCCAAATTTCATGCTGTATGACTCTGACGAACCTGTTTGGCTTTCGTTCTGAGGAAAAAATGAGGAGACGCGAGATTGAGATAGGTGTAATGTGACGTCATAGTATCAGATATGAAGTACGAGTACACAAAACGAGTGACTCTGGTAGCCAAAGAGAGGAAAAGAAACTTCCGATGACCACGGGCCATGGGGCGCGCTTTGTACAAACGTTGGGAAACTATCTGTTTGCCACACCTGCACTGATACGATCACAAACGTAACGAGAGAGTCGCACGACAGCCGGCACGCTGGAGTATTGAGGGGCAATAGGCAACATCGGCAGCACGCTCGCCCAAGTGAAAAAAGCCGGGAAGAACTTTTTAGGATCGACGACTACCGGTACCCTGACCATATCATCGACTTTTGATGCAGATTAATAAGCGGCTGGCTGTCATTGCCTTAGAGTCTTTGCTCATTGGCATCACTCTACAGTCTCGGATGACTTGGGGTGCAGAAAACGAGGCCACAGATCTCGCAAAACCCGCAACACTTCATAAGGCGACGATTCTCGATTTGTAATCCTCCACCCCACCGACTTTTCAGCTTCAGTTACTCTTCGGATACAAGCCACATGGCATTATCACCAACAACGAAGATATGAAGGGTCGTCGGACTCCTCTGAGCCGACATAAGACGATGGAATTGGAGCTCACTCACCTCGAGAAATTTTTATGAAGAAAAGTCGTCGAGGTGATGAAATCCGAGCAACATCATGGATTCCCACTGGTTTTGTAGTACATTTTGTACGTAGTTCTTACGTAGGCCGTAACTTTCTCATTGTTGCGGGCACTTTGGCGGCAGAAGGACTTGGCTGTCAACGGAAATCTCGTACTATTTTATTCTACACTCCCCATTGTACGTCATTGGCCCGTCGTTTGTTCCACCGTCCGCCTTGGCGGTTCTTTTCGATTTCAAGTTGCAAGTGCACCGCTCACCTCATCCACAGCCAACACGCCTACTCAATAGATCATAGAAACAAGCGCGCGGCACCCGGAGCGAATTTGTCGTCCGCAAAATCCAAATTCTGTTAGCCGGGCTGCGCCAATTGGGTGAACAGTTTCCGTGCGTCTCTATTTTTTGTCGTCGGCGCGCAAAAAATGAAGAATGACAATAAGTCGTCGCGGAAAATGTGTGCGTTCATCGCAACGCAAGAGAACGACCACAATACTCCGTATACATTATGCAAACAATGGATGTCCCTATTCATTGTGTTCGAGAACGATGAAGTCGGTCGCTTGGATCATGCTTCTCCCGATCGCCGCTGAAGGACAAGTCATGAAACTGGAAGACAAACCGTGCCAAAATTACGAGCAATCAGCAGAAGCCTTGTCGGCTGCGAAGGCTATTTGGGCAGCTCCGCCATGTTACGACTTTTCGTACACTTTCACTGGCTTCCAGAAAGGAACGTCTTTGTCAAAACGTGTACAAGTTCGTAATGGCGTTTTGAGCGGAGAAGGTGACAAAACCATTGATGATTTCTTGGATATGATCGACTCATTATGCGTCCGAAACTGTCCCTCATCCGGAGCCGCTCGATGTTTCAACACATATTCCGATCAAGGATTTCCGACCCGGATTGAAATTGATATGAGTAAATTTACCCCCGACGGCGCTCGGAACTATGTCATCACTGATTTTGCAGTCGTTGAATGCTCTTCATCGCAAGTAGTCCAGAAAGATACCGAACAAATCGACAAGCCGATACAGATTTCATCGGAAGACAGGTTCGTAGATCAACAGATTATGCAGTGCTGAAGCATTCTAATATACATTTACTTACTCTCTTTTCGTCTTCCACCGTGTAGCCAAATAAAATAGACCGTTGAACTTCAAAAACATACAAAAAGTCGACAAAAACAGCCAATCCAACCAGCCTTAGAAGCGATTGACCGACTCAACGACCCCTGATGTCTGATGAACTTACAATATAGGATCAAAGGAAGCAGCTGAAGATAATAGTTCAAGAATCAGAAACGACATCACCTCTTCGGGGAAGATTTTACGGTATCAGCGGACGTTCCGACACATAACCCAACATCGAACCATGCTGTTGGGGAACTTTCCTCAAAACCAATCATACCCCTCACTAGTAACATGGGTCAATGTAGTATACGAAGAGGTAAAAGGAAACCTTCCGCTTCACCGAGCACATCGTCGGCTGAGACACTGCTCTCGAATGAAACAGCCCGTCCTGACTCAACAAAAAGCCAAAGTATGTTCTCGACGGATGTAGAATCGCAAACCTTAGTCAACCGCAGATGGAAGTACCCTTTGTAAGCAAAACAACGGCATTACCCTCCACTGCCATCTTTCGGCGAAAGCACAAAACCGGCGAGGCCACTTGACCTGTCAATCTTTTCTTCATTGGATGCACCAAGTGACGCGTTTTCAAAACCCCGAGTGATGTCCCTCGCTATATGTTTCAAAGCCTGATCACCCAAGTAAGGCGGCTTCCGTTGATTTTCAGGAGCTCTCCGTGCTCCTTGTACCTCTCTGGAAATGCGACAGCTGTTCTAGTAGCTGATGTCATCTCTCTATATCTTTTCAAATGCATGCTACGATTCAACAATCCTTCAAAGCTTTGTTTTTGCGTCGAGGAAACCTTACCATCTATATTTCTGTCAGGTTTGCCGGGAAAGTCGCTTTGAAGGTTATCCTCCCCATTCGGCGGACGCTCTTTCCTTTTAACTGTCCTTATGATTTTTTACGAAGAAAGGTCAAACCGCGTTCAATACAGGCGGGATCGATGCTTATGTACAACAGTTTGAATTTGAAGAAACATGAGCTTGGGACAGACTGCCAACTGAACCGGCAAACTCAGCGAGAAACTTTGCAAAGGGAGTGCTCATGACGAGCGTGATTTCCAGCTGCTTTCTCTATGATCCAGAGCTACTTACAATCGACTTTCTTCCACGTCTCGACGTTGTTTGGTTAAAATGAACTAGGGGGGCTATCAACAGGCTAGCAATGATTGCCAAACTAGGGTGCTTTGTATTTTAATCCCACTGCGAGCCAATCAAATTTTGACGGGTGGCATTGGAGTCCCAGTACGATTGAATTGTTCTTTCGAATTCTATACTTGAGTTTCTTTCGACTTTTGGTCTATGGCAATCAAAACCGAACTTTCCCACTGTCCTCATAAAATTCATTTCACCATTGAACGACGATAATACATTGTTCTCTCCACGAGATCTGACAAATGAAGCTCAACTCAGCCTTTGGACTCCTCACTCTATCGCCCATCATGACGAGTGCGTGGTTGTTCGGATCCGATTTGGTTCTGCGCGATCCGACTACCAGTGCTTTCTTTTACCCGACCTCGACTCGTGCGCTGATCCATCAGCGACACCAGCAGCTCCAAAATCTAATGAATCGTGAATTTTTCAGCCAGGCATATCCTCGATATGAGATCACCGATGAGACGGACACCTTCAAGATTACGGTCGAAGTGCCAGGCATGACTCAAGACGACGTTCAAGTCAGCTTGGAAGATGATGGAAAAGTCTTGTCGATCAAAGGTAGTCACGAAGAGAAAGAAGATGGACACAGTATGTCATCGAAGTTTACACAACGTTTCTTGCTTGACCCCAGCGTCGACGTAGATGCTTTGACTGCGAATTTGAAGGACGGGGTATTGATTGTTATGGCGCCGAAAGACGTGAAGAAGCTGGAAGCCAGTGTTCGCAAGATTCCCGTTACATACATGCAAAATGACAATACAAGTACTTCGGTCAATGTCGATGGCGGAAAAGTGGACGAAGCGACGGAAAACAAGATGGAAGCAGACCGTGTAAATGGATGAAGAACATGCAGCGATTCCCTTGTTTGTTTCAATAGAAAACTTATTAGCTAATTGTAAACTATTCATACATATTATCAAAGTGCTTCATCCAATCATTGCAGATACAATATTGTATGTTACCTGTTTCATGACGGTCGCAAGTTGTGACGGTCGGTGCACAATCGATACGCAGCGAATTCTCCAGAATTTGCCGAATGTTAGGAACGAAAGGTGAACATGCAAGAGTTCGCAGGAACATGCAAACAATTTTTCCGTAGTCCGTGATGGTTAATGGAATAAAGTCCAATCCATGATTGATTGCTTTTACCATTGGCCACTTTTTAGCCATTCAAGAAGCATCAGCAATCAGCAACCATCGAACTATCGAACTAACAACTTCTTGTAACTTGGTAACTTGTTCACTTTTACTGTACCAGGTAGCTTTCACTTTAGCCATCATTAATCGCATTAGCTCATTATAACGAGGCATTTTAGGCAAACGGGAAATAATGAAGACTCAAGACTGGAAATGTCGTGAAATGTATCTTGTTCACTCTTGAAACCACTGAACGGCAGAAAGTAGGAAGCGGCATTCTGCAAATCACGTTGTACGGAATACGGGATATAGTCAGACTATTAAGCCCTCAAGCCCAGAACGGAAGTGCTTAATACTCATGTCTTGGAACTTGGAACGGTTTTTAATAGCAAGAACTTTCTAGTGTTTTTAGGTGTTTAGATATTGGATGTGGTCTTTTAGCCCTGTGCTCTTGCTTATGTCTCCAATGAAAAATTATTATGGGGATCTTGATATGCCTCAAAGTCATCATTATAACGCATAGTGTCGCGGTGTCCCGTGTCATCTGCTAACTTACCTATGCGTAAATCAACGTCAAAACCGGTTGAACATTGCAATTAGAAGCTGTGGCACGAAGAACATTCCAGTAAAGCATATCTGTACTCACACTTGCAATTTGATCCAATCCCACAATCCCGTCTTTCCCTCCGTTTCGATCTCAACATCTACGCCCCTCAATCGTCAAACGCGCAACGCGAACAAGGAGCAAAACGAAAACGGAGGGTGACAAGTGACAAGTGGTCAAGGCAATCTGCTTGTTTGTGTTGAAAGGCGAAACGCAACAGCATGCCGTTGTATCTCTCTGAACCACATGACTGAATGGTGCACGCTACATCTCCCAAGTGCCTTTGTGCGATTCAACAAGCTGATTCATTTCTGTCGAGGCAGTGCTGACGAATTATTTCCGTCGTTCGCAGCAGAAGGCTTCACCAGAAACATGGGTCCGCAGCGTGCCAGTGACTTTAATAACCTCGGATTGATGCTTTTGGAGAGTCACTGTCTGATCCCTGCGAGAAAAGCACTCGAAGACGCGGAAACGATGGTAAAAACGAAACAACTGCCGAAAAGCCGAGTATATTCGACCGAAGCCCCACCTCGTCGGAACGGAGCCGCACTTTCGTGGGCGGTGATGGAGTTTTCAGAAATAACCACGGCCACCAGCTCGCGGACATTTATGGAGCGCGTTCGTGTTCTCAGCTTCCCTCGCACGCTGGTGGTGATTCGGTTGATGCCCAAATGTCCCTTCACGCCCGCGGTCATCTTGTATAATTTGGCGATGGTGTATTTTGCCGAATCGAGAACTGGCAGCAATTTACAAATAATTGTTGACAAAGCCGAACACGCGAAATCGACGCTGGAGGAAGTTGATTTGCTTTTGAAGCAATGGACCGTCGCTCTGGTTCCGAAAATGAAAGAGAAGCCGGAAATATTGCGAGCCTGTTTAATGCTACGACTGCTCGTTCTTTCGAAACGTCGGGTGTTTTTCGACGCGCCGGTTCAAAATGAAATACTAGGCATTCACCATTACCTGGCGAATCACGACTTAAGCAATAGTCTGCAATCCTTGGAGTCCTCAGGTACTCACGCGTTGGAGCGAGTGGAAATATGAACAATCTACGGATGCAGATGCAAATGAGCGGGGCACTTTCTTGCGACTCATCTACGCAAATTTTGCGAGCAGGAGTTCATCTGACACGATACACCGAAGAGAGTGTTCACGGCCGAATGTCAGGGGCCCGAGAATGATTCGGCTTCGAGTCAGAGATGCAACAACCTATAATGAAGACTGTTGCCTCATGCGCAGCACTGTGTACCATGCCCATACCCTTGAAGCATCCAAGAGCCTTCCTCTCATTGACGCGGCTCAGCGTCTCTGTTTTCGTTTAAAAGTTCAAAAGAACGAGAGAAGCGAGGCTTGAATTGATTCGGATTATCAAGTGGATAAATTCAATTGCATCGTACGCGGACTATGACTATATCTGCTATGTTTCATCCACTGGAGTACACAGAATACCGCACGAAGAACGACTAATTAGACTGGCGATTTAAACATAAAGTCTATCTTTCTTTGATGTTTTAAGAAAAAAGTTGAAAGTGATCAGATCTGCTTGTCGCTTGAAATGCAATCTCCCGAAACAAATCCTTCAGGTGACGGTCTCGTCTACTCTCTTGTAGCAACTCATAAACGCCATCAAATCGCGAACTGTCAACAGGGCATTCGAGGCCAGGCGGGGGATTTTCACATAACCGGAGAGCAACCGATTATTCGTTTTCATGGCACCAACTGTTGCCTAAGCGCTTCCTTTGTCGTTTTGATTAAGAATCTTGCCTTGGCAAAACTTTGCGCTTGGTTGACAAATCGACTCGAGCATGATCTGCCATGTAACTGTTCCCTCTTTCTTAAGGCTGCGAAATCCCCAAAGACCATCGGTATTTGACCACATGCGATCTAATATGAGACTCATTATTTCTCCCATGGAATCAGCGCTTGCCGATGGAGAAAGTTGTCCTGTTCGGAGATGGAGTTGATCATCAGAACACACGCGACTTTGCTATTTTGTTCGAAGAAATACTTGCTGAAAGCAATCGGTTGCATCGTAGCCCTCACGTGGCTAGGGAGGAGCAACAAAGCTTAGTAACGACCGAAATGCGCGTCATGGGCATGAATCATTAGCGAATACTGTCGATAGAAAGCGTCAAATATAGTGGTATAAACAAGGAGATTGATCGACCTCGACGTCATCTTCCGTCTTCATAGTATTTCTTATGCCGTGAATGATGATAGTTCAAAAAGTCCAAAGGTCGGGTAAGAAAGCCTTGAAAAGGTCGTTCATTTGCATTTGAAACTGCAAATAATGGAAAAAATCCTGATCAATCCCCTTGCGTTTTGGGAGCAAAAAACTCAGGGCCGTCTACAGTAGATCTAAAGAGTAGGCAACATTCCAGTATATCATCGAATAGTCGAGGTTGTTTTGGAGCGGTACCCAAATGTCTTCAGACGTCGCACTGTGTTTGATTTTTTTTTGCTCAGGGTCGACTGACAGACTGGACCCACTTAAAAGACTCGTGACTAAAAGACGATGAATTTCAGGAGCGGGACTCATATATAATAGAGTTCTACTTTTGTTGACACTGACCTGAGCTTTTGCGGGACTTTACGCTGAATTGGTCATTGAATCGATAATTAAAAATGAAAAGCAGAAGAAGAAGGAGGACAAGGATGTCAACGAAAACGATTCGTTTGGCTTTATTTCAGAACAATCTTTGGGTTCCCCTACAAGTTATAGCTGTGCGACTGTGATTTCTCGACAGAGTGTATGCCGAAGGATCATTTACCATGATCAATTTAAATGCAGTCTACCAGGTTTACAGATCGATGGTATAGAATAGCAGTTCGGGCTCGGACAAATTTTGATTCATGACTGAAATGCAGTCGTGACGAATGTCGCCTACACATTGAACCTACATTAAAAGTTTGTTGTGATGTGCGTCAGTGTCTGTCCTTCACCTCTCCTGTCCTCTACCTAGTAGTGCATCCACCAAAATGACATGCAATGAAAAGTGAGAATAAAGACGAGTGTGACCGATCTCTCTTCAAACATCATTATTAAAACTGTTAACGAGCATTCTTTCTCGAAGCTTCATCTTGAAAGTGAGATATACAACAACTCTGAACGTTCACCGCAACCTGTAAACTCCACAATGTCGCCTCCGAACAGTAACAGTAGTAATCAATCCGCTCTCATTGCGGCAAGTGCTGCCGTCGCGGGTGCCGTTGCCGGTGTCGTCGCATCGCAGCTGTACGCTGCCCGATCGAAGGCCTCTCAGCCAGAATACCAGCCACGAGTCTCCATGGATCGGACGGAACACCCGACGGTGATTTACAACGAGGAGGCTCCCGTCGCATCGCGAAATTCCTTCATTTTCCCGCACAATCACGAAGAACGGATGCGACGTCAAATTGCCGCACGACAAGTTGTCGAAGAAGAAAACGCCATGGCCCGTGATAGCGTTACAGTACGAGTTCCCGCGACTTCTGCTAACATGGGACCGGGATGTAAGTTGCTTCATTGATGTGTGCGCTGGGTTGTTGACTGGTTCGCATCGAGATTCGCAAATCCTTGTTCTGCTGGGATGACCCTTCGCTCGTTGCTTTCGCCTCCTTCTCATTTTCTTATTCTATTTTTACAGACGATACTATCGGCATGGCGGTAGATTTGTGGTCGGAGGTTACCGTGAGTCGTTCGGACAAATTTCAGATTACCGGAGAGGGTGATGGAGCGAATGAAATGCCCAAGGACGAATCAAATTACTTGGTTTTGGGCTGCAAAGCAGCATTTGAAGCCGCCCGAAAACCAATGCCCGTCTTATCTTACCATGTTGTCAGTCGTATTCCCTTTGCACGCGGACTGGGTTCGAGTAGTGCGGCTATTGTGGCGGGAATTATTGCCGGATTGATTTTGGCGGGACACCGGCTGCCTTGCTGGGGATCCGAAGCGTTGTTGCAAATTGCTGCAGGTATTGAAGTAAGTATAGATATGAAGTGCTGCGGAGAAGATAGACACTTTGGGGCAACCCGCACTCACAAACGTTCGACTTCTACTTTCTCGTCTTTTGCACAGGGCCATCCCGACAATGTCGCACCTGCGATTTACGGTGGAATCCAGGTAGGCATTCATAACGGCACGCGATGGGCCACAGAACGCGTTCCGGCACCTCCCGGTTTGCAGTTGGTCATGTTCATCCCCGACTTTATTGGCAAAACGAGTGACGCGCGTGCGGTCTTGCAGGGCGGCATTACTCGTAGCGATGCGGCCTTCAACATTAGTCGCACGGCATTTTTGGTCTTGGCGTTGAGTACCAACAACTTGGATAACCTGAAATGGGGCGTTCAGGACAAATTGCATCAGCCGCAACGAGGTGGCAAGCTATACAAATACTTATATCCCATGATTGAAGCCGCCGAAGCCGCTGGAGCTCATTGTGCCTATTTGAGCGGCGCTGGTCCTACCGTGATGGCCATTACGTCGGGTGCTTCGGGAGATATTTTTGCACAGCGAGAAAAAGAGCGCAGTGATTCGTCTGTCGCTCGTGCCATGATGAAAACGGCCGAAGAGTTCGGTATCAAAGGCACGATATTGGTAACGAAGGCGGCTAGTGAAGGAGCGCATGTGACCAAGGTTGTGCCTCCATTCAGCACGGAAAACATGATTTATCACCATAATGTGTAAAAATAGATTTGAAATCGTTTTTAGTGAATTACATTTGAGTTGGATTTGCTGACACTTGCTTTTAGGGCAACAAATTCGAAGAGCTTCCACTCGCCTGTTCTTCCTTCAACTTGGCCGCAAGTTCTCGCTCCAACCGAGCCTGTCGTTTTTCCAATGTTTTCACACGAATCAGCTCTTCATATTCCAATCGTTCCTCCCAGCTCCGTTTTGCGTCTCGACGCGCCTTGACGAAACCCACCATGCCCAAGAGATTGTTCCAAAATCCCAATACGAAGCTGCGGGCGGTATAGAACTTTCCGGAACTGACGGTTTTTGTGGTTTGTTCCTTGAGACGCACCGTGTAGGGTGGAGCATCTTGGCTGGCCCGTGGAGGGACGGTGACGACACACGGACGAATCCACTGCCCATCGACCATGCACTCACACGTACCGCATTCACCCTTTCCACATCCGTACCGAATGAATTGACCCGCTTGTGTAGCAACATCCCGTAGGGGCTGTCCGGCAAATGCAACGGTTGTTTTCGTGACGTTGCCTTGTTGAAAGACGACCGGAATGTCCCCTTTGAGTCCAATTTGTGAGAGATCCGAGGGCGTGCCGCCCATTTGTTCGGCGAGTGTCGCCTTCTTCTTCCATTTCGGCTGATAGCCCGGTCGAGCTTCTTTGGTAGCAAGAGACGAGTCGTCGACGACGAAGTGAAGGGTACGGATAATTGGTGCGAAGCGAAACTTGAGACTGGATGGAGGACGCAGAAAAGCCACAGCATTTCAGATGCCGAAAGCGAACGCATTTTGCTGATGAATAGTGAAGGCGGATTTCGACGTGCGAGCGGCTTCTTTAGACGAATCTGGACAAGAGATGGAGTAAACACCAAGTAACTGACCACGAAAGGTAAAAGGATGGATGTAGATGGCGCCGTTGTCTGCCTTCTTCAACCAGTCCATCATAGCATCCTCTTTCGCGCGCGATCTTTTCTTCGACCGTCCATCCAACCAGCCGGTTTTTCCGTTCTTTACTTTCGATTTCTCAGAAACACCCCTAAGTATCTTGGATTCGGTGTGACAGAAGCATTCCGTCGAATGTGCGTAGAACAGACACACAAGCTCGACTATCATCTAGTCTGTACTATAACCGGGTTCGTTTTGGTATCTTCGTGAAAAACTTCAACCATTCAAAAAGGGGCAAATGGAAAACGTACGTTTCCAAGCGGCCATCACAAACAGGACAGCATCATCGAAAGAGAACAACACGATATCTTTTCACGATCTTTCACCTATTGACGTCTATATCTTGTAATATAAGTAGTGAACGATGCGTGCTCTTTCCGGTCTGTCGTTATGGATCACTATCCTCGGCACAACGAACGCCTTTCAGTTCATGCAAGGTTGGAAGTTGCCAACGTACGATCCGAACGCAAAAGCCGCCGAAGAGCGGTTCGGTGATAAGAGTAAGTTTTACACGAATAGTGCAAACCTTTTTGAATACGCTTGTGCACACTCTCTTATCTCTTGCTCTTTTGAATCGCATCAGAATTGGTCGTCTTGACCGGTGCCTCGTCGGGTTTGGGTCGCAAAGCAGCACAAGCCTTGTTGCTATCGGGAGAATATCACGTCGTCGGAGCCGTGCGAGAGTAAGTTAGTGAGGAT
Organism: Fistulifera solaris; assembly: GCA_030295235.1. NCBI lineage: Eukaryota > Bacillariophyta > Bacillariophyceae > Naviculales > Stauroneidaceae > Fistulifera > Fistulifera solaris. Next base: position 1,041,306 of record AP026127.1, on the reverse strand, counting down.
ATGTCTACCTGTGCATCGTTCTTGCGCCTGCGATCCCGGTGAAACTACTTTGTACTCACTCTGTCATTCTTAATACACTCATAGCATGGACAAGATGGAAGCCGTCATGGAAGTTGATGGTTTTGACACCGACAACTTTACTCCCATGTACTGCGAAATGAACTCGTTTGACAGTGTTCGCAAGTTTTGTGATCAACTGGATGAATTTCGTTTAGGAAAGCCCATTGATCGACTCTTGTGCAACGCCGGTGTCTACCAACCGAGTCTTCCTTACCCCAAGTGGTCGGTCGACAATCACGAACAGACCATGCAAATCAACTTTTGAGTCACTTTCTTATGATTTCCCGACTGTTGCCTGCTTTGCGGGATGCACCCAATGCCAGAGTCATCATGGTGGGGAGTGTCACCGGAAATGACAATACCGTTGGCGGTGGTGGCGTGTATCCCATTGCGGATCTGCACGAATTGGAAGGATTTGCCCAAGGTTTCACCAATCCAATTAGCATGATTGATGGGTACGATTTTATCGGAGCCAAGGCGTACAAAGACTCGAAATTGTGCTTGATGATGATGGCCAACTACTTGCACACCAAGTATCACAAACTAACGGGTATTTCGTTCAGTAGCATGTATCCGGGATGCATTGCCGAATCGCCCTTGTTTCGCGAAAAACGAGCTTGGTTTCGACAATACTTTCCGGTCTTTATGAAATTTATCACTGGTACGTGTGAATCGTTCTTCATTTTTGCTCAACGTGCATGCAGCGCTCACGCTTTGATTTCTCTCACTTTTGTAGGCGGATTCGTGGGAGAACACGAAGCCGGTCAACGACTGTTTCAAACAGCGCATGATCCGCGCTGCGCGAAATCAGGTGTTTACTGGGGCTGGAATGGTGGTCCCCGTGAAGGTCGTGGAAAGCGGGCGCTCGAGCAAAATGGGCAAATTAGCGGTGGAGGAGGCGCCGGTGGCGGTTGGGACTCCATTTTTGAAAACGATCAAAGTGCTAAAGTTTTGGACGTAGATCGAGCCACCTTACTTTTTCACTATGCGACTAAAATCACTGGTGCGGAATGGCCCGAGTTGAAGGCAGTCACTAGCCCCTGTCCGACACTCAACGTTGTGGGAGCGGTCACCAAGGGCATGGTTCGACGTGAAGAACTGAAACGCGTCAAGCATTCGCAAGCCAAAGAAGAGAAGAAGAAAAAGAGTTTGCGACGTAAGCTTGTATTGGGTGTAGATCGTGTGGTGACTTTTGCCTTGAAAAATACGGTAGGCCGTGTGGCGAAACTGCTTGGCAAGCGTGTTTTGGGCGAGATCCCCGAAACCGCCAAGCAAGGCTCGTTCCACGAAACGCAAACCCCAACAGAGATCAAAGTAGAAACGGTCGACAGTGTCTTGGAGCAATTGGATCGAAATCAAGCCCTGTTGAATGAACAAATAGAAGAGGCGCAACCTTCGGTTGTATTCAATGATGCAGAAGATGAGAAGCTATTTGAGCAAATCTACGTAAAGACATCTGTAGAGAATCAAAATGCGACGAGTACGTCTTCTTTGACGCCGTCGGCATGAGTCGTCCATTATGGAGTAAACATAGTCTGGTTGATTTAGCGGTTTGCAAACGATGCAATGACTCTCTGAGAGTAGTGTAACTGACTTTTGAAACAACTAATATTACATTATCTAAGTTCTTGTAGCCGTGTTACTTGTGTCACGCCGTAGTTTTGCTGGGCGCTTGCGCCTTTGTAGACGAAGGCGAAATGGGAGAAGCTTCTATCCGCACGCCTTGTTGAAGTCGCTGCCTCTGATCATGATTCAGTAAAAATAGTTGTATTTGTTGAATTTCTTCGTGTCGCTCCTTACTCGGGCACAGACGACAGAGTGTGACAGTAACCCACAATTGCAAGAGAACGGCTGTGCGCAGCAATGCAGATAATTCCATATTCTTCTCACGAGTAGATTGCGGAATGGAGCATTTACGGGCCAATATAGTACACCACTTTTGTAGTTTTTGTTGCGACTGATCAAGCCATCGTTTCGCTTCTTCCCGGCATTCTTCCGCCTTGATCGTATTCAAAACACAAGTTGCAGCCAAAGATAATTGTGACATGGCTGCGTTATACGGAACGACAGCAGCCGTAAACGGACATTCGCGAGGCAATCGAATTAAAACAATCGAAGCCTGGTGCATCAGCAGTAACAAAGCTTTCGCGTCGGCACAATTTTCCAAGGTATCGAAATCTATAACATGAGACGAAGAATTCACAGAACGGTGTGGTAATGCCTCGGTTGTTGTCCTTCGAGAGCGAGGAACGTCTGTCGTTTTCCTAGCCGCTTCCTCGAAAGCTTGACAGGCGCCGACAATGCAATTGCTTTGTAACAACACGATTCCTCGGTTGTTCATATCGCTTCGCGATTTCATGGTTCTTTGTGTCAGAATATACAAGCGAACAAGGTCCGAGATGTCGTTGGCCGTGTACGTTCTTGTCGAAAATCAACACGACTCTGAAATAGAAGCCGTCTTTCCTATTGCTCTGACAAGCAAGGCGTAGTATGTTTATTGTTATTAAGTGGGAGTATTTTTGTTTTATAGTTTCTTCCTTTTCGAATGGCTTTCATCGCATATACTATGATAGCCAATGGCCAAGCGTCAAAGCGCGGTCTTTTTGTCGTAGTCGGCGGAGGGGGCGGAGAAATAGGTAGAGAACATAGGACGAGAAAACTCTTCAGTACCACGAACGTTCCACTATAGACTAAAAAGTATTATCTCGTAATCCAGTGAGAATTTGCTCTCCCGAGACTTCTTACTGACGTCAGTTGTGACCCACCCCGCTTCACTTTTTCCGTTTCCGCGCTCGCGAAAGCTGGAAAAGTGATGAAATGTTACCCTTCGATAGAAAAATGAAAGGAAAAAGAGTCGCTACGCATGACAAAGACCTCATGTAGAATTAATTCAAGTCTTTATGCAGTAAACTGTATGAATATTTATTTAATTGTCGAGTTTTTGTTCGTCTGTGATGGCTCCATTGAAACCAGTGAGCAATTAGACGGTTACGGCTGTGTTTGATTGACTGGCACTGAGCGGCGCTACTCCAGCACCCAGAGTGCTGGTCTGTGAATCGTTGGAGGATATAAGAGCTTGTATGGCATGAATTCGGCGATTGAGTGACGGGACGCCCGTCGATCGGTAAAGTGTGTATGTCACTAACATAAGTAGCATCAAAGTTGCCCTCATCAGACTCGAATGCCCACCATTCACCTTAGTGAGATTTGCGTGCCATTTTTGTAAAGTAACGGATGAAAGTTCAAGGAAATGTTTTGCTTCGGCGTTGCACTGTTCAACATCATCCTTGTTATTCGCCCACGATGCGGCAAGATGTGCCATTGCCTGATTGTAATATAGGACTGCTTTAGCAAATGGTGACTTCTTTGGTAGTCGAACAAGAAGTAATATTTTCCGGGACGTCTTGACTTTCAGAAATTCAAGCAACGATCGTGCACAAGGCATTCTACAAATATCATTCAGGTCAATGGCTTCAGAGGATACTGCCCGCGCCATCGGTGGAGGCACGGCTTCCGCAGAATAACGTCGTTGCGAAGGCAAACATTTCGTTTGCTGCAACAATACTCCATCTTGGAAAGCTGTTAAGGCAGGGCGAAAGCAGTTGCTCTGCAAAAGCACAATAGCAAGATTATTGAAGTCACTTGATGTTCGAGGTTTCATGGCTTGCAACGAAGTTATTCCGGCAAATATGATGTGAACATACGACGCTGTTTCAGGACGAAGCTTTGGAAATAAATAATGAGAGGGGAGATGCTAACCAGCCTCACCGCTGCGGCGTTTGGGTTGTGGCTTCCTTGGCTAACGGAGTAATTCTTACTAGAGCAATAAAATTATTACTCCGCAGACGTGCCGGGATTTTAGACGCTACGTGTCTTTTCCCATACATTTAGTAGGCACTGGAAATGTCTCGATCCAGCAGGTCTTAACAAACTCAGTGCCAGATCCAACCCAGTGACTTTTTTACATCAGAAATCAGAAATCTGGAACGGTGGAGAATGGAGAGGGACGAAGGAGAAGGAGAAGGAGAAGGAACGAAGCGAGGCACGATGGGCGGATTGGCGAATGGAGAATGGATGTTGGGCAAGGCGATGATGGACGAAACATAGAGTGCGGTCGATGCGGCCTTGTTGATGAGCGGTGGTTAAGTGGCGTCGCTATCAAACACGAGTTTTTCCGTTTTGAAATAATCAAGGCTGTCGGCGAGCAAACAAACAAGAATTTAATTATGATGTACGATGTCGCCAGCTGGAAGATTGAATGTGCAATTATGTAAGAAAACTTAGAAGTATGTCGCCTTAGTAATAACGGCGCCATCCTGCTACACCCCGGGGGATAATCTCCGGGACTTCACGGGTCAAACGTTCCCACATCACAGCATCAGTGTGACGGTACACAATGGCACCAATTTGCTGCGCGCGCTCTTGCAAGCTCCAGGTCAGAACCTTCAAATAGCGAACGCGTTGCTCGTGGCGGGGCAAATTGTTCACGATGAAAGGAATGATGACCTCCCAGCGATCGGCCGGGGTGATTTCCCATGTCTTGCGCGACATTTCTTTCATAACAGCCAAGGGAAGATATTTGCGTCCGACTGGGTTCAAATGATCTTCCTCGCCGCGCAAATGCCCTTCGAAGTGAGCAAACCATGGAGTGATCTGCTGCTGCAACTGAGTAAGCGCACTTTCACGTTCGGCAAGTGTGAGCGAGGTGTCGAGCAGCTTATTAGCTAGGTTCACCCAGCGATCCAAATGGGCGTGGTCTTCGCTGTGATCGTCGTTCCACTTTTTGGCGTGCTCGGGGAAGAAATCATTAAAAGTTTTGAAAATAATCTCGTCTTCGTGCTTGGCGTGTTCTTCATGCAAGATTCGGAATCGCTGGAAATGAACAGCAAACATATCGACGCAGTGGCGACCTTCTTCTGTTACCAGGTTGGAAGACCTGAGATAGTCCTTCAGCGTTTCGATATTTCCCCGAAAAGCTTCATGTGTCAATTTCATAAACGAAAGAGGTCCCCATTTCACCTCTGGAGTGAATACACCGCGCTGGTTGATGATTCCAACAATGGTGTGGCAGAGGGCACAAAAGTTACAGATTGCAGCCGCACACAGAGCAAGCCACTGCAAATTTTGACTAATACGCCAGCCATTTTGTGCGTAGAACAAACAAGCACAAGCAGCCAAAGCATCCAAGGCAAAGCACTCGATCCAGTAGCCAAAGTTAAAGGTGTCCTGACCAAAGAAAGCGTACTCGGAGAGACCAGCATAGCAAAGTCCCATGAGAAAGAATAAGCCGATAAAGTAATACGTCGCAAAGTCACCCTCGCATGTCGAGTTCACGATATTCTCTTGAATGCAAATGTTGTACTGCGAGAGGCCGAGCATACACGGGGCAGCCAACCAGATCCAAACGCCATGGCGAACACGGTTGTCGCTATTGTGATCAATTACCGTTTTGAAGAAGGTGACGGCGAACAGAGCAATCCACATGAGCGAGGCAAACGACTGGAAAAACCGAGCCAGCATCAGGTTCCCTTTCGAGTTGGAATTTTCCTCCGTCGCAAACGGTTCGATAGTGGAAGCCACCAACGAAGCCACAGCCAAACCAACTGGAACAATCATCCAATGCGCATGAATGTGTTCGGTCTCTAGGCGTCGACCAATCCACTCTCCCGTCTTGGCGACTGTGATGAAAGTATGTCCGATAGCACCACACCAGAACAAGACGCGACCGGTTGTATTATTTTCTGCATCCAAGTCATCATGTACCAAGAAAGCAAAGAGCAGCAATGTGATCGTGATAGCTCCAAAGCTGTTGGAATGCAGAGGACTCACCCATTCCGTCCAACACTTGTGTGGATACATGGCCAAGCGCAGACCGTACAAGCCAACGAAAACTGCAATAGTACCAGCGGCGAGCGAGCTGATAACGTAGTAGTATTCTTCTTGTACAACCAAATCTTGCATTCCTTTCATCGAGGCCATCTTGAATGCCACGGCGAGACCCGAGAGCGACAGAGGCATGGCGAAGTAGCCGACTTGCATGTGCTTGATCGGATCAAAGTCGTTCTTCGTCCACTCGTCGGTCTTGACCTTGTACTTGAGCGCAGTCGGATCAGAGGGATTGGTATCGATCGCAACCGGAGCAGGAACATCTTGATTGGTCATCTTGTAGTCATACGACTCTTGCGTTTCCCGAATCGTTTGCGTATGAATGCGGTAACAGTCGTCGGGAAGGAGCCTGAACTGAATACCAAGTCCGAAAAAGACACAACCGAGACAAAAGTCACAGAAGGCTTCCAAACCGGACGCACCCGCGAGCATGGCAATCCAAATAGCACCGACGACTTCGTGATACTCGAATTCCGCAAAGTAAAAGATGGTGGCCAAGAGCGAAAAGAAGAGACCACAGAAGGAAGCGAACTGCTTGGGGGCACCCGGTCGGAAGGTGGGAGCAAACGGACTCGCTACGACCGTAGCAATCATTCCGAGCGGTGAAAGAAAGCTTCCGACGGTCATACGGAGACCGAAATCCACCAACAAAAAGACGGCGAGATAGCGACCCCACAGCTCCGTGTGAAAGACTGCCGAAAGGACCGCACAAACAAAGACTTGAAAGCCCGTGAGTCGAACAACGCGATTGTTGACCGTATTGGGAAACCAAAAGAGAGGATTACGAGCCGTCGATCGGTACTCGAGGGGCAACTTGGCAGCATCCAAATTCTTGATTTCTTCATGCGTCATGTTGCGATGCATCAGCAATTCCTTTTCGAGCTGTTCTTGCTTCGACTTGACATCTTCACAGCCACCTCTGAATTTTCCATTAATAAAAACGACAGGGACGGTCTTGTGCTGCGTCTTCTCTTGAACGTACGTAGCAATCTTCGCACCGCCGTCCATCGAATCCATGTTGACGACGTGCGTGACAACATTGAGACGCTGCGACAAAAACTCAATGACGTCCTTGCAGAACGGGCACCACGACTTGCCAAAAACAACAACTGTATTGTTTTCAATCCAGGCATCGACCTGACTCTCAACATTCGCCGTATCTTCCGTTTCGATGTACACGACGCCATGGCTACCAAGGACGGTGTCAGCGTCCGTTGGATCGAATATCTTGCCTTTTGCGCCGCTCTCAAGGTCTCCGGCTGTCATGATCAAAGAAGTTGACTTTTTCCTTTTCAATGATAAAATTAAATAAACAAAAAGAATGTAAAAGGTATCCCCGAGAAAGGCAATGAAATAATGATGAAAAAGGCGCTATCTTTATGATCAACCTCATTGCTCTGAAGCGAGAAAAAGATACCAGTGGATGTTCAAGGTACAAGACATAGGCAGCATCACGTAGAACGTCTACTGTTGTTTAGGGGGGTCGGGTTAGGCCTTTAATTTCTCCGTACACTAACTAACTCGTTTCTGAGAAAGGATTGAGATTAGAGTAATGTGAACTGTACTTTGTTCACAGTTCGAAACTGCACAGATCACAGATTACAGTAGCCGATAAAGGAAGGAAAAAAGGGTAAAGGTAAAGCGTAAAGCGAATACTTCAATGCACATTAAGATTTTTGCAGAATGGCAGTATCTAGTAATTTGTGGGCTTAACTGATAAATCTTACTGAGTACTGTAAGTAATGAATTGAATGAGGGATCACGGATGCAAGGGGAAATCACTGGGGGACTCGCTTCATCCAGTCACGTGTACCGCTTATTGCCCCCATCCCATGAAAACTCCTGTTATTTTCACTCACAATAAGGAATTTATTGCGGGGTCGTTCATGGTAGACGCGATTCGGAATATGACTCTTGATAATAACTTTAGTCGAAATCCGTTTTCCGTCACCCATGAACGAACCTGAAATACAATGAAATTCAATGGCAAAGGTTGTCATTCATGCCGTGATGCGTCGTAATGAATTTTTTCAAAATTTCATCGGAGCTCGTGGCAGCGAGCGTGGTACACAAACAAATCACAGTTCGATTTTGGCGGCACTCAGGCGTTTGGGGGCAATAAGCGGTCGATTTGCTTCAAGGATGGACTATATCGAAAAGTGTACCTTTTTCTCGTGACTGCAAAAGCGAGTCCCCCAGTGATTTCCCCCTTGACGGATGGGACACGAAACACGAACCTTCGAAGCCTGAAAAACCTTCTTTTTTGCCTGCGTCTTGTCGCGTCGTCCCTGTTACCTGATCCGTGAATGGTAAAACCGTGAACCAACTACGGTACCGCTCGTTGCACCCACTCTCGCTTGCCCTCTAACCTCTCTCTGGTCTCTAGTAAAGAGTTTGTCTTACGCGACAACTCTTAAACCTGCAATCTGCTCTCATATACATCGGTATGTGAACCCCTATCTGGACCTGAAATCAGATAGAACTATAACAGTTGTAGTATGATCTGACGAATTACGAACGCCGTCACGCACCTTAAATGGTGAACAAAGGCTAGGTCCTACTGTAGAACAAAATTTGAATATGCGATATGCGTTTGTGCCTTAGCGTTTTAAGATGTTACAAGCGCTAGAAAGTCGACCAATAAAGAAAAGCTGGTCCAAACCATACCTGAATAAACAAAGTCGTACGTCCTTGTGAACAAGCGGTTTCGAGGTTGCTTTTAAACGTCTTCTTGGCAAAAAGGATGACAAGAGTGGCGCGCCCCGCACAAAGCTGGGAGCGGCGGCGTTCAGTATCGGCGTCCTCTTCCGACAACGTCGGGATGGGAACCAAGCCGATGTGACTGAACCAATTTTTCATCCGTCATAGCAATAGTGTTTTTCAGTACCTATTCTGAGACAATAGTGCGTTGAAGCACTCTACGGTAAACTTTCGCAAGTCGCTCTGCATCGGATGGAAAGCATTTTTCTTTCCATCGATCCTGCAGTCCGAGCACAGCATCATACACACAGTCTCGTCGGAACCGCGCTTCCTCGAATATCAAATATTGTTCCAGTCCAAGGAATGTGTTCACGTTGCTTTCATGGAAATAGCCGCCCTTGTATTGATTGACAAGAATAAGGTTCTTCTTTTGATAGTTTGAATGTCTTCTTTGCTGTACCACAACTCATCCTTTATGGTCTCTGCGTAGCTTTGGACATGGATAACGCTGACGAGAGGAGCAAAGGAAACGGACTTTTTGGTTGCAATTGTGGAGGCAAGTGTTTTTGGCTGCACCTCCTTTGAAAGGGAAAAGGGCGGCTCTTAAAGAAGGAGGGTGACGATGCTTTTGGAGATTCCGAGTCGGCACTATCCTTGCTGAAGGAAGAACTACGCCCGTGAAGAACGAACTTTCGAAGTCTCATTGTTATAAATGAAATGGAGATTGTTTTGATGATTTTCGATCGCAAATTTTAATCAATCGAATAAATAATGATGTCGAAAAATAGTCGAATGCAATTGAGGCTTTCTCCTCCTATGACATGAAAAATGAAATGTGTACTTTGTACTCTCTACAGTGTAAAGTACTATGACAAAAGAGAAAAGAGATAGAGATTAGAGATGTCACGGGTCACGGTTCACGGTTCACGGTTAGGTTGGAAGGCCCTGAGGAGGATTCTGTACTTATTCTTATATATATGAAAAAGCAAAAGATGCCCAACGAGATACAAAAAATGCCTTTCTCATAGAAAATTGTAGGGTAGCAAATGAAAATTTACTCCGCACTATATAAGACTTTAGTTTTCCCAATAAGTATGATGTTTTTCCTTTCTCTGCTAGTCGAATGTAGAGATTCAAAAGAGCTTTTCTATCGGGCGTGTATAATCCATTGTTTGACAGAAACAAGTCAGGCAGACTCTCTTTCCAAAAGTAGTGTCATCGAAAGTCGTTCAACATCGCTTGTCTGTTGGATACCGGTAGGAGTTTGAGTGAGAAGCGAACACGTCACCCGTCGCTCGTCACCGTCACCCGCTTCTCATAATTATTTCCGCGATGACCTTGCTAAGCCGCAACGCGTCCATTGACCATGGTCTCATTGCGTCCTCATTCTATTTTTATTCTCAAGAGAATAAGCGAAAGAGAATCTTGAAAAGGAGCAGAATATTATATTTATGTCTGCCAGTGCGATATAGAGAGAGCTCTACTTTGATCATGAAAAGGAAGCAATGGAATGGTATCGGAATTCTCCTCATTGGCTTCTTTTCTGCGCATGCTTTTGTTATGAATCACATGAGACGACATGGTGCAGCACTTTCAAGCGAATTTTCATACCTCAACACTTCCCACCTTCCTCTGACTCTACTATTTATGGGAAAGGGCGACGGAAAAAAGAAGCGCAAAAGAGCAGCTCCAACACGAGTACTTCCAGTAGCAGTTCTTATACCCCGCCTCCGACCGCACCACTCCGTGTCACCAACCAAATCAATGTTCCAGTTCGACGACAAATTATGTACGCGCAACTCAATAAACAAGCACAGCGGAACAGTGGTCAAACGTCTTTTCGACAAGTAAGACGGACGAGCTATCGGCGCCAGTGGGATGAAGAAGAAATCGAAGAGAAAGCGGAAGAGCGCCGTCGCAAAGGACAGGATCCGGATTGGGACGTCATTTTGAATCGCACAGCAAGTGCTCCGTTAGTGCTCGTCGATGGATACAATATCATTCATCAATGGTCGAGATTGAAAAAACACATGGTCAAGGGGGGATACAAAGCGTGCACGTGATCTGTTGGTCGATGATTTAGAAAATTTGCGTAGTTTGAAGGGTTGGAGACTGGAAGTGGTCTTTGACGGAACGGGTCGCAGTATCACGGGGCCTTTGGGGAGTAATGCCGGAGGCTCGAAAGCGACGCCCATGGATCAAGCGACTCGCAAAGATGTGACGAAATACGGGGTGCGTGTGGTATACACTGGAGTAGGCGTTGAAGCGGATTCTTACATTGAAAAGCGGTGTGCGGATGCCAAGAACATAACCAAAGGGCAGTTGACTAGCAGCTTGATTGTTGCCAGTGATGATGCCATGATCCGAGTGGCAGCTCAGAGCGCGGGCGCTTACGTCATGAGATCGGAGCGCTTTGTGACGGAACTGAAAGCAGTAAAGAAAGCCATGGAATTTCGAGTGGAAGCAGCTATGAGTAAAGTTAATGGACATGCCATTCGTCCCGAAAAATTACGAGGGACGGCAATGGTTCATCGTTTCGGACGAGGGTCTGTCCTTATCGAAGATAAACGCAATCGCACCAAGGTAAAGAAAAGCGATTTGATATCAACAGAAGAGGAAGTGGATGATTCTGCAGAAGAACATGTCGAGGAAGGAATACCATGGTGGGCCAAAGTGCCCGACGATGCGAATCTTTTCGAAAGCCACAAAATTGAATAGCAACCTCCTCGGCAATGATATCGCAGCCAATCCAAGAAAGTCTCGTTGCACAAAAAAATGGAAGACTTCGGAGAATAGAAATATTTTATATAATGTAAAAGGTTACCCCGAGCATCGCGAAGCATGTGAGAATGATCAGTCAACGTTGAGAAGCAGTTCCGATGTCACTTCTTTGACTACATTCCAAAAAGGCTCATGAATCCTCCTCCTGATTTAACCTCTCCACAAGGCTTGTAATATCCTTCTTTCCAATTCGGGCAACGATCTTCTTCTTTGACGCCTCTGAGAGCACTCTCAATATGCATTCCGCAACCCGACCATGTTGCTTTCCCACAGGAACGGCACTTGCACTTTGAACACATCTGATGATAACAGCTGGTAATTAATTGTTGATGTTGTGATTTATGAGCATCGAATGATGGCAAGAGAAAAAAAATGAGTTGGTCAAATAGCGAATAGGCCATTGTGCTTCAAGTCTACTTGAAAATTCACAGTCGGCGAAATTACGGTCCGTCGCTCTGTGAATGGATAAGGCCGTGCGACGCAATCCCGAAACTTGGGTCCCATTTTAGGGCGTCAAAAATTGAGCTGGAACGCAAAGGCAAAAGACAGTCGTTTCTACTGGTATTAAGCTGTTTTATCATCAGTCGATGAACGACATTTAAAATGCTAGTACCTGGTAGCTGGTAGTTGTAGACGATGGGAGCCAAAGATGGCTAGAGATCGAATATCAGTCTCGTGCCTAATTGTGCGACTTCGCATACGTCTGTATAGCTCAGTACTCGTGGATTGCATTCGACACCATTAAACAAACTAGATTCATGAGCTTTCAGTGGCTTGCATGAAAGTAAGACAGCACGGCGTCGCAATGTCGACGTTCGGGTTCTACGTGCTTCACTAATTAGCTATCTGTTTTGCCAAGACTAACTTGGAAAAGCGACGCACTGTTCGAAATGACAAGTCGTGTCATGTGGTTTTATAGCGATACGAGTTACGAGTTATGAATACGTTTTGAGGCATTACCCTAGACCTCATGATTATGCTGCCACGGCAACAGCTCTTCGTTATACCTAGTTGTGAAAGGTCACTTTCTCTCCCGCGACAGTATCAGTATTGATGATGTTGATGACCTTCATGCTCGTGAACTTCCTCATAGTGAACTTCTCCACAGGGTTTGTGGTATCCACCTTTCCAATTCGGGCACCGGTCTTGTTCTTTGACATTACGGAGCACACTCTCAATGTGCATTCCGCAACCGCACCATGTTGCCTTCCCGCACGAAGGGCATTTGCATAAGGTACACATGTTTGATGAAGCTTTTGGTTTCAATCGCTGGAAATATTATGAGCAAGCAAGAAAATTTGGAAGGTGTATTCGTTTCGTTAAAAATCGATCATCCGGTTCCTATTTTGCGACGAAAGACCGTTCGCTTTCTAGATTTTCCAGTTCTGTTAATGCTTTGCTTCTCGTATCGATACAGTGCATCAAATACGACCCCCAGTGAAAAGTCGTACGCACAACGTTTCGCATCTCTCGCGAGTCGCGACTGTTCGTAAGATTTAATAAAAAAATAGAGTTCTCATCCCGTGTGTAATGGGACTGCAGATATTTTACGAATGAAGAACGCCAAGTAATAAGGTTTGACTTTTTTCCACAGACATCCGTTTGTGTCCGCATGGAGTAGCTGCGCCGAAATCGATTTGAAATGCAAGAAAAATACCATTTTAGCGACGTTGACGCCGTCGGGGAACCGAGACTCCAAATCCGAGAATATATCGCAGTACTGTATGTTGGGTCCAAAAGAAGGCAGTGTTGCAATAAGCGCGTCGTTTGACTTCTGTGTTGCAGATTACAACACGCGATGACAATTCTGACATCGTCAACTAAAGGCATTGCCGACCCTTCCCCATCGAATAAATTATCCCTTCCAACGCTTAAGTTGTGTTGCTGTATTGTTGAACCATAATCGCCGCCCTGTTCCATCACATCTAATCGCTCCGAAACTCCTTGTAAAGGCGGATCCACAGTTGAAGAGCTTTTTTGATGAAGCAGCTGCAGCATTATATTAGCTAAATTGACAGGGTCATCCGACTGTTCTATCTCTTCTTTTACTACTCGACCAGTTTATTGTTGGAGCCGCCGCCGCCGGTGTCGCAGGCTTTCTTCTTTCGTCTTGTTTACACTACAGAACTATTTTCTAGGCATCAAGTGACTGTCGCACGGCAAGAAAGCATGAGAGGCTTACGCCGACGGGGAAAACATGTTTTCATCGACATGGGTCTCTTGAAAAGACCACTTTTCTCGAAGGCATTGTGCCACTTCACCGCATTAACTTCATTTGAAGGTGAGGGAGGGTTAACGATCTAGAGATGCCCTTGGGGGATCCTCTTTCGCGAAGGAACTTCAAAAGCCATCATCGTCTTTTGACCACTTACAAGTAGGTATTGATGTTGCGTTTGCGTTTGCAGTTTTCATTGCGTTTGCGCGTTGCGTTTTTCGACTGTTGGTCTGTCCGCCAGACGCTTCGTCACCAGCCGATGCGCGATGATGCGATGCGACACGGTGGCGAGCTGACGCGCGAAACTATTCGACCATGAACTTTGTTTATTTTATTTCAACATGCGTCAACAGTGCCGTTAAAAGTTTCTTGTCCTCCTTTATCTTCATCTACTACCTCTTCTTTCCAACCAGCATGCTCGTTCTTCGATTATTTATCATCGCTGCCCTATCTTTGTCCGTGCAAGCCTGGTCGTCGTCATCGACACGCGCCCAATTCTTGCAACACATTGCCGCGGCCACCGCTACGGTCGCACTCCCCGCGTACGCCAAAGAAGTCGATCCTTCCGTTAAGGGAACGAAAAAGGATCCCAATTACGAAAAATGCCTCAGTGTTTGTATGTACGATTGCACGAAACCCAAAGGATCGGAACAAAAATCGCGACAGGAATGTTTACCGGAGTGCAAGCAAAAGTGTGCTAAGACAAAAGCGCAACTGATGCTTGGGACACCCAAAGAATAATCTACGCTCCGGAATATTTTCGGAAAGGATACATTATCGAATGGATTCAAAAGAGTATATTGCTAGCGATTTGCGCTGAACAAATATAAGGGGATGATGTCAGTTTGCTACTTAAACGCATGTGCCCCACAATAATTTATTTTAAATAAGGTCACACTATATAGCTCAACTAGCAAGCAGCATTCTCTCTTGAATGGAAGTGTTGATGCGCATCCTGCAACAAAATCAAAAACGAAGGGGGACTACTTGTGAGAAAAGGTTAGAAAAAGGATTCATGAAAGTTTCCGCAATCTTTGCGCTTTGCTGAAATAATATGACCATCATTGAAATGCTTATGCTTTTGGTTTACGAAAGCTAAGGCGGAAAAGTGACCAAATACATGAATGCGAAACTGCAGAATGTTGTAGGTAAACCTCAGGAACCTATCATGCATCTGGAAACCGGTACTCTCCGGACTACGCTCCAGTCTATTCCGGATGACGACTCCTCCCCAGTCTGCTCTGGACTCCTCGATCTACTCCGGACTCCTCCGAAATAACCGAGTGTAGTACAGACGGGGAAGCCTCCGTGGTAGATGTAACACTTGTAGTCATAATTTTTACACCACTGCCTTATTTCGGGTTAAAAACCGGGGTTTCGCGATGAATCCCTCTGAAACGATGAAATACACAGGAAAACAATGGTAATATCGTAAGAGTAATGTTCCTTATGTATGTGTTACTAACTGTTGGGCTTGAGTGGTCAAGGAGATGATCTCGGCGTTGTCGGAAGTCGACAATTGTCCACATGAAAATGTGAGATCATGACCTTATGTATAGGTCGACCCCATGGAGTCATCATGTTAATCATATGTCTTGATTAGATGGCTGGGTTTGTGAGGTAATTAGCGCTTATGAAGCACCGTTGCTTTCCTTTATTGACAGTTCTGGCGCTGTCGATGGATGCATCGGACCACAGTGATTATGTCACTTGTCGGTAAAATATGGGGGACGCCTCGTATACATGCTAATACACCTTTAATGCTAGAATACATAAATGAGTGAATTATTCACCCGATTGTTGCGAAGTCCTCATGGTGGAGGGATGTTTTTTCCTCCAGAGGCGGTCAAAGCACAACATCGTCGGATTTCGCGAGAAGTTGCGCAAGTGAAATCGTGTTGTGCGTGTATTTTGGCCTGTCCGAGGTCGTGTTCTATACTGTTTAGGCCGATCTGTCTTTTTGACTATGAACGGATTCAGAGCTAAATGAGGGTGTGGACGATTGTTCTGTAGGGCCTAGTGTGTACAATGGCCTTACGTACATAAGGGCACTTTTGGCGCTTTACACTGGAGTTCCCTACAGTAAACAACACTCTCGAAGGGAGAGTAAAGGGGTCGGAATTTCGTGCAAACGTTTTAGCAACGATGCAGTTTCGCACACAAAAAAAAAAAGAAAAGAAACGCCGCTTCGCTTTTATCTCCCTCGCATTCCGATTTGTGAACTTTCTCTCCTTTCTCCTTGTTTACGATGGCAGCCAATCTTGCTGCATTCAACAACTACCTCCGTGATGTCCTCTTTATTGAGGATGCGGCAGCTCGTCAGGCCATCAATGGCCAAGGCATTACCGCTTTGACGACTTGGACGCACCGGAGTGATAAGTACGTTCAGGAGATCTTTACGAAGATTCGAAACCCTGGGGGTTTGATTCCAAACCCAGCCTTTGTCCCTCCTGCGGTTGGAGCGGAGGCTGCACCGATGGTACCTGCGATGATTCCGAACCGTGGTATTGCGATCGGAGTCAATCTTGAGCTCCGTGTTCGTCAGCTTCGCTACTTCCTTTTCCACTTGCACCGCTTGCAGCGCGAAGTTTGTTCCTGGCTTTGCAACCCTTGCTCGATTGGAACGCGCTTGGACTTTGCGAGCGCATTCATCGCATGCTGAGACCAACAAAGATCTTCCTAAGATCGATGTGTTGTTGAAGGTGGAAAACGCTCGGAAGACGATTGAAGACATTGACGAGGTACTTAGCAATCACCTTGGAGCTTATGGTGCGCCTTTGTCGCACCTTGTGCGGGAGCATGTCGATCCCGATGGAATCGAAGGGGTTGATGATCCAGGTTTCGGTGTCCCTGATGCTATGTCGGAACTTGTTCGTCGCATTCGCCATGATGGAGACCAGTATGAAGAAGACAATATGATGCTGTGGAGCCGTTATTCGTCAGGTTTCACACGGTGGACCAGCTTGGAATTGGGTTAAGCCTTTGCTTACAGCAAAGATGGACGCGCCGCTTATTTTGCCTTGAAGACTCACTATATGGGGCGTTCTTATCAGAAGCGCAACATTGCTCATGCTGACCGAGTCCTTCGACAGTCTTCTATGATGGAAAGGCGCGTAACTTTACCTTTGAAGACTACTGTCAGAAGCTTAACTTGGCTTTCTTGGACTTGGAAGAGGCGGGTGAGGTGATGACTGAAGATAGGAAGGTGCGAATCTTTCTAGACAACATCTGGGCAGATGAACTAAAGATGAGCGCCGAGCGTCCGGGCTGATGCTGTGTTGGAAAGTACCTTCGAAAACGCGATGAACTACTTGGCTGAGCAGGTTGATAGAAAGAAGCAAGATGCAGCAAAGACCCGTGGTTCCACTCGCAACATTTCTTCGGTTACCAGAAATTCTGGCGGCGGTAACAACAAGAAAGGTAGCGGCAAATCTGGTAAAGGAAAGGGCGGAACAGCAAAGAGAGGCAAAGATGGTGTCCCGTACTACAAATGGAAGGAGTGGATCAAGTTACCGAAAGAGAAACAGGAAGAAGTTCGCAATGCTCGTGAAAGGGCTAAGTCCGAGACGCTGAAATGCTTCAGCTGTTGAGACGGCTGACTCCGATAGTGACGATGTGGTTGAGTCGACAGGTAACCGCATGAGTCGACGACCTTGACTGGCGGTGCAGCGAGTTCGCGGCGGCAATGCGACAACAGACTCCTGGTAGAGCTGAATTGGACTCGCACTGTGATACTTGCTCGTTCGGTAAAGACGCGGTTCTCGTGTATGATACCCGGCCGAAACAGTTTCGGTGGAACCATTCATTAGTTCTCTTGGGAAAGTGACCAAAGTTCCCATTGGTACAGTTGCGGTTGCATACGATTGCCCCACGACGCTGCAAACCCACGTTTTGTTCTTTCACCAGTCACTCTACTTTTCAAACATGCATCGACACTTGATCAGCCCCGCTCAACCGGCACAACCAAGTCGTTGTGAATGAAACTCCTCTCCTACACCTACCTCCCGGAACAACGTCGCCCGGAGAGCCATTCTATTTTGTTTTCTGAGCCAGCTCTCCAGATTCCTTTGAAACTGATGGGGACTATTTCATATTTCCCCACTCGCCGACCGACCGACAAAGAACTGAGCTCGGACGTTGACTGCATCCATGTAAACGTCACCTCCGAGTCGTTCTGGGATCCTATGGATTCTAACCACGCGCATGATGAGGACTCATTGCGTGTTTCCCTTGACTCTGAGCTTCGCTTTAGGGGGGCAGAGGATGCTTGGTTCGGTTACGAGTGAGCGCACGTTTGTCCCGCCAGCTCGTTCGATTGCTGTGATTTCAGCTGAGCGCGGTTCGGCAGCTTTTGACATCGATTCGTATGCTGCTTACAAGTGCCGCAATCTCAACGAAGAACCGGAAAGCATATGTCACACCCGAAGATTTGGCAAAACGATGGAGTATAGGGATCGACGGCTAGGCGAACGCCTCCAGCGAACGACGCAACGGGCAATTCGGGACTTCTCGACAGTCTCTGGAACGCCGTCTCAAACCATTTGGCGTACCAGCTGCGTTATCCTCGGCTTAATACGGAGATGTACTGCGACATTCTGGTCGGTACATGTGTCTCACTGCTGGGTAACAAATATGCGGCTGTGTATTGCACCCCCTTTCACTGGATATGTGTGGACCCGATTGAAAAGAAAAGCGATGCCCATTACACGCTTGACAACTTGTTTCGTCGCGTCGGAGTCCCTCACACTTTAATTCCAGACAATGCCGGAGAGTTGACAGCAGGAGAGTTTAAGCGAAAGGCTTAACGAAAGTGCAAGCGACCATTAGGCCGATCGAAGCACACGCCCAACGCCAACCTCGCTGAAGACGGCATTCGTGAATTGAAAAGGATGTATAGGCGTGCTATGATTCGCACGAATTCCCCACGTTGTCTATGGGACCTATGTTTGGTCTACCACGCTGTATGTTCGGAGCCACTCTTGTCTTTCCATAAGACAGTTAGATGGTGAAGTGCCGCAGACGCTTTTGACAGGGGACACCGCTGATATTTCACACATTTGTGAGTTCGGTTGGTATGATTGGGTTTGGTTTATCTCGCCTCAAGACGAAAATATGGAAAGGAAGCATCTTGGAAGATACCTTGGTCCCAGTTTCGATGTCGGTGATGTCCTATGTACTAGGATCCTACCCGCTTCTGGTCGACCGATTTCCCGTACAAGTGTTTTCCCTTTGTCAGTTGAGGAACAGAATAGCCAAGCCGTTGCTGAGTTGAAGGCAAAGTTCACGCAGACGTTGGAGCAAAAGCTGAAGGACCGAGCCATGCCCTTGGATCCAACCGAGATACCGGAAGACGAGCACCCCAGAGTTGGAATACTATGTTCCGACCGAGTCGCAAGATCCCGAAGTTCCCGAGATTAAGGAAGCTGATGAGTTTGATTACGATTCATACAATCAATATATCTCAGCAAGGGTAATGCTTCCGCAAGGGGACTCGATGTCGTGACGGTACGGTTAAAGGTCGGAAGCACGATCAAGACGGGAATCCTATTGGCCGGTACCATCCTAACCCTTTGCTCGATACCGCTCTGTATGAGATTGAATTTGATACGGGTGAAGTGGAGGCTTATCATGCGAATCAGATCGCTGAAGCCATCTATGCCGAAGTCGATGACCATGGGCGTGCGAGTTATGTCCTAAAGGAAATAGTGGACTACAAGAAAGAGTCGACGCGGTTCCGCATGAAGAGGCATTCGTGATCCACAACAACCGAAAGTATCCTAAGCGGACTACCAAGGGATGGAAACTGTGTTGTCTATGGAATGATGGCACTACTACTTGGGAGAAACTGAAAGACCTAAAGCAGTCTCACCCTTTACAGTTAGCGGAATTTGCTGTTGCGAGACAGATTGCTGAGGAGCCTGCTTTCTCATGGTGGGTTCCCTACAAGCTCAAGAGAAGGACCAGGATCATCAAAGCGATGGCTAAGCGCTACTTTCGTGTTACTCAGAAATATGGGATCGCATTGCCAAAGACAGTCGAAGAAGCATTGGCGATTGATCGCTACGGGAACTGACTTTTGAAGGCGATTGCGAAGAGATGCGTGCGGTAGCTAAGGCGTTTCAGATCCTTGACGAAGACGCTCCGATCCTGCTGGTTTTACCAAGATTGGGGTTCACATGGTTTTTGATATAAAACCAGATTTCACACGGAAGGCCCGCCCTCGTAGCAGGGGGGGCACATGACGGATCCGCCGTGACAGAAATTCCGAGCGCACAGATAGCTCACGGAATTGAATGCGGAATGATCTCACGCAAAAACAACAATCAACCAACTCAACACTCTTTGATGAGATGATCAACTGTCAAACGAAAGCACTGATATCGCAAACACTCTTTGATTGCAATGATCAGCAAAGACAACCACACAGTGCGCTTGTTGTTACTTACTCACTGTCTGCCTGCCTGGACTCAAAGGATGTAGATCGACTGCAAGGTTTGTGACCTTGAGAATTTCACCACAAAAAGAAGACTCAGTAAACTCGGTATAGATTGATTGATTTCTTATTTTATGAGACCTATTCTAATGGAAAATGATTGCACACCTTTCTCCAATCTTCAGGAACTTGTGCTGAGGTGGCAAAGAAAACAAGTACTGGATTCCTGTAGAAAATGAACATAGCTCCGTAGGCTTCCGTAGGTTGGCTACGACACGTAAGAAATGTACTGAAGGTCTACGTGACAGTCAGTCGTGGCAAGAGAAGAAACATGTCCACGTCTGCAAAATTGTCGACGTTGCACTCTCAACGGTATCCAAACCTTGTAACTGCAACTTCAAATAACTCCCAATGGTATCCAAGTGACTCTATCTTCAAATAGACAGTCGAAGTCTAAATAGCAATACCGATGCGCCGTCTCTGTGTAGTATAAGTAGTAGACTACACAAATACTATGGAAAATCAGTCACTAACATGACTCAAACTTGCTAAGAAAATTGTCACTCCCCGTCTTCTCGAAGGCACGGGCGGCTGCAATAACTGACTCGCATTCTCGCCTCAAGGTCTTCCATTTTCTTCCTAAATCCTAATCACTAACACATGCATTTCTCTCTAAACAAATATCTCTCTAACCCAAAGTAGTACTTGGTACTCTTCAGTTCTTCAGTTCTGCGGTGTCTTCAGTCCAGAAAAGTATCGCCTTCAAACGATCCCATATCTGCGAATAACCCCAATGTTTGCTGAGAATATCAGCTGGGTTCATCTCCCGGGAATATGCAAGAATGCAACCATTCCTGACGCGAATAGCCTCGCGTACACGGTGAAAAGAGAGCATAGTATGTCTCTTGTGTAGCTTTGCGTGTACCATGGTAGCACTGTTGACGACAGACTCATTATCCCCAAACATGTAGGCCTTCTCGCGAATCGGTACCCCTAAATATCGCAGTGTATTGCGGAGATCGATGATCTGCTCAACGCACGTTCTCGCTGCAATAAATTCGGAACCATAAGTAGCAGTCTCAACAGTTGCCTGCTTCTTGGAGTACCACTCGATAGGGGTCTTGTTAAGAAGGTGAAGAATTCCAGTCACAGATCTCCCCGTAGCCATGCAGTGCATAAGATTCGCATCTACAAAGTGTACTGATGTGACGAAGTTCCCAAGAGGTTTGGGCGCATCTTTGGGTTCCGCTTCCTTGACATCACCGTACACAGAGCGCGACCATTCGTACTCAAAATTCGGGAGATCGGAGAAGTCTGGTTCTTCAACTCGAAAGCGTATGGAGGCATGACGCATTTTAGACACATACCCATAGATCCGTTTAACACGATCCATATGCCCCTTTCTCGGTGCTGCGCGAAAAGAAGAGAGAGACATGACAGCGGTCATAATGTCGAATCGACCGATACTGATGAGCCATTGTAAAGCTCCAATCAGCGACTGATAATCTCTTATGCCCTTTTCGTCGAGGAAAGGAGAAGTGTCCATTTCCGGGTGATCACCCTTCTCAAGCGGAGAAGATACTACTTGCTTGGGTGACTCTCCGAATAGCCGTTCGTAGTTGGCTATGATCTTCTCGATGTACTTTCTTGGGGACATGCACAAAGTACCATCAGGATCTCTGGAGAAATCCATTCCCAGATGGAAGGTGATAGGACCAGTACCCTTAAGCTTGAAATTGTACTTATCCGTCAAAATTTTGACGAAAGCGTCAGGGTCCTTCATCGCTAGTGCAAGATCGTCGACGTACACAGCGACATACTCGTACACATCACCACTCGGGCGTAACCATATGTCCGGTTCAGCCTTGCAGGACTGGAAACCCAATTCTCGTAGTACATCGGAGATCCTATCATGCCATCTGCAGCTACTGGTGCGTAGCCCGTAAAGTGCCTTACTGATCAACAGTATATGGCCTTCGAGCTTACCGAATTCCGGCCCGGCTTCAATGTAAACACGCTCTGAAGTATAGGCTTCTAAGTAGGCATTACCTATATCAGTAGCCCAGAACTTCAAATCGTTAAGTTCTGCCAGGAAGGTGACCAATCGGAATCCACGAAGACTCACTACACCGGAGTATACGGACTCGGTAGGCACTTCAGTAAGGTGACCATCCGCAACCAATCTTGCCTTGTGCCGTCCATCGTGCTTGACATCGAATACCAAGTGAACGCGAATTCGCTTGTATCCTGGGGGAGGCTTAACTGTCGACTTATGCCCCAAGTCCTTAAAAGTGTGGTACTCTTCGATCTGAAGTAACTCGAGTGCCACTGCGTCATTCCACTTAGTGTTCTTGTTCTGTTCATCGAGACGCATTGCATGGGCATAATTGCGAGGAATTTCGAATCCGTACTTATAGCGTGGCGCTGAATTGTAGGAGCGCAGCTTTGACTGGTTGATCATACGGACGAACTTCTTATGCCTCTTTGCAATTGACTTGAAGCGTTTCCATCCAGGCATATCTAACAAATTGTTGTCCTTGGCATAAATGGCGCACGTTACTGGGTCATCCGCCGCAATAACATTCAACGGTTCTGCGGTAATCTCCCCGTTCTCCCACTCTACCAGCACATTGTAGCTGCATCCTTTGTACTCACGGTCAGTAGTGCCTAGTGGACCTTGGTGAGAAATAATACGTTTGAATTTCCACAGTGGAGCTTCTGAGTCACGGTTCAAATATTCCATGATCTCGTTGTATGTGAAAATGGCTTCCGTATCCTTCTCAGTAATGTCACAGACAAATTTGACTCGTGTAGGATCATTGCGTACAGCGGCTTCGTGATCTTCAACAAGATGGGAGATGCGTGCGCGGAACCTCTGACCATCCGATTCCTCATCCATTAAGAATGTACGTCCGATAAGATCTTCAACGTCAATAATGGGTACATTCGGACGGACTGCAGCGTCGGGAGGACTGATATCGTCTGTAGCATCAGGATCCACTTCGAAAACAGGTGTACGCGATTGTACAACTGGTGTGGGCGGATGCGAACTCTCCCCGTCAGTCGGAGCGGCGCGCAAATTAGGATCGTCGTCAGTGTACGGACGGACCTGAGAACGGAAAATAACTTTCTGAGTATCCGAAGTAAGTATTTTCCAGCAGAGGGCAGGTCCAACGTGCTCGGAGATGCCGACAATATGGCCCATCGCCTCAGGAGACTCAGAAGGGAAGTCATAATCGTCACGCATATAGAGTACCTTCTGCCAGAAGTAGAAGCGGAGAAGGACACTGACATCAGGAGTAGACCCTGTAAGCGCCTGAATCGGAACGGTCTTGAGTGTCTCGTTATACGTATGGTTGAGTAGGAAGCATACGTATTGTAGACAAAGGAGCCAAGTCGAAGCCGGAGCGCCAGTACGATCAAGAATGCGGTTCGTAGTGGTCTTGACAGTCTGGAAACGTCGCTCAGCAAAGTTCTGTTGCTGGTTCTTGGGTTCACGCTGCCAAGAATCAATACAAAAGGTACGAAGAAGGTTGACAACGGCTTTGCTGATTTCGACTTGGGCGCGGTCACTGATCAAACGTGTAGGGGCTCCCCGTTCGCGTATATTGTCCTCGAGTGTATTGATAAATTGCTTATCGGTTTTGATACCGTAGATATCGGTGACGTAAGTATCACGACCGCAAAAGAGTACAGCGGAAGTTGCACCATTATCAATAGCAGGAGTGTCGGAGTACACAATGTCACACGCAACTGCCTCAGAACGGCGACGAACGTTGAGTGCCGGATTGGCAGACTTGAAAGCACGTTTCAAAAGAGTACCCGTAGGAAGACGTGCGTATTGCGTGGTGTGTTCGAGGGTCAACTGGACCAAGTCGGCGGAAATCCAGCCAAAATAAGGACGTAGACGCGCGAAGTCGGGAGAACGTTTGGACAAGGTACGTGGAGTGACCGGAAGAATGGGGGGAGGCTCGCCAGGAGGTAACTCAGGAGGAACTAGGTCACCTGCACGTGCCGTAGTACTATCGACTTCATGGACAGTGTAAATGCACGTGTCAATCACGTTGTCGATGTCATCGTCAAAAGGGACATGGACAAACGCATGTTGGACATTGACGCGGAAACGATAGTCACCAAAGGCATCGAAAGATGGTTGCGGCGAGAGCTCGGCTTCTGTACTGACTGCATCATACCAGGCTGTATCATCCTCGTCAATGGTTTGATCTAGTACTGTCGGGTCCCACTCAACGTCACAAGTCATAAAGACATGCGGCAAACTGTCCCATTCAGTATCGGTAAATGGACGAATAGGAAGACGTGCCAGACCTTGCTGAATGTTGAGCGGAATAACATAACCATCAAGCGTAGTAATGCATTGAGTACCACCCACGACTGAAGACTTATCGTCCACAAAATTCTTGTAGTGTTCGATTTGTCCAGCAGCGTGTATCGTAGGGCCTTTTCCATAGAGAGCGTACTGATGGAAGATGGCAATGACCGGTCCTTTGTGGGTATGAACGACACCACCGACAGTACCAATTTCGAGGTCAGTCATTTGGTGGTTATCAATGCCTTGGATATCTACGCGACGATGCGGAAAAGCCTTGTCAATGACCCTGACGTCACAACCAGCAACCCCACCGTTAGCACCACGGTCGACCAAAGAAGCAAGAGACGATGCCGTATGTCCATTCGAGACACGGTACATGATGTGCACATTTGCACTACGTGTACGATTGGCACGATTCGAAGAAGGTTGTGACAAGATACGGCGAATGTCACGGGGATCGAGTCGCCGAATCAGAACGTGCAGCATTGACCAAAAGTGTCGAATCGGCTTCTTGGGAAGGATCAATGTCTTGTGGTGCATCGTGGAACTCATCACTAGGGACCGTAGGGTCAGGATCAGGATCGGGCTCGGGAGGAAGAGACTCATGGAAGTGCACACTGCGACTCGACGAATGGGGACCATGATGACTGCCAGAACCAGTATAGTTGGGGTTAGACGACAGGCCCAAAATAATGGCTTTATCCTTATCTGAGATAGTGTCCCAAATCGTACGTGCGTTGTCGCTCAGTTGCATCCAGCGTTCACGAGCCATACGCGGTCCAGTAGTGCGTGGAGTCGAAGAAATACCGGGTGGACGATTGCGTGCAGGACGACGGGCAGCAGCGTTGATGTACAGCTCAGACACAGAAGAATCGATGTCGTACTCGTAACCAGCGTCGTCATCGTCATACGGGTCATCCTGAACAACGTCATGGTACAGAACCTTACGGCGTGGTCTCGCAGAAAACTGTGCATCGTAACGGGAACTTTGGGCGAGGAGAAGAGTACAGTACTGCTCGAAGGTAGCGTCTTTTCCCGTTTTCGCAGTGTCAATGTCAATGGTACTCTTGACTTGTCGTAGATCAGAAATGCCGTTAACCGCGTTTTCAAGTAATGCACGTTTCTGTTTATCGGAAATGACTTCGCCGGAAATCTGTTCATAGCGTCGTACTTGATCTTGCCAGTTCAGGATGAACGCATTGGTAGTACCGTTCCATGTACCGTCACCAAGTTTGGCCGAAGTGATGTACGAGAGTATGCTGGAAGATTCCATTTGCGCGTTAGTAGATTGTAGGTGATGGCGCTTCAACTCAGCATAAACGCGTTGTGCATCGTAGGTAGACTCGTACTTGCGAACAATGGCCTTGCCTTGGTCAGTAAGGACAGTAGCTTCAAGGACTGCGTACATGTACTTCTGCTTTTCGTCGAAGAGTTCCTTCTCATCGTCAGTAGTAGGCACGTACTGATCATCAAGTACGTCACTGACACTTTGGGCGCGAGCTTGAGTCACGAATGACCGATGCCAAGAGTCATTGTAACTTTCATTCTTGAGTGTAGGAAAGAGTGAAGGATCGCGCTTGATGCCACGGCGGAAGGCATCTGCAGGGGACATAGGGGTTTTCGTACTGCCGGTATACACAGGAGGACGTGGTGTATGGGCAGGAGAGTATCCGCTGCGTGAACCAATAATGTCTCCCCGTACACAGAAGGAATCGAACTCTTCAGCAGTAATCGACGTCCAATCATCATTGATAGGGTTACCCTGATGATAACGGTCGGCAATGTACTTGAAAAACATCTTGAGCATGTCCCTATCAGCTTGCGGTACTGGAACCGTGACTGGAGTACTATCATCGGCACCGTCGGGTTTTTCGTCGTAGGTAAGGGAGTCGATAACAGCATAGTCGATACAGAGCAGTTTGGGAAGCGTAGTGTAGCCACGAGAAACAAGGGACAGTTTAAGGCCCGGAGAATTGGCACAGTCCAAAAGTACATCGAGGACGTGATCGAAGGCAATACGTCCTTGGGATCGTAGGAGAACCATCTTGGAACTTGAAAGCTTGACCTTGAACCTTGAGTGTACTACTACTTAAAAGGGCTCAGAGATGGCGGTGAACTGTATGACACCGGAAAATCCAATCTCCTATCCAGGAGTAGCGACCCTGGCGTCGAGGAAGACCTCCCGAACTTGAGCCGTAATCAGCGACAGTGAGGACCAAGTACCCTTCCCTTTGCACTCGGTGTACTCCTCAACAGCCCCCTTATACCTTCGCGGGTTGGTTCAGGCAAGGTAGGTGATCGCCTGCCAAGCACGTGTCCCGATACGCCTTACAGCAGAGTGTTGGAATGCGGATGTACCAAGGAACAAAGGCCCCAGTAGATTAGATACCGCCCAACCAGAATCCGAACAACAGAAAGATAAGAGAACCTGCAATAGGAACCTTACTCCCTGTCTTCAAGCCCACTGTTAATTCTTAGCACTATGTGTACCCAGTACTGCGACCTCACAGAACGGAAAATCCGAATTACTAAGCCCCAAGCCGCCCATAGACGCCCTACACAGCGGGCCAATTGGAACGATCGCGCAAGCGCTTCGCTGAGCCGGTATACAGGTACTCCCCGAGCAGTAGCTTGGCTACTCGTTGAGCGGGTACAGTGCTTTGGTGAACAACAGAAGATTGATAGGACTTGTCGGACGCACCACTCCTGTAAAGCGGGTCACTGCTTGGACTGGAACCTCAAGGATTCCTAGCTGAACGGACAGGTAGTCGGCTGACAGACAGACAAACAGACGAGCGGACAGCCGGGCAGACGGTAGGCTGACAGACAGGTCGGTAGGCAGACGGCAGACAGACAGCGAGCGACTCACGAGCGAGACAAGACTCACAAGTCGAACAACGACGGACGTCAAGCAGACACTGGCGACTCGCGAGTGAAACAAGACTCACAAGTCAAACAACCTCACGAGAGCTTCACAACAGCCCACGTGAAACAGCCAACGAGCCAAACACAATCCAGAGGCTTGCGACTGTTAATCTGACAGAAATTCCGAGCGCACAGATAGCTCACGGAATTCGAATGCGGAATGATCTCACGCAAAACAACAATCAACCAACTCAACACTCTTTGATGAGATGATCAACTGTCAAACGAAAGCACTGATATCGCAAACACTCTTTGATTGCAATGATCAGCAAAGACAACCACACAGTGCGCTTGTTGTTACTTACTCACTGTCTGCCTGCCTGGACTCAAAGGATGTAGATCGACTGCAAGGTTTGTGACCTTGAGAATTTCACCACAAAAAGAAGACTCAGTAAACTCGGTATAGATTGATTGATTTCTTATTTTATGAGACCTATTCTAATGGAAAATGATTGCACACCTTTCTCCAATCTTCAGGAACTTGTGCTGAGGTGGCAAAGAAAACAAGTACTGGATTCCTGTAGAAAATGAACATAGCTCCGTAGGCTTCCGTAGGTTGGCTACGACACGTAAGAAATGTACTGAAGGTCTACGTGACAGTCAGTCGTGGCAAGAGAAGAAACATGTCCACGTCTGCAAAATTGTCGACGTTGCACTCTCAACGGTATCCAAACCTTGTAACTGCAACTTCAAATAACTCCCAATGGTATCCAAGTGACTCTATCTTCAAATAGACAGTCGAAGTCTAAATAGCAATACCGATGCGCCGTCTCTGTGTAGTATAAGTAGTAGACTACACAAATACTATGGAAAATCAGTCACTAACATGACTCAAACTTGCTAAGAAAATTGTCACGCCGAGCTCGATTACCTATGCTAGTGTTGTATCGAGAGAAAGCGTGCGGATTGCCTTCCTACTTGCGGCATTGAACGATTTGGACATTATGGCGGCAGATATTGGAAATGCGTACTTGAATGCACCAGTTCGAGAACGAATCTTTATTATTTGCGGTGCCGAATTTGGTCCACAGTTCAAAGGTCGAAAGGCGAAAATCGTGAAAGCTCTTTACGGACTGAAGAGTTCTGGAGCTGCGTGGAGGTCATATCTGAGTGAGTGTTTGCATGAGTCGTTGAGTTTTACACCTTGTCGAAGCGGATAACGATGTATGGATACGGCCGGCACAGAAAGCGGATGGGACTAGTTACTACGAGTTGGTATTGGTCTATACGGATGACATCCTGTGTGTTTCTGTGGCGCCGGAAGCTATTCTATACAAGCTTGATCAACACTTTCTTCTGAAAGAAGGTTCGATAGGCAAGCCAACTCGCTACTTGGGTTCAACGATTGGTCAGCATCAATTCCCGGGTGATGAAAAGCCTTGTTGGTCGATGAGTTCGAATGAATATGTGAAGGAAGCAATACGAAACGTTTGTCTTTGGTTGGAAAAGCGAGATGAGGCTTTACCCGAAGAAGGCGTCAAGTGTTTTACCACCGAAGTACCGTCCGGAGCTTGACATATCGCCGGAGTGCGATGACGACGAAATCCAGTTTTATCACTCGCAGATAGGGGTTTTACGCTGGATGGTCGAGCTTGGAAGAGTTGATATTTGTGGTGAAGTTTCGATGCTTGCGTCTCACAGTGCGATGCCAAGGAAAGGCCATCTAGCTGCGGTTGTGCATGTCTTTGCATATTTGAGGTCACATGAAAGGTCTAAGATTGTGTTCGATCCTTCGGTATGTCGAGCACGCCAGACAACCTAGACCTGATTGGAATGACTTTTACCGAGATGCTAAGCCTATGATTCCAACGGATTGTCCAAAGCCATTGGGTAAGCCTGTGCAAATAACGTGTTTCGTTGATGCTGACTTGGCGGGTGACCATGTTACTCGTCGTTCCCGTACAGGTGTCTTGGTCTATTTGAACAGGTCATTGACAGTATGGTACAGCAAGAAGCAAACTTCGATTGAGACGTCGACATTTGGTGCTGAGTTTAGTGCTATGAAAACGGCGGATGATCTCGGCGTTGTCGAAGGTGACAATATGTCGGTGATCAAGAACTCGAGTATTCCTGAATCAGTTCTGAAGAAGAAGTCCAATTCGGTGGCATATCACTATGCGTGAGCGAGTTGCGATGGGTATTGTTGATGTATCCTACGAGCCTCTGAAGACGAATTTGGCAGATATTCTGACGAAGATTCAAGCTGGGAATGTACGAGATCCACTGGTGAAGCGTATTTTACATCAGTGATGCAGGCGATAGGTCCCGATGCACTGGTTGGGTAGTTATGTTTACTATTCCGATGGGATGAGCCTCCTGGGGATAAGTTTTTCGTCCAGGTACAGTGATTGAAGTTTCAAGTTTGATACGTGGTTTTGACGTATTTTCCACGGACAAGTCGATGTGTGGTTTTGATGTATTTTCCACATGATCAAGGATGGATTCGATGAATGAATCGTCATGGTTTTTTTATGTTGTTTTTCCATGAAATAAGGGTTTATCGGTTATGAAGGACACGTTGAAGCCCTAGCTCGGGTCTCATCGTGAGGGGACCGAAATAACCGAGTGTAGTACAGACGGGGAAGCCTCCGTGGTAGATGTAACACTTGTAGTCATAATTTTTACACCACTGCCTTATTTCGCCTCGGTCTACTCCGGACTCCCCGGTCTACTCCGGACTCCCCAGTGTGCTTCGGACTCCTCCTCGATCGATGTTTTCACGTTTCCAGAAAATCTGGGCCGCGTGTCCGACTCGAATGATTTTCGCAGTCCTGGAAAGTTTTCCGTGTCATTTTGCTCGCTGTTGACGATGAAAATGTCGCTTTCACCTTTCAAACTTTACCAGTACTTTGTTTTAATAATTTATTCTCTCAAAGTTAACCGAATCTTTTACAATAATAGGAATCTGTTGATTAATTTTAAGGATCTGTAGTCTTCTACGGATGTGACGAGTGCACGGCACTGTTTTCCGGTTGTTCTGCTTTGACCAATCGATCGCATAGAACCTCATCAATCGAGAGACTTTTCTGATTGCTTTTTCTGGGAACAATGCTACTCTTGTCATTCAGTTGCTGAGGCGGGATGTTGCTCGTCCCCTCTGCTACCATCGTTGTTCCGACATTAGTCCGGCAGAAAGATAACTTCGGAACAGCCAAATGTTACGAATCCAGACGATGAGATCATACTCAATCTTCAAGGTGTTTCGCTACAGCCACCAGCAGGCGCCTTGTGCCGTCATGATGATTTCAAAGTCAATACGGTCGACGCCTTGTCGGAATATCATCAGCATATTTCTGAGAAAGGGTGATGGTCGATCCCGAAAACAACTTCTAATGTTGTGTTGTGCACTGGAGGTACTCTCACAATGGATCGGGACGAAGATGGAGCATTGGGACCAGTGGAGGTGCGTTGTCCATATACATGAAGGAAATGCATGAGTTGCAGGCGCCTCAAATGCCCGAAGTCGTTTCAATGAGAACTCTCCTTTTCTTGATTCATCTGATTCGTGACTCTAGCGGAGTGGGCAGGAATAGCACAAGACATTCGCGTGAACTACCTACATTTTGATGGCTTTGTTTATTAATCATTGCTTCGTGATTGTCATGGGGACGGATACCATGGCGTACGCCGCTACTGCTTTATCTTTCATGTTAGAGAATCTCGGAATCCCGTTGTTTTCAGGGGAAGTCAAATTTCTCTCTGCGAGCCAAACGCAATTTGATCATGGTACTTATCTTTGCTAGTCGCGATACAATCAACGAAGTAACAATATTTTTTCACGATCGATTGTTGCGAGCGAATCGAGCCACCAAATTCAATACAATACACATCGACTTATGGCATTCGATTCACCAAATATTGATCTTTTCGTTACCATTGGAATATCCATTGACGAGAATGAGTATTTAGTTTTATCGCCAGCCAAAAGGGCGTTGCGACTGCATACAAGGATGGCCACTCGCATCTTAACCGTTCGCTTGGTGCCTGGATTCAATGACGCCGGCAGCTTATTGAAGGCAGCGAAGAAGAGAGGAAACTACGTGCTCTGATCCTACAGCTTTACGGAACTGGTAATATACCAAGTGTCAAACAATCACTGATTCAGTTGCTCGCGGATGCATCAGATCAAGGGGTACTCGACATGCCTTCGACAAAGTGCTATACGGGATCCGTACATCTTAGACACTATGCCGTCGGTAAAGCACTAGATTCTGCTGGGGGCGGTCAGTGCAAGCATTACGTGTAAGATAGAGTATCTGTTCTGTCGCGGTGACCGGGATCACAAAGAAATTGCGTCCCTGATGGGTGTTTCACTTCGAAGTGAGATGGCATCTACTGAAGCATTGAGTCTTCCACCACTGGCATTGGCCTATCAGAGAGGAATGAAAAACGGGAAACGTTATACTGAGTACTCCGTAATACGTAGAAACGTCGCAGAAATGGACGATTGATTAGGTGAACAACTCATGACTGCAATTCGTCCGGTCACGAGTCATGTTAAGATTCTTGCAAGATTCACTGTCGCAACGCTTTAAATTTCATAGGAAGACTTCATAACAAGACTACTATCTACGGTAGAGTAATTTGCGCACTTGACACACGGAATTCGGAATGCGAAACGCAAAACGCAAAACGCGCAGCTCGGACGCAATTGCAAGCTCGCGTCGCATAACACGCAGCGCACTATACAACAGAGAATATCCTTTATCATTGCTCTACTTCTCTTTCAATCTTTCTTGTTCTTATCCATACCTTTTATTTACCCATGTTCGGTCTCGGAAAATCGCCTTCGAACGCCAGCGGCGACAAGTCTAGCAATTTTTACTTTGTTCAAAAATCAACCACCGAAGGCGGCAATGAGCGCCAGTTTTCGGAAATCGAGTCCGTTCCTGCGGGCACTTCCGAGGATGAATTTGCGCCGCGTGTGCTTCCACCGCAAGTAAGTTTCTTTTGTGAGTGTTCGCAGTCTATACTTGTGCCGTTCTCTTATGATTGATTTGCGTCATAAAGGCTAGTCCATCGCCGTATATCAAGGGACGCAAAACAGCCCCTAGGCTTACTGCCGCTACCCCTGCGAACGGTAGCAGCAGTAATTCTGTCGGAGTCTTTTTGGGAGGGCTGTTTAGTGGAGGAAAGGCGAAAGAACCCGCGTACGGCCAGATTGGTACTTTGATGAAATTGCGCAAGGCACCGATCAAAATCGAACCCAAAGTCTTTTTTGCCAACGAGCGTACATTCCTGGCGTGGATGCACCTTTCCGTCATCTTGGCGGGTGCCTCGATTGCCATTTTGGCCGTCGCGGACGATTCGGAAGGTCAAATTGGTCAGTTGTATGGTATTGTGTTGTTACCCGTCGCAATTGCCTTTATCGTCTACAGCATGTATCAATACCAGCGACGCGCCAACATGATTCGCAATCGACACCCGGGTCCTTACGAAGACACGGTGGGTCCCACCGTCTTGTGCGTCATGCTCATGATTAGTATCTTGGCACAATTCTCGTTGAAAATGTATTCGATTGCGACGCAAACAATGTAATGGAGAATGTGTGGCTACCGAACGAAACGGTGATGACTTAGATAAATGTAAATGCAACTCTAGTATAAGTGGTCTTAATCATTGAAATTAAAGTATAAATGTAGCATGCAGGAACGCTGGCTTCGTTCGTCCTCTTGATGCTTCTAAGTCGAAACACGCGCATTGATGCGTTCATTAAACACACGGCCGGGTGGATTGGCCGTCAACTCGGACTGATACTTCTTGAACATGGCAATGTCATGATCGGTGAGTCCTTCAATCTTGTAAATGTCTTTTACAGTTTTGTAGGGTCCGTTGCTGGCAATCTTTCCAGCGGCGTGAGGGAACATGCCCGGGAATTGCATATAGTCGCCCTGTATACAAAATGTGAGTTAGAGGATGACAAGGAAAAGTAACAAGATCCTTGTTTGTACTTACCACAAAGGCCGCATTGACATCCACTTTTCCTCCAGTACTTTGCTGAGCCGGTTCTTGGACCGATTCATCGTCAAAGAAAAAGGTGGATGCCGGTTTGGCGGACGCGACGGTCGGAACCGCCCAAACACCTCCCACGATGGTGAGAAGGGCCTCATGAAACTCACGTCGTTCCATGGCGAGGGATGTGTCTGCTGGACGATGCGTCAAACGTGCCGTGAAAGCCTGGACGGCATGCATGACGAAGGAGAGAGCGACAACCGAAAGAACAATCTTCATCGTGAGTTAAAGAAGCGAGCACGGGTTGGAATGAATCGAGATGTAAAAGCAAAGTGATGAATCGTGTTTATGAAAAGCCGCTTGACAGGGAGTTTACCAGGTATAGAACGAGAATGCTTTCACAATGAAGAACGATAACTAAAGAGATCGCCGACGACGATGCTCCCCTTGTGTGATGGATCGGACGCAAAAAGCGAACCTGTGGGTGTCATCTTTTGAATCACGAACAATCGAGTCACGTGCGGTAAGAAAATAATCGCAACGGTCATTCTTCATTTCCAAACGGTCATTTTTCGTTATTGCACATCTTGCACCTCAAGCGAAGCCGCCCTCTTTGTTAGCTTTCAAAGCGAAGTAACATCAACTTAATATCTTTTTAACAGCGAAACTTTTCACTCGTAACAATTAACATGGCACCGAAAGGACCCGACGCTTCCAACAGTTGCTTGCCCCCACATCGCCCGTCATTATCAGCACACCGCCGATCCCTCACACCGAACGCGGCGAACGCTGCTCGTTGGATGGAACTTCCGGTCGTTTGCACGGCACTGACAAGCCCATGTTGAGTTATTGTTCCGGAAAACTCATTGTCACGCGCACACTCGACGACAGTGCACTCTTACCGAGCATCAGTCCTCTCCCCGTCTTGTGTTATCGGGGACATCATTACACGGCCACGGCCCTCAAATTGAGTCCGTCCGGGGCGTACATGGCATCGGGAGATGAACGCGGGATGCTCCGTATTTGGGCCTTTGATCACGAAGATCATTTGTGCAAATACGAGAATCCGGGTTTGACCAGTGTCATTCGCGATCTGGCGTGGGATGGGGAATCCAAAAAAGTCGCCATGGGAGGAGAACGATTGGATGCGCGGAGTGATTGTGCCCGCGTCTTGCAGTACGATACCGGTGTCACTGTCGGAGCTTTGGCGATGCATTTCAAAGGGCGGGTGGCGTCCGTCGCGTACAAACCGAATCGACCCTTCCGGATTGTCACGGCCGGGAAAGATGATACGAAAACGTACTTTCATCAAGGTCCACCCTTTGCGAAAATTCCTCCCGTGGATGGTATCCCACAAGATTCGGGACATTCGAAAGGAGCGGTCACGTGTGTTCGATACAATCAAGCTGGAACGCTGGTGGTCTCCGTGTCGTCAGATCGAGCGATTTGTACCTATGATGGTAAAACACTGGAATTGAAACACAAACTGGAACAAGTCCACTCGGCTACGATTTACTGTGTGGATTGGTCCGGAGATGATAAATACGTCATGACCGCGTCGGGGGATGGTACCTGCAAATTGTTTGCGGTCGATGACAACGGAACCTTGTCGGAACAACATACCTGGAAGCCGGCCGAGCACCAGAACGGTGGAGCGTACGAGAAAGTACCCGTCGGTGGCAATCAAGTCGCGTGTGCCTTTTCGGGTGGAAAGCGACCCGTCTCGGTGAGTTTGAATGGGCAAATTTCGTTGCTACCGCCACTCGGTAGCAGTGATCCGATTCAAGTGATTACAGGTCACTCGGCGGCAGTCGGTGCGATGGCGTTGGATGTAGCAAGCGGAGTCTTTTACACGGGTGATTCGGATGGCGTGTTGTGTCAGTGGGATTTGAAAACTTGTACTGCCAAGGGACGATTGTTGCCATCAGAAGGAAATGCGGATCTCATGTACGTCGTGCACACGGGGCTGTCTCCGGTTTGGCCGTGATGAACGGTGCTTTGTTGAGTGTCGGATGGGATGACAAACTCTTTGTCACACCTAGCGGTAGTCTTCAGGTCAACATGGAACCGGAGATCATTGGCGCACAACCCTCGGCCATCGCAGTTGGCACCAATAAGGGAGCGGTTGCGACCGTTGCGGGCTTTCGGCGCTCTGTGGGCCCGGTGGTGCCTTGCAAACCATCATGGCGACCAACTACGAAGCTACCGCCATTTGTGTTTCGAAAGACGACAAGACTCTGTATGTAGGTGGCAATGACTGCAAAATCCACATCTACGACATTTCCGGAGATCAACCGGTAGAGAATCATGTCATCGAAAACGGTCATTTGAAACCTCTAACGGCCCTGGCCTTGTCCAATGACGGTACCAAGCTGGCCGCCGGTGATCAGCGGGACGTGTGCGTTTGGGATTTGTCGAATTACACCGCGTTGGTCGCCAAAGGGCGCTGGTGCTTCCACGTGCAACGAGTGACATGCCTATCTTGGTCGCCGGACGATCAAGTCATTGCGAGTGGCGGCGCTGATGATTCCATTTATTTGTGGAGTATGGAAAGAAGATGAAGCGCATCCATTACCCATTTGCCCACCGTGGTGGCCTGACCGGACTGTCGTTCGTGAATGACGGCTATAAATTTGTTTCGGTCGGTGCGGATTCGGTGGTGAACATGTGGGATGTTGCGAAAGACGTCAAAGAAAAGTTCGCGTAAAATGCTAAATTACTCAACTTATAAAAGATTGTCAAAGTCGTTTATGATGCAACGATCAACTAGTGTTCTTTTGCATGTTGCGTTTCCATTTCCTTTTGTAGGACTTCCAATGAGGCAATCGGATTGGGTTGTCAAATGCCCACAGTCGTGACACTAAGGTTGTACAGAACGTCAGAGCTGCTGTCTGATCATTACTTAAGAGATGAGCGAGCCTACTAGTTTTGCAAAGGGTATAAACAGCGCTCCCCAGCAAGACCGGCGTCGCATAAAGTGTTCGATTCGGGTACAAGACACGTGCGGGTCGAGCACACAAAATATCCCGAAGGATACCACCGAACGTACATGAAATAAAACCAATCACGATCCAGTAAAGGGTGGTAGATTATAGACGTTTCCCTTTTCCGTTGTAATGACGACAAAGGCGGCTAAGCCAATCGCATCCGCTACACATATCGCCTTGTCGCAATCCTTCCATCCCCAGTTTTGTTCCAGTCTCGGCCATACAACATAGGTGAGTAGCGTAGTGAACAAACAAAGGGAAAGAAAAGATTGGTTGTTGCATCCAAAACACGGGTGTCGCCCCCAACAACAAGTCACGGACGGTACCACCTCCGGTCGCGGTCAGCATCGACACAATCATCATCCCCAACAAGTCCATTCCCGCTTTCCCCGCCGTCACGGCACCGGAGAAAGCAAAGACACTCGTTCCGAATACTTCCAGTGCATTGAGCACAAGTTGTGTGTTTTGACTGTAGCCTGTTGTACTATCACCACCACGGAGTTGTGACAATGCCGGTCGATCACTGAGTGATGTCGTTTTTGCGAGTAGACTATTTTGTTTATCGATCAATTTGAGCCGAGCAGATCTCGATGACAGAGATTGGATTGTGTGCAAGGATCGTGCCTCAATGAGAGCACAAGACAGTATTGTCGTCCATGAAAGATGTTTCATCAGCTTTCGATGATTTATTCGTTTTGCCTGGCAGCGTACAACCATGCAGTGGCGGCTAATACAGGTTCGTCCTTTTTAAGTTTGTCTCGTGAGGGTTTCCGCAAGGAAGATAAAGCTTTTATGGTATTTATCGAAGGTCGAAGATATGCAAAAAAATGCGAAAAAATGACGAGATACGAGATGCAAGATGCATCATCATCATCATTCATGACCGAAATGCAGTCGTGGCGAAAAACGGACAGCAAATTGGAGCTATGGTAACTGTGGATCTACAAATCCGCACCGCTTGTCGTTGCAGACAAACCAGTGGGAAATGAGAGTGCCAATGAAGAAACACTTGTATTGATGAAGCAGCTGTAGCTCAACGTGCTTGAATTTCATCTTGGGAAACTAGCAGCCGATAAAGTTTTACAAAAATACATGGTACTCATGACACAAAATTTTTGCAGTCGTGTAAGGGTTAGGAAAAAGGCCGTCTACATTCGAAAAATATAGTAGAAAACTACGGAAGACAACAGATGAGATCCAACATACTCCGTTATAACTTAACCTAGAAAAAATACGGCGTGGAGTACTCCGTATTCGAAGCGAGGAAATAACACGAGACGAAGTAAACAAAAAATCGACTATGCTATTCCGCATGTTTTCATTCGAGCGATTAAGTACGTTTGCGATTTACGATGCCTGATTGTGGCAGGCGCCTGTTGTGAGAGGCGGAAGAAGAATAATTGTTCGTGTAAACCCCACCTCCCCGAAAACACCACGTCCCCACATTTTCTGGACACTTGGAAATACCACCCCTTCGCATTTTCTGGGTACGTGAAAACCTCACACGCCCACATTTTCTGGACACTTGAAAATACCGCTCCCCCACATTTTCTGGATGAGTGAAAATACAACGTCCCCACATTTTCTGGACACGTGAAAATACCAAACCCCCACATTTTCTGGATACGTGAAAATACCACACGCCCAACTTTCGCCGTCCTCTCGACAAAAAAGATCGAATGCGTCTCGTGTTTTCATTCGAACGGTTGCATCGACTGATATTTGTTACCGAGTACATTCTTTCCCCTCTTCCACTCACCTCCTCATTCATACTACACATCATTCATCTATTAAAATGAAATTATCCAAGATAGTAGCATGCACAGCGCCGAAGGATTCACTTTTGGCGCTTCATTCGCAGCGTCACCCTCGATCAATCCATGATTGCCTGGCGTTGCGTGTCACTGCCCCTTCTTCTACAACGCAGCAGATGAGTTCCAACGACATTTTCTCGGCACAACGCTGGGCTACGTGTTTCTTTCAGAGCAAAGCTTTCCGATTGGAGTCATTGCTGTTACGTTCAATTCGTTGGTGCATGAATTTCAAAGATCAGCGGTCCGGTGCTCCTCCTCCCGATGCCAAGCCAGCGTCATTCGGCTCGGGATTTTTCCGCGTCGTGGAAGAAAAGCAAAGCGAAGACTCGCTTGTCACTAGAAACGAACTTATTCTGGACAGCGGTCCGTTTTTGACTTGGTTGGCAATTTCACCGAACGATCAAGATATCACCTATCAGTTCGGGACTTTGACGAAAGAGCCCGATGCCATCATTCGGTTCCTTTATCCGGCTCACATGTGGTATTCAAAACGATTGCTATTATCGGGCGCTCGACAGCATTTACTTTATATGAGCTCTTCGACATCAACAACGTCGATATCACGAAAGCAGTAGTTGAGACACGGCAGTGTTTTAGTTTACTTTGCAAAAGCATCTACATTCCAAGACAAGAGAAAATAGACATTCTGCGGCGCAGATGAATGATTTGACAAGGCCATGACCAGTAAATGAGACCTGATCCGTTCGTCGTTGACCTGTTGCAAGAGCGCGAAGCGACTGAGAAAGACATAATTCTGCCACTTTTCCGTTTGCTGTTTGACGCTGTTGCGTCCCCAATCATGGAATTGAATACAATGGTCCAGGTGGCTCTGAATCCACACTGGAAAGGGTGAAAAGGATTCCACTGCGGGCGGCTCCAAATGGGGTGGAGGAATGAATATCAGTTTCCTAAGACACGGATGCTGCGCCGCGGCATTCATGATTCCCATTGCGGGAAATTGCAACGGTGCTACGGTGCAGTTGAGACCCAACGTCTCCAGGTGTTTGTTCTGTTGCAACATGTCGATAATGTGCTCTTCAAAAACAATTGCAGACCTGCTGAGCCGAACCGTTTCCATTTTCAAATCGAGTTCTTTCAAGGTGCATCCAGGCAAAGAAATTGCTGCAAACAGGGCGTGAAGGCCAATCTCGAACAGCTCGAGTCTCTCGTCGAGTTCGGAGCTGTCCGCATCAAAGTCAAACTCTATTTTGGGGGATACCATAGTTCCGTTGCCAAGAGCATGAAGAAGTACGTCGCATTCTCCGTTCGCAAAACTATAGGGGTTCACTAAGACCGATATCGAATTGACATTTGCGTTGACAAGAAGTGAATATCGGTACGGATCGCTGTTGATTACATAGAACTGGTCGTACACGATCTGGTTGAAGACTGGGTACGACGAGCGGCATGTAAATTCGAGAATATTCTCCCAGGCACCATAATACTGACACGAGAACGACCCTAGCGTTCTTTGTTCATTATGATTTTCAAGCCAGTGCACCAAAGCCTGACCCTTGTCGCTTAGTGAACAAAACCAAATACCCTCCATATTCGTTTTGGCTGCAAGGACGACTGATTGCTCAGGAGAAAGATTGAGATACCAGAATGAGTATGAACGGGATTCATGTGCATCGAAAATGCGGTGCAACTGCTCCGGTGTAAGGATCAAGTCCTCGTAGTCCTCACTGGCACCTGAAAATGCAATGGAACGTTCTAACTTCATGTCAGGAAGACACAAGATACTTTCGATGATGGAAGTTAGCGATGTCACGTCCTTGCCGCAAAACCTTATGGTATGCGATGGTGTCAAATGCTTGTCAGAATCTATATTGCATTTAAATTGGATGTATCCATCATAAGATGAGCAATTGTGAGTTGTGATAAACACGTTGACGTCTCTGATCCACAATCGATTTGTTTTGTTGACCGCACTAATGAACGCGTCAAAAGTTTGAACTGATTCCAAGTCAACTAAACAATCATCGCACGGCAACATAAAACTCGTCCCGAATTGCAGCATCATGAAAATTGTGTTCTTTTCTCTTTTAGAATAATTAGCGTTGAAGGATGGCTCAAAAGAACATTTTCAAAGCCTCAACCATGTTTTTGGAAAGTAAACAAAGATGAGAACCGTCACCACAACAGAGTTCTTTGTTTCCGGAATGATTCCTTCAGAAAGATTCAACGCCTTTTGCGAACACTTGAAAATCATCCTTCCGAACGGAAGAATCTTGAAGTGCAACATACGCTCGGAATGGCATGCGTTTTCCACACTAGGCGATTGGAATGTAACCTCATGGTTTTCACCATACAACGTTGCAACATTTAAAGAGTGCACTGCACGGTCAATTTCTATGATGTACCTGGAGTACGGGACGACGCGTAACACTTCGTTAAGTTTTCATCCTTTGCATTTACTTCGTAAACACGTCGCGATTCCATGACAGAAGGAAACGAACTCGATGCACAGAGTGTTGCTGATTTGCAAGTAAAGCGACAAGCAGGTATGAACGTATCCGTTCGTCCGGTACGTTGTGAAGAAGACTACATCGACTGAAAAAGATGCAGTCCTGCCATTGGTCTTTGTTGTACTTTGTGTCGAAGTGCGAGTTGTGGAAGCGAACAGAATGGTAAAGATTTTCTCGAACCCACACTTGAAACGGTTCTGAACTTTCAGGGTTTGGTGGGTCGAGGGTGGCAGGGGAGATGAATTTCAGCGTTCGGAGTTTGGGATGCTCTGTTGCTGCATTCAGTATCCCCATTGCAGGGAAGCCCAATGGTTCTACGAGGCTGTCGATTCCCAAAGTGCTAAGACTCTGGTTTTCATGTAGCATCGCTACTAAGTAACTTTCGAACACAACCGCCGAATCACTGAGCCGTACCGTTTCCATCTGTAAATGAAGTTCCTTCAACGTGCATTTGGGCGAAGACATGGCATGAGCGTACCGCTTAAACCCAACTTCAAAAAGTCGAGCTTCTGATCTAATTCAGAGCTTTCCGCATCGAAACACAATTCGAGCTTGGGACAGCGAAGCGTACCATTTTCAAGGCTTTGAATCAATATTTTGCAGTCGTCGCCCACAAAACTATAGGGGTTTATTAGCTCAAGAATCGACCCGACATTTGCGCTGACAAGGAGTTCATACGTCAAAGACATATTGCTATACCGGTGAAACTGGTCCAAGACAATCTGATCAAAGACAGGGTACATCGAACGGCACAAGAACTCGAGGATGTTCTCCCATGCATTGTAAAATTGACATGAGAACGATCCTAGCGTTCTTCCTTCATTATGGTGTTCTAACCAATCTATCAGTGCTAGACCCTTGTCTCTTATAGAACAAAACCAGATGGCCTCCAGCTTGGTTTTTGCGGCAAGCACGACAGATTGCTCAGGAGACAGATTGAGGTACCAGAACGAGTATGTGCGTGTCTCTCGAGCCGAAAAGATTTTTTCTAGTTGTTCTGGCGTGAAAATCAAGTCCTCATACGTTTCGCCCATTGATCCCAAAAATCCGATGTTTCGCTGCTGGCGTAAATCAGGGAGAGATAAGACCTCCTCTACCGTCGACGTCAACGACAATAGAGTTTTGCTGTAAAACGTTAGCAGTACTGATGAGTCTGTGTTGGAATCAACATCGCAGTTCAAGTGGATGTAATCCTCATGTGATGCTGTGTTGTCGGTCGTTACGAAAACATCAAAATTTTCAATCCAGATCTGTTCGTCTTGCTTTATCTCGCCCAGAAGCATATCGAGACTCTCGACACGCTCCAGATCGATCAACGAAGAGCTGTCTTTCGTTTTGCGACGCTTACTTGAATGGGACATGGTATTGTAACGTTAGTTCGCTTCCGTTTCGAATCAGCAAAATGCTTATGATTTTATCAAGCGGCTACATTGCTTTTCAATTACGAAGACTACGAAGATGAACGCGTCATGAGAACCGATAATTAAGAATATCAGGTTTATTGACCGTAATCGAAAACGTACAGAATTGGAGTTCTCGAAACATATCCGGAGTGCAGAAGAAAACCTGTCGTGATGGTTCCGACTTGAGTCGTTGAAGAAATCAACCTTGCGAGTAAAAGCCGCGGATAGTTCTCTAGTTCAATCGTCCCATTTTGCCAGGTTGAATAAGTTGCATGAATTCATTGCGGGTCCTGCTTTATTTATTCACTTTACAAATGTGTCCTGATTTCTTGACAATAGAGAATAGACACGCTGGGGGTTACTAGAATGATCCGCCAAAGCTTCTACAAGCAAATGGCAGCGAACATTTTCGTCCTCCACTTGGCGTAAAAGCTCAAATCGATCACAAAAGACGAAATCCTGCCATTTCTCAACCTCAAACTTGGTGACGACACGGCAACCTTCTTGGCGTCTTATCTTGCACGAATCAGCAAATTGAATAGAATGCGAAAGATTCGTGCGATGCCACATCTGAAATTGTCCGGACTGACCAATCGGCGGCGGTTCACGACCATAAGGAGGCAAGAAAACTATTTTTCGAAGACGCGGATGCTTTTCCGCACTTTCCAAGACCCTCATTGCTGAAAATTGTAAAGGACCAGCGGTGCTATCGATGGTAAGCGTCTCTAGGCTCGTATTCTCTTCCAGCATATCGATTAAGTGCTGTTCAAAGACGCTAACGGTACTAGTAAGCTTGGCCAATTCTATCTGCATGTGCAGCTCTTTCAATTGGCATCCACTCGACGACATGGCACCAAACAGTTCCTCTAGTACAGTCTCATACACTTCGATAACTTCATCCAGAACAGGATCGTGTGTATCAAAACACAAACATAGTTTGGGCGGTACAAAACTTCCATCGCGCAGGGCCTCGACAATCGGCTCACATTCGTCACTATGACGAAATAGATAAGGATCAACCATAATCGTCAACGACTTGACGTTCGCCCGAACATGACGAGCGTTCACATGCGAATCACGGTGATAAATATTGTGCTGATCAATTACAAGTTCCTCGAAAACTGGGTATGGAGATTGGCCCAAGAATGTGATAATGTTCTCCCAAGTTTTTTCAGAACCAAATTGACTACAAAACTCACCCAGGGTTCTTCTTTCATTGTGATGCTGCACATAATTCAATAGCGCCAGACCTTCATCCTGCAATGGGCAATACCAGAGGCCATTCAGGTCAGTCTCCTTCGCTAGCACAACAGATTGCTCTGCTGAGAGGTTGAATTGTTGAAACTTATACGAGCGGGACTCGTGCGAGCAAAGAAGGGTCTGCAGCTGTTCCGGGGAAAGAATGAGGTCCGTACAACTGCCTTCTTCTGTTATTCCCAGCAACCTAATGACTCGATCTTCTCGCGAATCCGGAAGACTAAAAACAGTCATGATCGTGGTTCTCAAAGCAGCCAAATCTTTTCCGTAGAATGTCACAAGCTGCGATGATTCATCAAATCTATAGTAAGGATCTATTTCGCATTTCACTCTAATGTAGCCATCAGGAGCGGGTATATCCTCACTTCTCACAAAAACTTTTAGGTCATCGATCCACAGTCGCGAAGCCTTGTTGACTTCGCTCACAAAG
Source organism: Fistulifera solaris (assembly GCA_030295235.1). Lineage (NCBI taxonomy): Eukaryota > Bacillariophyta > Bacillariophyceae > Naviculales > Stauroneidaceae > Fistulifera > Fistulifera solaris. The sequence continues at coordinate 997,665 of AP026127.1, read as the reverse complement.
ACATCGAAACTATCGACATTCTGCAGATTAAACAGACAGAAATCACCTTTGATGCGAAGGCGCTTGATTGAATAGGGCATTCTTTGTATTGTGCTCCGCGAAACGCGATTATGAGTGTATCGAGGAAGCACCTTGCGTATTATTGCTTCACGGGAAGAGAACGATCACCGATGCGTCGATGCATGCAACCGCATCGTGATGACCGCAAAGGGTTTTGTCGCAAAACGAATGACCTTGTTTTTGGTGGGCGAAAGCGCAATAGCGATATGGATTAAATGCTTGAACGGCAAGGATTGAGTTTAGTCTCTAGCTCGACCTAGTAAGGCTCTCAAACTCATTAGAACCAAAAATCGGGTTCTGAGAATCCTTCCAAAGGTAGAAATAAAGTTAAAATTATTTTTTGAAAATGGTTTTTTAAAGCATAGACCTAGACTAGGCGAACGATTAGTCAGTAGTTAATGCAGCAAACATGTCTCGTGACTAACTGCAGTAGAGTTTAGTCCGAGAAAAGGTCATCTACACTTTATGATATAGTCTATCGTTCGCGGCAATCGAACTATCATTTACAGTGAAAGTAGGACGTCACCAAGACTACTTTTCGGTCCTCTGTCACGAGGCATCAGGTCGTCACCGAGCGAGAAAGAAAAAAATGCGATGAGCGATGAGCGATGCGGTGCCGATGCCGATGCCGACGACAAAAAAAATAACAACGGAGATCATGAGTTTTGCATAATATAAGCCATTTCCTCTAAAGTTAATCGTCTTGATCGAGCTGCTCGAGCTACAATGGCTCGACAATTAATATTGAAATCCTCCCGGTTCTGTTTAAGAAATCATAGGCCGTGCGAAGGATTACGAGTGTATTGCGCAGTTTCTGTCGTTTTTACCTCCTAATTGTCGGTGATAGTGACAAAAGGAAGTGTTTTTGTTTCGAAACGACGGAAACCATTGTAATCGCTTTAAACTAGTTGACTGTATAGACGAGTTGCAGCATTTCACTGATGTGCTGATGTCGCTTGTCGGTTATTTTGTCATTCGGCTCCGATCGGAATATACTTGTCACCAGTCAAGTACAACAATCGATGAAAGACAGAATGCTAACTGAACTAGTATAGGTGACTTCGAAACACAGTTTTACTGAAAAAGCAATCTTTAAAGTCGAAGCAGAAAGGTGCCCGATTGGTGCATCTGCAAAAATCAACCGACGAAATAGGAACGACATGCGACGAAAATGTGGATCTTATACAAATAAACCTTGCCGGTTAAAACAGAAAATTGCGACATTTTCGCGGTGGACTGACTGAATGATTATGACTCTTGTCAGCAAGTGAAGAAAGGAGCAAATGCGGATGACAAACAATTGTTCGCGACAACAGCCAAGCTCAATGGCCGGCAACACAGCAAATCTAAGTGGAGCCTGTCATTTCACAGCGAAAACACCGGAGACACCAAGTCCGCTCACAATCTACTTTATTCGACTGCCTATTGGTTCGACACGCGGTAGATCGGCATGCATTAGTCCGGTGCAAGAAGAGTGTCGATAGTCAACTCATACGAGTTTGAAGTCGGAAATGAAGACTCTATTGACTGCATCTGCGTGGCGTGTGTCTAGCATTTTCTCGACATAACATTAAACAGGACCCATGCCATGCTCTTTGGGCATATGACGTTTGACAAGTGGGAATGTGGCGACATGTAGGCAACTCGCGTGATTTTTCGAAGCCCAGCATCAGCTACATCTAAAGTATTATTTCGGGATTTCGGAATGTCGGGAGAGTGTACTATGAATGAGTTGCTAGGTCGAAGTTACAGGCGAACAAGTCACACGCAGAATATTCCAGGATCACGCCAAGAGGTCTTGATTACCACGCAACAGGAAATAGATCTGTTGCGGAGCATCAGAATGATTTGCCAAAGCCGTGACCAGCAAATGGGAGCGGGCCCGTTCGTTGTTGACGTGTCGAAGACGCTTGAATTGACAAAAGAACACAAACTTCCGCCATTCTTTCACCGGACATTCCGTGACGACGCGGCGTCCTTCATGGGGTAAGATGGTTGTCATGTGCTCGAACCAAATGTGATGGGACGGATTCTGTGGATACCATTCTCGAAGGAATCCGTACTCGCGGAGTGTCGGCTCCTCAAAGGGAGCGTGAACAATGTTTCGAAGACGGGGATGATTGGCAATAGTATTCAGTAGGAGCTGATCAAGGACATCGATACCCAACGTTTCGAGGCTTTTGTTTTGCTGAAGCATTGGCATTAGGCATTTCTCGACGATGAAATCCAACGTATGTTCGTCAGCCACATCGGACAGCTGCAAATGGAGCTCTTTCAGCTGACACTTTCTCGAAGACATTGCAACGAACAACGCTTGCACAGCAATCGTGTAAAAGTCCAGGAATATACCTTGGTTGCGGTCGTGTGTGTCAAAGCATACTCGAAGTTTGGGAGCCACGAGCGTGCCGTCGTACAGAGCATGAAGAAGCGGCTCGAACGACGCCTTTCGAGTTCGAGTAATAATGGGACTGAGAGTTATCGCAATCGACTTGACATTTGCCTGGACGATGAAAGCGTTGCAACCAGCATTTGTATTGTGACATGGATCGAATAATAGTTCCTCGAATATCGGACAGGGAGCGCGAGTCAGAAACGTGACAATGTTGTTCCACGCGTTGTTGAACTGATGCATATAAGCTCCGAAAGTGCGTTTGTCATTGTTGTGTTCCAGATACTTCACCAACGCTTCCCCTTTGTCGCTGATCGAACAAAATCGTACACCCTCCAGATTGTGTCGCGCGAGCAAAATGGCTTGCTGGGGGGAAAGATCAAAGCAAGTGAACATGTACGAGCGGGTAGCATGTAACGTGAGTAGCTTTTCAAGCTGCGCTGGCAAGAAAATCAGGTTCTTGCTCGTACCACCGGCCAAACCCAAGAACTCGACACTGCGATCTTGACAAACATCCGGGAGGGACAAGACGCGTTCGACTGCTAAAGCCAGCGACTTGACTTTCTTGCCGTAAAACAGAAGAACCTGCGTCGGACGCATTTGATGATCTACATCGATTTCGCACTTGAAGCGAATGTAGTCCCCGGGAGATTGCTTGGGTTGACTGGTCGCAAACACTTTGAGATCTTCAATCCACAGTCGCGTAGCCTCGTCGACTTCGTTGAGGAATACATCCAGATTTTCCACCTTTTCCAAACCGATGAGACGATAGTTGCCTTTGTTTCCGACGCGCTTGATTGTGTAATCAGATGTCATAGTAAAAGATTTGCTCTGTATAATAGATTGCTGTTGAAACGAATGTAATGTCAGCGGTCAAAGAGCTACGGGAAAAGAATGAAAGCACGACGCGCATGGAGGGAAGTGTGAAAAATGTGAAACGACGATATCGAGAGGAAAAAAGGCGGCGGATTTCACTGTAGCGTTAAATGTGCTGCTGAGTACCGTGAAGGGGAGTTCGCGAACACTGTAATATTTTATGTAGTCGTGCGGCGGAACTCTTTATTGCATCGAAATGAGATACATTTCGTTGTTGATGACCAACAGAATGGTCTCTTGTCCATAAAATTCAATAAAATGAAGACGATACTCAACACAACATGGCTGGGTCACATGCGGTACAGGTCATTCGTCGGTAGCCGGCAGTTTGCGAGGAAGAAACGAACTCTTCCGCCGTCCAATGCCTCAATATTCTGTTTTCGTCCTCTTGGTTCCGTAGTTGATCAGCTACAAGAAAGAGTTGCGCTGGGGGAGCTATCCACTGATCGAATTCAATTGAGAGCTGCGAAACGGCTTGATCGACTTCTGGAAGCATTGACTGGGTACTCTAATTTGCCGATTATTGAAACATGGCATCAGACACAAATTGAACGTATTATAGAGCAGCGACGGAACGAGCAGCAGAAACAGGAAGAAATGGATCCGGAGGTGCAAAAACAATCTACTAGCGACACAGCAAGACCCATGCTCCCTCGAATACCACGCGGATTGTATCTTCATGGAGCGGTGGGGACCGGAAAAAGCATGTTAATGGATACGTTTTTTGATTTGTATAACCAGCGGGAAAAGAAAGGCCGTCGCGTCCATTTTCATTCCTTCATGAACGAACTACACCAAAGGATTCACGAAGTACGGAAGCAACCGCGGGTGCATGGAACAATCAGCGATCACGACGCACCGGATGAACATGACATTGTTCGGCCCGAGGAGTACATCAGCAATCCTGTACAGCATGTAGCGTTACAAATGGCAAATGAAACAACCGTATTATGCCTGGATGAACTACAAGTGACCGATGTTGGCAATGCCTACATATTAACGCAATTATTGGAAGTCTTGCTCACTTTGGGGACGGTCGTGGTGGCTACATCCAATCAGCCTCCGGATAACTTGTCTTCGTCATACCAAGGTAGCACCGACATGTTCTTTTCCCGATTCGTGGCTCTTTTACAACGGCATTGTATCATTGATTACTTGGACTCGAATGTGGACTATCGGACCTTGCCAAGTCTGCTGAACGAAGAGAGCATGTATCTGCTTCCTGACGATGACAATCTTCAATGTCAAGCGGAGCGAATGGAATTGATAACGGAAAATCTACTTTTAGAGTTTAGCTCCGATCCTTCCACGCCTGTCGATCTCAACGTTGGTTTCCAGCGACTGATTACTGTCAAGGGAACCGGGGTAGGACAATTTACATTTGATGAATTATGTCGCGACAACGATTATGGTACCTTGGAATTTCGCGCGATTGCTCGCCACTTTCCGATTCTAGTTCTCAAGGATATACCGATACTCGATCTTGCAGATACGCGTGACATCGATCCGGCCAGACGCTTTGTCATACTCATGGACGAATTATACGAAGCGCGCGGAGCACTGCTTTGCTCCAGTGTCGTCAAACCCAACGATATTTTTGCTTCCGTGCCCTCAACTGGAAACATTTCACAAAATTTGAACGAGGAATGGACTATGGACTCAGATGCTTTGATCGGAGACGTAGAGCGTGTGCGTAGAGACAAGCCTCATGCTTACAGGAGAGCAATCAGTCGCTTGACAGAAATGACTTCAAAGAAATGGTGGGATCGTGTTTTACAAAAATTTTAGTTCGGCTAATAAAAACGAGGGACTAGTTAATAGGCTTTCATCTTCCTTGCAATACAGCGTTGAATGAGATGCCATTGATTTCATCGACTACGTCTTTCACATCTGGGACAGAGGAGACAGAATAATGAGCCGAAACGTTACCCCGACGAGCATTTGGCGGAATGATACGACAAGTAACCAGCCCACTTTCTTTGGCGACTCGAATGTATTCATCCCGATCTGAAACCACGAGAATCCGTAAAGGACTGTCCAAGGCAAGGTCACGCAAAGCAGTTTGCAAAACTTGTTCAGCATCGCCACCCGTCTTGATTAATGAGTGAAAATTTACATCATTCAGCTGAGCCTTCATCTGTTCCATCCTATCTCCTTCTTCCGTATTTACTATTTTAAATGATTTAGGACTTGGAAGTAAGCAGATCTTCATCGACCTTTGCGTGAGATATTGCAACAGTGTCCCCGTACCAGTCAGAGCCATCCACTTGTCCCCACCGGCCGTCGCTGGCTCACTCATTGCCATTTTTCGTGCCACAAAATGACTAGCAGCGTCTCCTCTCGTATTTGATTTTTCGTCTTCTAATTGCTGCTTCATGCGATCAACTCCAGCTAAGCCTACACCTTTTTCGCCAACCGGGCTGCGTATTTTGAACGGACATCGAATTGTAGCAGAGGATTTGTTTGCTTTTCAACCACTTTAGTCTCGTTTGAAGGATCGACTTCCATCAGCCGGGACAAATCCGCGTCTTCCTTGGAAGATAATGTGCGATTCGAAGATATCCTTTCTTCGTTTCCCAGTTTCACATTCAATATATCGGCTATTTGTGTGACTTTTCCGACATCCGGCATGATCGACCCCAGCCCTTGACGTTGCTCTTCGTTCCCGACACGAATCTCTTTTGCTGAAACAACTTCTTCCTTTTCTTTTAAGGAGATCGATCCTGTCAAAGTGCCAAAGTCGAAACAGATGGCTTGCACTTTGCAGTTTTTGCTGGCGTTGATGCTGCCAGTTTTTTGGTGCATGCTACTGGGAACTCCGCCCATGTCCAGCATTCGACTGTAAGATCCCATCAAACGCACGCGAATGATTGCTCCATTTGTCTTTTGTATATGACGAATTTGTGGGGGTCTTAGGAACATCATGGTGTCAAATTATTTGTTATGCGGTTGATCGTGATTTTCTATTTTCGATGAGGCGCAACATAAGGCGCAAAGGGCTCGATGCTCGATGATTTTTTCCTTACAATCCCCTTTCAAAATTTTGCGGATTTCACTTGGCAGAGCGACATGGTTTTTATTTAGCATTCATTCGAAAACCATTGTCGGACTATAGGTGATTGTGTCGAGTTTATAACCATAAAGGGAATTTGGTGTCCTCGAAGGCATTAAGGTTATCGAGCATTTAAGCCAGATAACCTTAATCCAATGAGAAAAACCAGTTCCCCTTTATGGTTTACCCTCTACACAATTAATTATAGTCCAGCAGTGGTTTCAGACAGCTAAATAAAATCCATGTAAAATTCTTCCATTTTACTATGTGAAATCCGTGACTTTTTGCAAGGGGATTGTAAGGCAAAATTCGAGACGACGGCTTCATTATTTTTCACTAGCCGCCTTCGGCGTCTAGCCCCTGCGGGGGCTTTTTTCGTTCTCGCCCTTCCCGCAAGCGGGGGGCTCGATCCCCGGGGATAGCGTCAAACTCGTGATTCAGACACCCGGGAGCGCGTTACGTTACGTGACACACACACACACACACACACGGACACAGCGCGCTATTATAAATAGATTTTGCTTTGTCGCGCATCAACAAAGCTTATTACTATATATCGGAGGAAATATCCTGGCTCCCATGCTTGCGCTTAGATAATCTAAAGGAGAAGTTGAGTGAAGAAGTTGAGAATGAGGAAAGGGATTCGGGAGATGTAGAGGCACGTGTCATCCGTTATAATCAGCGCTTCGGCTGTCGATGACGATTATTAATGTCGTCATTCCGGTGATTTCACCTTTCTCAGACCTTTCTGTGTTGCAACTGCTAAGACTATGCTTCATTGATATCGGCTACTAAAACTTTATGAACTGAGTGGGTTGATCACTGCCTTTGCTTGAAGGCGTTGCTCCATCCAGAGAGTCCGTAACAAATTAATGGGACGGCAATTGACTAAAGCCACGATAGCAGAAAGCCATTAGGAGAGACAAAAGCCGAAAACCAGCTCAAGAAATCTTAAGAGTAAATTGAATGAGAGTATTGACACCACAACGGCGAGGCGCAACATGATTTACAGAGATAGCGTTCTATCCAATAGCACTGATGCTGATGGTCGCCGATATTGGTCGCCACATTCCGCGGTTCGTGATACGAATAGATTTCCAAGGCACAAAGGTGTATTGCCTATACTCGCAAGTGAATATTTAGTTTGTCTGCGGCGGTAGGATAGCCGAAGGTCACGAGCAGGTTCACGACGTTGATTGATCAGAAGGCCATACTGGTTTTCCACATTTAATTTCTTCATAGACGAGAGCCGCTCCCAGCGTAGTCGCCGCCCGTCTTTGTTCCATTTAATTGACACAACAGACACAATTATAAGCATAGCGGAAACATAGCATAGACTAATTTAGTTCGAAACAATAAACTTTCATTATCTTTAGAAAGATTGCAGATGCACGACTGTTTTAGCATTCTGTGTATGATGAATACATCCCACGTTATGGCGATTGCTTGAAATGGCTTTAGGCATAAAAGGATACAATTGATCCTAAACAAGCTGAAAGCTCATAACTCCTCTAGACGCGATTTTGCATAGTTGTTTGTACTTTCCGCAAACTCATGCATTAGGCTCTTCGCTCTCGCGATTCTGATGATATTTGTGACTCCGACTCGTCAGCTGCATATGAGTCGCTGTATTCCACGTTCGAAAATTGTTTTGATGCCGACCGAGTAGGTAGGGACAAAGAGGAGGATTCTGTCTCGGGTGCATTCTCTCGTAAGGACACTTTTCGCGCTCGACGATACACGGCAATGATTTCACCCGCTTGCAGGGCTCCCAAATAGTTTTCATCCATGAGATTGAGTAAGCAACGGATGAATTGCTCTTCATCATCATTGCACGTGCTACACTGTGCAAAGTACCGCGCAAAATCCACACAAAGCGAAGGCAGCTGCTTCGGGGCGGGTGTAACACCATCACTTCGATGGGCTAGAAAATGATTCCACAATTTCATGAAACGTTTCTGCCCCGGAGTAACATCGGTGAAATCATTGATTTCCTGTTTAAGTGAGAGAGTGAGTTTAAGCCGCACACGGTCGACTCAACACATAGATCTTTTCACGTACAGCTTCCGTGTCCTCGAGGGAGCTTATATGATCCCTAGCTTCATCGTCGCTATCTACATCGACTAGCCACACAGCGTCAGATCGAGGAACCTTAAAGACTGAGTCGTAGTAAATACGCTTTGGCAGGTTGACCCTGTTCGGTGGCTTCATTGCAGCTAACTGATTCAAGCGCACATCGCGACAATAAAGGAGACAGCTCATCTCGAGGATACCTTCGTTTGGGTGTAAGGCGTCATCGCACACTCTTCTCTTTTGGTTAAGAAGTAAACGAACCTGAGGTCGACAAGAGCGAAAGATAAACCACTAAATGTTGAGTGAAAGAAAAGCGGTAGATTGGCCTCGCCATGGGAAAGCGAACTTACATTCCCGTCACTTAACCTGATTAAGTCCGGGTTGAATTCTAAATGCTTTCGAGCACAATGAATCCAGAAGGCTTGCCTGTCTTTCATCTGAGGCAAAGAATAAGTGACTTCTAAGGCCAATAACAATGATAAGATGAATTCGATTGGTACTCACAAGTGGTCGAGTAGAGCAAAGCGTGCACCGAATATCGCTCTTTCGCTGGTAAGAGCGTGTCTCCACCACGCTCTTGTGGTCCTTTATCGTAGCTAGGTGAACTGTCAAAGAATGCGGAACTGTATTCTGGGCAGGAAAGCGTCGATGAAGTGTGCGAGGCAGGAAAGGTGGACAGCGTCTTAAAGTATTTCTTTGCGATACAGCGTCAACGTCAAAGACGCTATTGATTTCGGCTGGGAAAGCCATTATTCGCGAACAACAGAGAGGGTGAGAAATAACGTAGTTTCTCAAAATTAAATGGATGATGCACGAAGAAGGGAATCAAAGGCAGTAACAGCAAAAATCTTTTGTTTCGCATGTCTTTCGCAGCATGTTTTTCTGGCGGTGCATTGGAGTTAAGGATGATGCCCCCTTCGTTCTTTTGTCGCTCCATTTTATGTCTAGCCTTTCAATTGCATAGCTGTTGACTAAATGACGACTGCAAACTTACTAACATATATTATCGAATATCTAAAAGGTTCTCGGAAAGCCATCGGGTCAAGAGCAAGTAATCTACCATCCATACCAGATGACTTTCTTCTTTTCCGCATACCACGCATCCACTTTCGAGCCATAGGCATCTTCAATGAAGCTTCTCTTGATCTTCTGAGTAGGAGTCAAAAAGCCGTTTTCGGGAAGCCAATCATCCTTGACAATCACAATAAAGTCCAAATGCTCGTGGGCATCCAACGACGGATTGATCGTCTTTGTGAAATACTCTTCCAGCTCCTTGCCCATAGCTTCACGGTCGGCTGCATTTGCGGCTTTGGCCTTGGGTCCTTCCGACAATTGGAGAATGGCGTGCGGTTGCGGGGCCGATCGTCCACAGACACACGCCAAATCAACCAAATGGTTCGCGACAAACTGATTCTCAATGGGAGCAGGTACGACGTATTTTCCTTTGCTTGTTTTGAAAATGTCTTTGGTGCGGCCCGTGATTTTCAGACGCCCTTGTGCGTCAATTTCTCCTTTGTCGCCCGTGCGGACCCATCCATCATCCGTAATAGCCTCCTTGGTGGCTTCTTCGTTTTTGAAGTATCCCATCATCTTGCCAGGGGTCTTGACCTGAATCTCTCCGTCCTCGGCAATACGATGCTCGACATCATCGTATGTGTTACCCACATAACCAACGCGTGACTTTCCGGGGCGACTGACGTGCGAGTAGTTGAAGTTTTCCGTCATACCGTATCCTTCCAACAATTCAAGACCAAGGCGACGATACCAAGCAATGAGCTCAGCAGGGATTGGGGCCGATCCAGAACCAGCGTAGCGAACGCAGTCAAGACCGAGTCCCTTGAGGATTTTCTTCTTGACGAGAAAGCTGATCAAAGGAATGCTCAACAGCGTGCTGAGCTTCTTCTCCGGCATTTTAGTGAATACACCGGCTTGGAATTTCGTCCAGAGACGGGGGACCGAAAGGAACAAAGTAGGACGACACCGGTTCAGATCCGCAACAAACGTGTTGAGCGATTCGGCAAAGTAGAGGTGTTCTCCCGAATACAAAGGAATGCACTGCAAGTCACGACAAAGCTTGAGTTTATGATCCTATCTTTGAACGACAGCAACGAGACAAACACTTACTTCTCCAATCCAACGTTCCATACCGTGAGCCACGGGCAAGTACGACAAATAACGATCATTGCTGGTTACTTTGAGGACCTTTACAAGTCCCTCGGTCGTATCGCGCATGGCTTTGAAGCTCGTCATGACCCCCTTGGGATTTCCCGTCGATCCTGTGAAAAAGAAAAATGAGTTGAGTTCTTAAGCATACTTTCATGAACAATCGTATTTAACGGAATGCTTACCCGAAGTATAGATAATGGTAGCCATTTCATCCAAGGAGCGCTTGACCGGAGTAGCGATCGGTGTCGCCTTCGAGAAAGCTTCTTTCCAAGTCTTCTCCGCACATTGACCCTCGGGGCAGAGCGGGAACGAGATTGTGGGGAGTCCGTCGGGAATACCGTTCTTCATTTCCTTCCACGGGTGTTCATCGAGCTTTCCTACAAACAACAGCTTCGACTCCGAGTGCTCCAAAATGAATTTGGTCGTTTCCGCGGTCAATGTGGGGTACACCGGCACCGAGACGTGCCCGCTCATCCAGATACCCAAATCAGCAATGATCCACCAAGCACAATTCTTGCTCATAATGGCAATTTGCGACTTTGGAGGCAGCTGCAAACCTTCAATGTACCCGGCGACCTTTTTGGCTGCTTCGAGAACTTGCTTGAAAGTGTATGTATTGACCTTGTCTCCTCCCATGGGCTGCGTCATGAAAATGCGATCGCCCATCTTGGGGACGGTAACTTCCGCGAAATATTCGACAAGCGTTCTATCGTCTGACATGGTGCTAAGGGATTTCAATTGAATAATATCAAGAAATAGGCTGAACGATTGCTCGAGCACGTCGAATGCTTTGCTGCATATAAGCGACACGTGACAATGAAGCGATCTTTTCTCGCGTGTTCGCAACGTTCCGAATGAAGTCGCCGGGTCGTGGATCTTTTTTCTCTTGCGCTCTTTCCACGTCGTCTTTTTGATACGTGGTCCGCTACTTTATAATCGAGTGTAAAGAGACTTCTTTAAGTCCGTTGAGAAAGCATTACCTAAATCTCCTAATGCATTATTTAGATACAAAACGTGAAAGATGAAAAGACGACATTCAAAGCGTGCCAACGGCCCCGAGAGTGCGAGGGATGAGGATTATCGAGGGCTCATTCATTCATTTTATTTCTTCGACCCAAAAAGATGGAGAAAAGCCGAGTATGCTTCTTCGATGTTATACTGCAACCCATCATCATCAACAATCAATGACATTTCTTCTTCAAATTCACTTTCACTCGGAAAGAATCCCGCCGCAGAACGTTCTGGTTGACTTGGATCATTGGTGTAAAAGGACAGTTCGAAACCGGTGTGGGTTCTCCATCCACAGTCTCAATACGGCATCGGCAACGCCGTCCATCAGCGACAACGCGGCAACCACAGAGACCCCCCCTGAAGGAGGCATACTCGAAAAGTTACGCAATAACGACCGAATCGCCCCGCCAGAAACCCACCGTCTGGGATGAGGCAGAATTCTGCCACGGTCTTCCCAAAGGCATAGAACCCGCCGCGAAAACGAAACTTGCCACAAACTTCATTGCCATCCAGTTCGGAACACGTTGAGTTCTTGGCTAGGCAGGTGAACTGACACCCCGGACCACCCAACAGATTAAAGTCAGGACGATTGCGACAGTTGAACGATACCAATTCGTTTTCGAAATCATCCGCAATGAGGCGACAGACCACGGACGCTGTCGGGATGAGCCGACTGAAGGTGACAAGGAGGATGAGGAAGGGGTTGACTTTCATGTTTAAGTTTTCGTGATGCTAATGTACTTGTGGTTTCAATGGTCGAGTAAAAAATACTGGGGCAGTCAATTACAGTATTTGTCAATCCTTTTGTTCATGATCTTCGAAGAAAAGGAACCCGGGTCAAGGCGTCTGTTTTCGGTTCGACAGTATTCAGTACTCTAAAAATTCACTGGAAACTTTACCTTTTTAGACTACTCTTTAGATTATTATCCGAGTAGAAACTGTTTTTCCGCCATCGCGTTCTCAGTTCTCGCGTTCTCGCCGTACGGTACAAAACCGTACCCGTACCGTCTGTGCATTATTTTTATTCAGTTTGCAATGCAGGAAAAAGCGCAGAGGAAAGAGGTATGAGGTAGAATGATAACGGACAACGGACCACGGATCTCGGATCTCCGATTCATTCTGGTTTCTGGTCCCAAGTCACCAGACCGACGGGCTACGAACTAATGCGTCGCCATTATTTTGTATCGGAATAGTGTAAGAAGACATCTCACTACTAAAGAACCAGAACTACCTAACACCTAACAATTAATTTCATTCTGCGCTCCACAAAGAACATCAATGGAAGATGGAAGTCGATGATTCACTCGAGCGAGGCCAAATGTTCAAGAAACAACGCGTACGCATCATTGAATTGTTCCGCAGCCGCATCATCCGTAATATACATCTCAATATCCTCTTCAATGTCTTCATCACTTGGCAAATAGGCTGTCATAATGTTCGTCGTATTATCCTGGTCAATGAAAGGGCAATTGCCAACAGCCTCAGGATTTCCATTGTTTGTCTCGATTCGGCAGCGGCAGGGTCTCCCATCGGCGACGATACGGCAACCGCATGCGCGGCGTCGCACGGCACAGTATCGCAGGGTTAAGCAATATCGGCCGAAGTAGCCTGTCAAGAAGCCGCCGTCTGGAATGATGCAGAACTGGTAAACGACCTTTCCTAGAGCATAGAATCCTACACGTATGCGGAGTTTTCCGCAGACTTCACCTTCATCTCCTAGCTCCGTGCACGTTGAGTTCTTGGCCAAACAGGAAACATGACATCCAGGTCCTCCCAACAAGTTTAAGTCGGGTCGGTTGCGACAATTGAAATTGTCTCCGCCGATGTTTTGTTTGACAATGGCGCAGAGCACGGGCTCCGCAGGCTTCGGAAGGGCACACGCTAGGATAATGAAAAGAAGAGAACGGATTGTCATTTTGCTGGATCTTGTAGCTTGATTTATAAAATCAACAATTGAATGGGCAAGCGTGTGGCGAGTGGGCAAAGATCAAAAATCAAGCTCGCAATCGCAAAGATCGAAGGGTCTCATTTTTTCATCGATGTATCGTCATGTGTCACGTCTCTCATGTCATAGTCATAGCCCATCCCCCATCCTTGAAGCTTGAAGCTACTTGTACCAGGTACCGGTACTGGTACCCGGTACGGTACGGTACGGTACAGTAGTACTCCGTAGTAACTTTACTTTGCACTATCTCGACGTGTGACGACCGTTAATGAAAAAGGAAACCCGGGACCCAAAACTGCCATGAGAAGTACTAAGCGCAGAAGCCTAAAATTTTAGTCGTGAGTCGTGAAGGATGCCATAAGAAAATGTCACAAACGTCACATTGCGGCAACACGAGACACGAGAAGCGACAATATTAGCATTTTATGTAAATCCAGATTTTCGCAAATTTCAGCATCGTCTCCTCGTGGTTGACTGTTGCGGTAGATCCTTGGCGTAGGCTGAGGTTCGACTCCGCGTTGAAGTTGGAAGCTGGTGGCCAGGCAGGCGACTGAACAGCCTCGTTCCGCGCAGTTGACGGACAGGAGATCGCGATGTCTCCTCCTTATTTCCTCTTTTATCCCTAGTTTTTTAGCATTATTTAACCGCCGAACAGGCTGATCCCTGTGAGTTTTGTCGCTACTTTTGTAAGTTTTTTGTAAAAAAGTTCTAATTTAATAAATTTGAGCAATTGAAAGTTCGCTTACAGACGTTTGTTGCGCCGTGGGGCGACGCGTCCGTAAAGTAGCAATATCGGGGTGCCGACACAGGGGACACCGATTGGCTTGCGGTAACCAGCTTTTTAAGCAAGCTTTGTGAAATACATGGCCACAAGGAATATTTCCGACGACATCTCCCTGCTCCAGTCGCACCAAACAAATGGCACATCGGAGCCCTTGTTCCATTTGACTGTCCATTTGCTGAAAAGTAACTTGATCATGACGCCATGATGTCGTGCTATTCCTCGCCACGGATGGCGTTCGCTGTACATTAAACGATGGTTCACCATATGTCGTGACTTTCAATATTAATGTATCGCGAGGAGCCTCCAAAAGTCCCCTTCATCTGGCGTCGCGTGCGATCCATCCGAATCACTCGAGGTTGAAAACCATTCCCGCCGCCGTCTCGGTTCCAAATAGGCTTGTCGTATCCGCATGACTGCTTGTCGATATAAAAAAGACGGCGTGTTCGGGTCGATCCTCCAGCAACTGATCCAAATTTTCCTCCAACATGACTTGCCCTTCCGAAGGATGCGCCAGTATCCGCCGGATAAATTGTCGCGCCCAAGTACCTCCGTCCGTACATGACAAAGCATAACCCAACGCCACAATCCAGAACGACGCCAATGGCCAAAAGCTACTCATAAAACCATGAGATCCGGTACTCGTGTAGCACGACACCAAGCCTTCCTCACCTCGTACGAGACATGTATCAAAACTGGCGGGGCAATATTCAATAGGCCGATCCAGATAGGCTTCGGCGCACCAGCACGCGCGTACTTCAATAATAGCTCCGTTGGTTTGTGAAAAGCTGCGCAACGTCATCGGACTCGTTGTCGTATTGTTGCTGTTTTCGGCTTGTAACAGTCGGTCCGTCTCGTTCTTATTTGAAATATTTGTCCCCTTGTTCGCTACAGATTGATTGAAGGAATTATCAACGGTCCATTTCCATCGTTCATCGGCGGTTGTTCCGTCCGAGACGAGACGATAGGTCTTAGTCCATTCATGAAACTGGAAACGTAATGTTTCCTCGGAAAGCGAGCACGTTCGAGATTCGTTTGTCGACAGCTGGCGTTGCTGCGATTGTCGCGGTATACTGAAAAAAGGTAACGATCGACTTGCGAATAGAATCACATGGCCCATTACAACAAGAATCGCAGCCGTACGCCACACATAACTCTTTCCAGACATGGGGTCGGCGGATGAAGGAAGTTAATAACACCTCTCACTCTCCGCTTGTCATTCAAGTGCGCAAAAAAGTACCCTATCTATTTGTGAGATGTTCACTATACAACCTTGTCCTTTCTTTTTGGCTTGAAGAGTTCAACATTCGAATCGAAAGGAATAAAAGTGTTTTGCAGCAAAATAGCTCTTTTACCTCAAACACTCCTGCACCTCTTTCTTTGTGACAGCGAGGATCGTTCGTACTGGTAGGGAGCGATCGTGGGAAAACACGTTGTGCGGAAGGGGGAGTTTTGGTCGAACGGAATCATGAAGTAATGTGCTGTGGTACTTGTTGAGTCAGTGTCAGGAAAGGAACTCTATAAGCGATATGTAAGACTTAGACTATTTAACACGATCCTTTTCCGTTGGGAATTAAATGGTACTAACTCTCTCCGCGCCTGACGACAAAATACGTGGTCACTCGAGCGAGAGAGCTAAGGCTTTCAGTGAAAATCAAACTAAAATTTCTACTCATTTAACTAAAACAGAGTCAAATAAGATGAGAACTCCGATTTAGTTCCCAGGTTCGTCTTCTATCGATCTAGGTTAGCTGTTGTCGTAAAGAATAGACTATCAACATCTCAAGCATGGTTCTGCTCATTATTCTCTTCGTAGCATTTTAATTGCACAACTAGTTCGTAGAACTCCATTTCTTCTTCATCTCCGTCGTCGTAAACGATTTTCCAATATTGACTCTCCGGATCGTACGACTCGACTTTTCCGTAAAACAGCGTGTTTTCATCCCCAAAGAATTTAGCTACGTGGCGTTTCACATAATCCGTCGGTAGGACACCGTCAGGTAGGGTGTTTCGAAACTCTTTTCGCCTTCGATCTTGTTTGTTTGAACTCAAAGGATCTTTTTGACGACGACCAACTTTGCGTGGCGTACTCGGCTGCTGTTGCTGCTGCTGCGACGCCATTGCATCGTCATTTGGTTCCATTGTTGAAGCTCGATTTGGACTCGGCATTGGCTTATTTGTAGGCATCGAATCTTTGCGCGGTCGACCTCGTTTCCGCGGTATACTATTCGGTTGCGAGGCACCGCCCTCGATCGTTCCTGCTACGGCATTCTGATTAGACATCGGTCGCAGGGACAAAGAACTCTTTCGAGGTCGACCGCGTTTGCGCGGAGTACTACTCGGTTGCGATAACAAAACGTTCCCATTCGTCCCTGGTACAGACGCTCCATTCGAATTCAAAACTGGCTGCAGCGCCAGAGGATTCTTTCGAGGTCGACCGCGTTTGCGTGGCGTGTTACTCAGTTGCGATACCGAAACATTCCCGTTTGTTCCAGCAATCGCCCCATTCGGAATCGAAGTCGGGGACAGATGGTTCTTTCGAGGTCGCCCGCGTTTACGTGGGATACTAGTTGGTTGCGGTGACAAGCCGTTTCCGCTCATTCCTGTTGCAATCGCCCCATTCGGAAGCGGCTGCGGGGACAGAGAGCTCTCTCGAGGTCGACCGCGTTTGCGAGTCGGTGGCGCATTGGCTCGTCCTGGACTGAATACTGGCGGTGGCCCGTGTGGTATAAGGTACTCTGGCAATAACGCATTTCCGTGCACAGCTTTTTCTGGACTAAACACCGGAGGGGAACCAATAGTACGTTCCTTGTGTTCTTTGACGGCCGCACACCTTTCCACTAGCAAAGCCGCGGCTCGTTCTGATTCTTTTGTTTTCGTTCGACAGCGGAACTCTCTGTCATGTCGACTGTCGTGATACTCTCTCCGTTGAGACTGTATCGAATTAAAGCATCTAATTACCGAAGTGCCCTTTTGTCAGAAACACTGATACATTGCGACAAAACAAGCAATAGACACATACCGTAGAATGCCAGCACCCCCAAGATTTCGCCATAACCATGATCATAGAGGACATGAAACAAAGCTTGTCCCAAGTTGTCCGTGCGTTCGACCCGAGCCACATATCCACGCCCAACATTCCGTGCTACCCGCAATCCAGTCCATTCCGAGTGCGGCGCATCGACATCAGTACTCACTCGATGCTGCAAAAGAATCTGCGTGATCCCCTCATGCAGTATATGTGGATTGTATTTCATCATGCTGTCATCGCAGACAAAGTCATCATCGCGGGGCATTTGCGCCAACAGTCGGTGACATGACTCGGAATTCAACAATTTCATTAGGAACGGTCCATCCGACCCTGTCACAATCACATGTGCGGTCGTTCGACCATTCTTGGCCGGCAATGAATGCTGCCGCAAAAATCTCGCACCACCGCTCGCACCAACAACGCCGTACTCCGCACCACTCCATTCCACATGGCATCTTTGGTATTAGTTGCCCACAGCGGCAACGGCTCGGTTCGTTCCATAAACTGTTGTAATTCGTCCGGAGTCAAGAGTGGCAAATTCCCCATATACAAAGCCCGACATTGTGCATACAATCCCGGTGCAATTGTTCCACCGACAATGTTTCCGGTTTCATTGATGACGGTAGTCGTCAAGGCCGTTCCTCCGTCGACAATGAGAGCCGGAAACGTGGAAACGGCTTGCGCCGCCACAAATCGATCCATCCCCATGGTCGGATACGGCAAGGGCATGGACACGACATCCTTCGGACGCAATCGTATGCATCGGACGGGCAATCCTTGCAACCATTGTCCCAAAATGGTTTCGTGGACGGAATTGGTCGAAATGAGATAGATTGTGACGGCCGGCACTCGTTTCGCGGTGACGCGATAATGATAGATGGCGGCACGGGTCAGCGGAGTCGTTGGTGATTTCCACAAGGCTTGCGCGGCAATGCTTTGATGGGGAATCGATTCCAGAAAACTGTCTCGGTTGTTTGTGTGATTGTTGTGTGATGACGACGATGAGACGGGAATTCTAATGAGAAAGAAAGAACAAAGAGAAAAATGTTGATGAGTGAGATGCATATTTCATTTCGCTACCCACTTTTTCTCGCTACACAATGTACCTCCAAAAGGATCGAGGACGATAATCACTTCCATCATGATAAGCAAATTTACAATGCGTGTTTCCAGTAATAACCGAAAGAAACCCTTCTTCTGGGGGACATGCTTCAGGCCAGTGTGCCTCTTGAATCGTCAGTGAAGCGATGCTTTGCGACAAGAACGAGTTGGTTATATTATGATTCATATTATTTCATTCACCAGCAAACACGGGCTCTCCAATGATAGAATGAATTTGATTAAGTGCAAGAGGAGATTTAAAAAGGAACGAATAAACCAGGTTGATAAAACGCAATTAATTGATTAATTGATCTTCATTGTCGTCGTTGCGGCTTTTGCGATCTTTTTCTCCAGCAACCGCAAAGCACAAAACGTCCACGCTCGATTTCCAGATTTTCTGGACAAGTGAAATCACCACACCCCCAGAATTTCTGTGGAAGATGAACTTCGTGCTTTACGAGACACAACATTTTAAAGCCGACAGTAATTACAGAAGTAGTTGATTTAAAAGCCGTTTCCCATCTTCTTGATTCGCCAACTGGCATTGCTAATAGTGTTGATTGCTAACAACGGTTAGGTAGCAGGATCATTCATGACTGAAATGCAGTCGTACTGCGCTGAAACCAACACTTTAGCCTATAGTAAAAACGAACGTCAATGAATTTCAAGCCTTTTCGACGTCATAGACATAGCCGATTGCATAACAAAGAGTTCTCTAATTAGGACGATTTCAGAATATTTGTATTGAAAAGTGAACAAAGGTTAGGTAGCAGTCAGCAGTCGTGCCTAAACGAATTGTGATTCATGATTCATGACGGAAATGCAGTCGTACTGCGCTGAAACCAACACTTTAGCCTATAGTAAAAACACACGCGCCTTTACGAATTCATGATTATTTGCCATTTGCATCGCAAAAGCGCGGACGTCTGTTGCAGCACTAATGACAATCAAAAGCACTACTCGTCCTATACTTTCTGGCAACTGGATGACGCCTCACACCCCGATTTTTTGGGACTTTTACTTTATTACGTGAATGAACCTTTTCTTGAGTCACGCGATGCGTGCGAAAAAGCGCGCAGACGCCAATAAGTGAATACCTGGTAATCAATCACGAAACAAAATCCCACCGGTCAGGGACGGTACATTCTTGTATCTGGTCGAGCGAAAAACGTCTTGTACTTGATCCAAGACAGTACAATGAAGGGCTCGGGACTCCGCGTATCTTGTATGCAGGCATTATTGGAGGGAGAAACAGGATGCGAGGATGACCCGCCGGCTTTGTTGGCTTTTCGTGCGACTAATGATATAATTATTGTTATCGTTGTCTAATCTTTATTCGCTCATTCGTTGCCTTTCCAGTGTGTGAGAGGCTAGCTGCTTGAATCATCTCCTTCGTAGCCATTGCTCTCTCTATCTCTTTGAAAATGACATTCTGGTTGACATCGCGAAAACTGCTCGCCCAGTCGATGACGACGAGACGTCCGACGACGTTGGCGGCTTTCTCGACCTTGGCTTCGACGAACAACAACAAGAACGATCACTCTTGGATGATGGCGGCCGCGGCGGTTACGGCCATGGCGGTATGGCAACAACAACAAGAACAACAACAAAAAAGCCGAATGCTGTGGAATTGCTGGAATTGTGGCGTTGAAAGGCGTCGAAGCACGGTACGTCGAACGAACGAACGAACGAATGAATCGAGTGATGAAGCGAGCAACCGTTACTGAGAAAGAGTCGGGTGTTTCTCGTTTTTTTATTTCTTTTTTTGCTCAGCTGGACTCTCACGTTGAATATCTTTTCGTCTTTCTTTCTTATATCATTTCGACAGTGACTTTTTTGGTCGATGGATTGACCATTTTGAAGAATCGCGGTTATGACAGTGCTGGAATTGCGACCATGGACAATCAAGGTGGAAAATTGGTAAGCTACTTTCATGTGCACTAGCCCTTTTCTCAATGTTCGCCCCTCTTCTCATACTCTCTTGTCCCTCTTGTAGGCCATTACCAAATTTGCCAGTGTCGGAGAAAAAGCCGATTCCATTGAAATGGTCCGTGATCATTCACAAGCATCGGTTGGACACTCGGTGGGCATTGCGCATACGCGTTGGGCGACACATGGTGGAAAAACGGACGAAAATGCCCATCCGCATACCGATTCGTCCGGGAAGATTGCGTTAGTCCACAACGGCACGCTCAACAACTCCAACGAATTACGACGAGAATTGCAAGCACTCGGACACCAATTTGAAGGACAAACGGACACCGAAGTCATTGCCAAATTGATTGGACACGTCTACGCGAACAATCCCGGCATGACACTCCGTGATGCCACTGAACAGGCCTTGCAAAAGTGTGACGGCACGTGGGGGTTGGGGATCATGTGTGTCGATTCGCCCGATGAACTGGTCGTCGCTTGCAATGGTTCACCCCTCGTGATTGGCATCGGTGATGATCGTTGTTTCATTGCCAGTGAAACGTCGGCATTCAATCGGTACACCAAGAATTTCATTTCCATGAAGGATGGAGAAATTGGTGTGTTGCATGCCGACGGACGGTCACTGGATTTGAAACGCAAACAAAAGGCACCGGATCAAGATGTCAAACTCAGTCCGGCGCCGTATCCGCACTGGACACTCCGGGAGTGTTACGAACAGCCAGAAGCCATTGCCCGGGCCATGGGATTTGGTGGACGATTGGGGGCGGACAACATCAACCTCGGTGGATTGGACGGGAACTTTGATCGATTTAGTCAAATCAAACACATGGTCTTGTCGGCCTGTGGGACCAGTCTCAATGCATCCAAGTACGGTGAACGACTCATGAAGCAATTGGGTAGTTTTGATAGTGTATATTCGTTGGATGCGGCCGAAACCGAACCCAAGGATTTTCCGTGTCCGTCGAATCCGGAATCCACCGGACTCATTGTGGTGTCACAGAGTGGTGAAACGAAAGATGTCGCTCGTGTTGTCAATACGGCCATGGATCGTGGCATCAATGTACTTAGTGTCGTCAATGCCGTCGGTAGTTTGATCGCACGAACGACCAAGGCGGGTGTCTACTGCAATGCGGGACGCGAGAACGCCGTGGCCAGTACCAAGGCGTTCACAACACAAGTCACCGTCTTGGCATTGATTGCTCTGTGGTTCCGTCAAACGCGCGACAAAATTGAAGGTCATCCACCCAGTATTGAGGCCATCAAATTGAAGGAAGCACTCATGCGATTGCCCATTACGTTCGGTATGGCGTTGAAAACGCGTCAACAATGTGAAAAGGTGGCTCAAAAACTTAATACGAAGGAGCATTGCTTCGTTTTGGGCAAAGGATATGGAGAACCGGTGGCTATGGAAGGTGCTTTGAAGATTAAAGAGATGTGCTACTTGCATGCTGAAGGCTACAGTGGTGGCGCATTGAAGCACGGTCCATTTGCGTTAATTGAAGATGACAACAACGGGAAGTTTGGTGCCACGCCCATTATCATGTTGATTCTAGACGATCAGCACGCGCATCACATGCGTACCGCGGCAGAAGAAGTGAAAGCACGCGGAGCGCAAGTCATAATTATTACCGACAAGGCGGAACTGGCCCGTGACTTGGACGACGATCCAATCATCATCCCCAACAATGGTCCATTGACCGCGTTGGGTGCTGTCCTTCCACTACAGTTGATTTCATACGAGTTGGCCATGTTACGGTACGTTTCGTGTGGTTACGGTGCAAGTGTGGAAGAAGTAGTTGGACTTACACTTTCTCTTTCAGAGGAATCAACCCGGATACTCCACGAAATCTTGCCAAGGCAGTAACTGTCGATTAAGTTTTCTTCCCAGAAACAACAAATCAACGTTCTCTCGCCAACTTTTGGCTATCATGGGATTTTCAGTAAGATTTTACAAATAATCATCACATCTAGATACTATTTAATACGACATGATGTCTAACGCTTGTACGGCTAAAGAGCTGCCAGGGTAATTAACTTGCTCAAACCTCATTTGTTACGATCTTTCAAATGTTCATCGTACGAAATTTCTTCGTATCGTATCGATAAACGTCTCTTGCTGTTTCAAACCATAATTCCTTCACTACTATGTTGTTAACCTACTTCTCCACAGCAACATTTAGTTGATAATCTTCCATTGCACATCCCACATTCCCTTTCGCATGCATTACCATGAGCAGGTTCGAACGGTCGATACAAAGTCCACCCAAATACTACGGACTTTAAAACTCTCAGCATATCATTTCCCACATCAAGCTCCCGCAGCGAGAGTGCAACATCATATTATCATGTCACGAGAAGCATTTTCATATCACTAGTCTATCCAAGAAGATCGTTGGTGACAAAGTCGTCAACTGCAAGGGGTCCGTTGGATAGCCCCTGCTCCGCACGCCACTTCAAGTAAGCGTTGACTTTCTCGGGCTCCATGTGCCCCCAAGAACCCGTCTTGGACGAAATAAAGTACGGACGAGTCGCAGCAAAGGCAATTTCCAAGAATTTCTTATCTTTGTGTTCGTCACGCACCTGCTCCAGGAGAATGTCCACCATCTTCTCCGGATTGGCAACCGCCCAGGCATAACCCTTGGCGGTTGTCGCTAGAAATGTGCGCAAAGTCTTGGAATGTTCGGCGAGGAACGTGGGGCTGGTAAACATGGTAATGGGATAGCAATAAGGCACTCCATAGTCACCCAACGTAAAGTGACGCAACTTGATTCCGGCTGCTTCCGCTTGAGCGCCCTGCCAGTTCTTAAAGAGCCAAATAGCATCGGCTTTGTTCTCTGCCACCGTCTCATACAGATTGACACGATCGGATTGAATGTAGGTGATGTCACCCTTTCCTCCGTCGTTTTGAATGAGACAGGTGATAGTCGGGTTCCGTCCCCCCACCGAGCAAGCCGCAAAGCGCTTCCCATCGAGCTGCGCCGGACGCTCAATGCCACTGCTTTCGAGCACCGCCATGGAACTCAAATCTTCTTGCATGAGCGACGCGATGGCTTTGAGAGGCTGCGAATCCTTTTCCTCGCGGTAGCTCGCCAACGTGACAATGCAGGTCAGTCCGACATCTGCGAGGCCCGCCTCGACTTTTTGCGGGGCACTTTGCGTCAACTCGCGATCGATGAGTTCGAGCTCAATGCCGGCTTCTTTGTACCATCCATGGTGAATCGCAGCGAGAATTCCGCTGTGATTGACGTTGGGTTTCCAGTCTAGAGCAAGACGAATGCGTTCCATGTTGGCTGTTTGTAAAGTGGGTCTTCAACACCGTCACCACATCGAGGATGAAGTGAAAAGCCGTCGTGCATAATCTCCACCATTGATTTCCGTCAGACCCGCGTCAAGACTTTCTCATGCGTATCTTTGAAGATCGGATGCCATTTTGGATTTCGGCCTAATGGGTGGATGGTGTTAAGCCAGTTCAACGCTTCATCTGTTATGATTGAATAGTGTATTAAGATTCAAATTGAATGACGTGAAAGGTGAAAGGGGTTGACAAAAATAATGAGGACTGAGCAGGACAGAGATTTATTGGAAGGTATTTTGCAGAACTAATGCACGAGTGCGAAATGTGACGAAAGATCCAAAAAAGATCCGATCCGCGCGGACAACTGACGTACGACATACGACTCGTCTCATCATTCATTCACGCTGCCTCCGAACGCTTTAGGACAAGCTAGAGGGAGGCTGTTTCTTTTCAATTAATAAACTATTCACTACTATGTTGTTAATCTACTTCTCCACAGCAACACTAAAGTGATAATCTTCCATTGCACAACTCACGTTCCCTTTCGCATGCATTACCATGAGCAGGTTCGAACGGTCGATACAAAGTCTTTTCAAGAACCATAGACTTTGAAACTCTCAGCATATTATTTCCCACATCAAGCTCCCGCAGCGAGAGTGCAACATCGTATTATCGTGTCACGAGAAGTATTTTCATACCACTAGTCTATCCAAGGAGTTCATTGGTGACGAGCGCGTCGGCCTCCACGGTAGTCGTTTCCAAACCTTGTTCCTTGCGCCACTTCAAATAAGCATACACTTTCTCGACTTCCATGTGTCCCCAGGATCCAGTCTTGGAAGAGATGTAGTGGGGACTGGTGGCAGCTTGCGCTGCCTTGAGAAACGTCAAATGCTTATCCGCATCCGCGACCCAATCGTAAAGGATTTCCGCCATCTTGTCCGGATTTTCCGCGGCCCAAGCATAGCCTTTGGCGGTTGCCGCCAAGAAAGCACGCAACGTCGACGCTTTCTTAGCAATGTAGTCCGTGTTGGCGACCATGACGAGAGAGTAGCAATAGGGTGCACCGTAATCGCCCAAGGTGAAGTGACGCAGATCCACACCCGCCAACTCGGCCTGCACGCCTTGCCAGTTGCGATAAATCCAGACCGAATCGGCTTCATTCTCGGCCAGCGCCTCCCAACTACTAATCTTCTCGGGATAAGTGAAAGTCAAATCACCTTGTCCGCCGTCACTACGGATCAGAGCGGCAACCGTGGGGTTCTTGAAGCCCGCTTGACAGGATGCGTACGATCGGCCGTCGAGATGAGCGGGACGCTCAATGCCGCTCTTGGCGAGCACGGCAATCGTGCTCAAGTCGTTCTGCATCGCCGTAGCAATGGCTTTGATCGGAAACGAATCCTGCTTTTGATAGCTTCCTAGAACGAGCATTGCCGTGAACGCCACATCGGCAATCCCCAACTCCAGCTTGGCGATACCACTGTGCTGAAAGTCACGATGCTGAAGCTCCAGATCAATGCCAGCTTCCTTGTACCATCCGTGATGGATCGCAGCAAACACACCGCTGTGATTGGCGTTGGGGGTGAAGTCGAGAGTGAAGCGGAGACGTTCCATAATGATCGTCGAATGATCGAATGAACAGAAATGTGCCGACGAGATCTTTTCTGTCGCGACAATGTAGATTGTTTCTTGTTTCTGTCGTTCGGTCAGGACTTTTCTCAGATCGAGACCTCAACTTGAAGAAACCTTATGAACGTTGCAGACCCGCGCCATACATTCAGATCAGGCCAAATGGCAAGAGTAGAAACGTAAAATAGGTTCCAAACGAAAATGAGAGGACGAAAATAAAGAAAAGATCTTATGAAAGATCGCGCGTGCCGCCGGTGATGTCATCGCACACACCGGACGAAAAACACGGGTCTCAGATGAGTTAATCACTAGTCACTATTGTTTGGCTACTCCGTAATTGCTAGATCATTCATTCACTACTATGTTGTTAACCTACTTCTCCACAGCAACATTTAGTTGATAATCTTCCATTGCACATCCCACATTCCCTTTCGCATGCATTACCATGAGCAGGTTCGAACGGTCGATACAAAGTCCACCCAAATACTACGGACTTTAAAACTCTCAGCATATCATTTCCCACATCAAGCTCCCGCAGCGAGAGTGCAACTTCATATTACCGTGTCACGAGAAGTAGTTTACAATGACCTTGTTATCCAAGAAGATCGTTGGTGACGAGCTTATCGACAGCAAACGGTTCCGGATCGAGACCCAACTCCACACGCCATTTCAAATAGGCTTCGACTTTCTCCGATTCCATGTGACCCCAAGATCCAGTCTTGGTGGAAATGTAATGAGGACTCGTCGCAGCTTGTGCCGCCTGAAGGAAGGGCTTATTCTTGTCGTCTTCCGCGGCCCACTCCAAAAGAATGCCCGTCATTTCTACCGGATGGGCAGCCGCCCAGGCATAGCCCTTGGCTGTCGCGGCGAGAAAAGCCTTCAAAGCAGCAGACTGATCCGTACTGAGGTTTTCGTTGGCAATCATGATGGGAGAGTAACCAAAGGGGATGCCGTAATCGCCCATTTTGAAATGACGCAAAGCCACGCCGGCCAGTTCCGCTTGTACACCCTGCCAGTTCATGAAAATCCAGATGGAATCCGCCTTGTTCTTGACAAGAGTGTTCCAAATGGTAACCTGATCGGGATAAGCAAAGTTCAATTCGCCCTTTCCGCCGTCATTGCGGACGAGACACTCGATTGTGGCGTCCTTGTTGCAGGCTCGATACGAGGCGTGGGTCTTGCCGTCCAACTGAGCCGGACGTTCGATTCCGCTGCTTTCGAGTACGGCGATACTGGCCAAGTCGTCTTGCAAGACGGCGGCAATGGCTTTGACCGGAAGCGGTTCCGCTCGCGAACGATAGTTCAGCAAACAATCCAAGGAGCACAGCGCCACGTCCGCCTTGTCCAATTCCAACTTGGTCGCCGGACTTTCGGCAAAGTCGTGGTGTTGAATATCGAGATCTAC
The DNA here is from genome assembly GCA_030295235.1 of Fistulifera solaris. NCBI lineage: Eukaryota > Bacillariophyta > Bacillariophyceae > Naviculales > Stauroneidaceae > Fistulifera > Fistulifera solaris. Next base: position 970,919 of record AP026127.1, on the reverse strand, counting down.
ATCCGCTTCTTGGTACCATCCGTGTTTCACGGCGGCATAAATGCCACTGTGGTTGGCGTTGGGTGCCCAATCGAGAGCAAGACGGACGCGCATGATAATTTCGTTCTCCAGATGATTAATTGTCGTTTGACGGAAAATCTTCTCACGAGGTAGTAGGCACAATAGAAGCAGGCAACAGTTATTCAAGGCCTCAGTTAATCTTTACGTTGAATAGTATGGAATGCACGGGTCTGAATAAGCCAAATGTTTTGTGATGCACAAGATCAAAAAGTCAAAGCTGCGATGAGGCGAGACACATGCGAGACACGCATCATCGTCGTCTTTCGTGGTCCGTCCACTGTAGCGCAAAGTGTTGGTTTACGAAGGCTTTCGCGACTGCATTTCAGTCATGAGCCATAAGGCATAACTTTTGCGAGCCAGTCTGCTACTCGATTTTCATTCGATCTGCGTTTTATAGATTGCAATTAAAACAACTATGATGCCGTTACCTCTGGCAGTTTTTTCAATGAACAGCTTGATGCTTCATGTCAATATTTGTTGCACAAATTTAGCTGTCGAATTCACTGTAGGCACAAGTGTAGATTACCTTTTCGCCGCGACTGAAATTCAGTCCTTAATATCGTACCCAGAATTTCTGGAACATGCACTTTCTTTCGTTATGATCAAAACACAGTTTCCGGAGTTTCTGGAACGCGCACTTTCTTTCGTTTTGATCAAGGGCAACATTTCCAGAGTTTCTGAAACGGGCACAGCATTTCGGAGGGATCGAAAAAACTGGTCCAGAATTTCTGGACCACCACAGAATTTCTGTATGATCAGAAATATCTTATCCAGAATTTCTGGAACACGCACTTTCTTTGATCAAAACACAGTTTTCAAAATTTCTAGAACGCGCTTTTTCTTTCGTTATGATCCAAAACTCTGTGTCCAGAATTTTTGGAACGGGTACATCATTCCGATAGGATCGAAAAATACAGGTCCAGAATTTCTGGACCACCACAGAATTTCTGTATGACACGAAATATCGTACTCCCCTATCCAGAATATCTGGAACGTGCACTTTCTTTCGTTATGATCAAAATCACAGTTTCCGGAGTTTCTGGAACGCGCACTTTCTTTCGTTATGATTAAAACAACGTGTCCAGTAATTCTGGAACGTGCACAGCCTTTCGGAGGGATCGAAAAACTGGTCCAAAATTTCTGGAGCACCACAGAATTTCTGTATGTCCAGAAACATCGTATCCAGAATCCAGAAATTCTGGAACACGCACTTTCTTTCGGAGTGATCAAAACACAACAGTTTCCAAAATTTCTGGAACGCGCAATTTCTTTCATTACGGCCGTTTGACTACCTGCACTTATTTCGTACTTTTACTTCAAGAGAATCAAGCTAAGCTTTAACTATTTGATATAATTAATCAGAATCGTATCGCATTTCAGTGTTATAGCTCGGATTGGGTCCGTAGCGTTTCTCCAGCAGTTTTCGAGCCCCTGGTATGCGAAGGATACAACGATTGCAAAAGTTGACAATATCATACGCCTCGGAAGGATCGCCACGAATATCGGGACACGGTCGAAATTGCCTTAAGAGTGGAAGCGGATTGAGGATCGCTGGAAGCATGGAAGGGATGTTGTTATCAATAGCATTGAGAAGCCGTTCGATTTGTTTTCGCTGACTATCAATGTTCACCACATTCTCATATAGATGTATTTCAGTTACAGCCGGTTTGACCTCATGGATGAACTGACCGCCAGTTGTTTCCTCAAAAGCCGCATCAATAGACTTACGAGTGACGTCATAAGCTGCGACAAGGCGCAGCTTGATAATGAGGACAGCGACCAAAAGAACCAACAGGGATGTCCAAGAAGCGGCTGTTCTTTTGCGTGGATAGTAGAAATCGCCGTCTTTACTCTCAAGGTGACGACGCATTAACTCTCTTGCGCTTTCGTCGTCTCATATGTAGAATACGCTCACAAAATGGCGAACAAAGTCAAAAGCGTCGTCGTCTCGGTTCAAATACAAAAGAATGAAAGGCGTGATATATATCATTCCACGTGAGTCCCTAGCATCCTCTCGCAACAGCCCCAATTACATCGATTTTATATGCAGGTCAAATATTCAAGCTATGTATTAATGAATCGAAAGTTCTAATTCGAATCAATCATAATGCATCGTTGCATTGTAAGTTGGATTCGGCCCATAGCGATCCTCAAGCATTTTCCGAGCTCCCGGTATACGAGCAAAGCAGCGATAGCTGTAAGTGACAATTTCGTACGCCTCGGAAGGCTCGCCTCGGACATCGGTAGCCGGTTGGCGTTGACTAATGAGCGGAAGAGGGTTGAGAATTGCTGGGAGCGTCGTGGGATTGCGACGATCAATTATTTCGACCAGTTGATCAATTTGTCGCCGCTGACTATCGATGTTCACCAAGCGTTCATCAATGATCATATCAGCTACAGTGCATCGGACCTCTTGGATGAGCCGGCCGCCTGTTGTTTCATGAAACACTAAATCGAGAGACGCGCAAGCGGCATCATACGCAGCCACGATGCGAAGTTTGATAATGAGAAGCGTGACCAGAAAAACCATAAGCATATCTTGTTCATCAACCGCAGCGGGGTATTCTTCGAAAAGGTCTTGATAGCGACCGTTCTTTGTACGTGGATAGAAGAACTCACCCTCTTTACTCTCGACGTGACGGCTCATTATCTCGGTCATGGGTCTTGTTGTCCAGACACAATAGACACTCACCCAGTAGCGAACCAAATCGTACGCTTCATCGTCTCGGTTCAAATTCAAAAGAATGAAAGGTGTCACATATATCATGCCACGTGGATCGGTAATAGCTTCCCTCAACTGCACCAATGCGTGATAGAGTGCCTTCTCCCAAACCTCCTTGACATCAACTGCCGATGCTGCATGAAAGTACGACTCTACTAACTGACGACGCGCCACCATGTAACGATGAGTTATATGATCGTCGCGAAACAATCCAATCTGCGTTTCGAAAATGTTCTGTCGTCTTGAGTCGTCTCCGAAAGGAGTGTTGCGAAGAGGGGCCGCCGATTCTTTCACGCGTTTCAAAGCTTGTAATGAGCTTTCTGACAAATGCTATTACAATACCAAGCCGCATGACAGCGTGAGCAGCACAAAAGACCCGACTTTGGTCGACGGTTGCACGTTGCGCACCACGGCTTTTCTTGCAAGTGCGGATCTTTCCCTTCATAGAAAGGCTCTCTTTCCGACATTTGTTTTACTAAACAATCGACCAAGTCCTTCACAGGATCAATAGAAACACTGCTCATGGTTGCCATCTTGTTCATATGAGCGGAGAACATTAATTAAGAATGAATGCTTTGTATGCTTGCATTGCGTCGTTGTGTTGGTCGCGTTTCATTTTTTCACAGTTGGCGGTCGAAAAGAAAATAATGACCGACGAGTGCCGTGTCCGGGTGCCGGCAAGCCACAATGCGGTATTAAAAGTGTATCGTATAGAGTAGTCTCTTTTGGCACAATGTCGTAGAGGCTTCGAACTACGTTTCCACTACCCTTGCCACTACTGTCGTGTCTAGGCAGTAAGGTTTAGCCAAAGAAACTAACCACGCTTCTGCTTTAGTTTCAGCCCTTTGTATACGATCATCACGATAGGGTACGCGGGCTTATTTTCTAAGCATATTCGAGTTCTGAATGCAAGTGATGTAGGCGGAAACATCACTCGAGCGGAACCTTTTCATTGTCACGATGATCTGATAAGGTACATCGAATGCAACATTTCGTCATTTCGCCATTGATCATTGTGCCGTAGGAGAGCAACGTTCTCAGGTCGATCTTTTCTGAAAATTTTGACGACTGACTCGACCTTCACCCCTTGCAATTCCTTCCCTGCTTTCAAATTCTGTATAGGGTACGAAGATCTTTTTCGACGCTTGCTTAGCATTTGCAAAACCTTCATGCCATTAATCGTATCCGTAGCGCATTGTTGTGTTATAGGTTGGATTGGGTCCATAGCGCTCCTCGAGCATTTTTAAGGCTCCTGGAATGCGACTAAAACAGCGATTGCAGTAATTGACAATATCAAACGCCTCGGAAGGATCGCCTCGAATATCGGGTGGCGGTCGACTCTGAGTCAGAAGCGGAAGTGGATTGAGAAGTGCGGGGAGCATGGAAGGGTTGTTCCGGTCGATAGCGTTGACAAGTCGCTCGACTTGTTGCCGTTGACTATCAATGTTAACCAAGCTTTCGTCGATCAGCATTTCAGTTACGGCAAGTCGAACCTCTTGGATGTGCCGACCGCCTGTCGTTTCGCCAAACGCCACATACAAAGACTGACATGTAGCATCATAGGCTGCCACAAGGCGAAGTTTGATGAAGAGGATAGTAACAAGAAAGACCAAGAACACATCTTGGTCATCCGCCTCGGGGCATTGCTCGGAGAGGTCGAGGAAACGGCTGTTGGTCTTACGTGGATAGAAGAAGTCGCCCTCCTTGCTTTGGACGTGACGGTTCATTATCTCCATCATGCTTTCATTACCGCGGATGTACTTCAGATTCACCCAATACTGAACGAAGTCAAACGCGTCGTCGTCTCGGTTTAAATACAAGAGAATGAAAGGGGTCACATAAATCATTCCACGTGGGTCCGAAAGAGCCTCTCTCAATTGTACCAACGCGTGATAAAGAGCCTTCTCCCAAACTTCTTTGATTTCGACGTCAAATGCTGCCTGAAAATAGGATTCGACTAATTCACGGCGCGCCACCATGTAGCGATGTGCTTCAGGCCCCTCGCTAAACATTCCGATTTCCGTTTCAAATATATTGTGTGGTACTGGGTCGTCGCCAAAGGGAGTGTTGCGGAGTGGAATAATCTCCTCTTCTACGCGCTTCAGATCTCTGGCAACGGACAAGCATATCTCGCGATGTCCAGATTTGTAGTGAGCTTTTGACAGCTACTATTACAATACCAAGCTGTATGACAACGCGAGCAACACAAAAGGCCGCTTTCCGGTCTCTTGTGACAGGTCACACACCATGGTTCTTCTTGCAAGCATGTATCTATTCCTTCGTAGGGCGAATCTTTTCCACAATAATGTGATTTGCGAGAGAGTGAACGAAGTCCTCGATGAAAGACGAAGTGGAATTACTGGTCATTCTTGCTATTTTCTTCGAAAATATTGCTTCTTTTACAAAGGATGTTGAATGTTCTACCCGACATGATGTATTTATTGTTTACTAGCCGCCTTCGGCGTCTATAGCCCTGCGAAGTGGGCTTTTTTCGTTCTCGCCCTTCCCGCAAGCGGGGGGCTCGATCCCCGGAGATAGCGTCACACCCGTGATTTGGACACCCGGGAGCGCGTTACGTTACGTGACACACACACACACACGGACACAGCGCGCTATTATAAATAGAATAGATTGATGCTCAATTCTCGTAATTACATCATCTTTTTCTTATCATAAAACATTTTGTGCGAACTGCCGAACGCCGCGAACCGCAAAGATGAAAATCTGCGGGTGTGCGTGTGCAGTCTTCTACCTGTCCAGAAAATCGGACTAATGTCTTAGGCCAGCACTAAAATTTCCACAGGGCCCCATACCAGCACTTTTCGACCCTCCGCGCTACTTTGGTTAATAAATACACCAAGATCATTAAGAAGATCGCAATTTTACTATCTACACCTCAAGCAAGATCTAATAGACAACGTGAGCTAGCTTTTTTTTACATTTTTGCTTTGAGTTCGTAGATGCACTTCGCTAAAGCGCCGACGGTCAATTTTCGACCTTTAACGTTTGTAGAGCAACCAAATCACCAATACGTAGAATTTTTGCCGGATTATAAGTATTTATTGTCCATTATCCGTCTCTGTGCTAATAACTAATGGTAATTCTGATTTTGATTTTATATTGATGGAGTAATGATCATTCGCAAGTCGATGCCCTTAATTTTTGCTAAAAGTGCTGGTATGGGGCCCTGTGGAAATTTTAGTGCTGGCCTAAGACATTAGTCCCCAGAAAATCTGAGCGTTTGGTATTGTGGAGTGTCCAGAAAATCTGGGGTGTGGTAAGTGGTAAACCTTACTGTGACGTCTCCAGAAAATCTGGGGGAGTGGTATTGTGACGTTTCCAGAAAATCTGGAGGAGTGGAATTTCGAAATTTCCAGAAAATCTGGGGGAGTGGAATTTCGACGTTTCCAGAAAATCTGGGAGTTCCAAGACGCCGCCCTGCTGTTCTCTACTCCTAAGGTACGATAAAACCACAATGGGGTAATAATGGACGCATCTCCTAGAGTTCTCGGGTATAGAGATAGAATGCCATTTAGTCTTTTCTAAAAATGAAAATCAAGTTTAGTTTCCAGTTATGTGTATTGAATTTGAGCGTTGAAGGTTGGATTCTCTCCAAAGCGCTCCTCGAGCATATTCTGAGCACCCGGTATACGAAGGAAGCAAGAATTCGAATAGTTAAGAATATCGTAGATTTCCGATGGATCACCTCGAGTTTGCGTTCGCGGCCGTTTTTGATTTAAGATACGACGCACATTGAGATACGACGGAAGCATGGAGGGGTTAATTCGATGAATCAAATCTGCGAGACGCTCAACTTGTTGTCGTTGAATCGCAATATCCCCATACATGTTTCCCGTGAGCATGTCTTTCACAGCGTCCCTAACCTCCAAGATTCGTGGTCCGTGTGCTGTTTCATGAAGTGCAAAGTCGACAGATTTGCAAGTTGCATCATAGGTCGCAATAAGCCGAACTTTGAGAAAGAGGAAGGCGACTAGGAAAGCCAAGTGGACGTCTGGATCATTTAAAGCCGGATTATGTTCGAAAACGTCATCGAAGCGAGAAGAAGTTTCACGTGGATAGATCCACTCGCCTTCTTGACTTCGGCATAGTATCTTTTCCAGGCTTTCTTGATCGAAAGTATTGGCTTTCAACCAAAAGCAAACAAAATCATAGGTATCATCGTCACGGTTTAGATGCAAGAGAATGAAGGGTATTATCATTTGAATATCAAATGGATCGTTCATATCTAGCCTCAAAAGTCCCAATGCATGAAAGAGAGCTTTCTCCCAGACATCTTTGATTTCAGTGGAAAAGGACGCGTGGATATATGTTTCCACCAAATATCGGCGTGCGTTCAGATACGAATGCGTTTCGGGTACCAGGCCAAAGTATCCAACTTGAGTTTCAAAGATGTTTTGCGGCTCTGGGTCTTCGCCAAACGGCGTGTTGTGTAAAGGTCTGGCCTCGTCTTCGACGCGTTTCAGGTCTTTCGCCACATCATTGCACAAACTTTTGTGCTCCATTTTATAATGAGCCTTTTGACACCGACTATCGCAATACCAGGCAATATGACAGCGAGAACAGCATAGAAGCCTCGTTGTCGGTGTTGTGAGACAATACGAGCAAATGGGTGCTTCGTACAAATGCAAATCTTTCCCTTCGTAAAATGGGATTTTTCCGGAGAGCTACCGTCTCGCACATAGCAAAAATCGGTCAAAACGATACTATCAACGTTTCGCTCTGTGTTTGCTTCTTCATTTGTTGAATAGGTTAGTATTTTCATGATTTCTTTTGCTTTTTTGCGGCGCGGAGGAGCTTTTTCGTTCTCGCACTTTTTCCGTCGCATACAGTAATAAAAGCGGGGAGCGCGGGGTGGCGGGAGCGAAACCTTATCGGTCCGTGCGTCTGTGGGGATAGCGTCACACCCGTGACCCAAATATCCGGGACAGCGGGCTATGATAAAACATGCTCGTCCGCAAAAGATAAATAGAAATAATAGTTACGGGGTAGTGCAACTGGTAGGGGGTCAAAAAAAGTAAATAAAGGACTTCAACTTTTGTATTTTGTTTTTTATAAAAATGTACCTACAGTATACGTACCAAGGTATGTTAGTATATGTACCAGGTACCAAGGTATGTTAGTATACATACCAAGGTATGTTAGTATACATACCTCCGGCACAACTCCAGCACGCTTAAAGCAGTGAGCAAAGAAGTCTGGAGATGGCGTAGCTTCGTGACGCGACGGATAAGTTATTTGAAGACGGATCTGCAGTTTTGGGAAAAGTCCGTCTCGTAGGGCGTACGTAGTTAAGCATGCCTGTGCCTGCCATGGCGGGGATCGTCAATTAAAATGTGTGGAAACGGGTGTGTGTTTAGTGTATTGCCGTGTACGCAGTACGCACACCCGTGGTCCGTGGTATCTGGTATCCTCAGATTGATATTTTCCTTGGACGTGGGGTTACAAGTATGCAGATTCTCTGTGTACTCGATCATACTGCATCAAAAACACTTTCGCACAAGCTTCTGAGCCTCCTTTTCCATACCTGAAACCGACAGAAGGTATTAATAGGCTCTTTACTCTTCCCGAGGTATTTTAACTGTTGAAGAAGAAGTTACTATTATCATGGGTCTTTGTTCGAGTCAATATCTAACCGCAAAAGCGGGGTGAGATTTCAAAGAAATATTCGTGTCCCGTGAAAATGAGGCTACAGTAAATGTGAGAGTAATGCTTAACATTCAATGAGTCACGAGTCTGAAAGTGGGCCCAGTCTGTCCGTGCGTCCTCTGCGACATTTCACAAGCACACTGCGACAATGACAATTTTACGAGTACCGTTCCGAAAAGTAATATACTCTAAATACTACATTTAATTTTTTCGTACTCCAAGGATGTAGCGTGGCCAAACCGTGCTTTTTGGCCAAAAATGCAAGGGCATAAGCACAGGATTTTTTCGGCCCATTGCTTTTCACTTTCATTTCGTGCCATTGAGCGACCTTTCGAAGGCATTTGACAATCTCCTTCCCAATTTCATTTGCACTCAGGATGGAGATAGTCACTTAGAGATGTCGACGTAAGATCGCTCGGAAATTCGACTTGGGAAGGGTTTTGTCTCTCTTATAAATGTACGTGTTTGCTTGTGATTTTTGCCGCCGCCGCGTACATGGCAACTCACAACGAAAGCAGTGCCAGTAACGACGTCTTTAAATGCGTTGATCTACAATGAAGGGTCTTTTTGGAAGTTCTTAGAAGCCGAAAGCGCACAGTCAAAGTCTTACAATAGTTTAGCATTCAAACCAACGCTACCAAAAATGCAATCCAGAGGATCAACAACATCTGGACCGTCGTTCCAGGACTTCGCTAAACGGGAAAAAGACTACATTTAATGTATGGATGGTTTGTTGATATTGCGCTAGATCTCTAAGATATTCTTAAAGATGACAATCATTTCCATTAACTGTCATTGCCAAGCACACTTGAAGACTTCGGTCGGAGTGGCCGCGGAGCGGGTGCTTTTCCCCCTTAACCGGATATTTCTTTTGCTAGTGCTTGCACTGCACTAGTGCCCATGCCGTATACTATAAAGAAGCCGCGAATTGTTTTGATGGTCGTGATGTCCGCGAAGCCGAAACAGAAAGCCGCTCTTATGTAAAAGAATCGACGATGAAGGCGGGCGTTTGACAGGTGCCTTCTCCCGCAAGGCGAAGCGTATCGTACGCCCATACCCGGTTCCTTAGGACCCCCTTCATTTCCGGCTGTCAGGAAAAGCGTCGATGGTGTTGTGCACGAACACAATGGAAGAATGACGGGCAAATAATATTTGCCCTAAACTTTATCTCTGCTAAGTTTACGGTTAGCGCAAAGCAGCATTAGCTTGGCTGTTGAACTCAGTAAGAACCACGCAGCATCTACAACCGCCGCAACAAAGAACATATTGACGAACGAAAGCTAAGAAGTAATGAATTTTGAGCTTGGCCTTTCTGACAAAATGAGTGATGGACTACAAAAGAGCGGTATTTTGCTTGGTTCCAACTTGTTGTTGTTTCGCCTGCTTCGCCATCTTTGCCTTCTCTCTGCGTCTGCCACTTGAAGACCCATTTGCAGACGATGATATGCGATGCCTGTACTCGGAAAAGATTTCGTCAAACGATGATGTGTCACTGTGCATCACATCGATCTTGCCATCAGCCAACACCCAAAGCTCTTTGCAAAAGCCACTAAGGAATGCTTGATTGTGCGAGACCATTAGGACGCTACCCTCAAAAGTATCCAAGGCATCGGAAAGCGACTCGAGGGTTTCAATATCCACGTGATTCGTAGACTCGTCGAGCAGCAGTAGTTGTGGTTCATTGGCCAATACAGTGGCAAAACAAAGTCGCATGCGTTCCCCGCCCGAAAGTTTGCCAATTGCTTGAAGCGCATGACTTCCACCGAGACCAAAAGCACCCAAATACTGACGAATATTGCCGGAACCTTTCTTCATGACTTTGGTGGCGGCTTTTGACTTACCGAGGAACTCTTCCGCATATTCAACAACCATCATATTAGCATATCTTTCGAGCTCCTCAACAGAGTACTGGGAAACATGCCCAATGGTGAGAGTTGGATGTTTCCATAGCGTACCTTTTGCCGAAGCACTGTCGATATCGCCTGTTATGAGTTTCACTAATGAGGACTTGCCCGATCCGTTTTTGCCGACCAGCGCCACCTTGCTACCACGCGTCACGCTTAAAGTCACATTGTCCAGAAGCAACCTATCTTCGGTAAAACCAAAGGAAAAATCCTCTATTCGTACTATATCATCACCTGGAGCGACGCCAGGAGGCCAGACTGGATTAGGAAATTTGATTTCGATAAGAGGGTCATCCACTTCGATGGTTACTTTTTGAGCAAGTCGCACACTCGACTCGTCGAGTGTTTTCAGCGATCGTAGCTTGTAACGCTTTCCATCTTCGCGGTAGTTTCCAATTCGATCCATCTTTTTCTCTTTGATCATCTTGGCCTGTCTTTGTTTGTTGGGGTCCGTCGATTTTCGGTTCGCTTGCTGCTTTTGAACAAAGGCCTCGGCTTTGGCGCGCTGTCGCGCTGCGGCGTCAAGAATCTGACTCTCTCGTGTCGCTTTTTCACCCTGCTGACGAATGTATTCAGAATAGTTCCCCGCATGATACGTAAGTCGTTGGTGTTGTAACACAACGATATCAGTACAAACGGCGTCTAGGAAACTCGAATCGTGTGATACCACAATCAACGTCCGATCCGTCTCGTTCTGTAAATATTCAATCAACCAGCTCATTCCGTGCAAATCGAGGTGATTGGTACATTCATCCAAAAGAAGTAAATGACACGGCAGAAAGAGCGATCGTGCTAATGCGAGTCTCATTCTCCATCCACCCGACAATTGACTAGTTTTCCCATGGATCATTTCGTCTGTAAACTGTAAACCTTTCAGTATTTGTTCCGCTCGTTCTTCTGCCTGATCGGCTCGAATGGCGTCGAGTTCATCCGCGATTTCGCCGAGACGCTCCGCTACGTGAGCCAACTCGTCTGGTGTGCACTCTTCCGATTCGAGCTGGCTTTCCATCATTTCCTGCTCTTCCAATAATCGTAAGCGATCTACATCTGCATCTACTAGTGTCTGTAAAGCCGACAGATCCGATCCCTCAATTTGTTGCTGTACCAGAATGATCCGCATATCATGCGGCATGCCTGGAATAGACTTTTGCACCAATCTACGCAGTAGTGTTGACTTCCCAACACCGTTCCTTCCCAGTAATCTAGCAGCGTGTCAAGTAGTAAACAGTGTTAGAAGAACGACTGATGATACAGAACAACCCATCGCTTGGCAATGCAAGGCAACGGAAACTCTACCTGTTGCAACGTACCCGTATCGATGACCGCGCATAATATCCATGGTAGAATTACGCAGCAGATCCATTCCATTGTCTAAAGAAATCGATACATCGGAGAGATGGATATTACTCTTGACCGAATTGACGGCTCCGGCGTATTCTCCTCTACCTCCTTTGCCTCGTCCGCCCCATGTTCCTTCTTCTTGTACAGTTTGCTCCCATGCACTGGCATTATCTTCTACAAATGATGATGTTGATTCCTGATTCTGAGAGCGATGTGTCTGCTTGCTCGCTTTGCTTTTTCGATTTTGGCGTTCGGGTGTCTTTGTTGCATTCGTTTCTTTGTCGGTAACACTGGCTTTTTCAAAAGATTGTGCGAGAGCTGTTCCTTCGTCTTCAAAACAATCTTTGATCTTGACCGGTACTCTGCTCGATAATTCCAGCCTAGCATTGTCAGATTCTGGTTGCCTTAACTGATGAATCTTCTGCAAAAGTATTTCCTTGGTCTCATTGTCATCGCCACACAGCGGAGAAAGAAAACCCTCCACATCTTCCGGCAATCCGTCCTCTAATACGCCAAGCACATAGTCTGTTACGTCGGAGCCCAACTCCGGAAGTCTTTCTTCCAGTAAATGCTTTATTGTTTCTAACATCGTGGCGGGTAGATGATAGAATTGCTTTTTATAAACGTCAACGGCGACGGCGTCTCATAATAAAAAAGCACGATCGGTAAAAACTCTTTTGGAGGTCGGAATGGGCTTCGCGATTGGGGTTCGGGTCTGGATCAAATTCGGTTGAATGCCAGACGCCAACAACTTTCGTTATTTATGGTCTTTGGTCTTTGTTGCTGAAAATGCACACCGGTACTCTTGACGACTCTTGAATACACGTTCAGGTACCGGTCCGCCATGTACCTGTAGAGCAGCAAAACGAAAATAAGAAACGCAATACCTGGTCGCAAGGCAGTTGCATTTAGTTTCACTTGCCTCCTCTTACCAGTATTCGTTGTTATTATTGAATAGCAGTCCTCAATTAAATACATCCCTTTAAGAATTCTGGGCTCAGATGTCGTCATTTTGGAAAAGCGGAATGGAACCGCAGCAAGAAAGAGACGCCGGAATGCGCGAGCGCGTTGCAGTGTGAGTGTTTGTTTGTCGAGAATGAGTTTGTTTCTTTTGCATTTTTTTATGTTCTGATTATTCCACTTTGTCTCTTTCTTTTGCGTTAGGACGGCTATTTATGCGGAAAAAATAGCGGCAGGTACTCCAGTGACACCCTCGTTGTTGCGTCAGTCAAATGCCATCGAGATGCCGATGTACGGCATGGCGCATGCGGATGTCAAAGCTTCGGCAGCCGGTGTCCGGGGTTCCTACAGCGCCGCTCAGGCGTATGCAGAAGAAGCAAAGGCCCATCGTGATGCGTTATTGGCGAAATACAGTTCCGCTTAGATGGGTTAAGCGCGAGACATTTGATATCACATTTTAATTCAATGTAATGCACTAGTCTGCTTGCTATATCGTAATTGATTCCATGTATAAATTTAGGAGTGACTAACTAAGCTTCGAAACTCTCAAGCAAGCCAGTGGTAATCTCATTGAGCGTTTCGAGTTGATGCAACTCGGCTAGATTTCGCACGAGCTTCAGCTCGTTCATTGTTTGATCGGAAGGTATGTCGGTCTCGCAGTCATCCGAACGCAGAGCCCAAGTCGAGACACGGCGCGTCTTGCGTACACGCAAATCTTGGAGTTGATAGCGCATGACTTTCTTCTGCAGCATGTGCACCAGACGGTGTTCCATAGCGACTACATCGTACGGTGTCCCACAGTCTTCACAAGCCCATTCATGATTCCATGTGTCTTCCTCTTCGTCACGGGGCGGGACATAACAGAGGTTTACATCTCGACTGTCTTGGCATTCGCTGCAAAACACATCCGGGAGAATGAGAGTGGGGCATGGATCCTTCCATTGCGCAACTCGGGCATACTCGGGTATATCCACTTGAGCCAGTAGACTTCGTTTCAAAGAGTGCACTTCCTTCGTTGTCTCGGGGTCGAGTTCCAAAACAGCAATGAGGTTCTTCACAAACTCAAGCGCCGGCATATTGGAGCGCGTAGTGTCATCGTTTACCAGTGGTGGCGGAATTTCGTCATCCGGTCCTTCTTTCATAATCTCATCGACAGCACGCGTCAAGTACGAAGAAAAGTGTCTTTCGACCAACGACTTTTGAAAGGCGGAAAGTTCGTTGCAATCTCCGGTAAGCAAGGAAGACGAACCAGAGTTTCCGTGGGCATGTAGCTCCATCTGCTTCTTCAAAACGTCGCGAGAAAACCGAGCAATGATGGCTTTGAAGTATTCCTGGGCCAGATGGCTGCCCAGGTAATTTGTCAGGCTCCAACCAGTTACCACAGAAGGAACGATGGCATGCGAGCCTCCGTTTTCAACAAACACCAGTTCGGCGTCAGGTTCCATTTCGTCTGCGGGTACTCTCTCCAAATGTATAGTTCCGAAATTGAACTCGTTCAGAAAGATGTAATGAGTATGAAACTGCTTCGGACGAAGCGAGACTTTGGAAAGAACACTGCCTTCTTCCGACTTGTTCTTGGCTGTGTTTATCACAAAGTCGACATACTCCTCGGCATCCGCGAGATCAATCTTGTTGGTTGCGACGGTGATGCGATTGAAAGAGGCGTAAATGATGGCACAACCTAGTCGTTGAAGTTCACCCAAAACCCTCAAAAACGTTGATTTCATGAGTGCATGCACTACTCTGTGAAGAGCAGGATCGTGAAGAAGCGTATTAGGATCTGAGATGAGTCGATATATATGGTGCAAGAGTTCATCTGCAACGAGACTGCCGTCGTGAAATGCGTCTCGAAGCCAGTTGCTGACCATGGAACGAATGATTGAAAGTGAAATCGAAGTGGACATTTCATCACCTAGAGGACCCGTGGCTTTTGTGGCTTGAAAGCTTTCCTGTAAGGCAGCGACGGACGTCGGCGACTCGGGCTTCTGTCCTATAGTCGAGTCCTGCTGAACAACTCCTGGGCCAATCGAAGCGATAGCTACAGACATGTCGGATAAAGCGGCGATTGCAAAATCCTGCACATCGATATCCACGCAAACTGATCTATACACTCCGGGGCGGCGGATGGTTGGGCTAATAAGATCATCTTCATCTTCCCACGCATCATCTAAGCTATAGAGGACAGTACCGCTCTCGTTTTGGGCAAAGGTGCCGCCGTTAAATGATGGCAGAAAATTTTCTCCGAGATCAGGTTTTCCAGGAATCGAGCTAGCCCATGAAAGAGCGGAATTTTTCTGCAGAAGGCGCGTCATGCCTGCGTCGAACAAAGTTATGTTCTCATCTGTTCCAAGGTTTCCCAAAGGGATCTGCCCATAGCGTGCGTACGAAACCCTTTTCGGGAACGAGATCACAACCATGAACAAGTAAGCTTCCAAAGACAGCTGAATGAGCGGCTGCTCCCAATTTAAAGCTGGAAGTGATGCAATAGCTGGGTTGTGCGCTGGACCGGGAGGGAAAGGCATGCTCAGCACAGGACACGAATTGAAAGAAGTCATGATTCGACGGAGTTGCCTTTGCTCCTTGCTACTATTGAGCAATAGAAACGCAGGCCCTGTACTGCTTTTGACAGCAGAGGAAATTAATTCATTGGCACCGGCGAGAGCTTGATCTTCGTTGTCCACGAAGTACAAGTTGCTAACTTCAATGTGGCTTTCGGGGAAAATGCAACTGTAGTCGGAGTCGAGTCCAGCGGAGTTTTGAATAGACTCAACGAGCTCCTTGAACATATTCTTACACTCCTTCAATGAAACGTTGCGCTGCGCTTTTCGACCGGATCCTGGTTTCACTATCCACAAGTTGCAGAACGAGCTGATGTCGAAATTGCCTTGCCCGGCATCGGTTGGTCGTGTGATGTCACCATTCTTGGTTTCCTTCCCAAGTGCACCGCTTCCTCCTTTGAGGTCAAATAAAGCAATGAGTCCTGTTTTTAGACTCGAATTGATTCGCACGTAGAGAAACAAACGTCGATATGAGAGTTGGGCGTTCAGATAGTCACCACCTGAAAGCTTGCCTACTCGTTTGAAGTCTTCAATTGTGTACGACTTCTTGTTGATCGCGTCTTGTGAACTCTCCAGTCGAACTGCGTGGCCAAGCTCGGAGAGTAAGCGCAACATCGAGGGACTCTTAGACTGGTATACACTTTCAATTGCGTGACCTTTTTTCGACGCTGGGGTCGATTGGGTAGAGACAATCAACCCAAGTCTTTTTCTTGTATACATGCTCGGGCAAAGATACTTCATAGAGAAATTGAGCTGCTTTGCAATGGGGAAGATGGCGTTCAACTCGACGAAAGTGCGTGATGTCGTTGGAAGAGTAAGTTAACTCTGTTCTCGAGGATATGTAAACAGTTCGTGGAACTGAAACAATAATTTTCTGGAGAGAGTCAGTGCCGACCATGGCCCATACGACAAATTCACCAGAGCCAGAGGACAACGAATCATAGGATGTCATCTCTCGCACTTCTACGATCTGCCACTCACGCCGGGCCTTCGAAAGCGCGGCTTCGCGGATATATCCTTCCATACTAGTTGCTGTCTTGGCTCGTTTTTCCGCATCGCCGTCATTCGATGAGGAACGTTGTGAGCGACGTTCCTTTCTACCCTTTCGCCACGAGGCTTTCTTCTGTTTTAGCCACACATCAAAGTTTTCTTTGGAGAGCTCGACTCGCTTTTCTGGCGGCGCATCATCATCACGCTCTCGTGACAATCCATTTCGAACCCTTTTGTGGACGACTGGAAGCTTTGGATTCCCTCCATTGGTTGCTATATCTTCGATGTCGACTAATGCGCTGCGTTCAGGACGCTTCACAAGCATTCCTGCGATGCTTTGCTGTTTGTTCTTGTCATTCATTTGATTAACTTTAGAGCCAAGCCACGCAGGGTGCTCGAGACGCGGGACGGGATTGGGGATATTTTGCAGTGCTGCTGGAATGGTAATAATCTTTTGGATGGTCTTGCCGAGTCGATCCAAATAATAGTCCCAGTCAAGAACATTTCGAATATCGAGAGCGTCGCCTTCCAGTCCTGGTGATTTTAGCCACTTCCGTAGATATCTTTGCGTTACGTTCGGTGACGCTTTCCAAATCGCTGTGGGCACAGCGCGCTCGGTGACAGGAGCTCCATATGGCTGCTCAGAAATGATGAACTTACAATTAAGTCCCTTGTCCCGGATCAGCTCGGCACCCAAGAACTCAGCAAGACGACGAGCTGTCGTTTGTGATGTTCCTTTTGACCACCATAGTCTTCCAATTGACGACTCATGTTGCGGTTTTCGCTGATCAGGTCGACAAGCTCATCTTCATCTAAATTTTCACCTCTAGTCTCAATAACGTCGATCCAATGGTTGGCTACGTCGGCAACGCTGTCGTAACACTCTTTTAATGATCCACCGTCAAGGAATCGCTCGAACACTTGTGATTGAAACGTTTTGATAAGCTCCAGCTCACCACGTCGCTTCAGCTCAAAACCCTTGAGTTCTGCTAGAGACCCGTCGAAGTTGAAGACGGCATAACGCTTTTTCAGCAACTTGCCTTCTTCCGTGCTTGCTGGCAATACCATGCATCGATACGGTCCGTCGACCTCGAAGAAAATAGAACATTCACTCCGAGTCTCATAAATTCCTCTTTCTGGATCAACTAGGACTTGGTACTGATGGTTGGTAAACTCATCTTGGCATGCCGCGTTCAACATGACACATGGATATTCAAGTTTCAGCTTTGATCCATCCTCCGCGAGGAAAGAATAGACATCAGGGAATGAACCAGGCAAGATGCACCAGATACCGTCGGTGTCCAACTCAAGAGGCCGCCCGATTTGTTCCACAAGTCGACGCGCCTGTGTGATAATATCTGCTCCGTTCTTTGTAACAATACCAGCCATTTCCATAGATCTCCAGCGCGCTCCTTTTCGCATCACATACCCGTAAAAACTGTTCAAGATGCACTTGTGCGCCACCTGGAGCGAGTCATACACTAGCAAACGATCCTCGCATTCTTTCTTCGTTGCAGGGTCTGTTGCATTTTCCGACTTTTGCTCCACGTCTTTTCAAAGCTTTGTACTCGTATCGTCGGTCTCGGAACTGACGAACTGTGTCAACGTAGAAATCGTTCTCTCTCATACAGACAACATCTTCGCGCAGTTTCTCTTCAGTGATCTTGGTTTTCTTGTAGGCCTTATTTGCATATGTCTTCAGGCGACTTGCAACTAAAGCTGCTTGCTCGCTTTCCGGTAACTGGGAGAAGGGCACGCCGTCTTGAAATACTTCCCTCGACAGTTGATCTTTCGTACGATCGTACTCCATTTTCGTCGCAGGGTTGTAGTCACCGCGCCAAATCCAAGGCATGCGGCGTTTGCAATTGTTTTTGGATTGATTGAAATCACAAGCTGCACACGTAGCGTCGTCAACGATAGCACCTGGCTGTAGACGATTACTCAAAATAATGTTCGGGTACATGGCGCCGACGTCCAAGTGGTAGATATACGGCGTTTCTTTGCGTTTAGGTCGATCGCGGAGCTTCTCTAGTTCCTCCACAATCTTACTGCGGATCTGGAGAAGGAGTGCGTTAGTTGAAGAACCACGTAAAGTGCTATTGCCTGGCGCCGTGCATTACATACCTCATCGTAATTGACAAAATCTTCCTTTTTCTTTCCCCCCTCGACTTCAATTGCAAACACCAAGTCACGGTCAATATTGTCGATCAGTTGCTGGAAAGCGCTAGGCTTCAGATCAAAATCATATTCAATATCACTACGATACACACCCGTTTCCAAACACTCTACTTTTCCACCAATGTACGTTTCACTTTCCAATAAATGTCCCTGATGGAACTTGGCCAGAGGATCCGTTTGCTTATTGGGACACAAGATATTCTTCGACGTAGCTTGAGTCATTAAGAGCGTTTCGCACAAAGTACCGCTGCCTTTGCGCAGGACATCCTCCGGTCCCATGGGAATGATCGTGCACAAGGAAAAAATGAACAAATGAACATACTTCTCGTACAAGTAGTAGGTGGCCACCGCATCGGAGACCGAATACGTGGCCATGTGAACCGGCTTACGTCTCGCAAACTCGACCATGTCTTCTGGGTCCACTTCCACTGGGTCATATCCCAGCTTATAGCGGGTCACTGCCTTCAAGCCTTGCGCTCCTTGAGGTAAGTACGAATCTCTTTGTACCCAATGAAAAGCATCCAAGTGAACACAACTTAGACCACGAAATTCGTCTTGGATGCGCTCGACACCAATTTCTTGAAAGATATTGAAACCATGGTGGGCTGCGCGGGTCTCCACAAACGGCCAATCGAAAAAGTCACCGTTATAGGTTACAACAATCTGGGGCGCGTGCTTTCGGTATTCGGAAAAGAAGCGCTGTAGCAATGCTTTCTCATCCGGCTCATTGAAGATCTGAAAGGGACCGGGATACTGCTTATCCGGTGTGTATTCGAAATCAGCAATGTCTTGTCCGACAATATCTCGACTGACAATCAGGTAGCCTTGACTGCCCCGGGGGTACGGACCATGTACGAAATCATAAAAATAGTATCACGTTCCGCATTGGGGAATTTCAGAGGATCTTTTGTACATTCGATATCAAAGGCCAGAAACACTGGGTCGGCTTTGTGCTCCTTGTCGGCATCGACCAACTCGACTCCGTACTCTTCATCGGCTTGCACAGTGTACCAGGTTCCGGCACGAATCGAGCGATCGGTGCAGACGCGCACCACGTACGGTACATCGTACTCTCTCAAGTCGCTCAACAGCGAAAGCGGATCTTTGAGAACTTCGTCGTGCAACGATGCGTCGTTCATTTGAAAGGAGACGACTGCCTTGGATCGCTGAGCATTCTTTTCCACAATCGAGCGTAGCTGATCGCGAACTAGTGTGAGCTGACTCACGGTGTCAAAGACGAGTTGCAACAAGGGTCGTCCGTGTCTGTTTTTGGGGGCCAAATGATTCGGCTGATCCAAATCGATGCGATGAACGACGTTGACACTGTGCACTTCGAACTGACGCATCAACGTTGACGTGAGCAACTCCAAGGCAATGTCGGGTTGTGTAACCTCCTCTAAATCAGGCAGAATGTAGAAAAAGGTCGATAAAGTACGGTTGCCTTGAAGTTGTCTTTGCCGGATTCCGAGAGAAAGTACAAATCAAGGCCCGAGCGTTCACCGATCGATCCGTCGGTGGCGGGTACCTGTGTGGTAAAACGAGCGAACCAGGTGAAAATTTTATATCAGTTGTTGCGTTTAGAAGTAAGTAAAAACGTCTTCATCGGAGAGTCCTTCGATAGCGTACGTACCGTCGTCGGAAGAACATTGTAAAGCCAACCACGCCTCGGTTGCGTTTTTTCCTTATCAATGACAAACTGATCAATCCCAAAGGCCTTTTCTACATTTTCGGCAGCAACTTGTTTCCGCTTTCTTCGTTCCGCCGCTAACGCGGCCTTGGCAGCGGCATCGTCGGTATCTCCCGATCGATATGAGGTACTGCCACCAAACTGACGTTGATAGGACGTTTTCTTCTGCATCGATTGCCCGAAGACTTTCCGCTGCTGCTGAAAGCCTGGCATCTTGTAAAACTCAAATGTCAACACTGCTTTGTTCACTTGCTGTTTTCGGTCTCTTGCTGTTTCTTATTTCAGAGATGTGTTTTGCAACAACAATGAGCATTGTTATGCTTTCGCAATAGTTGTCCATTGGCGCCACATCTTGGCTTGCTCGAGCGCGCCGTGGGGGAAATGGAGGTGGAGATTTTCCGTTTGAAAAAAATAGCTCAAAGTCGTACACTTTTTTAGCGCGGGAAAACGTTGAAGAGCGCCCGTCGAGCCGAAATCTTATGACTATGATGTAAAGAGTATCGTCTATATACCCCGACTGAATTTCATTCCAGTCCCGCCAATTGGTTTTGCCTTTTATGATCGCGACGATCGCAATGACACAAAAAAAGACGCGCATTATTGCGAAATAATAACATTCATAATTCATCCGCATTTGCTTGTTGACTAACCCTTTCAAACGAAAACAACCAGATAAAATCAAAGAAAGATGTCGAAATCGAAAGATCCTTCACCAAGTGAAGTACAGATACAGAAAAGCCCCGCCGAATTCTTCGCGGAACATCAAGCAATTGCGGGCTTTGACAATCTCGGCAAATCCTTGTATACGAGCATCCGTGAATTGGTGGAAAACTCCCTCGATGCTTGCGAATC
Source organism: Fistulifera solaris (assembly GCA_030295235.1). Lineage (NCBI taxonomy): Eukaryota > Bacillariophyta > Bacillariophyceae > Naviculales > Stauroneidaceae > Fistulifera > Fistulifera solaris. The sequence goes on along the minus strand of AP026127.1, from coordinate 950,000 downwards.
CGCCAATATTCTGCCGGAAATATCCGTTCATGTCACAGAATACACGCAAAAAGAATTCAATAAAATCGCCGGACTCGCCGAATCGCCACGGAAAAACGCGAATGATCGAGAACTTTTTCATAAGAAAACCAAGACTCCCAAAAAGCCCCCCACCGAATCACAGCTCACGCAAGAAACGAACGAATCTTCCACAAAGAAACGCAAAACGGCCTCACAAGATGCGTATTTTCGCATTGTCGTGCAAGACAATGGCTGCGGCATGGAACACAACGCGATCCCCCATTTGCTCGGAAAGGTCTTGTCGGGGAGCAAATACGGTGTGCGGCAAACGCGCGGCAAATTCGGACTCGGAGCCAAGATGGCGTTGATTTGGAGTAAAAAGTCGAGTGGGCAGCCGGTTCGGATTCAAACGGCGCATCGCCGCTCGGGGACGGACATTCCGACGCATTGCAGTGTTTGTGTTCTGGATATTGACATTTCCAAGAATGAACCCATTATCATGGAGCACACGAAGTACGTCAACAAGGACAATTTCATCGGAACGAGGATGGAACTGTTGATTGCGGGAAATTGGACGACCTATCGATCCAGAATCGTCCAGTACATTCAGCAACTGGCGATCATCACGCCGTACGCGTATTTGCAACTCGATTACGAGAACATTTCCGAACCGCAACGAAATCTGCAACTTCAATACCAGCGTCGTTCCGAACAGATGCCTCCACCGGCGGCTACCGTCAAACATCATCCCTCCTCGGTTAACAATATCATTGTGCAACAATTGATTCAAATGACACGAGCCAAGACTTTGGTGAAATTCTTGTCCACGGAACTGGCTTCGGTGAGTCCGGCGATGGCCAAGCGTCTGATTGGGGAGTTGAACGAAGTGGACGAAGAGATGGATCCGCGTGAATTGACCGATGCACACATTACTCGATTGGTGCAGCTACTGAAACGCGTGGAGATCTTCAAGGCGCCCGATGGAAGTTGCTTGAGTCCCTTGGGAGAATACAATCTCAATCTGGGTATTCAATTCGTGCAGAAACCGGATTTGATTGCCACGGCTCGTGACAAGCCAGCGGCTTACGAAGGACATCCTTTCTTGGTAGAAGCCGCTGTCAGTCTGGGAGGGAAAACAATGAAAGAAGGCATTACAGTGGTACGATTTGCCAATCGGATTCCTTTATTGTTTGAGAGCGGCGCGGATGTATCAACGCGTGTCGCAAATAGCAAGATCAAATGGTCTTCGTACAAGATTGATTTCAAACGGGACAAAATCGGAGTCTATGTGAGCATCGTGAGTACCAAAATACCGTTTAAAGGGACGTCCAAGGAATACATTGGAGACGATGCTACCGAAATCCAGCAATCCGTAAAACGCGCGCTACAGTCTTGTTGTCAGCAGCTCAAAGTTCATTTGGTGAAACGGACCGCTCTCAAGGACGCGAAAGAGCGGTCCAACCGACTCCGTAAGTATATACCGGATGTCAGTCGATCGCTTCACGGCATACTTGAAGGAATGCGCAAGCGTCGGGAAGAGGGTGACGTAAATGGCGACGAGCAGACATCGACGGCTTCGCCCTCCAAGCGGCTTCGACTTGACCCACACCGTTCCAGCCAAATGATTCAAAAGTTGAGGAGCGGTGAGATGAACGAGGCGTTGATTACAAAGGCTCTGAATCAAGCTATTCGAGATCATCAACCGCAACAAGACGAGCAAATCATCGTTGCCGAAAAGGCTACACCATTGTTTTTAGTGCCATTGTACAATCTTGACGATCCCCAGTATGATGTGCACGACGTCCTGTTCACTTTTCGGCCAATCCAACCTATTCTTAACGCGGTGTCGTCAGCATCTTCTCCGGAAACAACACATTAGTGGTTACTGCTGTATTGTTAAAAATTAGCATTCTATATGACTTTATGGAGACTTCGTGCGTGTTAGCTGCAATTGTCGTAATCAATGATTAGTCCAATGTTTGAGGATTGAAGACATAAATGAAACCATTCGCGAATTGAGGCAAGTTCATACTGTAAACAGGCATTGCGCGAGGTTGACGGAACGGGTTCATCTGAACGGATTCCCGACTATTGCCAAGGCTGGCACACTGGGCGCCGCTCATTTCGTTGTAGTCGGTAAACATTCCGATTACCGATGGCTTCCGATGTAGATATTCCACAACGTTTCTCCAGCTGGGATATGCGAACAAGCCGGCATTGAATGCGACAACAATGTCTGGTGAACCATGACAGTCGAAATCAGGATCCAGCGAATCGCCGTAGGTTCCACCAACCAAAGTAACTACGAGACGCTCGTGAAGGGGTATCTCTAGCTCGTTCGACATGTTCGCTCTAACATTATCTGGAAGCATATCTTGTCGAACCACGAAAACCAGCTGAAGGGAGACATTTTGAGGAAGCAGAAACACAACTTCTCGAAAGATGTCCAGAAAGTTTAGTTCCTTTTCCGCACCAACAATGTGAACTCGTAGTGGTCGATCAAGCATTCGAGCAACCGTACATGGCACTTGGCCATATTCTACAATGAGATGGTACAACGTCAGAGGGAAGGTCATGAGCAAAGCAACAATGCTGGATTCAGGAATTTCCCGCAAGCGGTAGTAATCTTGCCAAGAGTGCAGTCGCAAAAAGCCAATCTCATTTCTGTTTCCCCACTCGGTGAAGATACTATCGTTCAGACATTCTTCTTTTGGAAGCCCAATTGTAACAGGGTAGAAGCCTTCTTCGTAAGTCTTTCGTTTGGTTACATCGACTGCTTGGGCACTTTCACTGGACCCACCCGCCCAACCGTCCATTTCCGTCCTCCACCAGGAGGAACAAGTTTCTCGCGTAATACCATGTTCGGCTAGAAACTCCGCATAAGGGTCGTCCGACAACTGGAATTCCCGACCTACCAGCCTTCTGGTCCATACGTCAATATGATCAAATGTGGACAGCTCGATGCGCCTCTCCGTGTATAACCAAAACGTTGCACAAAAACACTCATGCGGCCATCTACAAGGCGCGCACACCACTCGGTTAGAAAATTTCATTCTGGGTAAGAACAAGGGTCAGCAATAGACTCACCCTTCTCGTCGACACATATCGTTGCAAAAGTAAACGCCGTGACAACCAGTACAAAGCTCGCTCGCGGGTCGTCGACAGTGCAAACACAAAGGTACGCTAGTAACAAACTCCTTACGTTCCCCCCTCATCACAAGGCTGTAGCTTTCCTTTAGTAGTTTGTCTTTCATCATCACTTTCTTCCTCTTCTTCACTACTTTCGTCGCGCTTTTGCATGACAGACGCTAGTTTTTGCACCGCAACCTGATCGTGATAATTGCTCTGTGCAGCCCGCAATAACCATTTGGGAGCCTCACAATTCTTCATTCCTAACAAAGACAAAATACTGGATCGCAAATCGGGGCTACCACAACACGCCATTTCTAACTGTGCCGCGGTGAGGGCTTCGGTTTTCTGTGGTCGTTGAAGGATGAGGACGGTTCCATGAAAGCGCATCGCAAACAAACCACACGCCATAGCCAAACGAGTCGCTCGAATATTCGGTAGATTGGTTCGATTGCTCGTAGGATTATGGTACACAAACAAGCCCGGGGAGCCGTCGCTGGGGCGGATCAGCAGTGTCGGAATTACATTATCTGGATCCTCGTCGTCTTGTTCGTTTAAAGACAATACTTTGCGTTGCAACGACCTTAGAAACTCTTGATCATCATACTCCCTGTCGGAATGGATAAGGATGTCTTCTAAGGGACAAGAAAGCGATGCTGAAATGTATACAGCATTATAACAACTAATTTGTCTACCACTCATCGTTTTAGCTTGAAAATGGAAAAGAAGACGGTGCTGCATGCTGCATCATTTTTATTCATGACTGAATGGTTTCCAGTCATGATTACCTTGAACCAACACTTTGGACCTACAGTAATCTGTTAAAAGGCAATGATGCGCAAAGAAATCAACATTTGGATCGAGTAGTGCATTTATAATGATGCTAGGAATATTTATACATGTAGACGACAAATGTGGTTCAACCAGGTAGCAAAATGAATGGATGTCAAATGGCGGTCTGGTTCGGAACATATGCATTCATGACTGAAATTCAATCGTGAAAAAAGGTCGTCTACACATTGGGACTATAGTATAACCTGCATGAGTTTCATGCTCTACCATTGAGCTCGTTTGAAACAAAACAGGAAATCGGGAAAATGATGTAACACGATTCGTCCTTCATCGTCTCCATTTCAATGTTCCGGATACGAATGCAAAACTCGACATGAGGAAGCGTCGGCCAAGCGAAAAGGCCCTCACGCTCACGCATTCCCCAGACTTGTAATCCTTAAACCTTACTGCAGCTAACATTGTCTGTAATACGTACCGTTGACGTGGTTTTTCGTCATTCCGAACCGAAGATGTTTCAATTTGAATTCGCTATGGCCACAAATGAAGCTAATCAATCATGCAAGCGTTATAATCGTACGCGATGAAATGTACAAATGACAAATGACCGAGTTGATCGCGAAACGTGAAGATGCCTTAAAGAGCAAAAAAAGTAAAAAAGTCGTCGTCCACGAACCTATTACAGTTTACAGTACATTGGTGTTGAAAATGAAGCTTCTTGGGTATGTTTCGGAAATCTAACTCGTTATAAAAAAGTATCGAGCGAAGCAGATCATGATGTTCTTCTGATGTTCTCTTGGGCTTCTTTCTTGCGTTTTTTGGCTTCTTCGGTTGCCGCGTTTTCAAGATACAAGCAACTGACCTTTTCGTCGGCTGTTGATGGATTTCATTTGTATCAAAACATCGCGTGAAAAGTGAAAGAAAGACGCCTTGTTGTGCTAAACATGACTTTTCACGATGAAGACGACGATTTGAATACGAAAAGCCTCGAAACTGGCGAGCCGTCCGTGTCCCATGCGAGCACAACGGGCTCGAGTTCGTTCGGCCGATCCGACACACATCGGGTGACCCGATCCAAATATATTGTGGCTGCTGTTATCTTGGTTGCGGCTGTTCTCGTGGGAACTCTGACATTTGTTTTCGCTAGAAATGGAGAAGAAGATGATTTTGAAAACCAGGTACGTTTGCAGTTGCGAAAACAATTGAGTAGAAGTTGATCGCGTGTCTTACAAGTCTTTGATTCTACAGTTCAGTGAATACGCTGTTGAAATTGCCAATATCATTATCCAAGAGGCCAATAGTGCCCTTGCTGCAGGAAACAGTCTCTCTGTTTCAATAACATCTTTGTCCTGGCCTCTTCCGGAGCGTGGCCTCAAGTCACCATACCCGACTTTGAACTACGAGGCTACCACAACAATATCTTATCCAAAGCACTGCAGGTATCGCTTGCCCCTATGGTTCGTGCGGACGAAAAGGAAGAATGGGAGATTTACGCTCAACAGAATGAAGAATGGATCGACGAGGGACTATCTGTCGCGAAAGAACGCCAGCTCAGAGAAAACTACCAGGAAAAGAATGAACCCATCGAAGACTTTGTTTGGCGCTTCTCCGATGGCGACTCGGGAACGAACGTGGTTCAAAATGGTGAAGGTTTCGACTTGAATGGTGTCAACTACTTTGCCCCTCTGTGGCAACAGAGCCCCGCCCCTCATGACACACAAATTGTGAATTACGACATTCTATCGCATCCCGTTATCCAGCGCTTGTTCCATGCAATGCAGACGACTAGTCAACCGGTCTTTTCTGAAGTAGTTGACCTTTCTTTCATCTATAAAGGCGCCATTGAAGATGACTTCGAGCACCCTCACACGTATGTGTTATACCCAGTGTTCAGATCGTTCACAAAAGACGGTCAAAGCCATACATCCCATGACATCGTTGCTTCGTTGATCATGGTCTTGCCATTTGATGAGCTATTTCTGGATATGATCCCAGAGGGAGTAAATGGTATTGATGTTGTGATGGACAACACATGTGGCCAGCAGTTCACCTACACGATCAACGGCCCAGACGCTTACTTCGTTGGAAGCGGTGATTTCCATGACAAAGCCTATGACTACATGGGACTTGCGGTTGAATTCGGCGACCACTCCAGATTCGCGCATACCGAAGAGAGTTGCGACTACACCATTCATGTCTACCCTACTTCAACTTTCGAAGACGAATACCATTCAAACAAGCCTGTTGTGTACACAATCGTTGTTGTTTCCGTCTTCGTGTTCACAGCCCTTGTCTTTCTTCTTTACGATTATCTTGTTCTTCTTCGACAAAGAAAGGTAGTGGAGGCAGCCCGCCGAACCAACAAGATTGTTACGGCTCTCTTCCCTTCAAACGTCCGTGACCGAATTTTAAAAGATGCCGATGAGCAAATTCAAACTCAAATGAACAAGAAAAGCTTTGGTTTTGGCGCAAAGGCCCAGCTCAAGGACTTTGTTCACGACGAAAACGTTCTCGAAAACGGAAACGCGTTTGATAGCAAGCCCATTGCAGATCTCTTCCCTGAAGCGACAGTCATGGTACGTTGGTCGTTGAATTTTCAAAGCAAAGGCATCACTTTTGATCCAGTCAACTCATTTTGCAACAATTATTTATAACTTCGTGCGCAGTTTGCAGATATTGTTGGTACGTACACTTCCAGAGTTTGCACCAGAATATTCGCAAAATACTTTACAATCGACTCACTTTTTTAACTTCTTTATTGCAGGATTCACTGCATGGTCAAGTGTGCGAGAGCCAACTCAAGTTTTCTCACTCCTTGAGACTGTGTACCACGCATTCGATGAGATTGCGCGCAGCCGACGTGTTTTCAAGGTCGAGACGGTTGGCGATTGTTACGTCGCAGTTGCTGGCCTCCCCGAGGCTCGCAAGGACCATGCTGTGGTCATGGCTCGCTTTGCTCGTGACTGTCTTCACAGGATGAATGATCTGACCAAGAAACTCGAGTTGACACTTGGACCTGATACCGGTGATCTTTCCATGCGAATCGGTTTGCATAGTGGACCTGTCACCGCGGGTGTGTTGCGCGGTGACAAGTCTCGGTTCCAGCTGTTCGGTGACACTGTCAATACGGCTTCAAAGATCGAAAGTTCTGGTTCGAGAAACCGCATTCACCTTTCTACCGAAACCGCCAGTCTTCTTGAGGCTGCTGGAAAGGGTCATTGGCTCAGGAAAAGAGAAGATGTCATCAGGACCAAAGTAAAGGGGGATATGCAAACATTTTGGCTCGAAGTCAAGGCTCCGTCCATCGCCCCCACCGGATCATGTGCATCGGACGGTCAAACTGAAGAGAGCATTAGCCCGTTCGAGGCCAAGAACTTGGAGCAAGCAAAGGCGGCCAAGAAAGAGGAGAAAGCTAAAAGCAAGACTGATATGGATGAGGACAAGCTGCGACGCTTGGTGGATTGGAACTCGGACGTGCTTGCTCGTCTCCTTCGCCAGATTGTTGCGCATCGCAATGCCATCAAGAAGCTGAGAGGAACCGTGTCGAGTAGTACACCTGCAACACTCGAAATAAAGTCTGGCGGCACTGTCATTGACGAAGTGAAAGAGATCATCGAACTCCCCGAGTATGACCCTTTGGCAGCCCAGTACCAGGAAGATCCTCAAAGTATCGATCTCGGAGAAGCGGCCCAGAAACAACTCCGTGACTATGTGATGCTTGTTGCAACTTTCTATCGCGATAACCCATTCCACAACTTTGAACATGCATCGCACGTAACCATGTCTGTGGTGAAACTCCTAAGCCGAATCATCGCTCCTGATGTGAACTCGAAGAACGCGAACAACCAGGACCATGCGGCTACTCTTCACGATCACACTTATGGCATTACGTCGGACCCGTTGACCCAGTTTGCATGTGTGTTTGCCGCGCTGATCCACGACACGGACCATTCCGGTGTTCCCAATGCTCAACTGGTCAAGGAGGGCGCGGAAGTCGCCAAGATTTATGATGGAAAGTCTGTTGCCGAGCAGAACTCGGTCGACATTGCGTGGGATTTGCTGATGCACAAGAATTACAAAGACCTCCGAAACTTGATCTGCGAGACCGATGAAGAGATGCGTCACTTCCGTGAGCTAGTCGTCAATTCCGTCATGGCTACTGATATCGTCGATAAAGAGCTCAAGGCACTTCGCAATGCACGCTGGGAGAAAGCTTTTGCGGAAGAAAATCAGGTTGATTCTCGCGAGAACAACAATCGCAAGGCAACGATCGTCATCGAGCACTTGATTCAAGCTTCCGATATTGCTCATACCATGCAGCATTGGCACATCTACCGCAAGTGGAACGAACGTCTTTTCCACGAAATGTACGATGCGTGGCGCAACGGACGTTCTGAAAAAGATCCGTCCGAGTTCTGGTACAATGGCGAGATCGGTTTCTTTGATTTCTACATCATCCCGTTGGCCAAGAAGTTGAAGGAATGCGGTGTATTTGGTGTATCCAGCGACGAATACTTGAACTACGCTCAGAAAAACCGCGCCGAATGGGAAGCTCAAGGTCACCAAGTTGTCGAGAAGTTGGTTGAAAAGTACACGGCGGAGTACGCCAATCACCAGGTGCGCTTGGATGATATCCAAGATGCCGACAATGTTCCGTTACGTTCACGCATGTTCCGCAGCGATACCTTATCGGATGATGAGGGCTTTCTTGCGGAAGTTGAGAAGCAGATCAATGACGAGGACGGTGATTTGAGCGAGAAGAGTCAGGAAGATCTCGTAGCTCGCGCTTCCAGTCGCTTGACACGCGGGGCTTCGAAAGAGAAGTTGTAGTGTTTCATTTTTCAATTTATTTGATTTTTTTAGTTTAATAACGAAGCCGCATCTAATGAACAAAGCGTTTCAGCGTTGTCTTCTTTTTCTTATTTCGCATCGCATCATATCTATGCCCCAAAATAGCGCAACGCGCATAACACGCGATTTTTTCCTCGTCGTAGATCGATACTCAGGACTGAAATACATTACAGTCGTGGCAAAGGTCTTCTACATTCTGAGGATATAGCCTGCTGAGAGTTTTTTTTTACCGTTACCTGGTACAGTACAGTACAACGGAAACCAGATTGGACTTTGGACTTTTCACGAAGTTGTGGACGATCTTTTTTTATCTGTTGCACTGCGCTCCATCTTCATTTATCATTTATCATTCATCCTCTAGCATAACCTTTACCAAGTGACCTCGAACGAATTCTGCTGTGCAACTCATGTGTCCTCGGCTATGATTATTCGAGCGAAGCAGTGGCTTTATCTATCGTGCTGCTGTGTTGCAATCGAAGCAATCAATCGCAGCGAATTGACGACGGCGTCCGACGTCTCGTCTCAATGGATCAACTTTCCGCGCTTCAACAAGGACGCAACCGAATTAGTATGGAGCGATGAATTTGATGTCGATGGTGCCCCGGATCCGGAGTCTTGGGGATACGATACAGGAGGATGGGGATGGGGCAATAACGAGCTTCAATATCATACCGATCGTCGAGAAAATAGCTTCGTTAAAGATGGCCTTCTTCATATCGTCGTGCGAAAGGAACAATACGAAACGAACGCCTATACTTCGGCGCGTCTCCTTACCAAAGGAAAACGAGAATTTCAGTACGGACGTATCGAAGCTCGAATTCGACTTCCGCGTCAATTTTCGGGCTTGTGGCAGGCGTTTTGGATGCTGGGTGCGAATTTCGAATCCGTCGGATGGCCCGGTTGCGGAGAGATTGATATCATGGAATGGGTCTACAATCTCAATGGCTATGGCTTTCCTCAAACACGCGGCAACGCGACGCGAAGTTCTGCGCACGGACCGGGATACAGCGGTGGAAACTCGGAACATGCGGATGTTTACGGCATCACGGACGGCTTTCATATCTCTATGCTCTGGAATGGACGGACACTGAGCTGCGTTACTTGCTCGACGACCGTCATTTCGCGACTCTTACACCGGATCCTTGGGTATTCAATCATCCATTCTTTATCATATTAAATGTTGCTGTCGGTGGTTGGGGCGGCACTGTGGATCCTTCAATGGTTTTCCCAATGGAAATGACGGTCGACTATGTTCGAGCTTATCAGTTTCCTACATCTTATCTTTGCAAATGAAACAAAATCACGGACTAGAAACAAGTAGGCAAGGAAGAGAAAGAGCCCTGTCACACGCTACTTCCCAGCGGTCATCAAAGAAAAAGTGATCTCGAAAAGCAAGCTTGGATGGTTTTGTGAGTACGCTACGACTGTTTTTCATGATTAAGGACCCACCACGGAAACCAGGATTTCATGAATTCAGTCTGCTTTGCAGCTTGTTGCTGTCCCAGGCTCTCCGCTTATCAATCATACCGAGGAAAGTTGACGATTGCGGGGGATTGCGTTCGCGCTGGACGACCTGATGGCCGAGTATGCGCGGTCCTAGTTTCGTTCTCAGTTGGCATCATATACGACCCGTATCTGCGTTGTCATTTGAAACATTTGTACGGTAAACGAAACAAAAATGATACTATAGCTTTTAAGATGCAGGATTATGGATAGGGGTACACTGAATGCTAAGCAGCGGCTGCTGAACTAGGCTCTTGATGCAGCAACGCGTTGAGAGTGAAGCTTTCAAGATGGCCTTTCATACAATCCATTATTTCATGATTCTTTTCCTCTTCCGCCAACAGAAAGCGTTGAAGAGCGATCGCCATTCGAGTAACCTTCCCGAACGCCACCTTGGCTGCAGCAAACTGCCCGACTTCAACTAAAATGCAGCCTACATTATTGTACAGAGCCACCATAAAGAAATCCGCAATGGCCACATTAGTAACTCCCGCAATTCCTGTTCGCTCCAAAATGAAAATGGCTTTTTCAAATAAACACAGGGCGCGGCAGAGTAGTTGCTCTCTTCTTGACGGCGTGAGCTTTGGTGCACCCGAAGAAGTTAACTGTTTGAAAGTGAAGCACAAATCGACTACGCCAAGGTTGTAGATGAATATCGCGGAGATAATCGATTGCGTGGCAACAGTGTCATCGTAGATCTTTAAAACAGACTCATCCAAACAAAGTCCTTGCGTGTGGGGAATAGTATTGCTCCCGAAATAGTTTTCTTCATGACCAACTTGCTGCTCGAGTGGAATGAAGGCAGTCTGTGTACCCGCCGCCGAGCAGAAAGGATGATGGAAGGTTTGATTGCAAGGAATGAACTCTGTTAAGCTTCCCAACAGGCATTGGCGAAATAGTTGCTCGGCGTTGGACAATTTGCCGAGTCGGAGCAATTCAACGCCGCGGTTATTTAATTTCAAGATATCCGAGGCATGCATGATGTGTTTGCGGTGGAGAAAGTTATTACGGAGTATAAATTAGAAAACGGATCATCGATCTTTTATGAAGAGACTTGGAGCCTCGTCTATCCAAAAAAAGATGCGGTGTTTGCAAGATCGAAGACCCAATAAAACTTTGTTCTTGTCCAATAATTGCGAACACACAACGAAAGGCCATTGTTTATAATATGAAGATTGTAGTACATTATCTCAATGAACTAGATGATATTTTGTAGACGGGGGACCTTGCTCCGTACGTGCGTTTCTGCCATTCATCGATTATTCCTTGTCTTTTCATAATGCTCACAGTTAAGTGGAAGCACAGTAGCAGTAGCTCTGTAGTCCCGATTCCCATTGCCGTATTCAGTCTTATTGAGCTAGCTCTATTCTCCATTGTAATACTGTAATACTGTATTCTAAAATTTCTATTCGCTGTTCGCTACATTCCTCACAACTCACAATCACAATCCCATTCACTCTTTCTCTTTCTCCTCTTCACCTCTGTCTACGCTCTCCATTTGAGATTTTTTTTTAAAAAAAGACTTCACCTTAGCCAGGCCGTTTTACGTTTTACTTTAAGCTCCCGCCTCCCGCTCCCACCTCCCACCTACACTAAGCACTAAATCTCGCAACTCTCAACGCTTAACTCTCACTCGCAATCTTGCGGCGTCGCATGCCATCTTTGTTCCTCCCAACTGTCTTTACACTTCACGTCATACAAGTGCATACAGCTGTCTTTACTCTCAGCTCTCACTGACTCGCTGACTCGTCTCTCGTCTCACAACTCACAACTCCCAATCAGCAATCAGCCCCAGCGCCCCCAGCCCCAAGGTCTTCGTCCTTCGTCCTAGTTCGTAGATCGTAGACCGTGTTCTAACAATTGAGACTTAGACTTAGAAGTTTAACCTTAGACGTAAAGTATATCCGTATCACATGTCAGTCACAGTAGCTGAATTCCAATAAATGTTAAAGTTACCATGACAGCAACACAGCAACAAACAACCAGTGAGAAGTGAGAAGTGAGACCAAAGGCGGAACGAAGATCGGAGACGTCGGAGACCGAAGATGCTCTAGAGAGAGACCTTTAAAGACTTGTAGATTGGTGACTTGTATTTTGCATGTATGCTTGAGGCTTGAGACTCTTGTCTCAGCTCTCAGTCTCTCTAGTAGAGGTCTCTCTCGACAACGAAGGGTACGGAGTAGTTTTTACCCAAGAGTGAATTAGAGAACACATTAGAGTTATAATTTGATACGGAGTATTTCATTGCAAATTGTTGTTGTTGAGAGTGAGTCTTTTCAATCATACTTGGTTATCCTCTACATTTGAGTCTGATTGCGGCTGCTCCTTCTAACGAAACCTCAGCTAGATTGACGTCAACGCCAAAGATGACGAAAGTGGCAAGGCTAATTTAGCTTTTCTGGGAGGCAAGTGGTTCTTCTCATTCCCAAAATTAACGTTTTTTTTGCTTTCATGTCAAATCATCATATCTAGTCTACGAAGAGAGAAAGAAAGCAAAATCTACGACCTCTACCTGCTACCTGGTACCCGCCTATTTCCCTTTCGATTGAGCACTTTTCCTGGAAGGTTAGGGAAAAAGTGTACATTCACGTAGGCTTCCGTAGAAAAATGTACCAAGCAGAGGTGCGTTCCCGTGTCTCCCTGAATAGAGACTACTCGCAAGAAGATTGTTAAAAACCGGCTATCGTAGAAAAACGAATAACGGGACTGAACTAAATCATGACATCATGACGACATTGTGAATGAGTTGTGACGTTTGAACACTAACACAATCCTAAATATTTATTCCTAATTTCCTAAAGTCCGAATGAATTTTCTCATTCGACTGAATTTTCCACTGTTTTTTCTCTTTTGTCACAAATATTCCGATTCCAATTTGGCATTTTGCCGAGTGAGTTCTAGGACTTGAGAGCCCTAGTGCTAGTGGAGGGCAAGCCCGGAACCCGTTTCCCAATGAGGGGGAAATCGTCTTGGCATTTTGCTTTGTCCCCTGTCTGCAAGTCGTACGTTTTATCGCAATATTTTTGCATGTTTTTGCATCACTTTTCGTCTTTCGAATGCTTGGTCAGAACTCAGAACAACTAAGCAATCAGCTGTGGTTATTGAACCTTATTATTCCACTTTCGTTTCATTATTTTGGCCAATTGTATTCGCAGCGAAAGCAGGTACCACTCTTTAAGAAAACTATGTCAATTTCCGCAGCTCGTTTGACGCCGTTGACGCGAACCGTCGTACGACATTTGACGGCCCGGCGGTTCAAGGGCAGCAGCGCGGCTCCCTCACCAATCGAACCAGATACTGCTTTGGTCTCGACTGGTACACATGTAAGAAACGCCGGCTTAGCTGTGGTTCTTTTAAGTTTCTGTGGGGGTGTAGCCTATTACAGTATGCGTGCCGTCGGACAAGCCGCTGCCGGCGACGACCCGATCGCGTCTTTACGACAAGAAGCAATGGTTGCACAAGAAAGACACGAAAAGGAAGAGAAGCAAACACAAGAATCGCAAGATATGCTGAAGAAGTTTAAAGCCGGTGATTACGATCCTGATAGATATGAAGATGAAGATGACAATAGTGCGCCTCGGAAAAAGCCATGGTGGAAGGTCTGGTGAAGCGACGTTTGATCGAGTAAGGGAAGGAAAGACGACGGAGGAAAAGGGGGATTATCGTCAAGGTGGCTAGGGCACATTCAGCAACAATTATAATAAAAGATGTATGGCTTTGTATTATTTGCAGAATCCTTCTAACTATTCACTCCAGTATTATGCTCTCGCCTAGCTCCTATTATAAGACACTAATGAGTTAATGTCAACACCAAAGATCTGGCTTATTTATCAGCATAAAAAGTTGTAATTGACTTTTTTAAAAAAGAAGCATCGCCGAAGCCATATGTTTCTATTCTTATTTCGCCAAGCGCGGATCGTCTTCTACAGCATGTCTACACCAATACTGACTGGGAATATGCCACGGCGGTGGAATGGGACGCCGTTCACGACTGCTCGATAATTGAAAGAGACCCACTGCCAAAATGCCTACTACGGCACCGGCGATGCCTGTATTTCGTTTCCAGTTCGCCGGATTGTTCCACCATCCTCCAGCAGGGGACCAAACCTAATGATGAATAATATGAAATCGCAAATGGAAGATATTGTGAAGACGAGAGTCACGTCAGAAGAAGGATAATCGTACTATCGTACTAACAAGCAAAAAAGCGACAACTTTAACTTCTGCGTTTCTTCTTTACGCACAACGCCCTCTCCTTACCTTCGGAACATAGTACCATCCGCCACCACCCATTGTGTCTAGTAAATAAAAGTAAAACAAACGCGAAGAAGTACAGCCGTAACAACAATTACAGTCGAACAAAATATATTGGCTTCGTGCTGTGCCTGGTAACCTTACCAGGTATCGCGATTCGCGATGATGCGAAAAGAGGAGGCTGCGTGCTGCATACGTACGGATGACAGACATTCGTAGCCACTGTGACATCTAATTTGTGATCTATCTGCGATGCTCGCAAAAAAACATCACAAATCACAACGTTCAACTTGCACGCAAATAGACCGTCATTCTTTTCCCTTGCTTTTCATCATTACTCATTGAATCCTCACTTGTAAACGATTCATGATTCTATCGCGATGACATTGTCCATTCTCTTTCGAAACTGCTGCGTGACGCTCTTATTATTGTTAAACCAGAACTGTTACGCCTTTTCGCCTCGATTGACGCAAACAACATCTTTTGTGACGAGCACAAGATTGTCGGTGAATGGCGATGATTCCTCTACCAGCAATTCGTTAGCTATCACCGAAGAAAAGACGCAACTGTTTTTCGGCCTTCGCTGCGCTCTCTTTACCGGATCAATACGATGCTGTCTTGACAGGGCTGTGCGCTAAATTACTCGATGACAACAAAAGCAACAATCTCGATAAACAAGCTTTGCAGGATCCGATGCAGTTGGTGCAAGAAATGAACGAGAAAAATATTCCAGCTAGCCCTCGATCTTTAATGGCGCTTGTTGATGTAAGTTTTGTTGTTAAAAAATGAAGACGCTGAATGGACGCTCACATTCAACACCTCTTTCCCATTCGATGTTATAGTCTACGGTCAAAACACAAGACGCTCCCACTATGGCGGCAGTGCTCTCGTTGTGTCGACGTAATCGCCAAGGGATTGCTCAGTACGGTGCACAACAGGCGGATCTATTGCTACTTCCCGCCACGCCTACGACGACGGTAAAATGCCCCGACGGCACTGTCAAAACTCGGCGAGAACGATTGCAAAGTGTCGATGCCGTACCATCCGATAATCGTGTTGAAGAAACAACGGCAGCGTTGTCATTTGGGACGTTTCTTGCGGTTTGCACTACCACGAACGTGTTGGGTATGAGCGATATTACGCCACTAACGAATGTTTTATTGTGGGGAGCGATTTCGGTTGGTGTTGTTGATAATTTCTATGATATTCTCACCCAAGCAACGCAGTGGGCTGCCAAAGAAATGGATAAGGATGATTGGAAATTGCCTGCGAAAGACACGCTTCCCTTGGGACTGGGTTCAGGAAAGTGGACGGGAAACGTTGTACGGGGCTTGACACGGCTGCTGACCGTAGACGCCGAACGTGAATCGAGATGCGAAGCGGCCGCTTTATACGCTGCTTATGTTCTCGGACTACCCTGCTTTGCGTTTCGACCAAACGCATACGAAAGTTCCGTGCTCGTCGTTGAATCCATTCAAGAAGACAGTCCGGTCGACTCACTCCTCACCAGTTCGGGAATTTTACGTATGTTGGTATGGCTCATGGCGCCAGTGGCAATGGAAAGTGCTTTCTACCCTCAGTTAATCATGTCAGATCCCCGGGAGGCAGCTGGTTTTTTGGATCGTTTGGAAGAATTACCAGAACTAGCCAACAGTCCCGATCTCTGGTGGAGAAACAATCCAAAAGAACGAGAGGATTTACTTCAATGGGCCTACGCCGAAGCCGATCTATTGCTACGTACTAATCGTCCACAAGTCACAGAAATGGCGCAACGATTAACAGGAGGGGCCGCGACGGTTGGCGACTGTGTTGCAGTCATGGAGAATTGGTAAAGAAAGGCATTGCTAATGTAAAACCACGCTACCAGGTTAACCGGCAGATACACAAATGCAACTTGCCTTCACACCCACTGTACTTCAAGACCAATCTGCTGCTGCATTGCGAAAGGTACCATCGTCTTCTTCGTCGCTATCCTCCGACTCTTCGTCATCAGGATAGTCGTTCCCATCCCAGTTTTCACTGTTCGAGTCTTCGTCTCCATCGTCTTGGTCAATGGGACGAAAACCAGTTTCGGGCGCTGGAATTTCTACAACTAATTCACCTTTTTCGTCCCAGTACCCAACCCCGTTTTCCAAATGACAGAGTTTTACTTGCTCAGGATTTTCTGCTAATGATGAGAGATTGCTGTCGTCATCATCGGGAGGGCTTTCGTCTAAACAGTAAACATCGTACACATAATCGTCGTCCCCACCAAATGATGCGATCACGTCGGCAACGGCGTCGTGTCCTACCAGTTGAGCTGTTCTGTACGGGATGTTCCCTTCCGCGTCAACAGCTTGGGTTAACATTTCTACCGAACCTTGCGCAGCAGCCCACATCAGCAATTCACTAGCAGTCTCCGTGTTATTCCAAAGTGCACATGCATGCAATAAATTCCCTTGTCCACACCACTGTATGTACTTCGCGCGATCGTTCAGGAAGTTGCTATCATTCCGACACCAGTTCCAGTGTACATATGCCGACTTCGAGCCAGCAATTACCTCTTTCAACGAATCATCAACCATACGTTCCAGTGGATTGAGTACTTTATATGATGATTTCTTAGTTGTTTCAACGGGGGCGAAACTACTGATAGTGCTCGTGTCGATCAAAGTAAGCTTTTGACTCGTCCTTCGTCGCTTGGAAGTAGCGATTTCGTCATCTTCCAGTACGGCATCAATGAATTGCACATTCGTCGGAGATGGCACTGTCGTCGTCGATTCTACGTGACGCCAAATGGCGCTCCGTTTCATCTTTTTCCGTTGCGGAAGAGATGCTTCAGAAGAATCAACGCAACTCTCAGTTTGACTATCCTCCGACAAATTCATTCCGGAAAAGGCTTCTTCTTCTCGCGAAATATCCCTGTTCCTCTTGTTGTTGACAGCGTCTGGGTCCATGAGTCCTTCGAGACGAAGCATAGCTGCTGTAGACGCATTTCGTCGACGACGTACTCGCAGATATTGAGGCATTGGATTTAATACTCTCCTTCGCTTGACTTCAGCAAGTTTAATTCCACCTCAACGCAGAGATAGTTCTTTCAATGGAATGAATTCTTGCTGCACTTGAAGATGCAACAACATGACAATAGCACACATGAGTTTCGCCGCCATTTGTTTCTTATTATTTCGGACACGGATTCTGCTGTAGTAAAATGAGTATCCTAAGCATAGCTGAGCGGTATTCTCACGAACTCGGATGGTTTTTTCGAGCTCCTACATTTCAGCACAGACAGACATCAATACATAGATAGGGCAAGACCGTGATGTCTTAAATACGTGATACGTGAAGTAGAAACAGTAGGAGCAATTTCGGTCATTAGGTCTCGGACAGGAACAACGGGTACCGCGTTTCCTATGTATTCTTAACCAGCTGCATTTCCGAAACAAGTTCGCCTTGTTCGAAAAGTCTTCGAAAAAAGTTCCGCGCCGTCATCAGCGAACGACACGGTCTTTTCCATCATCTCAACGACAAAGTGCCTTTTTTTCTTCTGTGCTGCGAAGTCTTCATTGAACAAAGAATATAAACAATATGGTTTTATTCTTGATACCTGTTGCTGTTGTCGGATACAAGGTTTGGGAGAAACGACGACGAGAGGAAAAGGAAGAAGAGCGGTTGAAGCAACTATCCGAGGTGTCACGCGAAACGGACTCGGATGCGGCTTCCTACGTAGCGGTTGAATCTTCGCTATCAGCGTCCTCTGAATCCTCCCCCGTATCGTCAGCGCCGGAATCATTAGAGACGGAGACGCCTGCATCACGACAGCACGCATTGCTGCGTTCGTGGAAAGCGAGCTCTGCGCTTATCAATGACCAATCTGCATGCCGGGACACGAACTTGCTAGCAGGAGCGCAATCTTCCCCGCCGCAATCATCTCCATCCACTACAATAGCATCCTCGGTGGTAAATTTCGTGGATGAAACGGCTACTGAACCAAAACCAAACGCACTTTTGCGCTCGTGGGGAGCACGATCCTCTGAAGAGGTGAATGAGGTCTTGGTGGAGGTTGAACAAGCGAACACAAAATACATGGATATGCTGAATTTACCTACGAAGTCCAATGACTTCGACGTAGATTCATCACTGTTACAATCGTGGTCGCAATCTTCCGAAGAGAGAGCCGCAATTGTTGCACCTCTTGCCTCCTCATAAACTCGCTAAAATCGCTCGTACTGCGATCCTGTTTGGCAATCTGGCATCATGTGCCTTGACTGCTACTCCTATTATTTGTTTGGATATGCAGTTGTTGTGAATAGAGAAGCCTAAGAAATTAATCTATTATGAGTCAATACTTACTATTCTGTAATATTTCTATTTTGCATCAGAGAAAAAAGCCACCATTTTGAACGGAAAACGGACTTGTTTCCAGCACAGGATACGTTAATTCACAAAGTGAGAAGTAAATGAAGCCGCAAAGGAATCAAAAGCATTCACCGTCACCTTCTTGTATACTTGCGGGCAAGTGCTACCGGGTACGTGGTGTGTTCGACGCGTTGGGCTACCAGTATTCAAAGAATTAAGTAAGGGTATGTCTAAAGCTCATGAATCCAACATGAATAGCATTTCTATCGATCTTTAAAAAAAGTTACGTTTTGATCTCCTTCCTTGTAGTTGAATGGGTCTATTGGCTCAACGAGTACATAATGATTCATGACTCCTCCTCATGACTGAATAATCGAAGCCCTGCTAAAGCGGAACGACACTGGGACAAGATGTGACTAAGTAGAAACTATGCTGGGTACCGGTAGTAACCGTTGAAAATTATAGTCTCGATACATTTGTGTAGATGATTGATCCGTTCCAAAAGTTGTTGTTCGGAATTGCCACCGAATAATTTCGAAAGCAAAGTCAAAGAATACAACTGTTGCACTGTAATTCGTTATCTCTCGAATTATCAGTGAATGATGCCAAGCTTAAAAATGTGGCTCACTCTTGTTGCGGGAGCCTTCGCCATCGTTCACGCATCATCGATTGAATACGCCGCATCGACTCGATCCCTGGCTCAAGATGCACTTATCGAAGCAGGCATCTCGGAAGAAACAGTGCCTCTTCCTTCAAACCCAAATTCCGAGTGCGGCATCTGGTTAGCCCCGTCGACCATCCCCGGCGCTGGTTTGGGTATGTACGCTGGTAGAGATTTCCGAAAGGGTGACCTGTTGCAAGAGTATGGTGATGTCGTCATCCCCATCATTGACATTGAAAGTCACGCGCGAGAATACAGTCCAGAGAAATGGAATTTCTTATGGGATGAATACACCTGGGACGCAGAATCATTGCAAATGGATCATGAGGGTTACGGACACGTCAATGTGGCGTCTCCGGGCTTTGGAGCGGCCGCCAACTCCTTCTTGGGCATTTTCAATGTCGAAGAATACTCGCCAGTGCCGTACGACGAAACAGCTTCCCTGCATCGTTCAAAAGATCCCGGCTTAGGTGGCTTTTCGATGTATGGGAATCGTCTCTCGGTGGCAAAACGGGACATTTCGGCTGGTCAAGAGTTCTTTGTTAGTTATGGAGAAAATTGGTTTGAAACTCGGCCTCAGATGAAAACTGTTCCTCTCTTCAAAGATCTTAAAAAAGCGAATCAACTGTTTCGAAGCTTCCGAAAACTAATCCAGGTTGACAAACAACAAGTTTTACCCGAAGATGTGGCAAAGGAGCTCTGGGATGTATTCATTCGCAACAATAAATTCGACGGTTCAAGGATCCTGGGAGCGTTCCACCACGACGACCCGGATGAACTGGAAACGCTGAAAAGATGAGTCTACAGAGCTTACGAAGGCTTCAAAGTACCCGATCATTGGAATGGATCGAAGAACACGGAACGTGCGGTGACCATCTGAAGGCAGGTCCATCTGAATTGGCACAAGCGGGTCGCGGGGCCTTTGCCTCTCGCTTTCTTCCCGCGGACACTGTCGTCGCGCACGTGCCCCTTATTCACATATCGGATCGCGGTCGACTCAACATGTACCAACTAGAAACACGATCCAAGCAGCGCAGGCCTAGTCGATCGAAGGGTCTTTTGGGTCAACAGATACTAATGAACTATTGTTATGGACATGGCGAAAGCACATTGTTACTTTGTCCATACGGTCCCATGGTCAACTACATCAACCACAATGCAACGAAAGCTAATGTCAAATTGCGTTGGGCGGATCCACAACGCGGCAACCACATGCCGGAACTATTGGAGCGTTCCATTGAAGAGCTCGACACGAATGCGACAGCCAAGCTGGCTTTCGAGCTAGTGGCGTTGCGAGACATTCAATCAGGAGAAGAGATATATCTTGACTATGGAGAAGAATGGGAGCAAGCATGGCAAGAACATTTGGTGAAATGGCAACAACACGTTGAGGATCATCGCGATGATTTTGCCAATTATACATCGGCTAGACAACTGAATGCAGACAAGCGAAGCCGACTTTACACCGAGTTTGATCAGATCGAGTCCCCCAGATACCCTGCGAACGTGGAAGTTAAATGTGAAAAAGTGTTTCTCGATAATGACGATTGGGAAGTGTTTGCGGCAAACAACACAATCGATGACTATCTTCGCTCCCATCGAGACGAATTGCTTCCTTGTGAAATCATGCGTGTTGAACGAATTGAAGGTCAGCTAAGATATACTGTTGTCATGAAAGAACCAGACCCTGATGACGACAGCCTCCTTATCAATCACCTCGAGGAACATTTGCCACGACAAGCGATTCGATTTGTAGACAAGCCTTATACTTCTGATATTTTTCTCACGAATGCCTTTCGTCATGATATTCGAATACCTGATGAGATGTTTCCACAAGCTTGGCGAAACGTAATTCAAACTGAGCAATGAAAAAGCTTAAAGAAACTCCGAATAGTTATAAAAAATTTGTATTGTGGACCCTGTACCTGTTACGGCTTTCTCCTTCACTCAGAATCATCATACTGTCGATCAGATTCTTCCTCGTCGTCACCGTCACTAGTATTCAAGAAGCCCAGCTCATAATTCCCACGGCCGTTGGCACCGCCTTCTCGATAAGGATGCGTCCCGGATTCTACATGCGAGCGTCCTCCAAAATTGGGTTTTAGAAAATCGTTTTCGAATTGCTTCCACGCCTTCTTTGCACCATTGTACACTTTGATGCTAGTCCGACGAGCCAGAGGTAGATGATGAACAAGGTTGTTTGTAGAGTTGCCATTATGTGGACTGTAAGTCAAACGGTTTGTGCTGATAGCGTCATTGCTGTCATTGTCATCATCATCAGAGGACATAGAGCTAGACTGCTTCATGTCGAAATAGGTTAGAACTGTGTCGGTAAGGCCTCCGCAAACGACCGTCGTGAATATGCAAATGAATAGTGTGGCTGTTGCGTAAACTTCTCTATTTGGACCAGGCATACCTGAAGCTAGCGCGAAAGCAATGGCACCTCTCAACCCCGCGAAGCAAAGCACACATTGCATTGAAAATGAGATATGACGACCGCCACTACTCTCACCAGGATTCAAGGGATTTTGACGGCATAGATTGGCCAGCCAAGAAAGTGGAAATATGTTCAAGGCGCGGCCAATGAGGCAAAAGACCAGCGCTAATAGCGAAAAGAGCACGTTGTACTTGCTGAAACGTGCAGTAAAAAGTGACATCCCCATGTAAAGGAAAACGACAGTTTCAGCAACAGTTGCCAAGGTCGAAAAAATGTGCTCGGATGCAACGTGTGCGGTCGGCGATAGATTGTAAGAGTTGTAATGCGACAAAACCATCCCTTGAAAGAATAAGCTCATGATTCCCGACAACCCCACCGCCTCCGACGTGGCGTAACACAGGTAGCAAAAGCAAAATAGCAACGAGGTCTCCAAATGAGGATAGTCTGACAAATCGGTGTGCTTGTACAGATAGCTCGCAACAAGCCCAAGCCCGACACCCACGAAAACGGAGAAGAGAGAGACAGAAAGGAACGACCCCAAAGCGGCAGGAATTTCGGATTGTGACAGGTCCGGTCCTGTCGGTTTGTAGTATTTCGCAAACACCTTGAACAGTGAAATGGCGACAGCGTCATTGAGGACAGATTCACCAAATACCAGACTATAAAGCAGCGGATCACATTTCAAATGGGTATTTCCCATAATCGAGAGAGTTGCAACGGGGTCGACCGCGCTAATGAGCGCTCCGAACAACAAAGCTTCCATTGGGTTTTCTTTATCGATATCTGGTATGATCCCCAGGATAGCTGAGTAATAACAGAGTCCGCCGACGACGAATGTGGAAATCATCGTCCCGAGCATGGCGTACAAGGTGATTGCACCAATGTTTTCAAAGAAATCTTTGCGCTTTAACGAGTATCCCGCTTCAAAGATTATTGGCGGTAAAAGTACAAAGAAGAATACCTCCGATGACTGCAGGCAAAGAAAACTGAGACACGAGGAGGCGCAGTCAATACAAGGCACACATTTTTTCGGTTGATACTTACAAATTCGAAAAGAACAAGCTTGTTGGTACAAAGCCTCGCTATTCCACCAACAAGTACGCCTATCAGTAGTGCTCCCGCCGATTCCGGAAGCGAGTATATTCGGAATCGTTTCACATAATAAGCTAGCAACAAGCAACTAATTAACGTCACATTGATCAATACAGCCGTCACGGCGTCATATTCGTGTTCCTCTTCCGCGATATCAAGCGCTGTCGTTCGAGTATCATTAACCAAAGTAGGCTCGCTTGTCGGATATGGCGCTTCCATGCTTCTCACGCATTTTCAAAGTAAAGATGATTCATTTTGTTGTTTTCTCAACTCATGTTTTCTGCCGCATCTCGTCGCATCTTTTCCTTTTGCTCTTTGCGATCTCTTTTTTCGTCGATGGCGTCGATACGGCTATAAGTCCAAAGTGTATATCAGTTCGTCCACGACTGAGATGTTCGAGTCATGAGCAGTTTAATCGGAAAAGCTGCACAAAGAACAAAGAATGCACACATTAATCATTGATCATTCGTTTTATTTTTTCTTTTTTTTTTTTTTTTTAAAAAATCGCCCGATCGCTGCGCCTCAAATTAAGGGTTGTTCTTATCACTGCACATGTGCAGCACATTTGCACATATTTTTCGAACTAACCCGGAAAATGCGCGCCTGTCGGTCATTTTTGGTGTGCACCGGCTCGATGAAAATAGCAAAACTCATCAATTATTTAGAATTATGCACATCGTTGCACATCGTTGGGAGTCTTGCACACGGACGATTTTCGATCGTTCACGAATGCATCCTAACAAAAAAACAACGCAAAATTTTTCGTCCCTATTTCCATGTTGGCTTGCTCTCTTAATTGCCACCCCCGCTCGTTCTTCCAACCA
This sequence comes from Fistulifera solaris, assembly GCA_030295235.1. NCBI lineage: Eukaryota > Bacillariophyta > Bacillariophyceae > Naviculales > Stauroneidaceae > Fistulifera > Fistulifera solaris. The sequence goes on along the minus strand of AP026127.1, from coordinate 926,122 downwards.
GCCTTTGCTCGGATAACAACAGCAAATTGTTTGTGGTGCTGCATTTAAAGCCCCGCCGGTCAAGAAAATGTCGGAAAGAGTTGGGAAACATCCTGTGACAGGCCATCCCACGAAAGGGAATGCGAAGTCGGTGAATAACAAGACAAAGACGGCCGCAACGGTGAAAACCAAAGCTCCGACCGCAAAGGGAAAGCCGAAGAAGGCAGCCCCGTCAAAGGAAGTGATGTTTGAAGCGCCTACATCCGAGGAAGCGCCCACTGATGACCAAGCGGGCAACGTAAAAAAAGGTTATTGTGATCTCGGACATCCGCGATGTCAAAACAAATTTGAACTTCGCAACCGATACAAGTGCGTAAAGTGTGGCTTTCAATTACACAACAGCGAATTTGGCTGCGGCCATCCATACGACGACGCTGGCCGTGTTATTTGCCCTGAAGGGTATCGTACCAGGTACAAGCTTTTAGCCCCGTTGTATTTCCTCTCTAGAGTTGGCGTCGTCATCGCCGCTCACCGCAGCGTCTTACTCCGGAGTAGATACTGACATTCTTTATTCCCTTTCTTCCTCCCCCATAAAGTTCAACTTTATGGTTGAAGGGCGCGTCGAACGTCGAAGACCTCGTATACAATGTACAATGAGCACAACACTCGTGCGCACTCAACTTGTGGCAACGTACTCGCTCTATCCTTGCCACAACGTTCGCTTTCGTAAAATGTTGCCACGTTGCCACCAATGAATGCTTCTTCGCATTCCCTGTTCCGAACAGCTAACAGATGCGTTGAGGAATGAATGAAGTCGGGGTTCCGCAGTACACTTCGAGGTTACTCGAAGTAGCGTCATCGCGAACGTGAGTACCGGATACGGACAATCGTTCTGTTCCTTGAATGAATGAGAGGTGGCGTGGCGCAGCGAACGACGACTGATCTGGTCGAAGGGCCATTTTGCCTTCCTTTTGGATCCGAAACGAACGATCACAGAGTTCATAATAATCAAACCGGATAATCATATCTTTGCCTTGCAACGCGATGAATCATCCTTCTAGCAGCTTCTTTGAATGCTCCGGGCCTGCTACAGAGGCATTGGAAAGCAGTTTGAAAAGACGTCGAACACCAGATCGCTTTTCTGATCTCGCGTTGGACGCTGTTTTTGATTTTGGGAGCGTGTTCGACTCCATCGATGATGAGAAAAGCGAGTCTTTCCCTTCTCTCGCATGGCCGGTAGACGAGGAAAACGAAATTTCCATTCTTCCTCCTCAAATGATGTCACGAAAACGAATCCGATCGGACATTCACTCTGGTCTCAAGCGATCGAAAGCCTTTTCGGGTGACTTGTCAGCTCTCGACGCTTCTGCCACCACCACAACTCTCCCTTTGAACAAATTGTCTCTTCTCGCGGAACACAAGCTTCCGTTACACTCCAGACATCAGCCACCGTTTGCCCCCATTGTATCACCTGTAAATATGGCACGGTGTTGCTGAATAGGGTCTACCTTTTCTTGGTGATTCCCTATTTTGTATATTACATAGAACTGCATGACTTTGCAAGTACTTTTGTTTACTAATCTTGTTTATAATGATAATACCACAATTTGATATATATAAGCAGTTTTTTTGGTAGAAGATCTTTGTTGTTGATCAAGCAGGTGCAATTAGGAAAGCTTCGCCAGGAAGCGTTAAAGACTTGAGTTCAGTTCTCACATTCACAAGATGCGATCGCGGCGCAGCAACGACTCGAGACCCTAACATATCGAACTATCGATACGCAGCAGATAGTCCGTTTTGTGTCGCCGCAACAGCGGGCAGTAAACGATGCCCGCCCACTATTCAAGAGTTGTGCCTGAGCTGACTGTCCTTCTCGGCGTTATAGATCGAATGATCTAACCAACCTTACAACGAGTTGCGGCGTTTGATGGGAGAGTTATGAACGAACTTGTCCTTCTCATCATATCGATCCGACCCTGTTTCACCCGCGATCGTCTCTTTGGTTTCGTCGGAGGGTTGGGGGCTTCGGACGGAGCTCGATTGCTGCGCATGGCCCCGCTGGGGCTGATAGCCAAAGTCAGAACTACCGTGTTTTCGAATGGTATCGTGCAACATCTTTCTCTGCTCTTCCTCGCTTAAGCCTGCGTACTTTCTTTGGATAAAGATTTTAGGCAGAAAGATCAAGAGCAATATAGCCATGCAAAGAATGAAAACCATCATGGTCAGGGAGAATGTAATAAGCTTCCGGCATGTTCCTTACAACAATCAAAACAGGAACACCAGTAAAGAAAGCTTGAAAGAGAGAAAATACCGCAAGAGCAATATACTTGGCCTCGGCGAACTCTGACTTGATGGCTCGGGCTTGATAAGCTTGCCAGCAAGCAATCGCCACGACTCCAAGATTTATCGCTGCCAGTGGAGACAAGAAGGCCAAGGCAGTGTCGGACTTGCACACGCCATACGTAGAGATGACACGATTCCAGTAGTCCAGCCCTTCGTTTTCGTGTCGTGTATAAGTAAGAGGATCAATGGCCGTCCAGCAGACAAGGACAATCATGTTACTGGAGAGCAACACCACAAATGGCGCAAGAACATCCTTTTCCGTAACTTGCATGCGTGCCATTCGTACTTTGGAGAAAAATAGGCGGTTGATCCGCCACGTCTTGGAAAAGAGCGCCGAAAAGGCAACCGTGAAACCGGTAAAAACCAGCCACGGTACACTCATACAAATGGTGGCTGCTTGTCTTGAAGTTAATGAGTCCGCTTCGCCATTATCGTCGAATGTCAAAGGGATCAAGGCGCTAGCCAAGATGAGCACACCTCCAGCCACCATGAAGAGAAAAAAAGGCTGAGCCGCTCGGACGACGAGATCTTTGCGGTGTTGGATTGTCCATGCTACGCACACAAAGACCGAGAAGGCAATCAAAGCAAAGCATGTGTAACCAATGTAGACGAGATTTCCAATCAAATTGTTGTCGACATTCAACGGGGGCAAGTCCGCTGGAATGAGATTGTAGGAAACAAGATTTGTAGACAGGATTTCTTGTTGCGCTTTTCGTTGCATAACAGTATCATAGAGTACTTGAATAGATTTCGATCCAATTTCAAACGGAAGTTGACCGATCAAACCGTCAACGCTTCGCTTGTTCAAGTAATCAATTTGCCAATCACTTCCATCTACTCCGATTAAAGTGACATTTCTGGCACGCATGTCGGCAGCAAAGTAAGTCCAATTTTCGTCTTTCATGGGGGTTTGGCACTGAAAGATGAAGACATCCGCTCCATATTCGAGGCCTATCTCGTACTCGAGCGTATAGTTCTGATCGTCCCGGTCAAATTCGAACGCTTGGTACCAGCTTGCCTTGTCTTTGTTGTTATTGTACCGAGATATCTCTTGTATGAATCCTTCGTAACGACCATCTTTGCGGCAGATAACAACGTACTTGCCTCCATCGGGACGCAGTTGACGCAACAAGCGCGCTTGCGTTTGTCCCATAAATACTTGATCGGTGCCGATGTAAGCCGTGCGGGTAGTGTTTTCGACGTCATGATCAAATGTAACAACGGGAATCCCGTTATCAATGATTTTGTTCACGACATCGGTCATGATTGTCCAATTTCCGCATCCTTTAAAGGCGATACCGTCAAACTTTTCGGCAATCCATTGGTCGGCTAGATAGCTACGGAAATCACATTCGCCTTCCTGTTCCGGCCACAATGTAGCGTTGTGAGCCTCATAGTAGCATTCGACCCCCAATTTCTCGCAAGCAGCCAACCATCCCTCTCCAATGGGTATAAAGAAAGAGGATCCTCCACTGATCATACCGAACTTGAGGGGTTTCGATGATTGTTGTGTTGATGCAGAGACATTCGAGTCCGCCGTTTGTTGACCATAGCTCCGCGTGATTGCAATAGCCATCATCAGCCAAAGCAGTTTAAATCGGCTGCAATAGAGAAACGAGTTCATTGTGCTGCAAGTCGAAATACTCGGAAAGGTATTAACATGGAGTTTGCAAGAACTACAATGGGGACGAGCTAAAAAACCAAAACAGCAATTGTGCCTCTTTTGCGAAGGTGCGAGCTCTGCGCAATTATTTTGTAGCGAATGTTCTCCGCCACAAGCCACCGTGGCTAAGCCACGTAGAACACGGATTAGATCATCTGAATGTGTACCGTATAAAGTAGGAAATCCCGCTTCCGAAGTCCGAAGGGCATACGAAAAGTGTGAAAACGTGTGTGACTATACAATGCGAAGTAGACTTACGTGGTCGGATTGTCAATGAAACCGAAACGGAATCCGGAATCTTCCACGTTTGCAAAACTTCGGCCGACGATGCTGAAGCGTCAACGCAAAAACAAACGTTGCCTTGCAAAATCATCATCAATCATCAAACATGACGAAGTGTAATGAAATACGGCAAACATTGAATCATCACTGATTTATTCACAAACATGAACTCACCTTCAATCAAGAAGATCGGTTTCTGCCTGCTTACATGGCTTTCGTGTGCCACGGCCTTCACGTTGCCCCCGTGCTCCTTCGCCACAACGACGACCCGACAGGCACTCCCCGATTCCGCCACGACCGATCTCTTGTTTTCTTCCTCGTCGTCGCTCTTGACGGCAGCTACCGAAGCCTGGGTACAGCCTACCGCCGATTTTCTCGGACCCTTTTTGAATTTTTTTATCGTTTGCCATGTTGGCTCGGGTGGTCTTGTCGTGGTATCCGAACACCAAAGTGAGTGAGTTTCCCTGGATTATCGTGGCAGTACCGACCGAGCCCTTGTTGCGGGCTATAAAGGGGTGGTACCTCCGGCCTTTGGAGTGGACATTACGCCGATTGTGTGGTTGGGATTCTTTACGTTTGTGAATGAAATATTGCTGGGACAACAAGGATTGTTGACTATGAAATTGAAATATGGCATATAAAGACGATTGTTAGCTACTGATAGCGAAGCTAAAACAGAAATGATTCAAAGCCCGATAATTTAATTGCTTATCAATACGTTAACATCAGCATGATCCCGGATTTGTAAGAGATATTCTTCCGAGCCCGACTACCCGCTACCTGGTAAATGTATTTGTTCGTTCTGCTAGCTTGGTAAGACATTTTTCTTCTTTAAAATGAAGTTGTTTGTCGATATTTTAGTAATCCTTATCATCAGCATCATTTTGCAATGCAAGAAGCGATTCATGATGTCGGAAATCCTTGCGGATGATTGTCGTCCGAAATTACTATAGGCTCAAAGTGTTGTCCGTATTTGGCCACGGCTAAATTGCAGTCCGGAATCAATTATCTTCCCATGCAGCCCCACTGCAACCATAGTCTTCAGAAGCATTTTGAAATGAATGAATCGAATCATGATGTCGAAAAGCCTTGCCGATCATTATCTCCAACAACTACTACGGAGTCTAAAGTATCAACTCTACCAAGACTGCATTTCAGTCATGAACCATTATTAACACGTGCGTTTTGCCGAGCCAAACTCCTCTATAAATTTCATCGACTCTGTTTAAATTGGTAAAAACTCTCATTAGAATACAAATGTCTTTCTGTAGCACTCAAATCGATGCTAAAATGGCTATGGATTGAAAGAAAATTAGATTGATGATGATGTCATACGGATGGCGGACGGTCCAACTAAGAAAATCACGCGGCGCGATCTCGACGGCGGCGGTGCTTATTTTTGCACCTGTTGCTTTATTGCACAACAACAATAAAGCATCGAAGAACGTCAATGCTCTCTAATCTTTTTATCTATACATAGACGGAGAGAGTTTTAAGCAAAACTATTTTTCGCAATGACCGACATAGCGGAAATATTGGGCGTGAAAAGTGCCCCGCAACCAATCGGCAACAACAAACCTCTTCTACCCAAGCCTCACTCGGATCTCACCGGATCTGCCACCGAACTCCCAACAACAGTCCCAACATTTGTTAGAATAGGTAATAGACAAATCAATCCACACAAGCCGGCGCGAAAATGGACCTGGGCGCCGTTTTCATCGTCGAGTCGCCCGGACGGGCTTCTTTTGAACCACTGGGTCCGGGCGAATGTCGAATACCCGGATTATCCATACGCTCGTTTTGATATTCATTTAGATCCAGTACAATACACAATAGAGGAATACAAAGCGTGGTTGACATCAGAAGACTGGTCGCAAAGTGAAACTGACACTTTGATGGAATACGCTCGCATATTTGAATTGCGATGGCCCGTCATTCATGATCGTTGGTGTGCCGTGTGTCCTCCGCGGCCCGTCGAAGACTTGCAACATCGCTTTTATACCGTTGCGGCAAAATTGTTACAGCGCCGCGTGTCGCACGAAGCGGCGCTGGAAACGAAAGCCTTGGAAGCCGTTGCAGCCGATAGTAATGCCGAAGATCCGAAATTATTGCTGGAAACAGCGGCGGCTCGTTCTTTGGCGTCTTCGGATCCGCAACACCAGCCGCTCATGCAGCATTTAGGGACCGGAACGAGTAATAAAGTCTTTGATTTGGCGTACGAAAAGAACGACGCGCGCATTGGGAGGCATTGTGGAATCGAACCAAGGAAGAAGAAGCGGAAGAATTGGCGTTACGGAATGAACTTAAGCAGGTAGAGACACAATTGCGCAAACTAAAGAAGCGTGGCGCGCATGTCGTGGCAGCGAATGGGACGGCAGCTTCACGGGCAGCAACGCCTATTCCGGCTCCCGAAGTGGCCGTGCAACAGGTGGATCAAGCTATGGCGACCACGGCTCCGACACCAGTGCCCGGTGTTCCTTATTTGCAATCAGCTCGACTGGTATTACCCGCTACTGGTGGTGAAACAGGCATTTCCAAAGCGCTGGTGGCTCGTATGGAGGCTCTCTTGGCGGAAATGAATGTGCCATCTACTGTGATTGCAACGAAACGGGCGTGTGATTTGATGGATACGGTCCGTCGAGACGCACTGACGTGGCTGTTATTGGAGAAACAAGTGATCCAAAGAGAAGGTGTGCTGCGTGCTCGGCGACTCAAACTGGCCAAAATGGGCGGTAATATTCGCGTGGTGGACGAAGAGACTCTGTTGGGTATTGCCCCTCCTCCGGCACCACGACCCAAGCCAGTGACGAAAGCACCGGCGGCTCCAGCTGCTACTGCGGCCGCGGCAGCACCGGGCAAAGCGAAAGCACCAGTCAGCAAAACTGCTACCGGATCCAAGCCGGCGGCCAAAAGCCGGCTGCGACAGCATCCTCCTCCAGTACGACAGCAGCGTCTACGGGCGCACCAACAGCATCGACGGCAACATCGAGTATCGACGCCAAGACAAAGAAACCTGCTGCGAAACGCAAACGAAAGTCAGAAGATGCACCGCCTGCTCTTCCTAACGCGGCTCCATCATCAGGTGATGTTGCTTCCACCATAAACACTAAACCCAAAAAGAAAGCAAAACCAGGTACTACAAAGGAGACCTCGTCTGTGTCAACAAGTGTTGCCCCAAAGGCGCCACCAGCAGCAGCGGCACCTGCTGTCACGACTCAAAAGGAGAACTCTCCCAAGAAGGAATAACATTTTAGAACTGGAAAACATGTGTCTTATCCTATGTATACATGAAACCTATTAATTGAACAATGTTTTTGCTACGCGTGTGTGTGCATTAGGGCTGCTGATTTGAAGATGGCGGCGACGAATGAATGCGTTCCCGTATTTGCAGTTGTGCTTCCCCTGTATAGTTCGATGACGCCGCCGCGCACTGGAACATATCTTCTGGGATCGATTGTTGTGTATATACGTAGCCATTGCACTGATCAACTTTGGCCAGGACCCGCCCCACAAGTGTAGCATCCTGTATATCCAAAGGTGTAAAGTTCAGTAATCCGAAATCCTCAACAACTTCTGCCATGACTTCGTGCAATTTGGTATATTTGCGATTGAGTTTGGATTCCTTCCGACGTCGCCGTGCTGCTTGATAGTCGGGATCTTCCCAAACGGCGTTATGTCTCTCGTCGTCTTCAATGTTATCATAATCTTCTTCGTGTCCATTCTTGTTCATGTTCGTGTGATCGAGAAATGGAATCAATCGTTCCAAATCAAAACACTCTGTGAAGAATTCCCACGGCATAGGCAAATCATTGCCTCGCAACAAATCCATTTCGTCCATACGCTCACTGTAGGCAACTCCATCCGCAACATTGCCGTTGTCCCGAGTAATGCCGCCGATAGGAAGGACGACGCCTGATAACAAAATTGCGAATCGATGAGTTGCACCAACGTTAATCGTAAATTCAACTGTTTTTGCAACTGCGATAACAATTTCTGGACACATGTCGAATGCGTATACAATTCAACTTGTCCCGGAAAATCCAAAAGCAAGTAAAGAGGATTATCCTTCGTTTTCGATTCGCTCTCTTGCTCTTGCTGCTGTCGTTTCCGTACATAATTCACAATATCTGTGACATGTTGCTCCATATATTCCATGCAATACATCAACCCACCGTTCGGTCCTAGTTCCATTTCGTCCATCACAACCGATAAATCTACCATGTCGTGTCGTACATCAAATATCGTTTCGTACAAATCACCCGGATCATTCGCCGGATCCATATTCATCACCCACGCATTGCGTTGCAGCAGACGTAAATATTGTTGCATACCATTGCAATAGGTCGTTTTTCCTGCACCAGGAGGACCCACCACGACTTGTCCGTAGAGTATGGCGTTCTTGGAAGAAGACGTCATATTCGGATCATGCGTGTGCGCGTGATTTATGTAGCGAATGTTAAGAGCAGTCTCGATTTGCTGCGGAAAAGTGATTGCTGCGATAGAGGCGCGAGACCAGATCTTTTTAAATTTTGTTTTTAAAAAAAAAGCAAGCGTAAAGCCAGGGCATTTCCTACGGAGTATACTGGTAAGAAACAAAATGATTGAAGCTACAGAGTTGCGCGATAAAGCGAAATGAAGCCTTTCGGCCGATTTTGCCTTACAATACAATCCCCTTGCAAAAGTTACGGATTTCACTTAGTAAGTAAGACATTCCTCAGATGGATTATATTTAGCTTTCGAAAACCAATTTCTTGCTATCGTCGAATGTGTAGACAGAAAACCATAAAGGGATATGTTTTTGATCAATTTATTAAGGTTATCTGATTTAAAAGTTGAATAACCTTAATGACTTGGAGGGAACCGGCGTCACTTTATGGTTTTCCGCATACACAATCGACGATAGTACGATAATGGTTTTCGAAAGCTAAATATAATCCATCTGAGGAATGTCTTACTACTAAGTGAAATCCGTAACTTTTGCAAGGGGATTGTAAGGCAAAATCGGCCGAAAGGCTTCACTTTGCTTTATCGCGCAACTCTGCAGCTTAAATAATCATCTTGCTTCTTATAGGAAATGCCCTGACTCCACATTGAATAATAATAGCTACCGTAATGAAACAAAATCTGATTGAATAAGACAATGTCTTGAGGAAGGGACCGGAAGCCGGGAGATGTGGCCCCAGCTGTGTTATCCGCCCCAAGGATCGGTTCGGCGGTTGATGTGATCATTATTGTTCATTCGGTGCATTCACTTTTCATTCTTGAAATGTCAACGCTATTCTTCAATACTACCGACTAAATAGAACTGATTGATGTTCTTCGGCGGATCAGAGGCTGCTCAAACGCGCTGCTTCATGAAATAAATGCCACAGAAAATGCACGAACTTACTTGCGCGGTCGGCGATCGAACATGTACCTCATACAGCTAAAGCCACGACTTTAGAAGGACGAACATCAATTACAGCACGATGAAACCAATACGCTAGCTGAATTGAGATAGGCTGGGAACCACAGAACGGACAGTGTTCGATCAAAAATACCATTGATCCTTTTCGACCGTGATGGCGATTGGCTTCGCTTGATCGCGGTCGTCAGCTTTGCAGTACGTGCTACGAATGGAGCTTCACGGCTTAGAGGTTTGTTTCTAGGATCAAAGAGGCTAGTGTCTTAGCTGCGGAGAGGTAGCCGAATGTAAAGAGCTAGTTTCGGGGAGATTTATCGGTAAGGCGTTTTTGATCTGAACTCTCACGCGGTGCTGACCGGTGCTTTACTGGACTTAGATCTTGATGGTCTAAGTAAATGCAAACCTTTGAGTATCAGGCTGCGGCTGTTGATGATTAGATCGTCACCTGCCTAATCGACGCTTTCAATTCGCCAAGGTATCGGTCAATTCCTACTTTTGAATTTACGATTTGTTAGCCCACAAAAGGGCATGACCTTCGCGTTTGGTGACGACGCAGCTTCTCGGAAATCGTCTGCCAATCCCGTCATAAATCACCACCGGCTGTGAAACGCTTTAGTCATTAGCGTCTTTGTTCGATGCAATCCGGGTTTGACTACGAATATTGTGGATACTTCACAACGTTAAACATCAAATCCTCTGATTCTCGGACACCAAAAATTGTTTTACGGGTCAGAGAGAATCAGCAGCAAAGATTTCTTCCCGAGATTTTCGACGGCAGGGGTTTACGAGACAGGAAGATATTCAGGGCTGATCTTTTGGGATTTTAAAGCTCGCAGACACAAACTCCTTTTTCTGCTCGTCCTGTCTTCAACATCAAGCTGCAGATGTTTCTCGTGCTGTGAAATAGGGCGATTCAAGTTAGTCAGCTGCATTGTTGAATCCAAGTTCTGATACTTCTTCGTCTTCAACCGCTTAGGTGGCGCTCGGAAAGATGAATTTGCATCCGGTGCACTAAGTGTCAGTGGCAATTCGCGCTCGACGAGACACAGCAATGATCTTTCCCGCATGTAGGTTTTTTACCTGGTATCTGTCATTTTGAAATACATCGGCAGAATGTCCTCCATGATTATCACCATCTCAAGTGCTACATATCGCACCGTATTCGCGCAAAGATAAGGCAGCTGCTTAGGGCCGAGGGTAATACCATAACTTTATGGGATAGATAATGCTGTGTTCTCTAATTCCTATTTCCTGCAACGCTTCTTCCCTAAAATTAAGTCGGAAGGTGTAGTGATGCAACATCGAATGAAAATAAATAACCACTCAAAGTCGTCAAGTGTCGTCTACAAAGATCTAAAAAGGTTTCTAGTAACAACAAAATGATCTGGAAAGCAAATATTGTGCACGTCAGCCAACTCCGTCCTCTTCGCTTTATGTTCAGTCAAATGAGATCTCTAAATTTGTCGGAGCCGAGGTGTCGGCAGCACCGAATATGTCTAAGTCATCTTCCAACTCATTGAGAAACGACAAAGGGCGGACTCATCAGGGGATGGAAGAACATCGAAGCAAGATGCTGTCAGGAAAGTGGTTGAGTTTTTGATTCAGATACATTGATATCCGGGCAATTGCACGTTATAACGAAAGAAATTCAACGTACCTTCTTGTTTTGCGAACTCTTCTAGTTCTCGATCGAAGTCGGCTATATGTTTTTGAAACTCGTCTTCGTACGATGGCTGTAGTGAATTGATTTTCTCGTCGAATTCCTTCCACCTCTTGGCAATGTCGTAGACGCCTTCCAGTGACAACACGGTTTCGTCGTCATCATGGTCGCCATTCTCCCACTGCTGCTGATAGGTGCGACCCAAAGGCTTCTCCGGCTCATCGTAAGTGTCGTCGTCTTCATAAGCACGCTTCTCTAGTGTTTCATTCTCTCCGGAGACGGCAGCGGGCAGGGTAGAAGGGACTTTGATACTCTCCACTTTATCTTCCGCAAATGTCACCCCTCGTTTCGTGTCTGGATTGGAAAATAAGCGCACTGACGTCTTTTTGGTAGACTTTTTGCTGGATTTCTTCGTCACTGCAGCTGCGGGTGTTCGTGGAACTGCTGCTGCTGATTTCCACACGACGTCATCTCCTTCTTTTCAAGATGTTTTTGGGGACGTTTGTTGGAAATATCACCAAAAGCGCGTCGCGATTTCGCTCCTGCCGGAGTCTTGTGTACTGTCAACGATGAATCTTTAGTAGCAGCAGACGTTGCCTTGTTGAGCGCTGTCGCGTTTTCATCGTTGACGATTTGGCTCGAGTGCAGCATGGTCATGGGACGACTAGAAAACATGGTTTCTTCGATTCGTTGCCTTTCGTGTACGGCGTTAGGGATCAAATAATCTTTTCACGGTGAGGTTTAGTAAGAATTGCGAAAGGAAATGGAGAGGATGATCGTTCAAAAGAACATCAATGCAAGAACAATTCAATGCGCAAAATGGAAAGGATCGCATCGACGATCGCGATTATTATTCGCGATCGCCACAAAATTCAAAACAGAAGTGAAACTCTGCCGGCGTGGGAAAGTACAGAACATGTGGGTGTGTAATAAGTAAAAAACAAGTGAACAATATAAAAAATATAGAAAGAATATTCAGTATACGTTATAAAGAGATTCTAGGTACCCATACGACGTTTTCTCGTCTAAGGTTGCTATTTTTCGCTATTACTCCGTACCTCAGACTAGTCTAATACCCTTCCTTGCCCTTATCCTTTATTACACCTAGTTATAATTAGAACGAAATCAAGGTTTCAGTAGAATTATTTTATCTCCTAGATCAATTTTTCAAGGAGGATACGAAATTGGATTCATAGTTCGCGGAGAAAGGCTCTTGATCTCTTTGCGTTGTGAGTGAGCGTGTCGTTCCATCGCCTTATTTCTTCTTCAAAATCTAGGCTACGATTGTAACGACGACAAACTAGTTTGACGAAGACGATTACAAATTAAATTTAGCCAAAAGTTCTAGTTTATGGATGTACCTTTCCTGTAAAATGGTCAGAGGTTTCGAGAAATGTCACGGTGTTGACAAAAGCGATGAGAGGCCTTCCAATTAAATGAGAGCGCGAGGGCGAAGATGACCAGGTCAGTCAAGAAACAGTACCGTGACCAATTTGTTGAGCTTCTTCGCCTCTTTCGTCGCTTCAATGACCGTGTTACTTTCATGAAATGCAAAGCTGATTAACTGGTCTGTCAAACTCAACAAATACGAGTTGCAGATTTTACTAGCCACATCCAGCGACAAATCATCGTTTTGTGGCATGGCGATCACATCTTCTACTTCTTTCAGCAACTCCTGTGATTCTTTTGTTTGCCGACTCATAGATTGGGGAATAACTACCGTCAACAAGTCCGGTCGCTCCGCCCGTAAAGCACCCTTAATTGTAGCAGCGTTTGTCCCTCCCGCGCCGGATGTATACACGTGATTGCCAGACAAAACAAGTGCATACGCCCTAGTAATGAAAATCATGTGAGGTATCGAAAGAATAGCAACACAGTGAATACAGATCGGTCACTTTGCAGTCACTTACAGCAATTCAATAATCTGTTGGTGGAGATAGCTGCAATGTCGAGTTCCCAAAATGCAGTATTTCTGAGGTCCTTGTTGTTGAATCGCGGCTAGTTCAGCCAAAATCGACGTCACGCTACGTTCTTTCTCTTTCAACTTAATTTGCGGATCTCCGACGTCAATTTCGCTGCCTCGCAGATCTTCGTAAGGATCGTAGCCACCGAGCCCTCCTCCTCCTTTTTTCGGCTTTTGATCGGGGAGACCGCGTGCCATTTCGATCTTTTCAGTGTTGTCGAGAGAGTCATTATTGCGAGATTCGGGTGCATCGAAGTCTGCCGTCGCCCTGAGTTGTGACCGAAGGGAGCGCGAATTGGTCGCAAAAGGCTGCCGCGACACTCCGGAGAGGCTCGAAAAAGCAGAAGATTGGTCAGGCAAAATTATAAAGCCATCAATAATCCCAATGAACGACAATAGTAAGCATGACAAGCGCTTCATTGTGTTTAAAATTGATGAGCGTAATTTCTCGTCCAATTATCACGCTCGTTTTACACAGAATTCAAACTTATTTGCCTCCGTTCCCTGAATGTCTATTCTTGTTTCGTTTTAACGAACGGAGAACAAAGTTCATGCAAAATGAACACAAACAGCCCTCAATGAGAAACTGGAGGCCGCAGCCAATACGATTGCGATCCGATTGTTCGAATTATTTATTTGGTGCAGTTGCGGACGATCTTTGTGTTCTCCAGAATCGGAACTCCACGAAGATCCAACGCCTCTCTTCTTACCAGACTACCAGGTACCGGTACTAAATACTCTGGAGTAATTAGTATGGCAAAAGAGGCGGCAACATCTACAACGGTTGACGGACGTGTAGGTCGCGTTTGCAAGCGAGGAGTCATGAGTTGGCTTTACTAGAGTATGATTGTATACGCCAACACAGGCAACCTAAGGTAGATAAATAACAGCAACAGAGATTAATTTTTGTTGAATTTTATATATTACTAGGAGTGTTGAAAATTTGTAAACATATGTCCGACCACGTGATATAAACCTCCTTTTGAAACATGCAATGTGGTGTTTCTACAGTTCCTCTTCGTCTTAGACACCCTCGGTTTTCTTCGAGCTCGTAGAATGGTTCGTGCTCTGAATATCCATGGCCTTTTCACCGTAGAGTTCAATCTGCAAATCACGGAACTCGTCGTCCTTCAAAGCATTTTTCTTCGAGCTCATTTTCTTGTTTTTCTTGCTGCGCATCAAAGAGCTGATGCCCATGACGGCCAAGAATAGCACCACACCAATCAAAGCCGATAAAATCATGTACAGCAAGTTCTTTTCGTCGGTGCTGGGACAATTCTCCATGTCATCGCGAATTCCCGGGATCATGCACCAAAAGTAGAACCTTGCAAACAAGTAACGCAACTCCTTCAAGATAGCGACACCAGACCCGGGTGAGAATGTCGTAGAAAAGAAGATCATGAATAAGAAGGGCATGCTCGCAATGATCTCAACGGCCTGGAATGGAAGCTTTGTATAAAGACCGAAGCAAATGAAGGGAAATGTCATGCTAGCGCTATCCATCAACATGGCGACCCAGAAGGAAGAGCTCTCAAGTCCATTGATCACTGCATTTGTAATTCCAAATTGTACCACTGAGACAATCAAGATCAAGAGCATGGTCAACGAAGACTTTAAGAAGTTGTTCATGTCCTTCGAGGCGTGTAAAAGAGCCTCAGCTTCTTCGCCCATAAAATTGCGCCAGTCAGCAAGCGACAACAAGTAAGGATTCAAACAGAAGTACGCAACTATACCACCAGCCACCAGAACTAGCGGGGCGTTTTCTTCTTTCGAATCCCAGAACGTAGCAAGGAAGAGACCGAAGACAAAAGTGTGAACATCGCCACACCGAGTAATGCACCGTTGTTGAACACTTCAACGTCCAAAAAGAATCGGAGATCGTCCCAAGAGCCCTTGTACTCATAAGCGTCTCCAATCGCTAGGGCAAGAATGGTTTTCTCCCGACTAACGCCCTCGATTTTGTTCACTTGAACTTTGGTGCGGTCGATCGCGCTGACGGTGATGGTGTTGTCGGCCATTTCTTTGAGTGTGTCGACATGATCGTTTGTGACCAACAGAATTTCGTGGTTCTGTCTCATCTCGTTTAAGCGCTTAACAATGAAAGGCACAAAGTCGTCGGTGACACCTGCGAACGGTTCATCCAGTACAATCAAAAGATTGCTTTGAGAAGCAACGCGCTGAGCCACCAATTCAAAGAGTAGTAGTTTTCGTTGTCCTCCAGAAAGACCGGCCGTAAACTCTCCTGCCATTGTTCCACCAGCTTTGATCGTTGCGGCAGTTCCTTCGCGTTCATAGATATCCCAGAAGGGTAGACGAGTCGGATCAAAGTTTGGGATCTTGCTAACCGTTACATACGGTCGGATGTTGTGATACTGGCGAATGTAGATGCACTTGTGCGACTTGTGAACATCATTCAAGAAGGTTGTCTTTCCGGACCCAGAACTCCCGACGACCACGGTTAATGTCATGTTAAGTCGCTTTTGTCTTTACGTTTCGCTTGACTGGTTTGTCTTTTGTGAGAATAAAGAAAGGATTGTTGTGTTGTAAAAAGGTGAGCAAAATCCTCCGAGCCAGGAACATCCAAGACGAGTTCCTGGAACATCTTGAAATTGTCCGGTTGTTCTGTACTCTGTACCGCACTCTGCGAATTTTTGTTTAGTTTTTGAATTGATTGAATACCGGTAAGATACTTCGCAAAGCTAAGGGAAAATTGGGATGGATGAAGAGATACAGGAAGCAGGAAGGTATCCGATACTTGCAAATGAATGAAATGTGAAGAAGCGACAGGAACCAGGATGGACACAATAGGAGGAACGGATCTTGATATCTGCTTCAGCAAGTGTCTAGAACTTTGTTACTTTCACATCCTACGAAAATAGCTTCGGATGCTGTTGTTTCGCCACCGCATGCTGCTGGCTCTTCAAAGTGACGCATTCACTAACCCGTTCTAAAGCTGCTTCGATGGTAAAGTCGTCGTTCTGCTGCAACACCTGGAGTAATGTTTGATGCTGCAGCGGACAAAGAATCTGGCCCATTCCAATGGTCAAATCCATAGTAGCGCGAGTGCATTCTTCTTCGGAAGTACACTGATTCAGCGCAGTGCGCTGTTTCTGGCATTTTGCGTGGCTGCGGAAAACTCTTCGACCAGCCTTCGTGCTTCTTGTTCGCTAATGGACGAAATCGCATTCCCAGAGGGCTGACCCGACTTTGATTGCGCTACCGAAGCCTGAATGCTTTGCCATACCTGTACAGATTCACTGACTTGCGATTTCAGACCACTTGTCGGCAACATGGGTAACGGAGTAAATGAAGTAGATTGTGAAATATGACGAGCCCATGGCATAAAGGCACAGCGGTGCCATAGCGGAGCAATGCCATCCAAAGCGGGACGAACATCGACCAACAATGTCTGCGAAGACGATGGGCTGGAGCTGGAGGCGTTGCTTACTGACTCATCTAGTTCGTTGTAGTAATAGTCCAAAATATATCTCGCGGTACTACCATCGGGACGCAATACAACCCAATCGTGTCGATCAAACGGTAAAGGATGTCCCAGCAGATAATGTTTGAACCATGCTTTAGGACTCAAATCGGACGGTCGTCCCTGAAATTTAAGTAGCTTGGTTTCTTTGGCAACCGCATCCTCGTCTTTGTCGGCAACTACAGCTTCCCATTGCAATACCTTTTTCCACGACTTTTCGTTCATATCATTGTGCAAAGCCACCACAACTTCCATCATTTCCTCCTCTTCGTTCTCTTCACTTAATTTTCCCTTTCGTGCTAGAGCATTGTAGAACATTTGTGGAGACGGGTACGTCCATGTCGTCCCTTCTTTGGCTCCTCCCTGATAAAAAGAATCGGTGAGTAAATGTCGTCTTACAATCTATCACAATAGTTCAAAAGTCTTTTCACGTACCTTGAGAATGGAACTAGCCACACGCTCGGTAGAGATCGGTCTCGTCTGATTCGGAGCAGGTAATTGATTTGCAACTTTGGGCATGTTGTTGGTAGGATCAAGAGGTTGAGAGTATACATTGTATTCTTGATGTTTAACCGGACAGCCCGATGTCGTATTTTCTGGCGTCGACGTTTGTGTGGCTGGATCGGACGGTGCAATCGGACGACTCCCATTCGGACCATGAGGAAAATCTTTGCGAAACAGGGCTCCCCAATCATAACGGTAAGAACCGTCACTTAATTTCATAGGGCATTTGCTTTCCTCGTTGTCGGATGGATTCGTGGTAGTACGATCGGCATCTTCCACCGTTCCTTTCTTTGTCGCAGGCGTTTTGATTTCGTCTTCGTGTTTCGACAATCCGGATCCCATTTTGGTGAAGTTCTGTTCTATCAAAGCTTTATTTTGTTGATAAAAGGGTAATTATGAATCCAAAAAGAAGCGAACAATGAGCCGATTGGTTGTGATGATTTTCATTTTGGTGATGCGAAAAAATAACGCGAGTGATGTGCGCGGTCTGTCCTTCGTCCCGTGACATGACTCACATACGTGGAACGTGTCAGAATTTTGTCGGAACGGGTCTGATGATAGTGTTCTTTGGTGCCGACTAGTCTATAGAACTTACCAGTATTACTGTTGTCCCGTGGTGTCGAATTATTTTTTCGCCGAGTTCCATTTCTGTCGATTTTTCTCGCTCGCAATCAACATGGCGCTTGCGCTCAACGGTCCCAAACGATCGAATAATAACACGCTGCAATAAGCAATCGTTCGAAGGTGTCATTCTTCTTCTCTTGTGTTTACTTTGTTTCGTTTCCGTACACTTCTATTCATCGTATTCGGCCCCTTACTTACAGCACATCGTCGAAGGACTTGCTTTTACGAAAGAAAAAGACAAACAGGCACTAATAACGACTTTGAGCACACGGTCTCTTCGATCTGCATATTATTTATGGACACGTTTCTTTTGAGTTGGTACCAAACCGACTCTATCAACGCCGTGTGTTCCAACAATATCGCCATCATGGTGTTTCTATTGCTGTTGGGTTTGTATATGGGGACCAGTCACAGCGTCACGGGCATGACTTGGTTTTCCCAATTCGTTCTGACGAAATCACAACAACGTGTCTCCATATTACGAAGCTCTACATTGAGTAGTGAGGATTGGTGGAAAGATCTGGCTCCGCCATTTTCGTTGGTAGACGAAGAAGACGAGAACGACGAGGATGATGTATATGCTTCTACGGGCGAAGATGACGAAGAGGATAGTGATTTTTCCGAAAGTAGTGAGTTTTCTTCTCCCGAACAGAGACCGACGGTCACACATTTTTGCTTTCTCGTACACGGGCATCGGGGGGTATTCGCGTGATTTGAGTTATTTGCAGCATAAAATGGAACGCGTGGCCAAAGAAGTCAAAAGGAAACGAAAACGAGAAAGGATCAAACGCATGAGTAATTTGACGGCAGGGGAACGGGCCGCGGAAGTCGAGAGTGCCGTACACGAACTCGTGGTTCATGCGGTAGTCTGCAATGAGCGGAAAACAGATGACGGCGTTGCGAACGGTGGAGAGCGACTCGTCGAAGAGATGATTACAACAATACGCGAAGAAATGAGCAAGAGGCGTCCTTTCGCTTCACCCGACAATCTACAGAACGTTACAATATCAATAATAGGCAACAGTCTTGGAGGAATATATTCTCGTTATGCCATCGCCAAGTTAAGCGCATGGTGTAACCCAAAGAATAACACGTCCTCCGTACTCATTCTCGACGGCAAATATGCTTTGCATTTTAACGTGTTCTGCACCACCGCAACGCCTCATCTAGGTATTGCCGGTCATACATTTCTACCCATTCCTCGCACGGCAGAAATCGGTGTTGCTCATGCGTTGGGTGAGACAGGCAGAGATCTATTTCGGGTGAACGACTTGTTGAAGCGCATGGCCACAACCGACGAATTCTTGCGACCACTCCGAGCGTTTCGCAAACGAATTGCCTACGCAAATGCCTACGCCACCGATTTTCCAGTGCCAGTAAGAACGGCGGCTTTTCTATCGGAATCATCCTCTTACCCGCATCATTTCGTAGAAGAAGGTGATGATGCCGACAAACTGGTAGTCGATGACAACGGGCTTGTCATTGCAACTTTACATACACCTGCTCAGCACTTGGTCGATAAAGACTTCAATCACTCGGTGAGCGACGACGAAAATGACGACCTCGTTGAAATGTCGCGATCTTTGGATTCTCTTGGGTGGAAAAAGGTGTTCATCGATGTGCGGAATATGATTCCAAGCATTTCCTTGCCTTCCGTCCCGAAGATATCGCTTCCGACCGTTTTGATCCGAAAAATAGAACAGCCAGTACAGATGAATCTGATACGTTGGAAACTGTAGAGCAGGAAGACAAGGAAAATGTTACTTCGGGCAGTGAGAGACAGAGCGATCCCGTCAATTTGCTAAAACAAAAGGGAAATGTGGTCTCATCGAGTGACCTTGCCGCCGCCTTGTCGACACATCCTTTATTCGGAGAGGAAATATTACGCTGGCCTCGAGGGCATAACATGATCGTAGCGTTTAGCCGAGATCCTGTCAGCACTTATTTGAATAAGGCAGGAAGACCGGTGGTGAACTCGTTAGCGACGGAACTTGTCGATACAATTTTTGGCTGGAATCAAAGCGAAGTAACGGAGCAATTCAAAACACAATGTTAATTTATAAAAATGAGAGGACGTCTTGTAAAAAGTTTGTGTTGTTAGGTCAAATAAGGAAGAAAGTCAGCTTGACCTAGAGTATGCACATCTCTCACGATGGTATATTTAAATTCCCCTTCGCGGTGCGAATCGGCTGAATCCTTCTCCATTTGTTTGAAGTTTGAAGAAACGCTGTCATCCATCTCATCTAATCGAGCAATGTGGAGTAGTTCAAGGCGTCGAGGTGGTTTGAGAGCAAGAGAGCAGAGCGCTGAAAATCGTTTGATGCGCTTTCCGTCAAAGCTGCTGCCACTAGCATTGGACGCTCCAATGGTGGCTTCACAGCAAGACTTGCCGAGCCCCTGTAAAAGCGGTTCAAAGAATAGATCTTCTCCACAAGAAGACCGTCTGAATAAGGATCCCCACGTAGGTCGACCACTGTGATGTTCCTATGATGCGATAGAAAGTCAATCAAGTAGGTAAATTGGTGACCGAAAGCTCTTTCGTCATCCACACTTATTCGGAGGGTACGAAGTTCTTGGTGATCTTTCAGACCGTGAAGAAGCGATCTCAAATGTGGAGCCCAATCCACGTCAGAATCCCACAAACTAAGAAACCTCAACTTTTTGTTTGCAAGTGCAGCATTGATGATTTCTAACACAACACAATCAGGTATATCAATTTTATTCAACATTTCAATTTCCAGCTCCACAAAATGGCCCAAGGATGCGATCCGTCGCCAAAACGTGAGGATAAAATCAGTCGGAAAAATTGCAACATATAGGCAGAGAAAGCTTTGAAGTATGAATCACCAAGGATTCCAAATCGGCTGCGGTGATGTCATCAGACCAAATGTAGTAATTGAGAGATTCCACCTTTGCCGAAAAAGGAGCAAGAATGAGTTCATGATTTCGGTCGACATACTGGTAGGGCAGATGTAAATGCTGTATCGTGTCGACTTCTAGCAAACGCTTGAAGATGTCATCATCTATGTCTATGAAGTCCCGTCCGTCACACTGAAAGGTTAGCGAACCGAATGGCGATCCGCGGCCCTGGAGCGCGCTGACAAATGCATTCCCTCCATCTGCAAAGTTGCTGTCCCAAATGGTCATGTCTATGGGACGCAATCTGGTTGCCAAAACATTAGATTGCGCTGCGCTTAGTGTAAGATTTTGAAACGTCACTTGAAGAGATGGGAGTGTCTCGAACAAATCCACCAAGCACCGACAACCAGCAGCACCAAAATTGAAAGGGTGGTGGTCATAGAACTCATTGCTGATTGAAAGGCCGGAAATGTTTGTCGGTGGTCGCATCAAGCTGATGAAGAATGCAGCCGTTTGTGATATGACATCGTCCGTGCTTCCGACAATGGTCAAATCGAAGCCTTCGTCATCCAGTGTCAGTGACACGTATCGTTGCTCACTGTCAGGACGAAAATTATTGAGCGCTCGCGTTGATACATACGTACGCGTACCGTTATCCCTCCAAATAACCATTTGACGCTTATGCTTGAGAATCTGTCGAGACTGCTTGGTTCACGCAATAATTTGTAGGTCGGTGACGACGCATCATCAAGTGCAACATCTTGTCCGAGATTGAAGCAGGACAATGACACCTCTTCAAATAAAGAGTCAAAGTCGCTATCCTTTGTCATGTCAAGAACTTTAACGAAATGGAAAGTAAGCGATAGTTGCTATACTCCGTAACCTTATTATTACTAGCCGCCTTCGGCGTCTAGCCCCTGCAGGGCTTTTTTCGTTCTCGCCCTTCCCGCAAGCGGGAGGCTCGATCCCCGGGGATAGCGTCACACCCGGGACTGAACAACCGGGACCGACGTGACACACACACACACACACACACACACACGGACAGCGCGCTATTATAAATAGAATGGCACGGCAATATAGATGACAAATGGACCAGTTGCGTATCTTCACGTTCCCAGGAAATCTGGGCGAATGGGTTTACACGTGGTCCAGAAAATCTGGACCTGCTGTATTTTCACGTTCCCAGGAAATCTGGGCGGTTGTGGTATTTGCATTGGTCCAGAAAATGTGGACCAGTTCTATTTTTTTTTAAAAACGTTCCCAGGAAATCTGGGGATGTGGTATTTACACTGGTCCAGAAAATCTGGACCAGTTGTATTCTCACGTTCCCAGGAAATCTGGTGAGGTGGTATTACTGTTGGTCCAGAAATTCTGGACCTGTCGCAATTTCACGTTGCCAGAAAATCTGGGGGATGGGTTTACACGTTGTATTTTCAAGTTCCCAGGGAATCTGGGGGTGTGGTTTGCTAAGGTCCTTCAGCAGCACTCGAAAATCCACGCGGATTGTTACCAGGGTATCTTCAATCTATTTGAAATTCGAAAGTCTACGTGGTTTGCACGTAGCCGCCCGTAGGGAAATTCACCGACGAAGGTTCTAAGATTACCATACCGATTTTGGGGTTTCTTTTGTTCCAATCTTCGCTCGTTCTATAAAAAAAGATAGCTTATTCGTATCGAAAGCAATGAGAAAGCGATACTTGAAATGAAACTATAGAAAAGAGGAGAATTACTGTGCTTCGAGCGTCTACGTGAATTTCACGTAGCCCCGTAGGGAAATTTATCGACAGAGGGGGTACCCGGATATTGAGTCGAATTATTATTTTTGTTTTGCGTCTCATCGCATTATTATCCTCGACAAAACTTTTAGAAGATGGCAAGAAGGCAAAGTTTAGTAAGATTAACGAGGTCAATATCCGGGGTCACTTTTAAGACGCAGAATCGCAATCAGCTTGTTGCGGCACGCTTTGCTGTTGCAAGTTCCTGGTTAGCTCACCAGTCCATGCAACAGCGTCGATCGCGAAGCGATGATGATTCAGGTTCTCAACACAACGACTGTCCGTTATGTCAGCAGTTCGGTCAAGGTCCGTGTAAAGAAACATTCTACGCATGGTATAATCGTACCGAGGAAGCTGCCGGTAGCGGCCGATCGGAAGACGAGATTACCGAAGACTGTGCGAAATTGTTTGATGCCTTTCGAGTCTGTTTAGATAGTCAACCAAGTGAATCAACTTCAAATGACGAGACTCCGTTACCTGATACTAATGTAGGGGAGCTTCCACAACTGCCGGATGCTTGGCATCAAATTATCTACTCGGACTTAGCCTCTGCACGACGCGATTCTTTTCCACTCGACAAACGTCCTGTGATTACTAAAAGTAGCGAAGGTTCGCATGTTTCCTTTTCGCAAACAGATTTGGTGCTGGTGTTTATAGAGAGGTTATCGCAAAATGGAGGGATAGAGATCATTGCTGCAGCTGCCGCGGGGGATTTGATCGCTGATACTCTCCGAATTCCTAATGATAGACTTGACGGCACAATAATCGTTTCCGCTGTTTATGAAATGCTTACAAATGATGGCGAGTCGGAGCTTGTGGTCTGCGAAGAACGGATTGAGAGTAATGACTTGTGATTCCGAATAAAATTGTACCAAGCTAAAGAGATAAGCTGAAAAAGGAGTGCAGGATGTAAATCGCTACGCATTGGAGAGATTACTAGCACGCCGCAGAAGCACAAAGCCTTCATAATAGTTTGAAAGGATGCTGCTGATACCCGAAAGCGCTTCGTGCAATATACGAAACTGGTTGTTACTACAGAGGGAAATGGCAGGAGTCTCGGAATCAACAAATTCAAGCAGGGAGGGGGTATTATGACAGCACCGCCTCGACGAACTGGAAATATTCGTAGTTTGTCTATCCGACGGCTAATGGCAAGGATTTATATTTTATACAAACCTTCGAATGTCTGAAAAACAGAAAAAGTATTTTATTATTTATGCACTCTCCTTTCCTGTCCGCGTCTTTTTGGTTTTGCGTTCGGTCGGTTCGCGAGAAATAGCAGCAAGCACCTCAGTCTGCTCCGACAAAGCAACGAGATCCTCTAAATTCAAACATTGCATCAAATCATAGAGGACATCTGTATTCTTTGACAGCAACAAAGAAGTGTACTGGAAGTTGCGCGATGCGCTTTCAACCATTGTCGTCCCTACCAGCGATTGACGCAGGGTTGCCGCCTCTTTCCCAAATGCAGCCGATCCATTGTAAAAGGCGTTCAGTGCGTACAGCTTGTCGACGCTTGTTCCATTCGAGATCCTATTGCATTTACGATCCAGAACAACAAGGTTCCGGTTGCGCGAGAGCAATGCTTCGAGCAAGGAATAGTTTGCTGGATCATTGCCCGACGGATAGTCTCCCACGACCAGCGTTTTGATGCCCGGGTGTGCTGCAACGGCATTGAAAAGAGGCTGCACGTCCCAATGAAGGCAGCTCTTCGGGTCTTCATAGAGGGTGGAACCCACATTCAGATACTGCAAGTTCGGATTGGCATTGATGGCACGAAGCAACGCTTTCGCGACTTGTTCCACTTTCTTGGCATGGAACCGCTGCCGACCCTGACCCCGTCGAAAGATTAGAAAGGACAGTTTCTCGAAGTCGCCAAGTGCAGTCACTCGATTCAGGAATGCAATCGGAAGCGCATCCCATTCCTTATCCGCGGCATCCACGTAGAATTTGATGTGAAGATCTTTGGGTACAATTTCAAGTGCTTCGAACTCTGTTGGCTGCATAGAGTCGGAGCGAATCTTGTAAGATACAGCTTTGGCCTTTGCGGAGAAGGGAAGTAGTACTAATTCCTTGACAAGAATACCGATTTCGAGCTTGTCAATTACATCGAGTTCAAACAGACGTCGAAAGTTCGTCCGGCTAAAGGGAATCTTGCCTTCGTCCACGTCGATGCAGAGAGTACCGAAAGATGACTTCCGCTTTTCCAACTCGCGTACAAAGGCCGTTCCATCGTCTTCGAATGCAAATGCGACATTTTCAAAGCAGCCGTCAATAATGCACAGATCTGTAGTGTTCGGGCGCGATGTGAGAACGACGGCTTGCTCCGGGCTCCAAAGTCCCTGACTAAAAAGAATCGGCGCGACGGATTCGCGTCAAGGATACGGGCGAGTTGTTCGGGTTGAAGTGTAGCAAAATTAAACTCGTAATCCGCGTCGTCCACCGATGACTGCGAAACGGTCAACCGTGTCCGACTTCCTTCCAGTTGTTGGAGTGACCACAGGAACGTGACGGTTTCTAGAATCTTGGCTTCCGATTCGCCATGAACAGCGCACTCGAGAAAGAACTTATGCGATGATTCGTCCGCATCAGAGATCATAAAACAGTAATCGTGCTCTTCGAAGAACGAAGCGGCCCGGTACCAACAAAGAAGCGATCCGTTTTCGAACCACAGCATCGCGTTTTGATTGTTCTCCCAATCGAATTCATCCAGATGTGTCGGCTCCCGCAACAACCTGTACATTGGCAGTCTGCCTCTGTAGATAGCCGGGAGGAGCGCCTTTTGTCGCGGCGTCATGTTTTCCTTGGAAATGAGTTCGAGTAGAGGACCGTTCATTGTCGTAGTCTTTTGATTGCAGCGATGAGTGATTGCAACGAGCAGCATAATTTTATAAGCCATCAGCTCAGTGACCTGTAACAGATCTTTTGTTGGAAGCAGTCATTATTTGGTGGATGTGTGAATCATTCATTTACCATTCACAACGGCAATAGGAATGTGTCAACAGCAAGTGTGATCTTCTTGTGCAAAAAGGGAAAGCATCAGGCGCGGGCAAAGAATAATCATTTCGGAGGAGATTTTGTTCATACTGTAGCGTGTGAAGTAACGGCTATCCCTATCCACGAAACAGACATTGTGCCTTACCGGCACTCATACTATGACATCGAATAACGAATGCTACTACGTAGAACATCTTGGATGCAATTGGAAGTGAGGCCGGAAAAACCTGCGACACGTTCGAAACAAGAGGAAAACAAAACGAAAAAGCTGCTTGTCATTTCATCTATTGTCGATATCGCAGTTACCATGTCAGAAGTCTGCTCATTAAATGAACCAATGATGAGAATGCCTGCTCTATTTGTAAATCACGGCGGTGGCCCCATGCCTCTGATGGGGCGACAGCCCATGATCGCCCATCACTTGCAGGAAAGTGTCACAAAATACATCACCGAAAAGCCGCGTGCGATCGTGGTGATTTCCGCACACCACGAAGCCAACCCGATTGCGATCACGTCCTCCGCCAAGCCGAGCATGTACTTTGATTACTATGGGTTCCCGCCCGAAACGTATGAATTCAAATACCCAGCACCCGGAAATCCAGAGCTCGCTCGACAAATTCAAAATCTCCTTTCGGAAAAAGGTATTGAAAGCCAACTGGATGCGAAACGTGGACTTGATCACGGCGCTTTCGTTCCTCTCATGCTCATGTATCCGGATGCCGATATTCCCGTGGTTTGTGTATCCTTGCACAGCTCGTTATCTCCCGATATTCATCTCGCACTCGGCAATGCATTGGCTCCATTACAAGACCAAGGTACGTCATGATATAAACGGCAAAAAGCAAGTGCGTCGATTTCAAGAAACTCACCCTGTCGTTATTTGTTAGGCGTACTACTGCTAGGCTCCGGTTTTGCATTCCACAATTTCGATGCGATGCGCAATCCAGACGAAGCGTCGTATAAGAAATCCAACGACTTCAACAACTGGCTGAAAGACGCTGTAATGGCAAACCCAGTGGAAAAGTTACGTGATTGGAAGAATGCTCCATCGGCTCGTTTCGCGCATCCACGAGAAGAGCATCTTATGCCATTGTTGGTTACGGCCGCCGCTGGAGGATCGCCTCAAATCATATACGACCGACAGGCTGGAAATGGAGACTTTGCTATATCCGGTTATTTGTTTGAGTGAAGTCGAGTCAATCAAAAGTCGGCTAAATGCTAGGAATGACCTGCAGTGGCTACAAAGCGCTTATTCGTCTTTGAGGCATTATGCTTGGAACTTGGCAGACGACTAAAAAGTGAAGCTCTGCTGCTTAGAATGTCTTTTTCGCACCTAATTCCTGATACTCCATAGTTGTTTTTTAGTGAAGATGGAGAACAGATTTAAGTTTACCTTCACTCTAGTTCTGTTCGATGTCTCTAGTCTTTTGTCGCGACGAGTCCTCTGTCCTCTTCCATGTGTGCCATTGGCCAACGACCAACAATAGCCGGAGAACGGAGAAGGAGATGCTTCCTTCCCCTTCTTTTACTCCAGACTCTACGTACAGAAAGAGGTATTTTTGTTAGTCGGAAATGGGAAAATCACAAATCAGAGACGAGACACGAGACACGAGCAACAGGAAACAGGACCAAAAATTCGAGGGTCAAAATGCGAATTCATTTGCGGATTCTATGGATCAAACGTCGTAAAGTCGTATTCTTGTTTTCTATTTAAGTGTGAGACCACGTTGCGACTAATAAAATGAGTTTGGGGGAAGTCTCAGTTCTCAGTTTACGATCGTGCTCGTTCTTCATCCTTCTTTCTTAGAAATTGGAAGTTGGAAAAACTTGGAACTTTAGTAGTCTCGGCCTTCGCGACTCCGTACTTCAACAGAATTTCTATTTTTTGTACTATAAGTGAATATAGCAACTTACCCTTCGATTTTTCGTTGTGGCAACTCTTATTTCCATCATCTAAAACATGAGACACTATTTGGTCATAAACTACAATGAACTCTAAAGTAAGCTTCTTTGAAGGTTCCTTGGGTCTTCTTTCGCTGGCACAAAGGTCACGAAAATACCTGGTACTGGTAATGCATCGTCTCTTCGTTTTGCATCCCCGACAAACGGTTGGCAACTTCTTCTCACACATTTTTGTTTTTTCCCTTCCTTTTCATTAGACCACTGCATCGGAAAGAATAAACAAAGCTTTGCATCTTTGATCAACCATGACTTTTCACGATGAAGATGATGATATGAATACCAAAAGCATGGAAACTGGTGAGCTTTCCGTCTCACATGCCAGTACAGGGTCGTCGTCATTTGCAAGGTCTGAGACGCGACGCGTAACCCGGTCCAAATATATTGTGGCTGGTGTCATCTTTGTTGCAGCCGTACTTGTTGGAAGCCTTACTTTCGTATTTGCAAGAAACCAGGAGGAAGACGACTTCGAGACACAGGTAAGTCTTCAGTATTTCTAACTATGAGAAAACATTCCATTATGGTGTCGCTAACACTATCGTCGCTTTTCAGTTTGGAGAATACGCAGTTGAAATTGTCGATATTATAAACCAAGAAGCCAATAGCGCGCTCGCAGCTGCAAATAGTCTCTCAGTTGCTATCACCACCTTTGCGCTTAGCTCATCAGCTGTGTGGCCTGATGTAACCGTTCCAGATTTTGAACTTCGAGGATTCCATAACAATATCTTGTCAAAGTCTTTGCAAGTCTCCCTTGCTCCTCTGGTTCGTGCGGATCAGAAGCAGGAATGGGAGATTTACGCTCAGCAGAATGAAGAATGGATCGACGAGGGCCTAGCTGTTGCCATGGAGCGCGAGCTCACCGATAACACTGAAGAGAAAAGCGATTCAATCGAAGATTTCCTTTGGCGTTTCGCCGAAGGTGACTCAGGAACTAGTGTTGTTCAAAACAGTGAAGGCACCAATCTCGGTGGTGTGAACTACTTTGCTCCCATATGGCAGCAAAGCCCTGCCCCTCATGACACACAAATTGTGAACTACGACATTCTGTCGCACCCAATTCTTCAGCGCTTGTTCAGTACCATGTGGAACAGTGTTCAGCCCGTCTTTTCCGAAGCCACTGATTTGTCGTTCATTTACGAGGGTGCTATTGAAGATGACTCTGAGCACCCTCACACTTACGTCCTTCACCCGGTGTTCGGATCGTTTGTTGACAACAACGGAAGCTACAAGTCGGAGGACATTGTTGCTTCCCTAATCACTGTCTTACCATTTGATCAGCTCCTCTTGGACATGATTCCGGAGGGAGTGAATGGCATCGACATTGTGATGGAGAACACATGTAATCAGCATTTCACTTACAGTATCAACGGACCAGTCGCTACTTTTGTTGGGTACGGAGACCACCATGACCCCGACTATGATTACATGGGCTTTGCGGTTGAATTTGGTGATCATTCAATATCGGCGCATACTGAAGAAAGCTGCAACTACATGATTCATGTATACCCAACTTCGATCTTCGAGGAGGAATATCACTCAAACAAACCCGTCGTTTACACAGTCGTCGTTGTGTCTGTTTTCGTTTTCACGGCTCTAGTCTTTCTTCTGTATGACTACTTCGTGCTTCTCCGTCAACGAAAGGTAATGGAAGCTGCTCGCCGCACAAATAAAATTGTCACAGCCCTCTTTCCGGCGAATGTCCGTGACAGGATCTTGAAGGACGCCGAAGAGCAAGATGAAGGTGATAGACAACACAAGAGGGGTTTCGGATTTGGCGCTAAGGCCCAGCTCAAAGATTTTGTTCAAGATGACAACGTCCTCGAAAACGGAAACTCTGCGTTCGACAGCAAGCCCATTGCCGATCTCTTCCCCGACGCGACAGTCATGGTACGTTGCTTGTATAACCTTCGAAGCAGACTCATCAACTTACAACACAGTCGACTCACCCTTGAATAACCATTACTGATTTCTCGCGTGCGCAGTTTGCAGATATCGTTGGTGCGTACACTGCTGCAATTTGGACCAGAATATCCGCAAACCTAGCAATCGACTCATTTTTGACATTTCATTTTTACAGGCTTCACTGCATGGTCCAGTGTGCGAGAACCAACGCAAGTCTTCTCACTCCTTGAGACTGTGTACCATGCATTCGACGAGATTGCGCGCAGCCGACGGGTCTTCAAGGTCGAAACAGTTGGTGATTGTTACGTCGCAGTTGCTGGCCTTCCCGAGGCTCGTAAGGACCATGCTGTGGTCATGGCTCGCTTTGCTCGTGACTGTCTCCACAGGATGAATGATCTAACCAAGAAACTCGAGCTGACACTTGGACCTGATACAGGTGATCTTTCTATGCGGATCGGACTGCATAGTGGACCTGTTACCGCGGGTGTATTGCGTGGTGACAAGTCTCGGTTCCAGCTGTTCGGTGACACGGTCAATACAGCATCGAAGATCGAAAGTTCTGGCTCAAGAAATCGCATTCACCTTTCTACCGAAACCGCCAGTCTTCTTGAAGCTGCTGGGAAGGGACACTGGCTCAAGAAAAGAGAAGATGTTATCAGGACAAAAGTCAAGGGGGATATGCAAACATACTGGCTCGAAGTTAAGGCTCCGTCCATCGCCCCCACTGGTTCAAGTGCATCGGATGGCCAAACCGAAGAAAGCATCAGTCCGACAGAAGCCAAGAGAATGGAGCAAGAGAAGGCGGCCAAGAAAGAAGAGAAGGCCAAAAGTAAAGCTGATATGGACGAGGACAAGCTGCGACGCTTGGTGGACTGGAACTCGGACGTGCTTGCTCGTCTCCTTCGCCAGATTGTTGCGCATCGCAATGCCACCAAGAGGCTGAAAGGAACAGTGTCGAGTAGTACGCCAGCTAAACTCGAAATAAAGTCTGGTGGCACTGTAATTGACGAAGTCAAAGAGATCATCGAACTCCCGGAATACGACCCGCTGGCTGCCCAGTACCAGGAGGATCCTCAAAGTATCGATCTCGGAGAAGCGGCACAGAAGCAACTCCGTGACTACGTGATGCTGGTTGCAACTTTCTATCGCGACAACCCATTCCACAACTTTGAGCATGCATCGCACGTTACCATGTCTGTGGTGAAACTCCTCAGCCGAATCATCGCTCCTGATGTGAACTCGAAGAACGCGAACAACCATGACCATGCGGCTACTCTTCACGATCACACTTATGGCATTACGTCGGACCCATTGACCCAGTTTGCTTGTGTATTTGCCGCGCTTATCCACGATACGGACCATTCGGGTGTTCCCAATGCTCAACTGGTCAAGGAGGGCGCGGAAGTCGCCAAAATATATGACGGAAAGTCGGTTGCGGAGCAGAACTCTGTCGACATTGCATGGGACTTGCTGATGCACAAGAATTACACAGACCTCCGTCACTTGATTTGCGAGACCGATGAAGAGATGCGTCACTTCCGTGAGCTCGTGGTCAATTCCGTTATGGCAACCGACATTGTCGATAAGGAGCTCAAGGCGCTTCGTAATGCACGCTGGGAGAAAGCTTTTGCGGAAGAGAATCAGGTCGATTCTCGCGAGAACAACAACCGCAAGGCTACGATCGTCATCGAGCACTTGATTCAAGCTTCCGATATCGCGCATACCATGCAGCATTGGCACATCTACCGCAAGTGGAACGAACGTCTATTCCATGAAATGTACGATGCGTGGCGCAACGGACGTTCCGAGAAGGACCCGTCCGAGTTCTGGTACAATGGCGAGATCGGCTTCTTCGATTTCTACATCATCCCCTTGGCCAAAAAGTTGAAGGAATGCGGCGTCTTTGGTGTTTCCAGTGACGAGTACTTAAACTACGCCCAGAAGAACCGCGCCGAGTGGGAAGCTCAAGGTCACCAAGTTGTCGAGAAGCTGGTTGAAAAGTACACGGCGGAGTACGCCAATCACCAGGTACGCTTGGATGACATCCAAGATGCCGACAATGTCCCGTTACGTTCACGCATGTTCCGCAGCGACACCTTGTCCGATGATGAGGGTTTTCTTGCGGAAGTCGAAAAGCAGATCGATGACGAGGACGGCGATTTGAGCGAGAAGAGTCAGGAAGATCTTGTGGCTCGAGCTTCCAGTCGCTTGACACGTGGGGCTTCGAAAGAAAAGTTGTAATGTTCAAATATACGTATAACCATAGCTGAAACAAATTTTACTCTATTCGACGGAACGTGATAGAGCTGTAGAAGCGATATTTCTGCAACGTCGCACTTGTTTATATAACCATCAGCTGCGCCCTTCACCAACACCTGGAAAAGATAACTTTTGAAGCGCATTGTTGTGTTTTTGTACACGTAACTGGCGGGTCGGCAAAGTCTACTCTCCAACGAGAACTGTATGCGTTCTTCTGCGTTGTTTTCGTCAAAACGGAGATTGTGGTAAGTACGAGTTGGGTGCTACCAAGTGATCAGATAGAAGCAACAGCCAAGTAAACCTCTTTCCTCTCCCCTTTCTTCGATCACTTTGAGATACGCCGCTTCTAAAACTCGTCATTTACGCTCGCTCTTCGGCCAAGTAAATATAGAATGGCGGTTGAACGAACCAGTTTCCGATCTTGTCGACGATTGTGAGACGCAAAAATTGCAGCGTAAGTTCTGCCCTTTAGTGATTGATCGTCGATCGAAGAGGGCCTTGGGAAAGTAGAATTCATTTGCTTGTCTAACTTCTTCATTTGTTTTCCTGTCCACCATTGTCCCTTTTACGGTCATGCTCATCGATGTAAGTAATCATGTGATCGACCGTATCACCAATTTGTCGTCGCATTTCATCCATGATAACAAGAGGTTGATTTGTTTGCAGAGTATTACGACTGTCGAACAGAAGAAAACGACCGATGATTTTGTGATGCCGATACACCGACAGCCAGTGCTGCTTCTGCACCGGATCGTACCATGTCCACACTCGATCGGCGTCATAACCCGGTCGCGAAGGGAAGGACAAACAAAACGTCCCATTCGAAGCCAATTGCAGTCCGCGATCCAGTCCATGACGACAAAGCCAAGCCGATTGTTTGTCTTGCATATGCTGGAGGACGGTTTGGCTGACGTGATGGACATAAACGTGTTGCAGAAGACTGGGCTGTTCGGCATTGGTCGCGCCCGACGAAAGAAAGCGTGCCGAACGAGCCAAGACACGGCGAGTGTGCTTTCGAGCCGTGAAGGAAAGCATTGTGATGCTGATGAAGGGTATTTCGTGGATGATGTAAGAAATAGAGAATAATGAGAAAACAGAAAACGCAGCCAGTGGCCAGTGGTGCTTGACGGCTTCATTTTTTTGTTCCGATCCGATGTTGATCCGATGACGTAAGTCTTGTGGATGTGCGTACACTGTCTCAAAGTGTACCTAGGTGTTAACATGACGTCCAAACGTGTTTTCACTGGTACTGAATGGATCGGAATTGAGAATTCGCAGGCTACTCATGACTGCTGAATCACGAGATCGACGTGGCGTGTGTCATTTTCTTGTGTACACTTTAAGCGCACAGTTCTTTTCAAACTTCTTGGAATGAGAAAGGAAGCAAGACTGCAACTTCCGTCGTCATCAAGACGAAACAATTCTTTTTTCGTTTGCCCGCAAAAAATGTGACTTGAAAGCAAGGAGAAAAAGACCCCTCTCTTGTCTGTTGCAAACATCACTCATCGAATCTCTTTCATTACTAAACACGCTAATAACATGCTCGTCTCATCGATTACACGTCGCACTTTGACAGTGCCTCCTCGCTTCCTGGCGATTCGTCCCGTTTCGTCGTGTGCGATTCGTCCTTCGAAAAAGGAGGAAGCCGATAGTAAGGCGAACAAACTCTCCCGCCGCCAAGTCCACAGCAGTGTTCCGAAAGCATCGCAAGTCATTGATTCTTCCGCTGCTCCCGTAACGGTCACTCGAAGTTCCCTCGTCGATCGCTTCATTGTCACGGCCGAAGTAACCGTCAGTAAAATCTTTCCCGCCGGCTTTGGCTGGCAAACGGCGAGCATCGTTGCGGCGCAACAAGGATTTGCGGGAGATTCGTTGAATTTCGCCCTATCGACGGGTCTGGGCGATGCCGTCGGTGTCTGCTTGGGTCATATGACGTACTATTCGGCCAAAAAAGCTCTGACGAAAGATTCGGGCTTGAATCTCACCAACGAACTGCATACGGGAATCTTGCTCGGTTCGGCGGCCTTTTGTTCCGGGGACGGCATGGCAACCCATTGTCAATGCGTTGCAAGGAGCCAACTTGCCTTTTCAACAAGTCTTCTTGGGGACCTGGATTGGCTGTGGTGTAGCATTCTACGGTGGATTGCGTGTCGCCCGAACGCTCCTTTCGGGGGCGTTGGAGGGCATTGAAGAGCCCACGTATGCGAACAGCAAGAATGATGCCAGTCTGTCGGTCGCCATTGGAGGAGCTACAGGTTTCTTTGTCGGAACGGACGCAGCTTACCTACCGGAACAGAATTTCTTGTTGGATGTCGTCGGCATTCAAGACGGAACACCCGATCTCGTTGGGTGTGCGATTGCCGGTACTTCCACATCTCTTGGCTTCATGGCCGCTCAATCCAGTCTCAATGTCATCTATCCCACGGGAAAGTGCTGGAATGATTAAGATTTGGTGACAAGAGTTCTGATGCTATTCTCACGCACGCATACATTTTCTTTTTTCTGGCTGGTTTGGTAGTAGGATTTTGCTGACATTGGTCTTTTCAATTCCTAATACTCTTCAGTCTACTAAGTTTTTAACCTTTTTCATCTTTAATTCGCCGCTTAGTTTTTTAGGAGAAATTTCGTTCTGGGTTTAGCAGCACCGAAACACACTTTTGTCCTGTAGTGAATTTGCCCATCATCGATGCGAAAGCTTTTCGAATCCAAGAAACGATACATTACGTTTTGAATGATAATGATGATATTTCGTAACATCACCGTCAATACCAATACAATTGATCATACACTTAATTAATGCTAGCATTTTGTCAGATTGAGGGTCTGGACGTCAATCAGAGTGGCTTATATATCATGGATCGGGGTAGAAATACGACGTGATTGGGTTGGCTCTGTGGTTCGATTCCACAGTACGTTAGTATTTTCAACATGGTAACGCACAGGGTTCGAACCCTGGCGGAGTGAGTTTGTTGCCGACTCCTGTGAAGCCGGGAGGATAAAAGAATAGGGCTTGAAGCGGTCTCAAGTGAGGAGGCTGAAGGGCAAAAACAGTACGATCATGATAGTAGTATAAGGCCAGGGAGGATGTCAGATTGAGGGTCTGGACGTCAATCAGAGTGGCTTATATATCATGGATCGGGGTAGAAATACGACGTGATTGGGTTGGCTCTGTGGTTCGATTCCACAGTACGTTACTCCGAGTAGTATTTTCAACAGCATTTGTGGAGTTCATTGTTGCCGTTTCATTTATTTTCGTATTTCGATCGTGACTCAAGTTCAGTCAAGGATAGCGTAAACCATCACTTTGATCCTATACTTGTAGTGAATTTGCCGGTAATCGATGCGAAAGCTTTTCGGATCCAAGGAACGATACATTGCGTTTTGAATGATGATGATGATATTTCGTAACATCACCGTCAATACCAATACAATTGATCATTCATTTAATGCTAGCATTTGTGGAGTTCATTGTTGCCGTTTCATCTATTTTCGTATTTCGATCGTGACTCAAGTTCAGTCAAGGATAGCGTAAACCATCACTTTGATCCTATACTTGTAGTGAATTTGCCGGTAATCGATGCGAAAGCTTTTCGGATCCAAGAAACGATACATTACGTTTTGAATGATGATTATATTTTGTAACATCACCGTCAATACCAATACAATTGATCATACACTTAATGCTAGCATTTGTGGACTTCATTGTTGCCGTTTCATTACTCCGTATTTATTTTCGTATTTCGATCGTGACTCAAGTTCAGTCAAGGATAGGGTAAACCATCACTTTGATCCTATAGTGAATTTGCCCATCATCGATGCGAAAGCTTTTCGTATCCAAGAAACGATACATTGCGTTATTTTGAATGATGATAATATTGCATAGCATCACCGTCAGGACCGTTCCTAACCGCGGTTTCGTAGCGTAGGGCTTCGTACATTTTTGACGTACGAAACTTGCGTATTTGTGACTAAATTACAGTCGTGGTTAAGTTGAACCAATAGTTCGGCCTATAGTAAGTATCGTAGTATCAAGGTTAACGTAGTAAAGCGGTATTTGATTCGGCGTCGCGAATGATACCTGTTAAGATGCGAGATGCGAGACGACAAACAGTCATTTCATTTTTCCTCGTCGCATTTGTTTTATTTGAGTGTCTGTTACCGTTGTTGTGTGTTCATGAAGTGCAAGACAAAGAGCTTCTAAAGCGAGAAAAAATGATGCGGAAGAAGACGATTCGCGCCCCCTTGTCTGGCGGTACACGGAGGTCATTGACAGCTACAAAACGGAGACCAATTTTTCATTCCGTCATTATAACCCTCGGCTTGCTGGGCTGTGTCGGTCTCTTCTGGACTCTAATAGACCACGATGAAGCAGTAATAATACGTCCTGGAGGTAAAACCTCCGCAATGACTCAACTGGAAGAATTGCATCAAGAAATAGTGTCACAAAGCACACAACAAGAACACCCGACGGCGTCGTCATGGGAGACCGTACAAGCTTTACGCAACGAATTTTATCGTCGCTACGGAGGCCGCGAGGATTCAGAAGATATGTTTCGACGAGGTGTACAAGCCTACGGGTCTGTACAAGCCACTGCGCGAAGAATATTGACCGCGGCCGCCCAACAAACGCCGTTTGTCTTGTCCTTTGCGGGATATTCCGTCACAGTCGGACGGGGCAATTATTATCATCAGTCGTATCCGTTTATTTTGGGAAATTTACTTGAACCTATCTTGCAGAAGCTCTTTCAGACCAAGGTGACGGTACGAAACTCCGCCATTGGAGGGATTCCGTCCTTCCCGTACGGATTTTGTTTCGAGCATTTTCTAGGCAGTGACCCACATGTCATCAGCTGGGATTTTAGTATGAATGAAGGTCGTGGTGCAGCTGTCCTTGAAAGCTATTTACGACAAAGTCAGCATCAACTGAAACAACAAAAACCTATGGTGATATTGTTAGACACGGATCCCAAACGGTGCTCGTTAGTTCAAGCATATGCCGAGCAGGGCTGATTTCCGACGCCATGTGCGTCGGAATGGCCAAACATGCGGTACAAGATGCAACCTTACTCGATGCTACGAAGGACGACTCACAGAAACCACCCGGATTTCGAAACTGGCAAGAATTCGGGGCACCGAGCAAATGCCCCGGTCGCGGCAACTGGCATCCCAAAAAGATGGAACATGAGTGGCTGGGGTGGATGATGGCCATGTATTTCGCTCAAGCTGTGGAAGAAGCACAACGCATAATGGCCACCGATGTCAACTGGAGGACGAATTACCAAAGTACGAAGTCGATGACCAGTGCTGTCGCTACAACTTCCTTTCCCAAACCCATGTCAAAACTACTTAACAACAGCGATGCCGTGAATCACTTACTATTTGGTCACCCATCGGAAACCGACTCGAACCACTACGTCATGAAAGAACTCTCATGTCGGACCAACTTTTGCCAGCAACCGATCACGATAAAGTATTACCTTCCATTGTTGTATCCGGTCTGTCTCCTGGCATTACAGCGGACAATATCATGCAGCAACGAAGCGATGAAGCCTATCAAGCGGGTTGGGTCATGGATTTATCCAGTGTCGAACGCGAAACGAAAATTAAAGTCGAACAATGTGGCGGCTTAGGCTATGTGGATTTGAAAACAGCACTTTATGGAATTCCCGAGTCAGGGACACTGCGCTTTTGGTTGCCGATATCAGAAGCTTCATCGTTGCTTCACGATGACCATGGACATACCGCTGATGATACCGACGCTCAGCACTGGTTTAGCGAACTTATTTTGTGCGAAGCCAACGAAAAGCGCAGCGAGCATGCTTGTCGTTTAGACAAGGACGTTGAGTACACAGTTGGCGGAGTGAAAGTGACTGCGCCGGTGATGGTCCAAGGTGCCGCTGAATATCTCAAACGCCAAACCTGTGTGCATGTCGGTATTCCACCTGGTGCACAAATCACTCGACTGTCGCAAGTCCAAAAAACCGATGGCAGTTCTCTTTCTTCCGATGATAAAGATAGACTAGTAGCGAATCCTTCTGCTCAGAAGGATAACCCTGTTGGACTAGTGGTGGACTTAAACGTCAGGGCTAATGTCAATCGGAAAGACGGCGCATGCTGCATTTCCCATGTTGTTTGGGAGCAGCAGTAAGAAGACGCGTCTCTTGCTAATGTAAACTACTCTACTCCATGTTAGTTATTAATATGTACTCTATATATGCGTCAGGTGCGTAATCTATTAATGATTTCAAGATAGTTCCCGAAGATGAATACTAGATGTCGCTTCTGGGGATGATGGTCCAGCAATACTGTGAGATTCTCGACGAGATTTATTCGCCATCTCGTAGACAACAACCCCCGAGACTGTAATCACGAGCGATACATAAAACAATGGGTCGGGATAAATGTGTTGCCCGACAATCGAAAACACAACCGACCACAAACTGCCCGTTTGAAAGCTGAGGTTGAAGAAGGTAGCTTCGGATATTCGCAAGAAATGAGCTCCTCCATAATATCCCAACACATTGGTCGCTACGTACGCCAAGAGAAGAAGAGTCGATGTTTGAGCCGGACAAATATCCCTGCTCTCTACAAAGAATGCCCGGATCTCGTCGCGTTCCATCACCATAGAGTAAATAAACGCCAATATTGCAGCAAAGAACCCCATCATGCCCAGAAACTCCAACGGCCCTCCCAGTCGTTGGACTGCCACTTCGCCTAGCACATTGTTAATGCCAAAGAACACACCGCCCATACATGCCATGACATCTCCCCAGAATTTGTGGGGATAGGTGGTGGCTGCCTCTTCTTCAATTTGCTGATGATCTTGTTTCCAATCTTGCCCGACACGACAGACAATACCAAACAGACACAGAGCTACACCGACATAATGCCACAATTGGTACCGCCGTTTCAAGAAGAAGCACGACAAAACCATCGTGGTCGGTATCGATAAAGCCGTCAGTAACGACACTGAGGTAATGTTCGTCAACGAAAAAGCGGAAACAATACAAAAGCTGGCGGATACATCCAAACTTCCCATAATCAGATAGAACCACGGTGGAGCTTGTAGCCAAATGGTGTTCAAGAACAAATAAACACCGACGGCTGGAGCATTCTCTGGTGATATGGTGTCTTGGGCTGCTTCGATCGTCGGATCCTCGTTCGCGTCGTCATCATCGTTGTCATTACTGTCGTGTGTTTCCAATCGCACATGTTGCTTCTTCTGTTGGTAATACAGCGGAATTAAGAAGAATGTCAAACACGAATAGAACAAAAATACGGAAAAACCGGGCGCCGACCAGTGGCATTGCAGCGACAACTGCGATTGTGTGGCGCCCGTCACAGAGCCCAGCAAACAGACAGCTTGCCCGAAAATTAAAATGCCCCAGTTGCTTTTCAAATGGTGCCAACAGCGGTATTTTTGCTGCCCGTGCTCATTGCTGCTATCTCCGTCGTAAGAATGCATTGTACGGAGTACCTGGTAGTATAATACAGAGGCGCCTCAGATCGGACGGCTCTCGAAATAGCAAGACTTTTGCGCGCTTCTTCTTTTCTGTCTCGTTGATCCCAGTCGCTACGAATTTCGTTTACGGCGCTTCCCACCTTACGTGGTGTAAGGT
Source organism: Fistulifera solaris (assembly GCA_030295235.1). Lineage (NCBI taxonomy): Eukaryota > Bacillariophyta > Bacillariophyceae > Naviculales > Stauroneidaceae > Fistulifera > Fistulifera solaris. The sequence continues at coordinate 886,846 of AP026127.1, read as the reverse complement.
TATGATTGCGTAATAAGATCGTAATAAATTTGAAAACTGATCATCGAATATCTTACGAAGGAATGAAAAAGTTGTTTTGACGCGTTGAAATCAGCGGGCGAGTGGTCTCCTCCAGGAAATCTTTGGGGTGTGGTATTTGCCTGGTCCAGAAAATCTGGACCAGTTGTATTTTCACGTTCCCAAGAAATCTGGGCGTGTGGTACTTACTCTGCTCCAGAAAATCTGGACCTGCTTTATCTTCACGTTCCCAGGAAATCTGGGTCTGTGGTATTTACACAGGTCCAGAAAATCTGGACCGGTTGTATGTTCACGTTCCCAGGAAATCTGGGTCAGGGGAATTTACACGTCAAGCAATGAGCGCGCTTCCAATCACAAAGATCTTTTGTGAATTGTATGCTGAGCCTTATCAATTTTGATGGAGGCCTTAGCAATTTGTGAATTGTATGAGCCTTATCGATTTTGACGGAGGCCTTAGCAATGAACTAGCGTCGATTGCATTCTGAAAAAGCGCGTCAAAAATTACTATACCGTGAAGTGTAGATTACTTTTTCTGTGACTCATATTCATTTCAGTCCCGAACAACTAAAGATGAATTACAAGGGTAGTATCTATGCCCTTTCAAAGTAAGAATTGCCTAAACTATGCTTCACTATTGTCCATGTATCTCTTTGCTCGATATTGGCGCTGATGTAGCATTGAAATGAACGCAAGAAGGACCCAAACTTAGCTTCAGACGGTCTTTCTCCGGAATCCGTTATCTTGACAACTCAATTGGTGGACCCTGAAAAGCCTGTCGCTTGCCCGGCTTCAATCCCAGAGGAGGATCTTCTGGAGTTAACCACTCACTGGCTGTCAAGTTGAGTCCTAGTTCCGAATTGATTTCCCAGAAGGTCCGGTACCATAAATGATTGGGAGAGTCCCATTGCGTGGCTCGAGTAAGGTTGGAGGGTGGAGGTTTCATCCACGGTTTACGTTTACCACCAAAATGGATGAAATCGCCATATATGGGCAGACATTCTTTTCTGGGTACGGACCAACATGTCGGAGGAGGTTTGCGCTGCCATGAAACAGTATGATTCGTCGAATGAAGGTCAAAGTCTCGTAAAGGAAATGTGCTTTCCAGTTGCACTTGACCATGTTCATCGCAACATCCCCAGTTCTGAACCGTTGCTCCGACTACAATGGTGACATTCTTCTGTTCGTATTTGACCCAATGATACAAAAACCCTTGGTCCGCGTGGGCCGCATAAAACGTCCATTCACGGCCGCGTTTCCCCGTACGCGTTTCCCAATAATCCGACGGTCCCACGGCGTGTCCCCATCCTTGGATGGAATCAAATAACCTCGTACGATTGTGCGAAGTTGTTTGTTCACGTAATAGGGCGGCAACTCGTTCAAAGGCACCGGGCGTTGGTCGCAACAAGAAGAATCCACCATTGGCCGGTGCGATGGGTCCAGCGACGACCCAATTGTCTTTTATTCGATCATCCGTAGTCGACAAGGAAAACAAATAATCCAGATTGGTCAAAGGCATGACATCGGCGTCCATGAACAAGATACCTTGGTCGTATTGTGTAAAGTTGAGGATACGGAATTTGTCGAACTGCGTTCGATAATAACTTTGGAAGGGGGTTTTCGGAATGTAGTGTATATGGACCCGTAAGGAGGACGATGATAGCAGCAAGAATAGGTCATTTTCGGGCAATGTCTCGTATGGTGATCGAAAATCCATTTGCACCAATACAATGACTTCGGCTTGGCTGCCGTGCTGGGCTAAGAGACGTGTGGCGACGGCGATATTGGAAAGAAACGGACGATACGCTGGACGAGCCGGATCACAGCCGGCAACCAAAAAGGCGTATGCGAATCGTGTCGTTGTCGCTACAGTACGCTTCGAATGAAGTGTCGCTTGTGGGGTGTTTGAGACTTCTGTTGTCGACGAGTGCTTCAAGATGGCACGCCATTGTTGTTCTATCAAGAGAAAAAGCAACAGGTAAACTCCGCGAAACTGACAACGAAGATGGCCCGGCATGATCAGCGGCCGAGTGGCATGTTTTTGATGCTCAATGGCGACGATGATAGCGTCAACGAAACGAGTTCGAAACGAGTTGAAAGTTTATGGGTTGTAGGTATGGTGATGTTCTTGAGAGAACAATCAGAAAGTAAGGGCGGGCGGGATACAAGTAATGACCCTCTTGCAAGGCACTTTGTACGTACGTCGTTCTTGTCTCGTGGCGACGACACTCGTGACCGGTTGTCGTAGTCGTAACCTGACTTGGAACTAGAGATACAAGGTACTACGGTTTCGATCCCGTCACTTTCTCCAATACCATCATCACATCCATAACATTTCGTGGCAATAGACAACAAACGCCATCCACCTGCTATTCAATACACAACGCTTTTAATGTCTACGTAGATTTCACGTAGCTCTCGTAAGGAAATTTATCGACAGAGGGGTACCCGGATATTGTGTAATTTCGCTCACACCATTATTCGCGTCTCTTGCACACCATTGTCAACTTTTTGTCCAATATCGCTTGTGCGAGCCGTGAAGCAATAATCGATGTCAATATTTGACATTAAAACATGAAAGAGTAGAAAGATACGACGCTTCTAGTGTCTACGTGTATTTTACGTAGCCGCCGTAGGAAATTTATCTCTGTAGGGGTACCCGGATTATGGAACAATTTGACATCATCCATTTATTCAATCCACAGCAATCAGATGTCAACGTTTCCTTGTCCACCGTATTTTATTCGTATCAGGGAGCAATAAACGCGTTCAATTTTATAAAAAATAAAGGTTGACGGAACGCATGATACAATGCGTCGAATCTCTACGTAATTATACGTAGCTCTCGTAGGGAAATTTATCGACAGAGGGGGCACCCGGATATTGTGTTAGTTCGATCACACCGCACACGTCAAAAATGTTTTGCGTCTCTTCTGCATCGATCATTGCCATTCTTTCTTTCTTTCTTCGACATGAATCACTCGTGTCATTGTACAAGATTCGACAGAAACAACAGTCGAATAATCGCACTATGCCTGTTTCGTCTCAAACCAGTGACGCCAAGAAGAAAGAGCAACGCATACAATCTTTGCTGCAGCAATGTCAACGACAATTCACACAACCGCAACAACAACGAATGCCGCACGCGGTAGCGGCTTCTCTCGGACGCTCCTTGGCACAAGCATGCTGTGAATTCACTAGCTCGAACGATAATCTACCGGAAGCTACCATTTTGGAGACACTCTCGCGACCGGACTTGCATCCTTCCATTGCCTATGCCTTTTCGAGAACATGAATACAAAAGAGTGCCTTTCATTGCTGACAACGGGAATGACAGTGTTGGAAGAATCGGCCTGTTTTGCGGCGTGTGCACGCGCTTATGCGAAAAACATCGTTCATCATCTTCCGGCCATACAAGAGACGGCGCTGGTGCTTTTGGAAACCTACCGACGTCTCGAACTGCCGTCATCGCGGGCCGTACTGGTTCGTGAAATGATGCCTCTGGTACGGGAAAACGCTATTCGCATGCCAGCTCTATTGTCGCCACTGCTCGCGGTCACATTCTTGTCGCAGTCGGAACATACATTTGAGGAGCAGTCTATGGTATTGCAGCAATTGTGGAGAACACTGTGGTCTGTGTGGGTCAATGAGTCTTTGAACCACCAAATCAAATTGCTTGAATGGTTGATTCGGGTATTGCGGGTGATTCTCATGGTGAAAGACAATCATCGCCAAGTGTTGTTGATGCAATCTTGGTTCATCGAAACGGTCCTGTTAGCACAAGCCGCCATTGCTTTCGACGATGATAACGATTACGACGGCATGGACGAGAAAGATACACTTGCATTAGTTCAATGGAGCGATGTACTTTTATGTGAAATTGTACCGCTTCTGAGAGACAAAGTCAAGCAAAGCCACGAACGGTCAAGTTGGTGTCCCTTTACATGGAAGCCTGTCTATGATGTACTTGTCGATTGGGTAGCACTTTTGAGAAATTCGCCAGGCAATGCGTTGGTTCCTTTGGATCCCTTGGCTGTATTACAGTGGTGCACTGTTCTGCATAAAACGCATTTGGCAGAGGAACGAAAATCACTTCTGGACTTGTTGGTGCACTGGACGGTCCCACGATTGAATGCGTCCATACCTATGGTCAGGTCGCTTTTAGAGGGAATGGCATGCATATATTTGCATGATCCAGCTTGCCACTTAAGTGCTCTACAAGCGATTCCAGTCGACACGTCTACCGAAGATATCACCGATTCATCCAGTATCAGAGCACGTCTTCTGGAGGGCGATCAATCTGTGCTAGGAAAACTTGTTTTTTCCGCGGATTTGACAAGTGTGACGAATCTATCTTCGGAGATGCAGCTAGCGCTACTTCTTGTGGCGATTTCGCATTTGTCGGTTCTCTCCGAGCAACGCAAGTGGTACCGCTTCCTTGAACGACTGATTCAGGCTTACCCTCATTTGGGAATCACCTTTCTTCCCGTACACTTACAGTTAGTGCAGAATGCTGCACAGGCGTGTGATGGCCTACAGCTTCTGCATCTCTTAGAGTTCATGGCGGGTCCACTTGTCATAGACCCACACTGTGCGCAGCAAATTTGGTCATTCTTTGGCTCGCAGTGGGTACAAGATGGTGGCTCCATAGAGTTACGAATAGCGGTCTTGCGCTTGTATCCCAGTATTTGCCGGACAAACAAGAAAATGTATCGGCGTGTAATTGATTCTTTGGGCTTGTTCATTTACGACAAAGATCCTGAGATTCGACTGGCCGTCGCTGCCAGTATTTGCGATCTTGCCAAGGATGATTGCATAAGAGATGTCGCTGATGTTATTGGGTGGGTTCAGCATCTTTTGACGGAAGACGAAAATTCACCCATTTTTGTTCTACTGAGGCATTATGCCATTATGAGCCTTCACTATTTAACTCTCAACCGAGAACTCGAGTTCCCGCTGGTTATCAAGGTTTTGAATAAAAAGCTATGCCACATTGCCGATCGTGATAAGTTAATTGGACTGCCTATGCCAATCTTGGAGGCCCTGTGTTTGCTTTTGGGCGATGGCGAGACCGATGACGACGAGAGTGAGGGGGATGACAAGGGTAACGTAGGAATTCAGGTCAGACAATCAATTGATACTCTTCTGTACCTTGGGGGTGTACTTGTAAAAAAGGCCATGGAAATGCGAATGAGTGGCATGGATACTTGCTTGTTTCATATTTTTGAATCGCTAAATCGCTACTCACTATATTCATTGGAAGTTGAGGAAGACGATGTGAAGCGAAACACCGAAGTAATTGACGAAACGGAAGAAAACATAAAAAGTACTGGTGCTAATAGATACCTTCAACTTCAAGAGCTTGTAATGGAAGGCATGGAATGTCTGCCATTAGAAAGAAGAGACAGTCACACAGCCCATCCACTTACCGAGCTAGCGAGCAAAATAATGTCATTTGAGGAAGATGTACTAGGTGCTAGTTTTTGGCAGAAACGAAGCTCTCCGCGGAGAGGTGGTGGAGCATTCAAGGACGAACTTGGCCGCGAACGGAAGCTCCGAGATGCGCTCCCATCGTTTTCTTTGTTAACGAGTCTTCGACCGACTCAAGGTTCTAGTGAATACGCAATTGCGCTACTTTGGGCTTCCGATGGAACACAGTTGACGATATTGCGAGACAACGCTGATGCATGCATAGAAAATTCTGATCCTTTGATTCTGGTTTTTGCTGTGAAGGGCTTTTTGCGAATTTCAGGACTCTGCCTACGTCTCGCAACTGAAACTCCATCGTCGCTCTTGAGTGAAATTAGAGGTTGGAATGAAATATTTGTTAGCCCTGATGCAATGTTTGTTTCCTTGACATCGTTAGCAGTCTCTGTTTCTGAAAGCGGGCCATCATACGAGGGACTAAGATCGGAACTTGAAGCTGTCGCAGATGAAACTCTCGCCTCATTCCAGGCAAATGAATTTCAGAACGAATCAATCGGCAAGATTTGCTTGGGGTTGTGCGGGGCAGTATACATACACCTCGGCGAGTTCCGTAAAGCTGTCGAATTGCTTGACATTTTAGAACACTCTGTCCGTGGTTTCAGTGGACAACAAGATTTCGGTGCATACTTTGGTGTTTCTATTATTTCCCAGACAGTGGAATTGGTTTCAAAAGGCGAATGTCCCAGATTGTCCATTGATGAAATGACAACGTTAACCTCGAAAGCAGCAGCATTCATAGTAGAAGAACTGCTTTCATGTTTTGAGGATGGTGGATACGTAACGACAAGTTTACTCGCTTGCATCAAGGCAGGACATGCAACGCCAGATCTATTGGTATCGTTGCAGCGCCTTGGATCGAGTTCTTTATCGGTATTAGAAGCTAAGCGTGGCATCGCTCGCTCTCTATTCGTCAGTTCGTCCAATGGTCTGCCATCTCTTGGGGTCTTTGACGGAAACTTGCTCGTTGCTTTGTTTCACCTCTTTGATTCTTTTGAATGGATGAGTGGTAAGGGTATTGCATTGGGATCTATTTTGTGGCACTGTGATAAACATCAGCTTATCGGCAATGCTGAATTCGATCTCATGTACAACGAGTATGCCAGTATTTTAAAAGGCCGAGTTGATGAGTCACCTGTCAAATCGGACGGTTTAGGAGACATTATTTACATTTTTTATGCGAAACCTGAGGCACTCATCACTTCTAAATCCTCTGGCAACAGAATCGTTGAAAATACCGATTCGTTCGATGACCATGGGCGCGCAACATCGCTGCTCGCATGCGTCCTGTCTATCTGTTCGATGCCTGCTCTCGGAGTGACCCCATTTTCCGACATTCCTCGTATCCACACGAGAAACACGGAGGCCGATGTCCAGAGTGTAACTGAAACTCTGGTAACTGCTTCAAAAGTAGGCGACGGAAGTATTTACTCTAGCATGGGCATGATTTTGTTGGGTATGCTAGCGTCGGTCCAGCCAGAAATATTCGGTAATGAATCCTTGTCGAAGATCAACATAACCTCAAAGCCCTCCGATAAAAACTTAATTGACCAACGCGCAAAAGACATTACAATCTCATCTCGGCCGCAGCTGGGCACACTTTCAGAGGGTATTTTTACCCTTTTGGAGCGCAGCTACTCAATTACTCATGACAGCACAAGACTCAATCTATCCTTAATTGCGCTTGGTAGTATTTCACTTCCTGGAGAATTTGCGAAAGGCACTGTACAGAAAATATTACAAGATGGAAGGTGGAGTGGAGAAGCGGGGATCACTTTGCTACGTTCCCAGATACATGGCCGGCGGAGTGTACTGCAGGATGGTCGCGAATTTGTTGATCTCGCTACTCGCATTTCCGCTTCATCGCCGGATACATGGCATCACATTATCGCTGATGAATCTGCTCGCAATTCGTACATCAAAGAGCTTGACAAAATATTACCAAGGATCTCTATCTCAGCATTAGGAAGTGCAACCAGAAACATTTGGCAGCTCTGCATTCATCCTGCAACAGGTTCGCGAGCCATGGCAATTCTGTTTCTTGATACCATGTGCCGCTTGCTTGCTGAAGCAGGGTTATCATCAAAAGGCAAACAAATTGTATGTGATTATCTTTGTAGGGAATGCTATGAGAGTATCATCGCTGAACATTTCAGCGACGGTTCAATTGCCACAGACGGCTGCATTGCTTTGTCAACTTCTTTTGTCCGTTGCGTTCAATCGATACCACTAGCAACGTTGGAGGGCTCAACGATCTTGTCTCTGTCCGTAAGAGATACGAAATCTTCACTGGCCGAAGAAAGTTTTCGCGCATTTGTGTTCTTACAACTAATAAGCGTCGATGGCCGCTTTTGTGCAACAAAGAGACAAGCTCTTGTAAAGCATTATCAGTCTTGGCTAATTCAGCGTTTGGCATCTCTTAACTCTTTCCACTCTGTGGAGATAGGCAACTTGAGGCTTCTCCATCAAATGTTTGCGACATTGACGTCACTACAGAGCGCCGAGTCGAAACGTGACACTTTGCTTTCCATAATGGACACCATGCTCTTAGCTTCGGTGTGGACTGTGTCAGCTAGTCTCGAGCTCATCGGCATGCTTCTATCAACGTGGTGCCATGATCTCGAAGACTGCTCGGACATCGTGGGGGTTTTGTTGAAGTTGAATAACCAACCGATTGGTATACTGACATCGCTTGAGCAGGAAAATTTGTTCAAGGATGTAGTGATTGAATTCCCGAGGAACCTATCCTTCTTTGCAACAAGTGAAGATTGCGCTCAGTTTTCGAACATTATTCAGCGGTTGCATTTGCGCTGTGATGGGACATTGCCCGGAACGATTTCTCGACAGACGATCTTTGCCCTATTCTTTTGTCAAAGCGTTTTGCGGAAAAAGAGTTCCTTCTTTCTTGAGGCTACGAAGTATTTGGTGGTGTAGATGATCGGATCTACTAATGGTTCTAATAGAACGGTGTATGCGACTTGTGAATAGGTTCTTTACTTTACCTTGTTTCTGTGCCAACGAAAGCAGAGAATGAGTGTTCGTCCAGTCTTCCATATTAGTTGCTCATTTATTTCACCGGCAAATACGACAAGAGCTCACTCGTCATTGCCAAAACAATGGCGTACAACATGAACCAACATCGGTTTCGTAGCCTATTGGCTCTAGCGTAGTAGAAGTCACGGGCCTTCTTGGTGTTATTGCAGCCTATGCGTACGCTACATGCCTCGATGCCAAACCATTTTCAACCACCTTACCCCAAGTCAGCACATCGTTCACCAGTCAGAAATTTGGCGTCCAGCCACAACTGTACACAGATTTCAACGATTGACTGCGAAGTGAAAAGGCTTACGTAACACGGGATAGCGAATAGATGAGCTGGCTATCATTGTCGTAGTGTTTTTGAAATCAACATTGGCTTCGTCGATACACATCAATGCGTATTACCTCGAAGGGCACCGTTATCGCAGCAAAATTATATCCGGATGCCGGATACGCATGTAAACATCAACCAGCTCCTCCATTTGCTTATTGAGGTTTGGGCAGTCTAGGTTGCTACTCAACCCGTAAGAATTGTAATGCAAATCGTCTGCTTTGAACCCAAGCATTGATATAATACGCCGTGCAGCCTGAAGAAAGAAGCTGATGGTTCGCATTTCTGATCGTGTCAATATAGATGAAAATCTATTCTGAGTATTTTCGGCCAACTGAGAATCAAAAGCAGTAACCCGTTCAACTTTCTCAAGCTTGTAATTACGTAAAAGGGACAGCAATCTAGTTTCGAGATTTTTCAATGCTTCGCATTCCAAAGAGAGGTCATTGTCGCAGGGAGATGAACAACGTTCATCGTCACCACAGGCTGAATAAAGCATAGCTCCATCAATATCCTTCTCATCGTCTTCAAGAAGGTGATATGAATTGGACTCGCTATCCTCTCCAATCGCGTTTTCGCTATGATCTTCTTCATCACCAGCAATATAACATTCTACAGCCTGCACCAGCTTCGAGTATGTGTAACTCTTCGGACCAGTCCGCAAATCGATAACCAGTGCTCCTCCAGCAATCGGTTCAAACGCCAATATGTCATTCGACGATCCATCTGGCTCATAGTTTTCTTCCAGACAAAACCCGTAGTTCATTAACAGCAGAGAATTTGGAAGGGCTCCGTACGTAATCCGCAGTATTTCACCTGGGGAAATGTCTCTAACTGCTTTCACAACGACACACCCCTCCCTCATAGCTGTATGAAACATTTTTTGAAACAGTACTTCCTCGGGCATGGTTGCACAAATCCAGAAGAGGCATCATTGCCGGTACAGCGTCACCAGAGTCAGTCCGAAGCTCGCCATCCATACCGAAAGCACGGCTCCGGACCCACGCCAAGGCATTACTGAAAACCTCTTTGCTAGGGCACTTTAAAAGGTGTTGGTTACAAGCCAGAAAGTCGGCAATGTTGTTGTAGTCTTCAAAGTCTTTTCGCACGCGAATTTCGATTTCCTTCAAGACGGGCGATCCACGAAGACGCAGCGCTCGTTCTTCCGGAGTCCATGTGACCGGGAGATTCTGGTCCATGCATGACGGTAATATATCAAGATAAGGTTTTATTGCATCCTCTCTGTTGGCTAAATAAAGTGCCAGAGCAATGTCCTCTTCGTGTTCCGCTCGCTGCTGCGAAGCCGTACTTTCCTTACTTGCTTGTTGCGCGATTTCTATAAAACAATTTGGAATCAAATAATGACGGCTAATGATAACTTGTTTGGAAAGTCTCATCAGAGTAAAGCCTTCTTTGATGAATGAATCAACGTATAGATCTCTTGTCGTTTCGTTAAAGCGTAGCGCATCACAAATTTCGCTGTCTCTGGATCTCATCCACTCGATAAGTTTCGCAAAAACACTCTGATCTTCCGACGCGGAAACTACTTTTTGTCGTTTTCTGCTTGGGGTCTCAGTCATCTTGTCCTGTGAAGTCTTTCGGTGCCCAACATGCAAAGGAGCAGAAACCAGGATAAGGAGTGATCCTCAAGGCCACTCCACTATCTCAAAATGAGCCCTTACAGCGGGCGGCGCTCACGATAGCATCAACAAGTACCTTCACTCCTCCGCTTCTACGCCTCTTCCTTTCTTTCTTCGCAGTATGAAGTTAGTATCCTTGCGATTCTTAAATGCGCTGAAGCAGCAATAATAAACTAGACTATGAAACGCGAAACGCACCAAGAAAAAGTCGAACGCGGCGCCGTATAGAAACGGTGTGCATTGTGCAGTCCAGAAAATGTGGGCGAGTGCTTTTTTTACGTGTCCAAAAAATGTGGGCCTGTGCTTTTTCACGTGTCCAGAAAATGTGGGGGTGTGCTTTCTCACGTCTCCAGAAATTGTGGGGGTACTTTTTGACGTGTCCAGAAAATGTGGGCGTGTGCTTTCTCCCGTCCAGAAAATGTGGGAGCGTTGTATTTTCACCTGCACAGATCAAAGCACACGACCATGGCCGCAACACTTTTCTATAAATAATAAAGCACTTCTAAGCAAGGCTCCTCGTCGCCGGTAAAAAAAAACTCAATTACTTGTTGCATGGAATATCTTCTACACCCTTCGTGCGCAGATGGTACTACGTACTACATGCGCAATGCCTCGTCGGTGTCTCCAAATTTACTGCTACACTTCGGGGTGGTGAAGCAAAGGTCATCACGTAAAGTACGGTTCGAGGATGGACCTTCTTATTTGGCGGGGTGGGAGCATACCGTTTCGGGCTGATCTGTCTCAAGATTATCAAAGCTGGATTTCGAGATATTGTTGTTTAGGACCAGCAGAAAATCGACCTTCGAAAGCGATGAATGATTAAAAAGTATGTTTCCGTACGGGTATCTAGTCTCTCGACTTCCCAAACGGCGGACTTCTGTCGGGCCGCGTTGAGCGATTGAGCTTTATTTACATGTGCTGTGCACTTCGGAAACACCTGTGTGGTTGTCGGGCGGTCGTAAATGGGCTGCCTTGCATTTATCACATCGAGGGGTCCTTTTGATAAGGAAGATGATGCTCCTTTCAAGGTCGGAAACGTTTCGCCGACTGCCTGGTTACCGAGCGGGTATGAGGTCGAAAGCGAATTACCAATGATTATCAAAGATGCGGATGTCGCGGATCAGTTCAATGAAGTTTACGCTTTGTTTGTGGATCATTTGGATTCGCTCAATGCGTCACCGCCGCCTTCTAGACCCTGCTTATAAGTTACTCGTATATTCTGCAACTCTTGATGTTATGTGCGCAACTGAGGTATCTTAGTGTTGCAAAAATATATCTGCTCTATCAATGGAATTGATCCCTACGTAAGCGAGATGGCTGACATTCGTGGTTGCCAAAGATCCGATTGCAAAAGTTCTGGTTCTCTCCCATTGACTACGAAAGAAACTGACGACGGATCGAATCATCATAGCGTGCTAAAGAGAGAACGTACATGCAGCACAAGAAACGAGGCTTACTACTCCCACCTGGAAGAATGATTGTGATGGAGATGCGCCTGGCCCTATTAGTGATATCATTAGATTGGCATCGACTAGCAATGTAGGTTTTCAAAAAGCTACACTCTTACGGAAATATCATGTATGGAAACAGTCTACCATCGTATCAAATAGCAAGCGCATACTTCTTGATTTCCGCCAAGATCACAGACGTTGCTACCAAATCCTTGCAAAAGGAGGAAGTTTATTTTTCCAAACTTTGCGAATCAAATCTTGAAACCGAGTATAGTACAGAAGGAGCTGGGTCAACACTTGTTTCAGAATCTCCATGCCATTGCGGAAGTTAGAAAAGTAGGATAGCACGTCCCGATTAATAAGTTCTATGTTGCTCTTCCAGCTAGAAGCAAAACTCAACACAAGCGCCTCTACTTCCTGCGCATTTACCTCACATTCTACGCCTGTGCCACTCTTACTCGCAAAATCAGCCTCTGTCTGCTGAACAAATGCTATCATGTTGGAAAATCCCGTTGCGAGAAGCTCAGTATCGACGAAGTTTTCTCGTTGGGTCATGAGATGCTCAACGAATTTGTTAAATTCTTTTCCTACAACGCGACGCTCCTGGAATACGGATACGACTTGATCCAGGTTATTGATGACAAAAACCGTTTTCTTCGTTTGCGATGCGTGTTCGTCGGATAGACGATCCAACAAAGCGATAAACTCATCAATCATTTCCGACAAGTCTTCCAATAGTTTCTCACCAGCACTCATCGAGGCCAACTCATCGGTAGCGCCAGGTGTAAAAGAGCTTCCCGAGACGGAAGATGTCGACCTCATTGCTTTACTAGGAGTTAAAACGTCCGTCGTGCCGCTTCCAGAGCCAGGGCGCGGTGCTTGCTTGGTATTCTGCAAAATAAGAAGAATGCTGCAGGTAAACTCGGCGAATCGTCGAGACATGTAGTGGGCATGCAATTCAACACCGCCAAGCTTTGCCGCGGTCGCTTGTTTCAAACTTCTCAAATTCGCCTCCATGATGATTTTGAGACGAGGCCAGAGCAATTTGGTGCACTGATCAAAGAACGAATCGAGCGAATGAATGGTGCGGCTTCTCGCCAGTCGTTTGTAGGAATGCGTGACCTTGATCATCAAAAGCAAGCACAATGCATCATGACATCCAAACAAATAGTTCTCCAATTGTTCCAGTAAAAGCGAGAATGTTCCGTTAAACAGAAGTTGAAAGGCGTCGCGCTTGAAAAACTGACGACAAAAAACATGTTCGTTTGTCACAGCATCCACGAGATGACCCAACAAGGAGCGGAACAAGCGCTCATAAGGATATTTGATATTCTCCGCGAGTGCTACATGCGCCAAGATGGGTTGATGAGAGTCCATATCGCCCAGGCAGTCCGACGCTCGTTTTCCCAAACAAAAGACATCGACTCGTTTCTTGGCGCGCGTTGTAAGAGAGTCTCTCAAGAGTTGATCGTCAATCGCAATGACGTCTTGACGAGTCGCTGAAGTTTTGGTAGAATCGAGCTGGAGAAGTTGTGCTTGATACGTTCGAAATAGCTGCTGCAACGTTTTGCTCATCGACTCGACGTACACATTGAACACTTCCGTGGCGAACGGGGGACTGGCTTCTTCCAGAAAATCCTGCAGTGCGGCATATTTCACCAAACCGTGCACTTGAATCATACGGACGTTAGTCTGAGGACGACGCAACAGCGCCATTTGTTCCAGAAAATACTCTCGTGTGCGGGCCGCCGCCAACAAACGCAACGTGCGAACTTGTTCTTGCATTTCTTTACCGGCGGTGGTCTCACCCGGGGCGCGATTCGCGGACCACGGCTGAGGTTTTGAGTTGTTGTGCGTATCACGGTAGATCTGATTGAGTTCTTGTACGCACTGAACGAATGTAGGGTTCACCCGTCCTGTGGTAATCGTGTGAGCCACGGACGGGGCAATGACAATGTGTTCTAAAAACTCTCGCAACCCGTGTTCCGCTAACTTTCTATTTTTGAGCTGCACATCCAACGTTCTGCTCTTTTCTTGTAATTGTCGAATTTCACCAGATAACCCACCCAAATCTGCTTTGAAACCTAATAACATTTCTTGAAGTTGGCTCAGAACGGATTGACAAGTGTCCAGATCGGCGCGCATCGATGAAATTTCGTCGGCTTTACTACGATACGCTTCAATGCACTTGGTTTCTAATTCGTGCATCTCCTTTTCTACTTGATCCGAATAACTCGTTAAATCAAGAGATCCATCCGCAAGAGCAGCACGCAACGAAGGATTGGCCAAAAACATGGAAAGATCGTGCGACAGCTGTTCTTGACCATCGTCTCCATCGCTCACTTGCCGGGCATTTCCGGAATGGCTGATTGCATTTTCGGACAAACTTGACAACAAAAGATTGCTCGAGTCGTTCATTTTTTCAATAGAATAAGGAGCAACAGAGAAATCAAGTACAACGCATGATAGCAACTTATGGCTAGAGCATCATCGTCACCGTGTTGCGCTGTTGTTTTCGACCCAAAAGGTACTGTCAGTCGTCCGTGTCATGCGATTTGGGTCTATGTAGTAACTGTGGATGAGCACAACCCGCACCGCTTTTCGCCGTAAAAAACCAAGCGGCAATTTAATTGGTACGAAAAGATAATCGTATCATGGATTACTATTGATCGTTCAAAACGTTATGATAGGTAAGGAGTCTGAAGTCACATTCGAAATGTGACTCATGACTGAAATGCAGTCGTATAAAAAACGGACAACACATTGAAGCTATAGTCGACGTAAGCGGTGTCATGACTGAAATAATGCAGTCGTGCTTTGCCTAAACCAACACTCAGGCCTATAGTAAACCCGACGACAACGATCGCACAGGAATTCACATAAATCGTGAAGACATGCAGTGCAAATATTGCTTAGGGATAAATCTTTGAATTAAACGCAAGTTTTGTTTTCCTACTATGAAGAACAAACAATGCGTTGGTTGCAACTCGGCTGAAACGACCTCTACTCATGAGGACGACTCATGACTAAAATGCAACAGTCACTACTCAAAATCTTCACGGAGTACAGTACAAGTATTGTATCACTTACCATATCTGATACCGGTACCAGATAGATTAAGTAAATTCTGGTCTTTCGTCTTAGCGGTCTGTCTAAATTTATTAACGGAGTATAATAAAAGATGACGTGATCCGAACGGAACTGACTCACCCTTTTTCGCACCGCACAAATTCCCTCCGAAAAAGACACAAGCGCCCCATTTCTATCCTTCTCCATTCTTGTTGATAATTAGCAATCGTCAACCTCAGTCTATCATGAATCGTTTCCTCGCTTTAGTGCTTCTCGCTTTGATTGCTTCGAACGCTCAAGCATTCGTCGTTGCGCCCAAATATGCTGCTCTTTCGACCTCGTCGTCACCCATGACGAAAACAAGTTCGTCGCCTTTTTCTTCGACTACGATGCTTCATCTCAAAGTGAAAGTCAAGGAGGAGGACTTGAAAGAAGAAAAATTGAATCCGGCGGTATTCCGGAATGCGGCTTACTTGGGTTCTATTGCCATTGCTCTCCTTCTTCCTCTGTTTTTCCTTCTCGCCAAGTAAACACAACTGTTCATAGTAACCTATAGAAACGAAGCTTTTCCGCAGCAAATTCTTTACAGAAACCTACGCTTGCGGTGACCGTTAATAAATCTTATTTCGTTACTGTACTTGCACCATAGCCTCTTGACTCCGAACCGGACGATACAGAGCTGAAGAATCGTAAATATACGGAGCCGACATGGCCAACTCGGTCCACGCATTCATTGATTCCGAGAATTCGGCGGCACTCATTTGTTGCAGAGTGGCATTCGTAGGCATCAGCGGCGCCAAATCGTCTCCCGTCAAGAGCTTTTGCAGCATGTGCAAGGCCGCCTGTGGACGGAACTGGGGCACCATGTGACCCGAGCCGTGTACCGTCAGAAAGGAGAGACCGTGTTCGTAGTTGACTACTTCTCCTCCGAATTGGGCTCCCACCGACTGAGCCATGAGGTCAGGACCAAACAATGGGGCCTTTTCGGCGAGTACTTGCAGAGTTGTCGCACTCTGATTGTAGAACCAGGGACGGTAACTGCCTCCGTCGAGTTCGGCAAAGCCCACGCGGAGAATGGCGGTCCGTGTGCCTTCGTACGAAACACACGGATCTGTATCACCATTGTACACCAATGTGGTTTGAAGACGCGGAGCAATGTTCCGATAAAATTCGATCATACTCGGGCCGACAATGGCATCACCATCCCAATTGCACGCATCGTATTCCTTTGTGTAATCAAAGCCGACACCAGATTCTGGCCATTCTGTCGTGGGAGCTTCCTCTACATGCAACGCTTTACGCACATCACGACGTCTCATGTAGGCCTGCATATCTTCGTCTTCTTGGTTAGTCACTGGAGCAAAGAGACTGTAGTCATCAATGTACAAGTTCCTCCATCCCTGTGAAAGACCGTGACTACTCGAGATCATGTATTTGCGATACGCCATGAGACACTCAGGATTTTCATGACCTGTCTTGAGGAAACGCTCTTGAATGGCTTTATGGCGACGATCAAGAGGCAGTTTGAGTAGGTGCTGGTTCCAGAACGCGGCCGCAGCATGAGCGCCACCTTGCGCCATCACCGTAGGGAAGCGTAAATCGCATTGATTCCATAACTTGTCAAACGTAGCATCATCCACCAATCCGTATTTGTGTCCATACCATAACGAATCCATCGAGTCGGCTTGAGCTGTATTATCTGTGCAAGGATCACCAACGGCGATGCCGACCATGTTGATCTCGGGAGCGTGATCCAAGATTTCTTTCGTCAAAGTGGGAATGTAAACACCCGCATACGATTCTCCCGTGATGAAAAAGTCGTTGTCGGCCAATTCCGGAAATTTGTGCGTAAAGAAATCCACGAGAGCGGCACGCGATGCGGAAGCCGTGAACTTGTCCGTGTTTTGACAGGGTTGGCCTTCCATCTGTCGTGAGCAATACGAGTATCCGACCCCGATGGGGGCCTCTATTACGAGGAAATTGGCCAATTTCGTCCAACTCCACGGATTCTCCATGAGTCCTCCGGTCGCATTCATAAGCAGAGGTCCATTCTCTTGCAAAAAGCCAATGATGGACGTCGAACCGGGGCCGCCGTTGAGCCAGAGAACGACGGGCGCGTTAGTGGGGTCTTCTGTCTCGGCCATGGCAAGCCAGTAATGTATTTTACAAACGGGGCCGTTTGCTTCGAGGTCACAGCCCTCGGATGCATCCAGATAACCGGAAAACATGGTTGTAGGAGGACGGCCGAAGAGCGGTAGAGTCTCGACGAGATCTTCCAATGGGGCCGACAGAACGCTCGTTGCCAGCAATCCCCACGAGAGTGCGATTGCGCTAGTGAGTGCCTTCATTTTTATTTGTAAAGCTAACGTATCTTTTGGTTTGTTAACAATCAATCAACTAAAATGGTTAAACATTCGGAATGTGTTACCGCGCAATGGGTCATCCGAAAAGAAGCGGCCGATCATCATCGTTCTTGTTCGCGATTGTGCTCGCCGAAGATCCGTTCGTGTGACGTGTTCAGTCGGTGCGACAACAGTGACATCATCGTCGCCTCGTGACTGGGCTAAATGTATCCAGTCTACGTTATTTTTATTTTACTGTTCATTCGCAAGAGAGTGCTACACGCATGGGAGGCACATTGCAATGATTGAAGGGAAGACCTTAAGGAGGATACGCGGCATGTCAGTATAAGGATAAATCGACCGTTGATCGAACAAGCGGCAACAAACTGTTCCATGGTCTGGATGTGCAGCATTCACTATTCAGAATGATACTGAACAGGCCATGAAACGACGACACGATGAAGTCAAGAGAGGCTGGAATGCTAGCGCACACAAAGTGACATCGATGAGAGATGTGGCTTCGATCTCGGCTCCCGAGAGCCGTACCCATTCCCAGTCAAACTGACCAAGAAGGCGCTAGTATCTTCTGTTTGTAGAATCTCCCATCCAAGTCACTCCGCGACGCCAGCATCTCTCAAGCATTCGGTGTGTACGTCTTTCGATCTCGCATTGTTGTAACAGATCCAGGGTTCATCTTCTGCCCTGCATCCTTTTCGCACATGCTTATATTCCAACACCACATCACAGTCTGTCTCTTACCATTTACCTGAACCGGCAACAAAGCGAAGGTGAGTTAGCTTTATGAAACTAAATGTCGTGCCCATTGGCTACTCAATCTATCATGGAAATCGCATTTCTATAGACCAAGCGAAAAATAGGACACCCCTTCTCTCTTGCCCGCATTTCATATACCCACAAAAGCTCCTGGAAAATAGGGAACTGGCGGGCTCTAGCTGGGCGTGCATTTACAAGCAACACAGCAAACCTACCTTTTCCCCTTCACCGGTTCGATGCACCAAATAGCTTCAGGAAATCGTCCATCACTTTCTGAAAGGCGCCATTTTGTCCGATATACTTATATTGATACTGCCCCAAAGAGGCGCCCGCAATGTTGGCAATAATGGTAAAGATCGATTTGGGAAACGAGTCTAAGCCTTGAACGAGGACGAATGTCCATGTCACGGCATGGACGGAAACAGAGGATGGTATTGCCGTAGTGCGCAACAATGTCTGTAGCCACCGCAGGGAATAGTCCGGTGGTCGACCTCCCAGAATTCCTCTATAGTAGCCCAACATGACGGCTAGAACGCCATCAAACCGCAACCAATAGACCCGATTCCAAAACCGGTATCCCAGCACGTTGATTAGAACCACCAAGCCCACCAGTATACACACCGTCACCGCAATGTCCGCGCCGTCCTTATCAAAGACATGAAATAGCGAAGAATCGACTTGCTGAGGAACCATCTTACACAAGACTTTCCAAACGGGATAAATCAGAAAGTTTTCCTGAAAAAGGCACCACAAGAGCCCAAGCAGGGGTCTCCGAGGATCATGTAAAAGAATCGAAGCGAGTGCGTCTATCACCATCGATCCAGATCGAATAAAGGTCACATACTTTCGCCGGCACGCAGCTGAAACTGCCACGGTAATGAGAAGGATCGTACCTGATCGATGTAGAACGTGCGCCAGATCATTAGGGTCCCAAAGAAGCGGTTTGGAATGTGCAAATTCACGTCGCAAACTGGTGCAAATATCTTGCAAACCTTGTCGCTGATCGAGTATGGATTGATAATAGCAGTTAATATCGAAGTACGCCATAGATAACACGAGTCGATTGCCGTATTCTTGAAGATGAAACAAGCCGTAATTGGTGGTCAGTTCATTCGCTGCCTGCCAGTTCGCGGGGTTTGTCGCAGCCAGTATCAACAAAACGGCAGCGGCGATCGCGCATTTTCGCACATCCAACGTATCGTTCCATTTCCGGCGATTTACTAAACGTCCCGAAGACAGACTATACAGAGCGCTTTCGTGAGAGCTCATTGGGATTGTCTTCGTCGCCAATTCCTTGCTCGAAAGATACAATGACAATGACAAGAGTGCTACCTCCCTCTTTGTAATAAATGACAAATACGGAGTAATGATGAACAAGAGGTGCGTCGTGCGCGGCGCCATTAAACCTACCACCAGTACCAACGTACCAACCAGGTACCGGTACGAGGCAGGTACAGGGCGGGATGGCAGACGCACAATTCATTCCCGCCAAGACTCATTTGCCATAAGGCGGATGTTGAACCGTTGAAGCAGGGTACACGGTAATCGAGATACGCCGATCGAACTTTTCCGGCAGCGTTAACCCTAGACGGCTATTTTTTCTAGGTTACCCTGTGACGCCGGTAAAAATTGGAACTGGATTATTCGCAGTCTATTAGTCGACGACACCTTGAAATAAGAGTGTGCTAGATTTCGATGACGCCATGGCCTATGGTTTCCTAGCAAACACACTTTTAAATGCAAAGAAATGGGTGACGTTGAAATGGCGGAGAAGGCAAACCAATTCAACGCCATTTGATGGACTAGGTATCGAGGAGCATTAATGGTTGTCTCTAACACAATTCGGGGATTTAAGCTCGTGAAGAACAAACTCATTTGTAAAAAGAGAAATGCAAACTAATACGGAGTAGTTTTACAAAGTTCTTACCATTCTAGAGAAAGTCTCTAGTCTCTCTAGAGTAAACGGACTACACAGTAAATTTTCAATCTTTGGCTTGTATTTTGCCTGATAGTCGTCTTCAGTCTTCAGTCTTCATTGGGCGTCGAGCGTCAGCCAACGATGACGGCCGGGGCTATACGCTGTGAAGTTTTGGTGGGGGCTATTGGCTTTCGCATTTCGCATAGTGGCTTGTTGCTGGTTGAAGGTTGAAGCTAAAGCGGCTAAAAGCCAATAAATACTTGCAATAAGGCTTACCAGCAGCGCTTAGCAATAATAAGCCAATAAGCTATAAGCTATAAGCTCTCAGCTTCTCAGTTCTCAGCTCTCATCCCTCATCCCTCAACCATCATCGATTAATTTTGTAATTATTTGTAGACTTTTGTGGGCTAACAGCTGCAGGCTACAGGCTACAGGTAACATAGAACATAGAACATAGGCCTAATGCCTAATTTTTTTTTTTTTAGACGACAAACACAAACTAAATATTTAATTCCTAATGGTTACTGTTCGCTTCAAAGTGTCAAGTGTCAAGAACTACTTTCTCCTTATGACACTTCTTATTTCATAGTCCAAGGAAAGAACACGGCTACTGTAGTCTACAGTCTACAGATCACTGATCAGTTCTTGTTTCTTGTTCTTGTTTCTTGTTCCTGGTTCCTGGAGCTTCTCGCTTCTCTAGCTTTTAAACCTTTTACCTGGAACTACGTACCTTTTACATTCTTCATTCTACTACTGTAAGTCTACAAAATACCCTTAGCTTTTAACCCAACTACTACTACTCCCAACTCACAACCCCAAGCCCACTTAACATGACCGCATGCCGCATGACCGCATGACCGCATGACCAATGACCAACGCTCAACGCTCAGGGCTCATGGGGAGAGGCGGATCAGCGCTCAGCTCACAATTCTCATGGCTCCCAGCTTCCATTTGGAGTTGAATTTGAAGATGAAAGAGCTCGTGCCTTGTATCTTACTAAAATAGCTTGTACTGTATGGTGCGTGGTGTGTCACTTGTTGTATAAGGTAGACTAGCTTCTATGAAATGGCCTTATTAGGTGATCGGAACATAGAAGCATTAAAAAATAAAAAGACTCAACCTTCCGTCGAAAAACCAGAAGAACGACACAAGGAACGACCGCTTCATCACTTCTTCTCTCGTCATGATCGAGCGCATAGCACAAATACGAATTCTCATTTTCATTCGTTGACAAAGCAGAAAAAAATTGTCTTCCCCTCTCAGCATGGCGCTCAATAAAGCATGCATTCAAAACAACGAAGCCATCGGGCTCTTGACAACAGGACGACTCGAAAATGCTGTTCTCAAGTGGAGAGAGGCTCTTGCGATCATCCAAAAAGCTGTTGATTCAAGTCAAGCCCCTTCCGAATGCCCAGCTGATACATTGGTTACCAGTCCCATCGAAGGCCTCCATGACGAACATCATATCATTTCCATGTTCGACAAGGTATTCGCGCTCGCCGATACTTCTACAAAGCAAGACGAGAACTTGTTGGCAGCCCTACTACTGTACAACATTGCAGTTGCCTATTCTTTACAGCGGAAAGAGTGCTCCGCTGCCTCCCGAGTCTTCAATCTCTACAGACTTTCTCTCCAGATTCTACGCGACTCTGACTTGATGTGGCAATCCAACACGTCTTTGCTGCTCATGGCGTTGTACAACAATATAGCGCACATGGCGTTCTGCGTCCATGAAACAGCATATGCTGTTTATGCCCTCGAAGAACTGACACTTCTTCTGATGGACGAGTCTGTGAAAGCCAACTTGACCTCGAATGCGGAAAATTTTGAGTTCTTTTATCGGAACACTTTGGTTTTGGCTAGCCGCGTTGGCATCGCTACCTCTCCCGCAGCCTGAGAAACATCTCCGAACATGAATTTTGAACAAAGTTTGAACAATTGATTTTTAATGATGCTATTTTTTTTTTATAAATATGTTACTTTTGACTAATACGTTTGTTGAGGCGCATTCGTTGTGATGCGTGTTTTGTTTTGTCATCAATCGCGATGAAAACCATGTAGGTAGGTTTCGTGAAGCATTCGTAATGGTACTAAATCTGTACTAAAGTTTCACTGCATTATATCCTCATTCTCCGCATTTTTTGTTGTGGTTATTGCTGTCCTTTCTCTCTCTAAATTCAACTCCATTTTTACACTAAATTTTTATCGTTAGAGAATGGGAGGAAAGAAGAGGGATCGATGGGATTCGAGCTCGGACGAAGAAGAAGATGGGGAAAAGGAGGCGCGCGTTATTCCCCAAACCAGGTCGTCGACGGACGGCAACGTGATCTCCACCTGGCCGCTTCACAATCCGCTCTTGCAAGGTTGTCGCTCAGTTTACGATACCTATGAACAAATAGAACGCCTTAGTGAAGGAACGTATGGAGTTGTGTGGAAAGCTCGTGACTTGGCGACCAACGAAACGGTGGCATTGAAACAAATCAAGTTTCACGTGGACGATGAACCGCGCATGACAGAGGAACCCAATCATGCAAAAATGGCTTTCCGGTCACGGCTCTCCGTGAAATAAGTGTATTGTTGGCGTTGGCACACGAAAATATTGTCAATGTTCGCGAAATGGTGACGGGAGGCGGCATTGATAAAGTTTTTATGGTGATGCAATTGTTTGACTATGATCTCAGCGAGGCCATGTCGAAACATCTTCTTGACGGAGCACCTTTACCGCAGTCGGAACTAAAAGGAATTTTGCAACAAGTTCTGCAGGGTACACAGCATATGCATACTAACTGGTATTTACATCGCGACTTGAAGCCTTCCAATTTACTCGTCGAGCAACGCACGGGTCGGGTAGCTTTAGCTGATTTGGGTCTCGCCAGACGATATCAAACACCAGCAAAAGCCATGACGCAATTGGTGGTAACATTGTGGTACCGGTCTCCCGAATTACTGTTCGGGGAGGGTTGCTATGGTCCGCCGGTCGATATGTGGAGCATCGGGTGTATCTTCGGGGAACTCATTTTAGGAGGAAAGGAAGCGGTGATGCCGGGACAGGGGGAGTTAGATCAAATTGACAAAATCTTTTCATTGTTGGGCGGTCCTAATGAAACAACCTGGCCTTCCTTCGACAATCTCCCGAACGCGGGTTTGTTTCGCTGGAAGTCGAGTGACGTCCCGCAGCTGTCACAAAAGTTTCCTGTTGCACAACCCTTGGAGGGTGGTCGATCGTTTCTAGATGCCGATGGTTTTGCTCTTTTAGAGGGCCTGCTCGCCTTGGATCCGTCGCAACGACTGACAGCTACAAGCGCTTTAGAACACCCCTATTTTCAAAAGGGCGTCAAACCACGACGACCACAATTTGTCTGAAGAGTCGTGCATTTCTATACGCTGAATAATTTCTTTTCAGAGCTGACAAGCATGCAGCTTCAATAAACTTGTGTTGATGGGTTACCGATGGCGAGGGTTGTACTATAGTGGGGTCAACAGAAACAACAGGATACCGAGGTCTACACTCCCATTTGGTTTCATCCCATATCAAAATCAATCAAAGCACCGGCAAAGTTTTGGAATATATTGTGAATGAACTTTTCATGTATTTGTTCATGGGCTAAAAAAACATGGTCAGGGCCTGAGTCGGAGGAGTCGGAAGCTTTCAACACCTAGCCACCACAATTCCTAACCTTAATTTGCATTTCGGAAAGACATTATGACCGCGATGAGAGGCAAAATAAGACGATACACATTTTCCGAGCGAGACGACGAAACACCATGACGGTTTAGTTCGACGTTCGACGTTCGACCTAATCTTTTCGTGCTTGAAATGAATAACAGTTTCTTGATGAGCTGCAATGCCCGATGACACGTTGATGACAAAGAAAAAGAGCGTTCCCTTCATTCTTTTACAGTTCGCTTCTTGCATTTTTGTAACCTTCTTGTTGAGCACCTTCATTCTTTTGAATCTTATTCCAGCAGCTCCACAGCTCTTGCTGGATGCGAACAAATTCAGCAATGAGTGTCCTGCTTATGGTTGCATTTTCTCTCCGAAAGAAAATCAAACAGTGACTCTCTCGAGCAGTACACAGTTTCCGACAACTTCGTGTCAACTCGGTTGCCTTTTTACAAGGCAAGGTCCTTCTCATGCCGTCAATCAAGATCGATCATTTCTCATCCGACCATTTCTCACACAACAACAAGCGAAATCCACACACAAAGACGAATCCTTTCTGGTTGCCATACTCGACGGTCACGGTGTATTGGGTCACGAGGTGGCGGAATTTGCGCGCACCGAACTCCCTCGGATCGTGGCCGATAAATTAAATGCACGCCAGTGTTGTCAATCCGATGACTGGATTCAACAACAACTCAAAGATGCCTTTGCCGAACTTCAGAAATACGTTCCTGTTCACTCGGGACAACGCGGCGGCTGTACCGCCTCCGTGACGCTGCGGATCGGCGAGAAGCTGTATTTCGCCAACGCTGGAGACAGTCGCACTATACTGGTGCACGGCAAGTTAAACGCGACCGTGGTTTATCATACCCGCTTTGACAAGCCTCATCTTCCCGATGAACGTGCGAGAATTGAGGGTAGAGGTGGTAAGATACACACGCCTCCACAGAATTCGGCCATGTCGCGTGTGATTGTCTTTTCAAAGGTTGCGAATGAAACCATCGGGTTGGCGATGAGTCGATCCGTTGGGGACTTGGAATGGAAGAAAATTGGTGTAACTGCAGAACCTATTGTCGATGTAGTACCAATTGAGTCCATAGACAGACAATTTCTTGTGGCAGCCAGTGATGGTTTGTGGGATTTGCGACGCATGGAATTTCTAGCTCGGCGGTTTACGAACGATTTGTACGAGCCTGGTCGTGATACAACCTTTGCAGAGAAATTGCCGCTTTTTGTGGATCGTATTGCTCCGAGAAAGGGTTACCGGGATGATATTTCGGTGGTTGTTGTTCCTCTATGAACAAGGTGCTGCTTGATACGCAGATGGGTTACATCTAGCAGAGAAATGTTCAGTGATGAGCGAACAGCTCAGGAACTTCTAAACAGAGCATATAGTATGTCCACTTGCTGAGAGACCGCTGTCAGCATGCACCACGTGTCTACAGCCATGCGTCATTTTTTGCCTCGATCGCCGATTACTTGCGCGAGATTACGAAAGTTCATACACTTTAGTGAATACAAGAGGAGGACAAAAATTCACAGGATTCATAAGCATTTAAAAAGATCATTCTTAACGATAAGTGTCCCCATTTAAATTTAAGGTGCAGTATTAGACGTTGGCAATTCAATTGTTATGATTTGTCCAACTAGTAGGTCCGTAAAGTAAATAAGTTACAACCGAAGATGGCAGTGTGCTTTCACAAAGGGAACTGTAGCCCAACTTTATCTTAAAACTAGATGCTTACTGATCGTTTCCTGCTCATCTAATTCTCTCATTTCTATTTGTTTTGGGCAATGAGTTGGTTTTGGGGTCAACAAAACCAGGACTGCGTTGCAGTCACGAATAACTCAGAAAAAAATCTAAAGAACAGCGGGACTCACGACCGTTAAAACCTACCTAAAACATGACAGCAAGTGTTACTATCAGCTGATAAGGGAAACATTATTTCTGAGCGGCACTCACGACCGTTATAACCAACATAAAGCATGAGAGTAAATCGGAACTATTGAATAAGAGTACTCTACCAGGTTACCTGGTTGTCGTATTACGTGAGTACGGAGTATTATTTTTCCTTTTCTTGCTTTTGCCCATCTCGATCATGCAAAGATACCCTGTCATGTCTTATAGTACTATCGTTATTTGGCTCGTTCTCGTTTTCTTCAGTAAGAACTATTACGCCATGCGCATCGTCGTTCAACGCGTGCGCTCGGCGTCAGTCACTTGACCGACAATCAATCGATCGCCTCGGCCATCGGCCCGGGCCTCCTCGCCTTGGTCGGCTTGCACCAAGAGGACACCCTGCAGGATCTGGAATACTGCTGCAAAAAGCTACTTGGATGTAAGCTGTGGGAAAATGAGAGTGGAGGACAATGGCGACATTCTGTGAAACAGAAATCGTACGATTGTTTGTGCGTCAGTCAATTTACATTGTACGCCACCTTGTCGAAGAAGCATCAACCGGACTATAAACTAGCCATGAAAGCGGCACAAGCCGAGCAGCTGTATCAGGATTTTATTGATCTGTTGAAAAGGGAATATTCCTCGGAGAAGATACACAACGGCGTCTTCGGAGCCATGATGGACGTGAGTTTGGTGAATGATGGACCTGTAACTATTGTCATTGACAGCCGTGATGCCGCGCGGTTGAATGGGAAGATTGAGAGCCAATCGGAAGACGATGACTGTTTATAGTCTGGAGCAAAGACGTTTTGGCATAAATTGGATGATCACAGACATTCGTGTATCTTGACGTCGATTATTTTTCGCGCTCATTGCTCCTTCTATCGCTTTGCGAACCGAGATCTTTAACGGTTTTTATTTTCAAGTGTTATCTGGAACCCTCCGAAGCTTACTTTTTGTATTCGTCAGTGCTAGAGAGCTTAAAGCTATCTCATCTTGCGAAAGACCCATAGCTACTCTATAATTTTAACCTTAGCCCTCATTTATTTGTCTGTCATGCTGTCCTTGGAATTAAGCAGACACCACACACGCGGAAATGTGGCGTACGACAGGGACTGTCGTCTATTCTGTACTTGTAGTCTCGTCTTTTCTCGTCCTTGCGCTGTTTTGCGCGTGTTTCATGTATATTTTGCAACTGCTGCATTAACATCGTTCCTAAGCCTTTATTCACTTTTGTTTAACAGCAAATCGTTCGTTTATTTCACAACGGACTTAACAAAGACACCATGGGAGACAACTGGGACGACAGTGACGATGATTGGGACAAATCCGACGATGACGAACTCGCCGCGAAACTCTCCAAATTGCAAACGAACGTGCCCACGTTTGAGGACGAAGAAGATCTGGCTTTAAAAGAAAAGGCCGAACAAGATCGATTGCAGACGATGGAACTGAAGACAAGAGGGAAGGCGTTGGCGGAAAAGAAACAGAAAGAATTAGATGCCAAGGAAGAGCTGGAATTGGCTCGACGAGCGATGGAATTGGAAGCCGAGGCGGAAGCGAAAATGACACCGGACGAGCGACGACAGCTGGAGCGTCAGCGCATCGAGGCAGCCGATAATGAATTGACGGATGATTTGTTCGGAGCCGACAATACGAAAAACAAGACGACAGGTGCCGCTGCTGCCGGTGATATTGTTGTCTTGAAAGACCTTAAAGACCATTTGAAACATGCTCGCAAAGTAGCGGAAGCTATGAAGAAACACGGAAATGTTCATTTTGCCTCGGCGTTTTTCAAAGAATGCGTCACGAGTTCGAAGGATGTTTTGGATGATGATGCTGTCACGGAACTTATTAAAACGCTCAATGTCATCAAAAATGAAAAAGTACAGGCGGCGAAGCGCAAGGTCAAGGGACAAGCGCAAAAGTCCAAGAAAGTTGACAAAGTAGCCGAAGCAAAAGCACGACAAAAGATGATCGAAACATTTGGAGACAATGATAAGTTTGATCAGTATGATGAATACGGTGAACGGTATGAAGATGACTTCTTCTAAACAAATAAATGAAGCGCTTCCTTCTAATTAGGACTATCATTGAGTCATGTAAATGCCTATTCCTCTAGAAAAACATTATAGAATGTCAATCATTACCGATGCTCTAGACAGGCAGGTAATAACTCCTTTTCTTGATCGCGCGGCCATCGAAGACCCCTCTCTAGGATAAAATCACGATTCCAAAAGCGCGTCAAGTGACGACTTCCCGAATCACAAATCACCGTCACAACTCGCGAGCCCGGAGATAACTTCCAGGCGGTTTCGATCGCGCCCACGACATTCATGGCGGAACTCGAACCGACCCACAATCCCTCGTTCTGCAGCATCCAATGCGCCATGTCTACAGCATCTTGATCCGATACCCGAACGGCCTCGTCGATGCATTCCAAACCATAAGCCAAATTTTGTGTCACACGATCCAGTCCTATGCCTTCGGCTAAAGTATCGTATCGATGTCGTAAAAGACCACGTTCTTGTTGCTCCGTGGTATACGCCACGCCGTATTGAATTTTGTTGTAAAGGGCACTCCCAGGCGGATCCACCAAAACTATGCGACAAGTAGGACGATGTTGTCTCAGGAATGTGCCAATACCTGCCAAGGTACCTCCTGTGCCGGCCGACATTACAAAGGCGTCTAATGTGGGACATTGCGCTAGTACTTCACGTCCCGTTACGTGAGCATGGCACTGTACATTCGCCTGATTTTCAAATTGATCCACAAAGACGGCAGGTATATTCATTTGATTCCGTGCGTATTGTGCCAGTCGACGAGCAATATTGACGTAATGTTTCGGGTTGGAAATCGAAACGTTGGGTACGATGAGCACATGAGCTTGAAGCGTTTGTAAAATCTTTTGTTTTTCGTACGCTTGGTCATCCGGTAAAACAACCAAACAGGCATGTCCCCGACAGGCGCACAAAGTGGCCAAGGAAATGCCCGTTGATCCAGATGTCCCTTCCACGACCAAGCCACCGGTTCGGGATGCTCGCATAGCTTGCCAAATGGCAGTCTCGTAGCTTTGTTCTGTTTCATTTTGCGGTACGTAAGTGGGGGCTTTCGTTGTTACTGCGTGATTAATTTCATGGCTGTGTTCTTGTATAGGCGGTGGTAATGTTCCCTCTTGTTCCGCCGCGTGTAGCATGGCCCATGCCGCTCGATCTTTGCCTGTGCCTCCCGGATTCATGCTTTCCATTTTCACATATACATCACGTTGCAAGATGCGAGACAGTCGCGGCAATTTCACGAGAGGAGTATTCCCTATGAGACTTTCGTATGCAGAAGAAAAATTTGTCGGTTCTTGTCGCGACTCTAACTTTCGTATTCGTTTTTGCTGTTGGCGTCGGTAATAGAAGAAGAACCAAGTAGATGCCGAAGCAACGACGGTGATTCCGATTGAGACGATATTGCGTATTTCTTGCCGCCGATCATGCTGTAAACTTCCTTTTGAAGCCATCATTTTGTCGCCATAATAGAGAAATGGATGCAGATATTGATGGACTATACAAGAAGGAAACAATAATCGTTCAAAACAAAGGAACAAACAACTGAGCCTAGGACTTCGTCGCAATGCAGCGCGTCACAGAGAGATTTATTCACGATCCAGAAATTCTGGAATCGCTCTTTTGGGTCAGACAGAGATTTTGTGGACGTTCCAGAAATTCTGGAATCGGTGAATTGAGTCACACGGAGATTCATTCACGTTCCAGAAATTCTTGAATCGCTCTTTTGGGTCAGACAGAGATTTTGTGGACGTTCCAAAAATTCTGGAATCGTTGTGTTGGGTCAGACATAGATTTTGACGGCGTTCCAGAAATCCTGGAATCGTTGTTTTGGGCAAGACAGACATTCTGTGGACGTTTCAGATACTCTGGAAACGGTAATCCTGACCTAGTAAAATGCCTACGCGATCTGAAGAATGCGGGTACGAATGTAAAAATGGCTATTTTCTCGTCAAGCCTTTCGAATCGAAATGACATTACGGGTGTAACGGCGGCATGTAGTGCTCATAATTGATAATCGTAACTTCCTATTTACATCTTTATCACAACTAAACTTGTTCGAGATAGAGATAGACGAAATCAGCTTCAAAATTGAACCCTTGTCTCCAAGCCTTTGCTGTAGAACAAAACAGTTTGCCTCGACACACTTCATTTAAGCGCCGACGGACGGTGCAACGACGACGAGAACCAAGGAATCGAATAATCGGGGGACGCTGTCGACGAGGCGGCCGAATCGCGAGTACTCGTCGTGGCGACCGAACGTCGGGACTCCCACGTCGATTTCAGTTTCCGAATCGTTTCGTGGTCGCGTTCCGTCAAAATTGCCTTTGGGAAACGATTCGGGCTTACGGCCGCTTCCAAGACCAAGTTGCGGGCTTTCGGTCGGCGCGTCAGTACGGCTCGAGGTTGCAACTGCGGGAGTGTCGGAAGCTGTTTGGCAGGTGGATGAAACACAATGTCCTGCTGTTGTTGGTCCAGTTGGAGCGGCATCAACGGCGGTGAAGCCAGGGGAGGCGGAGCACAAGCGATACGACGCGGGGAGGAACTGCGCCGTGGTGATGAAATCGGAGCACGCGAGGAATGAGAAGACCATCGGCTATCAATGAGTGCTTTTCGTTTCGGTTTGACGGGTGATCCTTGTGGTTCGTCGTTCTTCCAGGAATCCCAGCGATTCAGCATTTCCTCTTCTTGCTTTGGTTGTTTCCGACCTCCTCGTCCCTTCTTTGTTTTCGATTTCTTCTTCTCGTGCGCCTGACTGCTAAACAAGGATAAACGAGTCGTCGTAGAAAACTTGCGCGACGATGACGAAGAGCTCAGAGAACTGCTGGTGGGTGTACCCGTCGAGTGATTGAGAATCGTCGAAAGATCATCGAAGGAAAGAATCGAGCAGACTGATGATTCACAGCCACTTTCCTGTGAAGACGACAAGGATAAATCGCTGACACTGTCGGCGAACGAGACGCGGCGGATGACGGCCTTGAAAGAAGTAATGCTGTTGACGTCGAGGCGTTCCGGACTGTGCGCTCGACGGGGTCGTCGAGGTAATGAATCTTGCTTCATCAAGCAATATGAAGACGGAGATGTTTCCATGTTCATTGTGTGGTGACAGTTACTCAGAGATCGTTCAAGAAAAGGGTTCATTCAGGTTGATGATGCTTGCTTGCACTTCCGACGCCATAAATTGGGCTGTGAACGCAACGTGCTGCCATTGTGCGGAGCATGCACCGTTTTTCCCCACATGTTTTCCGGGAACAGGTTCATCGCATCCTTTCACGTTTGATGAACGATGTCACACCTGTTATTATGCAAGGAAAATGCAAAAACAAACACACTTGATGACACGTGATGGGTGTCGAAAAGAAGAAAACGATGGAGTGCGTCTTTCTTTTTGGCGCAAGTCTTCAAGTGCGTGTGACAGACGTGACGGCTCGTGATTAGTACTATACTGTATCGGCAATCTTTGTTTGTCCTATGTATCAATGTGTGACTGTGTGACAAATTACGCATCAGTCAAGAAAACAGTAGTCTGGCGTACTGAAACGAAAATAGCTTGTGTTTTCTATAGCCCCTCTATAGCCCCAAAGCTCTAAATACTCGTCTACTTAGTAGGCGTTTTAAGAGTAAAAGATACGTCTTGAGTGCCGGTTGCCGAAGGCTCAATTTTTCTCCCCGTCGGCGCGCTCTAAGGCCGCCGTTTTCTTCTTGACAGCCATGCTGTTCCGAAACAAGTCCATCCTCGATCCTAACATGTCCATGGCTTCGTGTCATTAGCGACGAATGAGACAAACTAAAGCATTCAATTCGAAATCATTTTGCCAACAAAGGAATGAAGATCGTTTCCATCGAACGCGTTACAATCGCAACAATGTTGGGGTAGCGATAAATGTCACTGTAAAGCATTCGTGAAACAAGCAAACAAACTTAATTTACACTCGCTACGGGCCGAATTTCGATTGTTGCTGACGACGGGCAGCAAACCAAGGAATGGAGTAGTCAGGACACGCAGCGGAAGATGCGCTCGATTCACGCGTACTCGCTGTGGCGATGGATCGCTTCGATTCGGCCCATTCGAACGGACATTTCAATTTATGAACAGGATCGGTGTTGTTTTTGGGATTCCAGGGTGGAAGTCGCGGTATCAAAGCAGGAGGATGGCTGTGTGAAGATTCGGAGAGTAACAAATTGTAGGCTTTGGGTTGTCGGAACAGGACGGCACGGTGTTCGGTTGAACCTCCATTGTTGTTTGGTTCAGCGAATTGGACCTTCGAATCGACGTTTCGAAAATTGTTGATAAAATTGGGGTGAAACTCGATTTCTCTCTCAAAGTGCGTTTCGCTTTTCTTTGACGATTGGAGATCCGGTGTCGCCATCAGTGGAGGACGAGAAGGCTTGCGAGGTGAACCAGTTCTTCTGGGAGAAACGGTTACATCACGCGATGAAGTGCTGACATGCGAAGACCATCGGCTGGTTGCACTTTCATCAGAATACAATCGCCCTCGTGCTGGTGCTCCGAAATCTCGCCCACGCGATGCTGTCTCGACCCGCTGTGGTGCGTCGGCTCGTCGAGGCTTCTGAGGCAATCCTTTCAAATTGCATTCTTCCGAGGAGTCCCAACGATTCAGCTGTTGTGGCTTTTTCTTTGCACTTTTCCGATGAATCTTCTTTTTCCCTGGTGGCTGGCCGCTAAATAGAGATAGTCGCGATGATGTGGAGAGCCTTTTACGCAACGGCGAGCTCAGTGAGCTGAAACTACTTCCTGCCGATGCCGGACCACTGCCATCCGTAGAGGAGAAAAACGAGGAAATCGAGCTCAAACTTCCGTGTGAATTCGACAAATCACTCACGTTTTCCGATGTACTGCGTGAAGTCGGCCTTCCTATCTTTGGCCGAAATGCTGCGCCCATCGGATTACTCTCTGGGCTGTGCGCTCGATGGGGTCTTCGAGGTACAGAATCCTGATTTCTCATGCTTTGACTGTTCAAAATATTTGAACATGATGCTGCAGCTATTGTTGTCAGGGTTTGTGTTGTTGGTTGGTCAAGAAGATTAACACTCCTGTTCGCCATGTTCGCAAGAGAGTTGTAAAACAATGAATCAGAGATCAGGGAGGGAAATAGTTTGTTGAAGGGCTTATTGTGCATACGCCGATATCATCTCTCGTGTTCCGCACCGCACTTGACAATTTGAGAGTTCGCGCTTCAAAACATGTTTCGTAGTTCGAACCCTGTTTGCCTCTAGAGGCATACAAGTACCGGATTAGAAGAGTGTCTTGTCACCGTAAGCCGTAAGCACATGACACAAAACCACATCACGACCTACGTACATTTCACGGAGTTAATCAAATCATGAATCATGACGTTTGGCGTCTGTCAATAGACTAGTCTATCGTCTTTTGGCAATTGTTCGCCGCACCGGGTACTTGTACTTGTACAAGTAACTTCCTCCTTCCTCATCACGTAACCTTACGCAGTTGTTCTTGATGACGGGTGGTGGATGATGGATGATGAGTGGTAAAAGCTATTTTGTACTTTGTACTTTGTATAGTTTTATAGCCTCGAGTTCATCCTTGGTTGTAAGCTGTAACTATTTGAGACTCTTGGAGCTTGGAGTATTCCGACTTGTTGACCGAGCCGAAAAGGTTACAGTGTAATAATTTGTAAGGAACCCTAAACTAATCATCACATTATTTTGTTCCGCCGACGCGAGGCTAAGCTCCGCGACCTGCAAGCTGCAACCTGGTACCGTACCTCGCCCTCCCTCGCTTGGGGTCGGGAGTCGGGAGTATTCTTTACTTTTCACAGTCTCTCTCTCTAGTCTAGAGTCTAGAGAGAGGTCGAGGCAATAAAGTATCTAGAGGTTGAAAAGTCACTACTCTAGAGTCCGTAGTTAGATGTTAGATGATACATGATACGGAGTAATCATCATCGTCTTCTCTCTTCTCTTGTCTCTTGCTCTTGCAAGAGTTCCTTACATTTTGGGTGCTAGCAAGACTATGATACTCAAAGGGCGTAGCCCTACTAGTTTAGTTCTAAGAGAAAGGAGCAGGAGGCAAGAGCAAGAGGGCAAGGCAAAATGCAAGAGAGAAGAGAGAGGAGAGGAGAGAAGATGAAAGATGCAAGATGCAAGACATTTTCTAGGGGAATTTGCAAAATAGTTGAGAGTAAAGAGTAAAGGAGTCGTCTTCTCAATGACCAAATAAAAATGACCCTTCGACCTTCGACCTTCGACCATCGAGCCTTCGAGTGAATTGTGAATTGTGATTTGGAGATTGTGTACTGTGTACTTAGAACTTAGAGTACTTCACCCCGAAAATGAAAATGAATAAAGCTCGCATCTGTCTCGCGTCTTGCTCATTAGTTATTGCACGTTGCACGGGCAACTGCAAACTGGAAACTGGAAATTGGCAATTGACTATGCAACAAGCAACAAGCAACTCCGAACTCCGAATAGCCTTACACTTACACATTTCGGAGTACATTCGTACGGGCTTAAGACCATTTTTGTCTTTTCTTTCCGTTGTTTGTTGTTTGCCCTGTTATGTGTTATGTGTTGCGTTGTGAGTTGTGAGTTGTGAAAGAATTGTGAATTGTGAGTTCTAATAGAGTTCTGAGTTCTGAGTGCCAAGTGCCAAGTGCCGAGTGCGGAGTGCCGTGTGCCGAGTGCCGACGCCGAGGCCAAGAACGAAGAACAAAACAAAGAATTATAAGACAAGAAGCCGACTACTGCGATTACTGCTTGCTAATTTCTATAGTCTCTTTTATCTTTTATCTCTACATTTCCACCTTCCCCGGATAAATTACACTTGGGGGCGGAGGGCGGAGCCTCGTGCGCGCGATTCGCGATTAATTCCCCCTCTCTCCTTACGTAGATTGTTTATCAAGCGTCTGGAGTTCTGCACAGACTTACTACATAAAGGATTGTATAGAGCATAGAGCAGTCAACCGAGTAGGGATTGCAAGAACGAGAAACACCAAACACCTGTTCTTTGTCGAAATTTTGCTTCTTTGCTCCATCGGTTGACTCCTCCATTTTTATTATTCGATCGTCGCTTCTACCAAGCTAATCATATCATCAGGTATCAGAATGGTTGGCAGATTACTCATTCATGAAACGATGCCGATCCGTAGGATCATGTTGGCTCGGAAGTCAAGACAAGGTCAACCGTCAATACAAATAATCAGAGTTGAGAGTTGTAAAAGCTTGTCGACTCAAAAAATAGCAACAAATCTGGACAGCTCGGGAAGATTAAGCGATTTATCATCGTCACTCTGCAGTCTAACATCGTCTTCGACTTCGCTCGCGCCCGAGAGCAGTGATAATGAATCAGTTACTTCACGGATAAGCTCTTTGTCACCGGAACACCATTTATCTTCAAGGTCAAGAGCCATGGAAATGAACCGATGGGACTCTTGGGCCGAGCGCACGCCTAAAGAGTCGCCAAAGAAGCCAAAACGAAGAGATATTGTGGCGAAAGTTGAGTTTCCTCGGGAAATAACTATATCGACGCCCTCGACGGGAGTTGAAGGGCCAAGAAGGCGGCTTCTCGTCAAAGAGAATAGTCGGTGGTTTTCGCATTCAGAATCGTCTCGTACACTTACTTCGTCTCCTCGAAGGACTTTGTCACCAAAGCGGAATCACTCGAACACAGAACAAGACGAACAACGAACCGAGAAAGTGTGTGGTCGTGAAATGCCTCTAACCGACGTTTCATTCAAAGGATCAAACCTCACCTGTAGTACATGCGACTCGCGATCGTCTTCGGCAATGTCGCACAATTTTTCCATCCCATGGTGTTCTTCCCATGACAGCTAACCAATTCAAGCTGTAATAATTATATTGTAAACACTAATATTTCTTACGGCGTGAAAAGAGAATTGGCCCCAAGCTTAGTTAGCTGTTCATCGGGACCTAGCATAAATGCATGGGCACCAGTGTTACTCCAACGCTCGCACGTCAGGCTGGTGAAGACTCTCTAATTTGGTTACGTGTACCTGGTACCGGTAGTGCTTAGGTCTTGTCTTGCCTACGCCTACCTCATTTGGTTTTCATGGCTTCCCGTAGCCCTCGAACCCTAATCAATTTCGAGGGTGCTATCCCAAACGAAAAAAATCCGAAACAGAGAACAAAGCTGGTTTCAGCTTAAAGTCTTGATCTTAGTCAGTCTTAGATCTTAAGTCCAAACCCAATGCGGCGGTCTTGAGTTTCTTCGTTTTTGTGACGCCTTTACCGCAAAAAAGTTGAGACGGGAGACGGGAGACGGGAGACGGGAGGCTTACAAGTACACCATTACACCTTCAGCCTTTTCGACGATGGTGTTGTTGTTGGAAATCGAGAGTAAAAAATGATGGTGGGATGTGGCTCCGACGACGACGATGACCTGTAAATTGTAGGGAATTTTGACGACGATAAGAGTCAAACATTGTCGAATGTCGAATTCCCTACAATAGATCGCACATCGAAAAACAGTTTCAAGTTTCAAGTAGGAAGACAGTACATCTCACAAAAATTTATCATCTTCTGTGATCTGTGACCTACGAAAATCAATCGACTGCGTCGGGCGTCAGCTCTCATTTGACTCTAAGAGGAAGAAACTAACAGAACACATCATAATCTACCTTCGAAATAACGATACAAATTTTCTCAAATACTTTCGACTTGTCCCGAACAACGAC
This sequence comes from Fistulifera solaris, assembly GCA_030295235.1. Lineage (NCBI taxonomy): Eukaryota > Bacillariophyta > Bacillariophyceae > Naviculales > Stauroneidaceae > Fistulifera > Fistulifera solaris. The sequence goes on along the minus strand of AP026127.1, from coordinate 850,493 downwards.
AGCGGTAAAAAAAACAAAGTCAAGCGATCATTCGCAGACGATACGACGTTGCCCCGAAGCAATATAGCAGTCCGAAAAATCGTTGCTGAACAAAAAAAACGCATGCTACGACAGCTTCATCGAGTCGACAGCTGCGAAAGCTTGTCGGTGCAAACAATAACAGCACTGCTGGACAGCTCGGGAAAGCTAAGCGATTTGTCATCTTCAATCTACGGTTTCGACTCTCTCACGTCCTTCGCTCTTCCTGATGACTGCGAAAATGTAATATTTTCCTCGTTGCGCAAACACTCGAATATTCCGAGCCACCATTTTTCTCCTATATATCAGCAGCGCGTATCAAATCGTTGGGAATCTTGGGCAGGGCGAACACCAATGGAGTCTCCTAAGAAGCCCAGTCGACGACATGATTTGACAGCACTAGCAAGAGAAAATAAAGCATCTGTGACTCTGAACACAAACGACATCTCAGGAGAAACATTATCCAGCGAAAAGACGGGTCGATGGTCTTCGCCTTTTAAAACTTCATGCGCCCCGACTTTGACTCAGAGGTCTCCCTCACCTTCACGAAAAACGAATGCTACGACCGCGAACAAACCGAACTACTTACAGCCGAATACTTCTCGTGCTTCAAAAACCATTCCTTTGCCGAGTGAAAAGTGGCAGTCTTGCAAAGTTTACACACTCCTGCCGCCAGACAACGACCCCGAAAGTACATCAATCAAGGATTTAACTCCATTCGGTAAAGTCAATGCTCGGCGCGTCGATAGTTACTCCCGACGCACATTGCAAGGCCAAATTAAGTGCGACTGCGGTCGCAGACTCGAGTCTCCGTTTTATAGAATAAAACGTTCATAAGACTCATTGTGGATTGGTCCGGCCAAAACGCCGCGTTGCCGATTCAACCCAAATTGCGCTTGCTTCTGTCGTGACAAGGGGCACGTTCCGCTGAAAAAGAAAGTAAGACATCTTTCATTGTCTGTCAAAACAGTAGGCTTCAATATTGCAAAGTCGCTACCAGGGAAGGTCGAGCAGCAATCATTATTATTACGGAGTATTTCTTTTTTTTTATGGTCGTCGGTATGTTGTTAAAAGGTTAGCGCTGTGTTTTAGCGTTACCGTCGTCTTATGGTTTTGGCGGAGGGAGCACAGAAGATGGGGCGTTTCGGGACCAAATCCAGTCTTGGAATATGGTTCCGAGCTAACATCATCTGATTATTATTCCTGCAATCGCTCTCAGCAGCCAAACAGGATGATCAAAAATTACAAGACATACCTCGTGTTCTTTCATCTAAAGACGTTGAGGATGATGATTGCCGACATTCGGATGAAATCTTTGTCACAAACTACGTATTGTTTCAAGGAGAATGAGAAGATGATTTGCATAGATCGACTATTTTGGTCACTCTTTGACGTTTTACGATTTACGATGGACGTTTGATTTTTCTGCTATCTTCATAAATTTGTAGTCGTTGAAAGCGTCAAAGAGGATGGGTGTCGCAACCATAGGGCAGTGACGGCAGAGTACCGATACCAAAAACAAACAGCAACAAGGAGCAGGGGGCAGGGGACAAGAGACGCTCTACTTGTCACTTGTCGCCGTTGGTCATTAAGCGTTGAATGTGTTCTTCCCGAACCCGAACAGCTTGCTTTAATAAAGATTAAGGTTCTCCCTTCTCCCTGACGTAATCCGTAATCCGTAGTCCTTAGTCCGTAGTCACAGTCTTTAACTAAAGTTTCAATGTTTCAATAGTCGGTAGTCGGTACGTGTCAATGTCACGTGTCCAATTCGGCAATCGTTAATTTTGTTAGAGAGAGAGACGAGAGACGAGAGATCCAGAACTAACCATACCTGGTAAAGCGCCCTAACATTTGCCCATGACCGCCTCCGCTGTACGTCCGCACGTCGCCGCTGTTTGATGTCACTTCCACGTAGAAAATACTCTGTAGTCGTTAAATCCTCGCTCACACACACTGTACCTTCTATTTTCTTTAAGGCTTTCAATTTTATCTTGGACTTAAATGATTTATTGGGTACGTTGTAAAGCTATAAGTCGAGACGCCACTTTGGACTTTGGTCCTAAGTGTGGCGGGTATTGGGCATTTGCATTAGTACTACAAAGACTCATAGCTTGGTGATCGAAGATCGAAGTACTACGTACTCTACGAATAAGAACGAAAACACATGGAACATGGAACACAGGCATAAAGCATCCTCTCACATCTCGCTCTCACCTGTCGCTTCCATTATCCACTCTTTCATCGCTTGTTTGCATCCAAGGCAAACAACGCTGGAATTAATTCGTTAAAACGCGAAAACAAACAGACCTCATGGAACTGGAATGCCTCAGTCCAAACGACGATACAAACCCCATGCCTGAACAACACGATCGAAGTAAGAGCTGCGAAAGCATGCCAATGCAGACAATAGCGATCTTATTGGAAAGTTCGGGAAAGCTTAGCGATGTTTCATCGTCACACTATAGTTCTAGTTCGTTTTCGTCGTGGGCTGCGCCTGACAGTTGTGATGACGCGGTCCTTACATCCTTGCGCAGAAATGTGACGTTCCCCGGACACTGCTTATCTCAAGGTTTTAAAGCGAAAGCACACCAACAGCGTACATTGAGCCGCTGGGACTCTTGGGCGGAACGAACACCGAGAGAATCTCCGAAAATGCCCAGTCGAAAAGGTGCTGTGAATCAACATCCTCTCGAGCCATCAGAAGAAGGTACAGCACCGACGATTCGGAACAAAACAGGGACAGCAGCGAAACCTGTACTCGATGCAGAAACAAGCCGTTGGTCGTCGCATTCTCAATCATCGTCGAGGGCCCCCAGCTGGACTCCACTGAGGTCTTTCTCCCCTTTGCGAAAAGGATCACCTTTACCGCACGATACAAGCAACTGGTGCGCTGACTCGCGGCCGCTTGCCCTTCCAGTAAAAAGTGGGTCTCAGCAAGATTCGCACAAAGCTCACAACCGCTTGATGCCAGAAAAATCTCCCAAGCGTAAGCCAATGAAAATGTCCACCTCGCTTCGACGCTATCAATATTCGATCGCTTAAGGCAGCGCGTGACAAAGAACCGCGATTGATTCAAATTTTCTTTTCCTCAAATAAATTGTTCGTGATGAGGCACATGCGGCATGACCTTTCACGACCTTTTTGTTCGTCAAGAAATGAGCCAATGTTGCTCATCATAAAAAAATCAATTAAAGATTCTCGTTTTTGTGCGTCTTTTTTTCGAAACAATTGCGCAATCGAGTCGACCATGTAGCGCAGCTATGATGTCAAGTGAAGGGTCGTTATGAGCATGATAAATGTGTTGAATAATGCATGGATGCAGCTTGCATGTGGAGTTTATGCCGTCATGGTGACCATGATCGCGGTGTGCGGCGCCGCAGCTCCCCAGGTTCCGCGACTGAAATCATGTTAAGTCACTGTATGACGTCCGCAAGACGACACTATGCAGCTATACAAAACAGGACGACGAAGAAACGACAGACGGGCAAGAGAACGATGCATGCGAGCTCGACAAGCGACAAAACAATAAGAAACGCAACATTTTCTTCTCATGCTACTACGTAAGAATACAAGCAATTAGTCTAGACTAGCTATAGGTTCGCTGGAAATGGGACTAAGTACTATTAATCCATCGTTACATTGGCAAAAGCTTAACATAGCCGGGGCTGAAGTTGAGCGATCATTAATAACCGGATTCAAAAGATGGACGACGAGACTAATGAAAATGAGGAAGAGAAATTTCTTTCCGATCATACAATTTCGATGCGTCGAGCACTTGACTTCTGTACACTTCAATTAAAAGACAAGCATTTACCAGCGACTGATACAGTTCTACGTAACGAAAAGCCCTTTCGAAGGAAGCATTCGCAGTCATTCCCGCAATTACCGCCCTCCTCTTGCATTGCTGTTCTTCAGGAAATGCCGTGCCCGAGCCAATTTCGTGAGCAGTTCGTCCGAACGAATCGTCCTTGTCTCATTCGAGATCCCATTTGGGCGGAACGATACTTTGGAAACATTATGGAGTGGTGGGAAAGTGATGCGGAACAGCGGCGGCAGTGGTTTGCCGAGCGATGGAGGCAAGAAGATCTTTGCCCGTCAAACGAACGAACCCGTCCACTTTGCCTGGCGTCGATGATCAAGGTCGTGCTTACGAGTGTGCGACCGAGCATCTCACTCTGAACGAATGGTATGCGAAATTGGATACCTCGTCGGATGACTTTTATTTGAAAGATTGGCACTTCCAAAAATATTATGAAACCAATTTTCCGAATGAGGAACCACTTTATCAGACTCCGCCTCATTTCGAATGCGATTTGCTGAATCAGATGCAACTACTGTGTTCGAACGGAGACTATCGATTTACCTACTGGGGACCAGATGGATCACAAACGGGCCGGCATACAGATGTGTTGAACTCATTTTCGTGGTCGTTCAATGTCATTGGTACGAAGGAGTGGACGTTCTTTACCCCAGCTCATCCCATCACACTCCTGCAGCATGCAGGAGATTGTGTGTTTGTACCTGCCATGATGCCTCATACGGTAAAGAATATCGGAGAAACTCTATCAGTAAACCACAATTGGATCACTTCATCAAATCTAGTTTCGGTTTGGGAATGTATACGGGATGAACTACAGTCTGTCGAGACCGAGCTGAAGGAATGGGAAGAATCGAATTCGGAACTTGTTTACGGTTGGGACGCGAAAGAATCTATGTTACGGGGATGTGTTGGTCTAGATGTGACTGCGTTCTTCTTTATGATACTTGTAGGTATTGTGAAACTACTTCCTACTCAAAGTCTATCCCACGAGTATACTGCAGCTGAAAAAGTATTCGATTTAATTCACCTTGGCGATATGCTGGACGAACTAGTAAATGATCAGGACTTGCACTTGAAAGAGAGAATGGAAGCATCTCTAGCAGAAGCCAATCTTGCTGTGGTAGCATACGAACTGGCTCAGCGGGCACTGAACATTATCGAATTTGAGTACACGCACCGCAGGTGACTCAACGGCGTGGGGTAGGGTTCCTGCTCGACTGTTTAAGGCGCCGATTGTATATTCGGTACAGATCTTCTAGTTCCGATTCTCCAAGTTTCATAAATTCTTCCATCAGCTCTTGTCGCCGACTTACGGTTTTTGAAGGCTCGTCATCTTCGTGCTCAGTCAGCGAGTTCGTCATCATTCTCCTAGCAATCTTTACCAATCCTTTATTAACCGCGCGGCATCGCATGAAGGAGTTGGGGGCAGCTTTCATTCCAAGTGCTATTTCCATCGGTTTCAAATCAGGAAGGAAAAGCAGTATTCTGAGTCGAACATGCTCCGGTAATTCAGCCAATTTTTGCAAGGAGAGGACACTTTCACTTCTTCTCGAAGAAGTCGGATTAGAGTATTTTATCCTTGCACCATTTAGCACAGTTTCCAAGCAAATGCCCGACAAAGACGACCATTCACCAAATGCTGTCGAGAGGGGCAAGCTGACATCAAACCTGGGGTGCATTTTAACTCTCCCTCCACTAGCATGAAGTTTGTAGAGGATCAACGAGTCGTCACGTTCCGCTGAGCTTGTTGCGCAACTTGCTGGTGCGTTTTCATCTTTGCCATCCGCTTCAATTGAAGTTCCGATAACGATATTCTTCGCGATATTTATTACTGACGATACCGTGCCTTGGACTCCAAAAGGAACGTCTACGGAAGTACTGCCAAGCGCAACGTTCAGACTTGTTGGTATTCTTGAAGTTGAATGTGGAGAGGTTCCAACCTTTAAAAGTCGTAGTTGCAAACCATGTCTTTCTCTTGGTTCGTAGAGAATTGTTTCAAGAGGCGGTGGTAAATCGAGAAGGATCGCTGCGGTTGATGGCCACGGGGGCGCAAATTGTCGGTTTCCTTGGAAAGTAAGGTTTGAACAGTCATTTCATCGAGATCGACTTCTGGATGTCGCGTTCCCAAGCTTGCGAGAAGTTTTCTATGAATACCAATATGCTCTATCACCATCAGTTGCCCGATATCAATTCGAGTGTCTTGGAATGGGCACTCACTGGCCGTAAGAAGCTGTACGTCAGCTGTCAGACATTTTGAGCTAAGGTCCCAATAGCAGAAAGTAAACTTTCGATCGGGTGATTCGGTACGGAGTATGTGGACTCGAAACTTTATTTCCCCGAGATGAAGGCCGATAATTTGGATTTTTTCTGGTTGCATGTAAGGTGGGAACGATGATCTTAAGTTCTCATCGACGGCCTGGATTAAAGATGTAGACGCATCCTCGTCGTTCCTAGTTCCGTTGGTTTTCTCCTTGGTACCCCGTTGAGTTGATATCTTAGAGCGAGCTCTATCATCATGGAAACTTGTCGAAAACAATTGTGATTTGCTGTTGTCGACATCCCAAAATTCAGTGACCTCGCTAGTGTCAGTCTTATCCCATGCCTGTGATTCAGCTATCTCCAGTTCCACGTCTGCGGGCAAGGTTCGTTTCTTGAACACTTTGACCAATATCGCAATGGTCTCGAGCAATCGACGGTCAACATTGATCTCAAGAGGATCACGAACTGAAGCATGCATCACGAATCCACCCATTGGAAGAGAATTGTCCAAGAAATGTTTACTAGTTGGATTTCGCGGACATTCTACCCAGCATTTCGAACAATATTCACATGGGAGATGATTGCTACCGCATGGGACAGGTACCATGCCTCGTGAAACTCGATGGAAATTACTTTTCAAGCCACATCGTTGTATTCCGTTCATATCTGCCACAAATGTCGTTGCACCAGGCAAGGACCATGTCTGGTCGTCCTTTTCAAGGTATTCGTGTTTCGAATTGATTGGCGGGAGAGGCTTTTTCGAGGCGGGAGCAATGAAGTCGATATTGAATAACATAGAATCCATTCGAAAATCATCGACGTATGCATCATTAGAAGCTGCGAGATCACTGTTCTCGCCCAGAAACACTCGAGACTCGATATCAACACCGGATAAACGCAATGCGTAATAGTTTGACGATGACAAAAACTGCTGGCGAGCCCATACTGGCGCGGTGTATCTTTTATCGAAATTGGCCATATCAGAACCAGAATAGACTCGTATCGTTACGCCACCTTCTTCACCGCGACCTGTCCGAATGCGCTTCACATCAAACTCGTTAAAACTGTCTCTGCTGGGATTGCTCTTAAAGAAATCGGAAGCTTCTTCTGTGACCGACTCGGTGTGATCTTCATTCTCGTCGTAGTCGGAAACAGATTCCACGTCAGCCGCCGCTCGGAAATTTGAGAGAAAATCTTCTCCATCAGTGACAGAAAGTAACTCGATTGCAAAATCTAACACGGTGTCATCTGGTTCGATTTCCTCGGACACTTCTTCCGACTGTGGGGAGGACGATGACACCGTCGCGTTTGCTCGAATAATGACTCGTATTCGAATATCCCTTAGAAACAGATTCGGAATAGCCGAAAAGATGCGAGCCAAGGCGTTTTCTGCAAGAACTCGTTCACCCACTGTAGACGGGGGTTTCGTGTCCTTGGGCGTTTTTCGGATTTCAGCTTTCGATGTTTCTGTTGCATCCTCTTCGTCGTCGATACGAGCCTGTATTACTTCCACCGTCAGTGATGCGTCCTCAACTAATACTCGAATACTTTTTCCAACTAATCGAACATCTAAAACTCCAATATGACCATCTTTCCCGAGTCGCAGAATAACAGGAGGTGACGGATCTAATTTTGCTTCTTGATCTGAAGCTTCTGTATTTTCAGACGGTTCCTCGTCATTCGGCAGTGCTTCTGCAACATCTGCAAGATCGTCCGGCTGATGAACGTGATCAAGAGTAGGCTCTATAGGCTCAGGTATTTGAGGAACGGTAACTGTTTGCGGTGTGGAGCGACAGTAAAGCCGACTAAACCAAGAGCTGCTCGTTTCCACAGCAGGAATTTTGTCTTCTGGGTCAACATTCACATCAGAGATTTCATTTTGGGCAGCAGAAAATGAACTTTTATGATCATTTGTTTCGCTATCGTTGTTGTTGGCTGTCCTTTTCTCTGTATTAGTTGAAGAACTCTTCTGCGAGAGCTTTCTCTTGCGGTCGCTCTTCTTCGGAAACGTTCCGGGAAGGTCCATCAATTTGATACCCTCCCGAAGCTTTACATTCGAAAGGCGAACTCCCCAGCCGTTTTCGTATAACGAAGGCAAAGCAACTCCTTCTACGTCGACATCTAACAAGTATTTGTAAAGCAATGTCTGCAATGTCCTCGACAAAATGGACATTGCCGCTGATCGAAAAAAACGTCGACATGGCTTGCGGTGTGCTCCTTGTCAATTCGACCTTAAATCAATGCGTCGATCATCTGGATTGAATGCTGAGCCTATTAGTAATATCGGTAGAGACTGGTATGCTCTCGCATTACAAGGTAATCAATCGTCCATGGTCGCAGTGAAGCAATAAAGTCGGTTGAAAATAAAAGCGTTCGACACCGACAACGTGGTGCGTGTCGCACAGGCGAAGATAAGGTTATGCTCGAGTCGCGCTCGTGATTCGATCCCACGCTGGACATCGTCCACGCTCGCGATGAGCTATAGCTATAATTTCGGAGTTCGTAGCTGAACAGCAGGCCAAAGCAAACACACCATGAACTAGAATGAGTGTTTCAATCGACCGCTAAGCTAATGTTGGCGTGGCCTAAAGCAATATATGAATTTTCAATCTGGTAACGACATTTTTCAATTTATTGGTTACGAAAACGATAGTAACCATCAACATTTAACAGCCAACATATAACACTGCCAATGTACATCCCACTTTCTTTCTTTACGGAATTTGACAGAGCATTCGTAACTAAGGAAAAAATGGGGAGCATCCATGGAAGCGACTTAGGCTTTCAATTTGCGCTTCTTTCCGTGTGCATGAATAGGGTAACTCATGGACCAACTCATAGACAAGGACGTTTCGACGGAATGGCTGCAGTAGTATTCCATCTGCAGAAAAGCACTTGTAAGAGATAAAACAGAGCAGTATTGAGGTTAACACATCGTCAGAGACACACCTCCTTCTTGTCATCCAAAACTTCCCTCCATCCACGGGCTCGAATAGCCCTTTCCAAGCTTACGAACTTGCATACGACGGCCAGCAACCTGACCACTTGCGTGGCGACTCAAAAGAAGCAAATAGAAAATGGTAAGGAGAGACTGGATATTCGACATGTTCGCGTGCGTAAAAAGGATTTGTTTGCGGAAGAGTGTGGAGCGCACTGACCCAAAATTTGTGATATTGAGTTGGAAACTCAACTCACTGCCATTACATCAATACCCCAAGCAGTGTTCACTCGTTGATGAGGTCTATGGGGGTCGTGGAACGGAAAATCCCTTGTGTGGGGACGCAAAGACAAGAGACGAATGTTCCACAGCAGAGGTGCGACTATTTAGTCTCCGCGCACATACACTGCCACGCTGGAGTGACACGTTTCGGGGTCCTCTCAAGTACTCGAAATAAAATATCTTTTCATTCACAAGGCGTAGATTGTTCTTAGAAAATTTCCCTTCATTTCCTTGAGTTGCTTCGTTCTCAAAAACGGCGACTTTCTATCGACGCGCCATTTCGAAAACAAATGGGTTCATAATCAAATGGCCATGAATGAGCCATGAATGAGCAATATTAATCTTCCAGTATTGCACGTTTTGCCTCAATCACTGGCTGAATGGAGCGCTTTTATTACGTGAACACATGAAGGCCGTCTTTCATTGGTTCGCGCGCACACAAGCATCCGCCGGAATGCAGCAAACGCCGGCTCGGCTTGCAAAACGTTTCTTTTCGGAATTCAAATAACTGGTTCGTCATCCTTTGTGCGTGTATCAGCAGGATCGCTGCTCAATGCAGCGTCGAGTATCGCGCACAGTAGCACCAAATCTTGCGGTCGCGACAACCGGTGATCGCCATCTTCCACCAATTGGAGCTTCGTGTTCATGTTATCAAGCAAATCAATCAGTTGACTAGAATGCGTGTGTGGAACATCTTCATCTCGAACTCCGTGCACTATTCGTATGGGGGGACTCGGTTTTGGAAATTGCCAGCCATCAGCAAACAACATATGTTTTTGACCGTCTCCAATAAACTGCCGCGTTATGGGATAAGGACCCTCTCCGTACGCCGAGGGACGATAGTACACACCACTCGACCAGATCTGCTTCTGAATCTGTGGCGAGAAATTATTCCAAAGGAGTTTCTCCGTCAAATCCCAGGCAGGAGCAATCAAGATCAAGGCATGAATTCGGGTCGCCTCCTGTGCGGATTTTTTCAACTGATGCTTCCAAAGTAAAAGCGCCAGATATCCGCCCATACTAGAGCCAACTAGTATTTGCTTTCCCTTCGTCTGCTTGGAAAAGACATGCATGCTTTCTTCCAACCAGCGACTAATCGTGCCTTCTTGAATATTTCCCTCCGATGCGCCGTGGCCGGAATAATCGAACAAAGTACAAGAACAGTTGCGCGTACGAGCCCAGTCCGAAATCGCGTTCCCCTTGTTGGACGTCATTTTCGAATGAAAGCCTGGAAGAAACATGACGCCAATTTCACTGGATCGATCGTCTCGTGCGACGGCAATGCGTCGGGAAGGGTCTCCGACGGTCATGTAGCGGATGGGCATTTTTGCGGCACAATCATTCAAGCCGTCCGTCAAATCCGAAGTAAACAAAAACAGAGAAAGTACAGTAATCATTTAAAACAAACATGGTTTTAATTGTTCGCAATTTGAAAAGAAATCGCGCTTAGCAAAACCACGTCGAGATCCATCATTGTCATGCAAACACGCGTCGCATCGTTGGGCTTCATGACTCATGACTGAAGTGCAGTCTTGGCGAAAACGGACAACACTTTGGTTCATAGTAAAATACGGCAGACAACGTTTCGCAGGAGTTCGACGTACAAAATAACAAGGCGTGTGATGCAAACGCTGCCAAGGACTATTTCATTGCAACAACGACAAGTGTAGCTCAAGAACTTTGTCGAATGAATGATTTGTAGGTAGCACTATGTAGCTCAGGAATGTATTTTTTTTCATTATTTATTTACTGAATTTGCAGTCGTGGAAAGTAGCGCCTACACTTTTCACTATAGTCGACAGTGCCCTGGTATAGCGTCAGACTCGTGACACAGAAACGCGCAAAATCCATTGCGACACAACAAAAACTGCATACAGAAAAAGAGATTCTTTGAATTGTTATGGTTAACATGTAATAACGAAGACAATGAATCCTTGAACGTCAAAACTAAGGAATCACAGGTGGTAGCCGCGACTTGGGAATCAAGCCGCTGGAGAGCAAATGGATTGCATTTGATCACAGTGTTTCATGAGCAGGGTGTTCAAATAGAAAAACTGAACGTCCTGTTCCTCCATGGAATCATCCCGCGGTCGTGATTCCAGTAGGTACAACATCTCTCGAAGCGCTGCTCGCGTTTCGTCGACCCGACCGTCACAGAAAGAGCTTTGCGCTATGTTGTTACATAAAGCCAGTAACAAAAGACAACACGAAGGATCATGAAAGTAACCAGAAGCGTTGAGCATCTCTGTAGATAAGCTGTATAATCTGTGTTCGAGATTGTAGGAAGCACACTCGTTCTTTCCAATGGAGTTTGTTACGGCCAAATTGTAAAAGATGGATGCTGATACGAGATCGAGATTCTCAGGCCCCACGTGTTCGGGAGTGACAAAACTTTGTGGAACATCGGAATAGCGCAGCGATCCTGGCGAGCCTGGTATTCCTTTAGCTCCTGAGGTAACAACACGCCTCGAAGCTTTGGTGAAGGTGATGAACTTGGCACGACCAAAGTGACGTATTCGGCATAGCCGAGGACATTCTTTGTGTTGGCGATGGCTTCGCGGAAGAGTGCTTTCGCTTCGGCGACCTTTCCTTGGAAAAGCAGTTCGATTGCTAGGTTGTTCTGTTGACTCGGGCTAGGGGAACAGGAGTTCATGTTATATGTTAACTGCACTGACGTTCTTCCTCTTGACAGTGCGTTGCTGATAGTGATTTTGATAGCGATGATGGATGCGATATGCGATCGATGTAATGCGGTTGATCTTCTTGTGCTCATGGCTCATGCCTGCTGACTGCTGACTGTGAACGTTGACGAATGACGAAGACTATTCTATTGTACCGTTCTTTATGTACATCGAACGTTGAAGTTCGAAGATGGCAAGAAACCAAAATATTAGCTTCCATTCGCTGTTAGCTGATTAGATTATAGGTATTCGCGTATCATCCGATTCGGAGGGAGAACAAGAAACAAGAATTACGAAATGATATCTAAACAAGAAATGCAGAACATGGACCATGTTTGAACTTAGAACAGTTTGAAACCTACATAGTATCAAATGACCAATGATGACCGCATAGGCATGATCCATGATCCTCATAAAGTTCTTCGGCTTCTTGCATTGCGCATAGCCATTAGCCATTAGCCATTAGCCATTCACCGTTCGTCATTATTTCAAGCCGTAAGCCCTCACGCTAACGCCCAACTAAAATATTTCGGAGTAGTCATTAGTCATTACTCATTATAGCAGTCATTACTCGTTACCAGGTAGATTATTTGAGTGTTAGTTAGGATTGAGGACAATACAAAACTTTTCAAGGTTCAATGGCTTAATGATTCATGATCATGATGATCTGTTTCATTTCTCTCACCTAGACTATACGAATTACGGAGTAGTATTTTGTTGCGAGTTGGATTCAAGACGAGTGGTCGTCTGTCGTCATTACACTGACCACTTTATTCAAGAGCAAGTATTAAGGAGTAACACTTTATGGCGAGTGCTCTCGTCGTGGTGCCTGGTCCTGTTTCCTTTTCTCTAATCTCTCTAGTTTTATCGACTTTCCAGCTCGCGACTCCGACTCACAAGACCGAACTATATCGTGTAAGAAGGTCACTCATTCCACGAGGGGACGTCAGATGTATCCGTGTTATAAATTAGACGCGTCGACGAACCGAGCGCATTCCACCATTTAAGAGGTGAATTGTGAATTTGGGCCAATCACTTGGCGAAGGTTCAATTAGAATGAAAGCGGGAAAAGGGCGACTCGGTCAATCAATTTTGATGGCTGGCCCTCCATTCTGCTCGTGCACCAGCAATATACTGAGGTAAATACTACTTCTGTGCTTCATTCTTTTCGTCTCTGGCTGTGTTTTCAGACGTCAACGAGGTGACGGCAAGCTCTCTGAAACCAGTTCTTTGATCGAAAGCGCGTTCAAAGCGGATTCCTTCAATAGTTCCGAGCACAAGCTCAAGAGTCGTATACACCGTACCAGCAACTAAATGTCCTCCAAGGGTGGCTCCGGTTGCATCCGACAGACAAAGATGCAAATGTTTGTCGTGCTGCGCAAATGTACCGACCATGGAAAGAATCTCCATATTTTCATTCCAAGTGCGGATCGTCGCGGTGCCTTGCGCCGTCGCGTTGGCCATACGCAAGGTGACGCTGGATAGGGAGCCGACTGCTGAAATGACAAAACAATTGTTTTGGGATAAATCGTTCGCAGCGCGCTGCAGTGATGAGACGAGATCGTCACCGGGTTCCAAGGGGACAGCATGAGCCTTCATAGGACCGCTCAGTGTGGCAGAAGGCGCCATGGGAAAAGATTGTTTCGACGGTACTGTGCTTCTTCAAGAAGCAAAATTCCTTCGAATGGAAAAGGAAAGGAACGATACTGAGTGATTTTTATCTCGATGTGATGGATACTGTAGGTTAATAAGAGAGTAGCAAAATTATGCTGCGTGAAGCGTGAAAGGATCGAGGCGCTCTCGTCGTATGAAAGAAAAGAGTTCATATATCCGGGTGCCCCTGCAGAGATAAATTTCCTACGGCGGCTACGTAAAATATGCGTAGGCACTGGAAGCGTCGTATCTTTCTACTAATTCATGTTTCAAGGTCATGTAAACGTCGATTATTGTTTGATGTCACGGATAAGCGATATGGGACAAAGGTTTGTTGACATTGGTGCCCAAAAGACGTGGAGAAGGGTGTGATTGAATCATCGAAAATTGATTCGACATCCGGGTTCCCCTCTGTGGATAAATTTCCTTACGACAGCTACGTGAAATCACGTAGACATTCGGTGCGTTGCATCATTCGTTCCATCAACGTTTTGTTCTCAATTCTAACGCGATTATTGCTTATCGATACGAACCAAATACGGTGGATAAGGAAACGCTGACATTTGGGCATTTTAAATTCAAGAATTGGATGATCGGGGAAAACACCATATCCGGGTCCCCCTGTAGAGATAAATTTCCTACGGCGGCTACGAAAAAATGCGTAGACATTGGAAGCGTCGTATCTTTCTACTAATTCATGTTTCATGTCACGGATAAGCGGTGTTGGGCAAAGGTTTGTTGACATTGTTGTCCAAAAGACGCGGAAAGGGAATGATCGAAGTCATCGAAAGATTCGACATCCGGGTTCCCCTCTGTCGATAAATAATTTCTCTACGAGAGCTACGTGAAATCACGTAGACATTGTATTTTTTCATGCGTTTGACGCATTGCAGTCGATCTCCACAAAGGTGAATGCGTGGATTGCCAAAGAAGGCTGTTTTCGTATAAGAGTATCATCGCATCGATGCAACCTTTCCGCCATACGGCGTCAGCGACGTTTTTTTTTTGAAAGGTTAGCGTTGTCGCTGCTGCACCTTTACACTGTATACATCAATCGATGACGTCATCGACGCCTGATCGAGAAAAACACGGCAACATTCATTCAAACAACAAAATAACGCGATAAGCGAATGAATCGATAATATCATTATTTCTATTCCGATAATATTATCATAGTTTGTATCAATGCGATCAACATTGATATTGATCTCGCTAATCGGTTCGGCTAGCGGCTACCAACCGACAACCAGTCGACGCCATCTGTTGCAACAAGCCCTTGTGGGAGCTTTCGTGGCCTCATCGTCGCCTGCCGAAGCTGTGATTTCCAGCAAATACTGCTCCGCTGGAGTGGGTGAAGGCTGTGGTGATCTCAGTGAGGGAAATGAACTCATTCGGTCGTTGCAAGAGAAGAGTGCCATCAACAGGGAACGGTATCAACAGGTACGCGACGACACAACATGGAGTTAAATGCCGACATCAACAGAAACCATTAAACGCACATTCTCTTCTCTTTGAAACTCATAAATCATAACACATTGCTGTGCAGGAAGCGCTAGACGCGTATTACATGAAAAACTACCCAGACTTTTTCGGCGTCGTCGGAAAAACTTTGGTCAAGAAGCCTGACGGGACGTTCGTTGCACTGGCCGATAGTGAGGTCGAGAAGCTCAAACAAGAAGGGAAAGTGACGTTTGAAATCCCGAGAACGAAAGGTGGAAAGTTCGTAGATGTGACCCAAAAGCCCATTCTTGTGTTCAAAGAATGATATTCCAGCAGTCGACTGTAGAATGTCATGGCATCGCTCTGAGTGCCATGATCACTTTTATAACAACTGGAATTGAAATCACCGATACCTTTGAGATTATTTGTCGAAGCAATCGCCGTCATGACAATTATCTTAATCGGATGTCTACGCCTTAGGTTTGAAATAACTTAAACAAAATTCTTTACTACAATCAATGCACGAACTACATGGTGCAATACGCCGATTATGAATCTGCTGTGGCAGCCTTTCCGTTCATTTCACTGTCGCATGGTTGAAATTGACATTTCCCCAATCGATATCCATCAACGCAGTTATCGGGCGTAAACACAATATCCATTGATTTTGTCGACCAGAACTGCCACCATGGCTTTGTCTCTCCACAGTCTTCGGATCCAAAATAAACCGTTTCATGCCAGTTGCCGGTTTCTCTGTCGCAATACCGACTTTGAATGGAAAGATTTTTCGTGGCTTCATCGTGATCTGTAAGTGAATTCGGTCGTCACAATGTGATGAAGGAGTCAGGACGCTGCAATCATTCACGAACAAAGGAACGAGCGCACTTGCAACTTACAGCAATCGTTCCTTGGTTTACTAAACGTCGGAAATGTCATTTTTTGCAAAGGTTTTCCGGTGCACTTGTCGTCTGGAAACACGAGAAGTGTGACACAAGCATCTGTCACCAACTGCTTACTACAAGCGAACTGTAATGGGCAACTTTCGAACGTATCGAATTCTTCGCAACCAGATTCCAATAGTTTCATGCACTGAGCGTGATTTTCCTCATTCATGCAAGGAGCAGTCGCTGCGGGGCACTCGAACGCCCCGCGACACATGCTCAACAGACACCAGAAGACAAGGAACGCTAACGTGGATTGCTGTCTTGAGATGGTGCGCGACATTCTTAACACGTTAAATGCGAACGAATGTATGGTGACTCAAGTTGGGGCGATCAAGATGAAAGAAAGTTGAATGGACCAAGAGGGTCACTTTCAACAATAAGTCTCTCGCCCTCGTCTTTTCGTTTCAATTTTGAATTATCACGCCCATCGGCGCGCGGCGCAGCGAAAAAGTCCCCCCTCGCGGACAAAAATAGAAGTAAGTCTTTCCGGTTTCCGTCTTATTATACAAACTACAGTACAACATTGATCAAGTCTAGCTAGAATGCATCTCATTGTTTCGACGCATTATTCAAGTAAATGGGTTAATATATCGACGGATACAACAACTGCTATGTCTGTACTCTCGTGAAGAAGAAGATTGAATGTTTTCTGCAGTTCAAGACTTATTCGTCTCTCGCAATCCGCTTGGTGCGAGCCAAAATCATGCAAAATGTAAACCCTCGTCACCTATTTTAAAAATGCATTAGTACCCGCTAAGCGATGTTTTTGCCCGGCAGATATACTATCGTGGACTATCAGATACATGGACAAAGGCCCGGGTCTCCGCATTCACATGCGAGGCGTTGCACTTCTACGGTATCGATATCCTTGTTGTCACTTCCAGCAATAGGATAAGTCTTCGGTTCTTCCCCGTGGGCGGATTTCTCGTCGCCGGGGGCAGTATCATCACCCATTATTGATGTGCTGAGAAAGACGAGTGTATATGCTTGAAATAATTGTTTGGTCCGCATGGCTGATAACGATGATGCGAAAAAAGGATCCACTCGATTGATGGAAGGTGGGAGGGCCGCGAGGATGCATGGCGATGAGAATGAGAACACAACGATGAAAACATCTTACGAACCGAACAGAACTGGTTTCTTTACTTTACAAAGATGAGAAGCTGCCATCAATCGGGATTTCACGGGAGTCGGCGCGCACATCAACATCACATCGGTATAGCCACATTCCCGTACTTGCTTCTCAAGATCACTCACTCCATTATTACGGAACCTCCAACTACATCGTCAAATTCACCAATAAAAAGAAGGTACACCCTTCATGAAATTCAATAGCCTCAATAAATCAGATTCAATCCTGCAGGTGGAGGCGGAGATTGACCACAATTAAATGCCCCTTGCTTGTCTACAAAATAACACAACAACCGGCTCCACGTTTTGCCGCCGGGTCTTCTTCACCTTCCAACTTTCGCACAGCTTTTTGAATTCTGTGCTTGTTTTTGTTGTACTTTTCCGCTGCAGCGGCGGCCATGTCTGGCGTGGGCATACCCGGGTGTGGCTGAGGTGGCAACATCTTCTTAGCTTGCCAGCTACCTTCGTATTCTTTATCTTGTGAGGGATTTGTGTCGGCCATTTCGCGAACCACGGGTTTGCGTCTTTCTGGTAAAGAAGGAACGTAGGCGGCACTTTTTCCTGTTCGCTGAATCGAATAGGGTTTTTGAGGTGCTGATTGTGTTACATTTGATGGCTGCTCGTCGTAGGATGACCGGAACGCCTCTGGTCTACTTTGATCAACCTGATGGGTAAAAGCTGCTGAGCGAGGTTGCGTGTCTTCAAAGTCTTCCTGTTCCGAATACTGCAGCGATACTGTTTCAGGACCGTCCGAATAATACACGTTTTCTACCGGAGGTTGCGTCTCGGCTTCTTGCGGTACCGCAGCACGAAATCTCCCTACAGGTTTTGGTGGTGAAGCGGAGCGTTGAGCGCTGTTTTGTGACGGCAGATCTTGTGGCAGGGCTTCCGGTGCGAGCGACGAATTTGTCGAATTGGGTTGTTCATGCTTGATGACGTATGTTGTCCTGGTGAAACCCCAGCCTTTCTTCGTCTCTTGAGATACCTTTCGCACCCGTTTAATATTGTACTTTTTATAGTGGGATGAGTCGTCTGTAGAAGCTCGTTTTGGAGCGGATGTCGGAGGACTTGAGTCATTCGCCGATGAGTTTGCTTTCAGCTGGGCTTCGATAGCTGCTTTTCTTTGAGCGACGATTGAGGTCATGATAAGCAAAACGGCGATGTGGGTCGTTTTAAACGCTTGTCAAGTGCTCTGAGCTTTTTTATGGTGATAGATGTTAGAATGAATAGCAAAATGGTTACTTTAGTCAGGCTCTCGAAAACTATGACTTTTCGTGTCAAGATCACGATCGATCGAAAACAAAAACTCGTCCAACTGTCGCAGCAGTCATCGGTTTGGCGCCCTCTTGCATGCAGTGAGGTCTTCAAGTTCACAGAAAATCTGTTAATGTGGTACTTGGTGTCTTCCCCTCCTCGGAAAATCTGTGTATTTGAAAAATGTCAATCGAAGTTTGTAGGTCGCTTTGAAACACGGGCAAAACTCTCTCTACTAGCTTCAGCCTTTACAAAATGCTGTTATTAACAACCGTATCATGCAAAAAAGTAGCGTAAGCACAGAAAAGCGATTTAAATAAGCGAAGGATGAACTCGTGGGCTCACAACATTGATTCCGTTGTTCCTGACTCATGACTGAAAATGCAGTCGTGGTTCGTGGTGAAATACGGAAAACACTCTAGCCTATAGTAAATTTTTAAGTCTTTCGATCTTTATTAGACAATTACTAGTCTACATCAATTGAAAAAAATCAGTATTGTCTCCGGGAAAATATATCGTATTTAGAGCTAAATGCCATTTCATGTTCGATATCTGATAGCAAACTGATAGCAGATCTCTAGCTATTATCCCCGGCTGTAGTCCAGGACAAGAAGGTAAAACCTCCTTGGTCTAGGACCGTGGAAACCGACCCTACAAGTACCTGGTAATTTGCTAAGGAACCGAAATGCTATACTCCGTATTTGTTTGTAGGTTGCATCGGATAGAGCCGTGCAGAAGATTGATCTTATCATGATCGGCACAAATTAATTAAAGCGAAGCGCAGTTGGGTGCAACTTGTGTCCATCCTCGACCTCTCAAGTTATTTTCTACTCCATCCATGTGCGCAATGCCCATCACCGCTACAATGCATTCAAACTGATTCAACGTATCGATACCGGTCGCCATGTACGCATCGCGCTCTGTAAGCATAACTTGCGCTAGTGCCGGCGCAACTTCTTTCAACTCAGTCATAATGGCACGGACATTTTCTCGGTTTTTCATGCTTTCAACCATTTTCGTGAATTCTTCTTTGTAAATGTCGTCCATCACGCCAGATGGCGGTAATTCCATCGCCTTTCCACCACCCATCAAGTCAGAAAACTTGCTGGACAGCGCATCATCGTTGAGTTTACTGAGATCTGTCGAGGCCAGAGCTTGTGTAAGGCGCCGCAGCGTAATCTGTACATCTTGGTCACCCAAAATAACATCGGCGCCCTGTTTCTGTGCTTCCATTATTGCCGCAGCGAATTCTTCGCCCGGTGAGAAACCCTGATCCCCCAGATTTTGGTACATGCCACGAACGGCACTGCCCACGACTTGCGCACCCACGTTCAGAGCTTTTTGACGTAGATCTCCAAACAAGCCGCGGGGTTGCGAAGGTGCTGTTTTTCTGTAGCAACTGGTGGCGTCGGGACAGGAACGATGACAGTCGACTGTTTCGGTGGATTATTGGCTTCCAGTGACGTATTGCTTGTGCCTGGCGGCAGTGTCACCTGTTCAATAGAATCTTTTAAATCTTGTTGTTGCTTGACATATTGAGCCACCCCGTCTACACGTTTGAGATCCAACTCGACGAAAACGGCGTTCGGATGAACATCACGGACCAATTGTCCTGCCAGATCAGCAGAAACTTTCGAAATATGAGCTGTTCCCAAAATATAGACCAAGCGATTCCGATTGGGTTCTTTCCACACGGAAACTGTACTGTCGCAAACTGCTTTCGAAGATACTACCGCCGTACTCGCAGCGACGGGCGATGGTAACAGGAAAGGTACAATCGCAGCTTTACCCACGTCAGATATCCATTGTCGTCTTGATTGACCCTTTGTTGTGTGCAATTTCTCAAGGTTGTTTGAGGATGTTGAAAGTAGAACACATGTAGGAGTTGTCCTCGAACATCTTTCTAGTTTCGGCGGCCGAAATGGAATCAAGGCGCCAGCATTAGCGACAAATAAAACGAGGATAAGAAATCGTTTCCAGAGGGATGGCATGGCTTTGAGAGTCGATCTATTCTGAAAAACTCGAGCGGGTCAAAAGTGAGGCCCGTGAAGCGATAAGAAGCTAGATATGAAGCAAAGAATAGTTTTCAGAAAATGATTGCTTGGGTGAGACTGATGCAAGTTATGCTGACTTTTTCGATTTCATTCGACGCAGGTTTGCGTTTTGTTTTGTTGTTTTTCGGTGGATGCGAAGTGCGAAGGCGACGAAGGATGAGGGGATGAGGATGAGGGTCAGTAAATAAAGAAAACATTTGTCTGACCGTAACTAATATCTGATAGTGACACTTTTGAAGTACGATGATTAAGCCTGAAAAAGGTATAATGATATACGATACTGAAGAAGTGGATACGAGTTTTCTTGTTTGACGAATAGCACTCCACGTCGTATCGGCAATAATGATTTTTGTTCAATGCATAAACACACGACGACAATGAACGAATGACAACAAGCAAGCTTTTGATCATTATGTTCCTGCAAATCAATTCATTTGAATAAGTGCTGCCAATTTTAAACGAATTTGAACCCTTCGTGTCCTGAATTGTTTATTGCTGCGATGGATTTGATGCAGGAAGTTTCATGGACCCAAGACGACAAGGAAAATGCAACGTCAAATCGCTCGAAGTCGTCGAGTACAGGGAATTGCCGCACAAACCTTTCTCAAGAAGAATTACAAACAATGGCTATTAAAATTAGAGATTCAATGACCAATATACCTGACAATGCGATTTGGATGGGCCATGAGGGGTTGATTGAAGGCCTCGTTCAGCTATCCTTCACGATGAAGAGTCCCAAAGACAACGTTTTACTCAAAAGAAGCTTTCCGTCCCATTGTTGAATTCGTGTCGAAAGCTAGTCAAGGAGGCGACGGTTGCGAAGGACAACAAAGTAGCCTTTCGAATGCTTCGTGCTGCTATCCACGGCATTCGAGCCATTGTAGCAGCGGAGGGGGAAACGGTACAGAAACCAGATGCAATCATCAAACTTCTCTATCACATTATTTCTACCTTGGAAACCATTGCTCATCAAAAACACTCAGTCAGTCGATTAGCTGCTTACTACACCGTGTTGGCACTTGAAACTCTGGGACTTGTACTGAGGAGGTGTTGCTCCGAGTTCGTCGTGGACCACAATGCTTTGAAGACGATCCAATTAGTCTTTCCGGTACCGAGACCACACTGCAAAGAATCGTTACCATTGTCATTGTCCAAAGAGCAACTGCTGACCATTGGGAATCATTCGATTCTTTCCTGCTCCAGAGTTTTTCTTCTACCGCTCTGGCATACAAATGACGCACCAGTTCGCACGGAAGAGGAGTTACTGCTTCGATGCTTGCCTGTTGCAAAGAAACAGACGCCACTTGAAATGTTTCATCTATCCGCCAACCTAATCTGTACTGTTGGTCGACCCTGGCAATCGCAACTTCTCGCGCTTGGCACAGAAGGATCTTTGAAAGACTCGATTGCTTTGTCGAGACGGGCGCATAAAGTTTTGTGGGATTGCGTCGATGGCTATGAGGAGACGATTGGTCCTGATGCCGTTTTAACTTTAAGGCACCACTCGATTTCCTGCTTACTTGGTATTATCCCTCGAAACGCAGACGAGATGAAAGGAACAGAAAAGGAGTTGTTTCGTACTCACTTCGCAAGTGCGTGCTCGCAAGCATCAAAGGCCATTCTGGTGGTATGTGATCAATTAGCTACCAATACTACGAGCTTGACAATGTTTCTAGAGGATGTTGGTGGAGAGTTTGATTCCTTAGTGAAACTCTTTGATGGTGCTGAAATAGCAAGCTATTTCGAATTCTGTGCATATCGAGCGCTTTATGGCGGTCCGGTGGACCACCACGAGAAGAAACATGCCGACAATATCGCCGACCCGTGCATCTTTCGTATTTTGCCCTACCGATTCCAGTTTAATGGTACCTCCAAAGTCAGGGCTACGTTCGACTTCGCTGCTCTATCTATCGTTTTTCTTGCCCTTGACGTCGTGAAGGCGATCGATCATGAGAACGCTTCTTATCAAGACACGAGAGTCGTTAACTTCTTGATGGACGCAGTTCAAAAATTTGATACTATGCTTTCGGCGGACCCCAGTAACTCTAGTGTCGGGCTTCAATTCTGGTTCAAGGTTTTGTACAAATCCTCCTTGAATCGAATGATTTCCAAAGCGGCCGAAGGCGATGATCAAAATCCAAAGTCACATCCAGCTTTATTTCTCGCTGCGCAGCTGCTGCACAGATGTTACTGGTCGATGGCTAAAGTAATCTTTGCCGACACGGAAGGTCCGAAAAGGTCTAGCGTGTGGGACTTTGGCTGTGACTGTATCATTAAATCAATCGCAGCCTATCATAGACTGGATTTTGTCGAGTATCGCACTGATGTTGTCAGATCTTGCTTAATGGATGTTGTGACGGAGCTTTGTAGCAAGAAGTTTGAAAAATACCCAAAATTTCGAGAAAGAGCTGCAAAAGTGAGTAGAATTGTTGTAAGGTTTGCTTGTCTGATGGACTATACTGACAGCTCCGCAGCTATTCGCTCTCCATGGAAAAAATCTGCTCGACAAGGGTGTTACCGATGGAGCAGTTGACTCCATGTTGCATGCTGTCCGACTTTTCATGCACTTGTCACAAAATGGCGGTTCTGGCATTCAATTTCAAGTCTCGCTTCGGTGGAGTGCAATTGGCTCGATATACATGAATATGAATCGATGGGAAGAGGCTACAGTGGCGTTTATTATGGCACTCCTGCAGGATGCAGAAGAAAGCACTCTAAGTCGCAAGGAGTTGAGTGGTGACTGTTGGTTGGCTTTCTTCAAGTTTCTCAGTACTTTGTCGAACGGGATATTTCACGCCGATCATGTCGAAGAAAGGTTTCAGTCGCCACGTCGTTTGCGACTTGTCTTCAAAATTATTCAGTGTTTACGTGAATTGGGAAATGTTACAGAGGGACCGTCAATCTCATGGAAATCTATTACTGCTCCAGTTGATGTAGTTGAGATGCTGCTCGGTCGACAAACACTTTGCTCTGAAGAGGCCGGTCTTTCTGATGATAGCCGTTTCGGGTTGGAGAATATGCTTTCTTATTTATTTCAAATTGACGGTCGAGGATTTAGCACAACATCAGAATCAGCACAAGATCTAGAGTACATCGCTCTTCTTTTTCTATTGTATAAACAGATCCAGAAAGAAGCTGGCCGAGGTGGCATCCAAGAACCTGCATGTTGTTTTGAAAGGGTGTTGTCTTGCTTGCTTAACAAGAACATTCACGCTTTGATTGCTTCGTCTTCGAAATCTTTTTTTTGGGGAGTTATTGCGTATAATGCTCGAGATATATGAAGTTTGCGAATACACACCAATTCCCAAGAGCGGTTTGGCTAGGCTGGTTTCCTCTCTAAGTGAACTTGGTCGCTGCCCGGAAGGTGGATGGGATCTCGTGATTCTCTCTTTTCGTTTGTCACTCCAGGCTAGAATGCTTTTAGATGAAAATGCTTGTGACTCGGAGTGCTTCGATGACATCATGGCTGATGCGACAAGATTGTCGATTGGTATTGGACCTTGCTTGACTGCAGAGGGATTGTTCGCACGAGCGTGCGCGAAAGGTGCTATGTTGCGATTGCGAGATTACTTGATTATAAATGGGTTCGACCTTTCTGCGTCACTCTGTACTTTGTGGTGCAGAGAACATTCAGCAGAAAGAAGTGACATGTTAGTCCCATGGTACGATTCAATTGCAAACGTACCTTCAAATACAAATCATGTACCGTTGGTCAATTACCCCTCGATCAAAGCAATCGGTTCTGCTTCCCGTATAACTGAGGACCGCGAGCTTGCTATGAGAGCGTTATCTTTTTCTAGCTGAAGTATCCCAAGCTCGATCATCTGTCAACATAAGGCAAATGAGGAACGAGCTTGATATACTTGTAGCAGATGCGGAGTCGTTGCTAACTATGAAAAGCGGCGACAATTCACTTGATGAAATTGTCGCTTGCTGGGTCAAAAGCTCCATTTCGTTGGGGCGGGGAGAACTGGAGAAAATTTGTGGCAACTACGTCGACGCCATAGTTGATGTAAGGATGTGCTTCTCGGAATGCAACAGAATATCATCACACCTTGTATCGCATACTTCAGCAAATCCAAATGACACGTTGCAGTTAAAAGCACTTCGTTCCATGTGTACACTGCGCCAGATAAGCTGTCTTCGACAACTCTGCACCATATATCATCTGGTTGGAGATTATCGCCGTGCATGGGGATACGCTCAGTTGGTCTGGAACGATTTTAGCGGAATACATACTATTACTGTCCCTCCAAAAGCTTCTCTCTCTGATGTTTTATCAATATTCTCGTCTCAGACTTGCAGGAGTCCTTTGCAAAAACTGCTTCGACGAAATATGATCATAACAAAGATACGGTCTTCTCCTCTCGATGTCGTTATTCATGGTATCCACGGGTTTTTGGGCAGCAGGAAATTGCTACTGAGCACTTTGTACAGCGAAGGAGAGCCGATCGTAGATAACGAGTTGGAGGATCTCCTGGATAGCCAATTAGGTAGGTGACCTTGGTCTGATTTCAAAATGGCTTCGTTTTCTTACCTTTCTCAACGTAACGCCAGTATGGGAAACATTGGGATCGGAGTATAGTTGTGTTTCATATGAGGAGATCCATGATGCTGAGCAATCTACGAAAAACGGTGTTCGTGCTGTGCTTAAAACTATTCTGAAGCTATTAAAACTTACAGACAATAAGCTTGAAATACGACGAGGCATGAACAGTCGCCCTCTTCTTGACCTCGACATGCAACTTCAATCAATTGAATACCGACTCCATCGTCAACCTCTGACGAAATTGGGAAAAGAAGAACGCTATCTTGTTGAAAGGATGGTCGCTGATCATAATGTGCACGCCAGTCTTCGTGCTAGATCTCTTTATATCCTGGGTTGTCTGTCTTTGAACTTCGCGGAAACAAACACCTCAGAAGACTCTCTTGGCCTTTCGGAATCTATCCACAACGGAGATACTGCTTCGAGGAATCTCGCTAATGCTCGTCAATATTTCGTTTCGGCATTGCAAATACCAATGATCTTTTCTCACCAAAAGATTCGGGATATCTACAGATTAGTTGCTTTGGCTTCTATTGGGGGCGGGGTTACTGACAAATCGGTTTGTCGCTTTATAGCATCGTCGATCGGAAGGTGTTTGGGGGGCGATTCGGGAGCGCTCATTGAATATGATTGTGCATCATTAATGAAAGTTTCCGTAGTAGACTCCGAGCTGAATATTGAAGGTACCCGAGAACCGGAGTCTTTGACAGCACATGTTATTTCCGACGAGGCATTTGACCAACTAGAACAACTGTTTCCATCTAATTCCAGGGTCATCATGACGGCTTTGGCTCCGACTGGAGAGTTACTCACTTCGTCAATCCGATCTTTTCGACGGTTGTCTTGCTTACAAGACAGCAAAAGCAAAGTCAGGACCCGACAATTCATTTTATGATGAGTTTTTAAAACCTCTTGATGATATCATTTGCAAGAGCCATGAACAACTTGGCGCGACCGGGGAATGTTTGAACGACAAAAGCAACGACAGAAACTCGAAGAAAATTTGGTGGGAGTTGAGGCAGCAACTGGATTCCGATCTAATGGAACTCCTTACCCGATTCGAACGTATGTGCTGCAACAACTCTGATTTGCAGTCTATATTTGGGGTCGACACGAGCAGCAGTGCAGAAACTCCACGCAGGAAATTAATCTCGCGTTTCGAAGAAGCAAGTAATGAAGATAGCGACACCTATCAGAACAAAATCAAAGAAAGCCCTTCAAAATTGAAGGTACCCGAGCTGAGAGAAGAGTTAATATCTTACGGCTTTGGAAACAAAGAGAATACGGAAATTAAGGAGGAATGAACTTGTGGAGCTTGTCATGGAGCAGCGTCAGGCTATCGCTGAAGACGACGAGACAGTGCATGTTACAGCTTGTAATCAAGAGGAAGAAAATGAAACCATATTCCTTATTCTCGACGAAAACTTACAGCGCTTTCCATTCGAAAACTTGTCTTTTTCCGTGGAAAATCTGTCTGTAGAATTCCATCTCTGACATTCATGGTCGCGATGTTGAGACAGCGGTCGTTCCAGGAATACTTGGTTGATACAGAAAAGGTTTCATATATTATCGACCCGGAATCCAACTTGGCAGCGACAAGAGATCGTCTTTATCCATTAGTTTCTGCCCTCGGTGAAGGTTATGGTAACGGCCGATGGAGAGGTGTGGTTGGGAAACTTCCGGAGAGTGATGTTATGCGGGAAGGTTTTCTTCAGCGCGATGGTTTACTTCTCTACATTGGACACGGCGGGGGTGAAAGTTTGCTTTCCAGGTCTGAAATTGCATCTCTTTCGTCAGAGGAGAGCTCTTCCACTAAATCGTCTGTTATTCTGATGGGATGTAGCAGCGGTCGACTCGAGTCGGTGAATAGAAGAAATTCTAGAACGACGTCGCAGCTACCGATCCATTACGAGCCCGAAGGTATTGCTTTGTCTTATCTGCTTGCCGGTGCCCCTTGTGTCGTTGGTAACTTGTGGGACGTAACAGACGGTGATATTGATCGTTACACGGAAGCCTTGTTAACAAGCATGTTCGACAGCAGCGGTCGCTCTATAGCACAGTGCGTATCAGACGCGCGAGATGCTTGTAAGATGAAGTATCTGGTTGGCTGCGCTCCAGTGTGTTATGGTTTTCCTGTTTTTGTCCAAGACGATCAACGCAGAAAGAGAGTTAACTCTTAACATCACTTTAAATTAGCAGGATGGGCTACTTAACCGAAAAGACTTTCGCTATGAATCTGTGGTATAATCTACCTCAAAATCACCTTCCTTGTAGAGGTCATTCTTTGTTGCCTCGTACTTGCCACCCATGAGTTCCACTATTTCCGTCCACAGCGGTTTCGCTCGTTTTGTCCCCATTCTATCTCTCGACTTGAAGATGACATCCGTCGATACATTAGCCAGAAAGAAAGTAGAGCTCGCCACTTCCTTCTCGGCCTGCCCCGGTGCGAACATGGTGCTCTGTACAAAGAACTTAAAATCAAATCCCGACATGGGTCGCTCCAGTGAAGGATCCGCCATAGCATCTTGCGCTTGCGTTGGATCCCCACCCCAGTACAATCCATCTTCCGTGAGTTGCTTCGCTCCTCGAACAGCCGGACACAAATGTACCATCTCCAAACCCGCGGAATACGAGTCCACGCCACCAAACCACAATGGCTGGATGCAAAATTTGGCCAATAAAGGCGACGATCCTCCTTCATCTAGCGGTTGCTCTAAATCTCCCAAAAGATGCCCCGTCCTTCGGTTGAGTAAAATAGCCCGCGTTCCTTTGGTTTTGGAGGAATCCACCACCAACAATACAGGTAACAAATCCGCCCGTCGGTCGGGTCCCAATTCCAGCGGCGGCGGCAAAGAGAGACCGAATCGAGCCAACAAATCGGAGCTCGGAACTCTGCGATTGCCATTGAAGTTGGCACAAAAATAGTCCGGATTGGCCAAGAGTATCGTCCCGGGAGCGACCGTATCGACAGCCCTCGCCCAGTCTTTTGATGATTGCTGAGATTTGGTCGTTGCCAAGCCGATGAGCTCATCCACTTCTTTTGACTCTTCCGTTTGAAACATACTGGACATGCGTGTACGAAAGTTAGCGACATCCAAGTCATCAAATTCTTCGTCATCATCATCTTCTTCATCCTCCTCCTCGTCGTCCTCTAGTTCCTCGTCAAAGTTACCATAAAAAGAAGATAAATGCTGACATGTTTCGGGCCTTCGAGGACTCAATGCTAGTTTATTTGGGGAAATGTGAGGAAACAAAAAGCCAAACGCGTTTGATAACGTCAAGCAGAGGCACAGTAAAACAAGCACCGAATTCATTTTTCAGGAATGTTACAACTAGCGGAAGTATTGCCTAAATCATTCAGTCTTCTTGCTTTTTTGCCATCACTTGGCTCATTGCGTCGCAACGAGCAGGTTTACTCCGTACCAGGTTATGGTCCTTCCACCACACCGCCGGCCAGCCCGCAACCTCCAACACAATAACACCGCTTGCACACATCTCCATTTTTTGCCCAAGTCATCGTTAAAAAAATAACAACGTAGTAGACTAGTCTAATAATACCCGGTTATTGACAAGAAAAGCAATACGGAGTATTATAAAAAGAAGAGACAGTGATTCCCGTCTATTCAACTAGCCCATCTTTTATAATAAAAATTGTAATAAATAGACTTCAAAACTTACTATCACGTAGACTGTTGGTTTACGGAAAACGCGACTCGATTAATTACAGTCCTGCGACGAAACTGATGCAAATGTTTGCAACCAATAAAATCATCCTAGGCACCGTTTACGACCGATCAATTTATGTTGAAGTTAACATATGCCTAGAAAGGTATTGGTATTGATGTTTCCGGCGATTTATCATAAACTAAGCCGCGTGAAATGTTTTCTAAGAAGAAATCGAAACTTACTATGACGTAGACTGTTGGTTTACGGAAAACGCGACTCGATTAATTACAGTCCTGCGACGAAACTGATGCAAATGTTTGCAACCAATAAAATCATCCTAGGCACCGTTTACGACCGATCATTTTATGTTGAAGTTAACATATGCCTAGAAAGGTATTGGTATTGATGTTTCCGGCGATTTATCATAAACTAAGCCGCGTGAAATGTTTTCTAAGAAGAAATCGAAACTTACTATGACGTAGACTGTTGGTTTACGGAAAACGCGACTCGATTAATTACAGTCCTGCGACGAAACTGATGCAAATGTTTGCAACCAATAAAATCATCTTGGGCACCGTTTACGACCGATCATTTTATGTTGAAGTTAACATATGCCTAGAAAGGTATTGGTATTGATGTTTCCGGCGATTTATCATAAACTAAGCCGCGTGAAATGTTTTCTAATAAGAAATCAAAATTTACTATCACATAGACTGTTGGTTTACGGAAAACGCGACTCGATTAATTACAGTCCTGCGACGAAACTGATGCAAATGTTTGCAACCAATAAAATCATCCTAGGCACCGTTTACGACCGATCAATTTATGTTGAAGTTAACATATGCCTAGAAAGGTATTGGTGTTGCTGTTTCCGGCGATTTATCATAAACTAAGCCGCGTGAAATGTTTTCTAAGAAGAAATCGAAACTTACTATGACGTAGACTGTAGGTTTACCGAAAACGCCACTTGATTAACTACAGTCCCGAGACGAAGCGACCTCGGATAACATCACCCGACTCACTAATTTCAGTCTCGTTACCAATAGGGCGCCATAACGATCGAACTACATAAACACAGGGCCGAAAATCTTCTTCAAATGAGGGCTAAGCATGGATTTCAAATAATGTTCAGCTGCGTGTTCCGTTTCCTCGCGCTGGTTATAGAGTCAGTCGACGTCATTATTTAGGACTGATCCTCTGCAACAGAGACGTGGACATCTTCCTTCATAATAACTTACACAGGCGCGTGACTAATTCATTAAATTTCTAAAAAACAATAAAGCGTTAAGCGACTCGCAGAAACATGTAGAAAGGACGGGATAGTAAAAGCCGAGGTGTACTCGCAAACTTGAAACGAAAATAGTTTTACGATGCTGCATCTAATCAAAGATTATATAAAACAATTTTATAATAGCGTCTGAATCGAACATGGCATTACTCAACTATTCGATCTGTGATGAAAGTTCCCTGTTGGCTTAGCTGTCAGCAATATGACGGGAAAATGAACATCAGTGCCGAAGTTGGTAGTTAGAACTGGAAGTAACCAAAAACGACCTACGCCTTGCCACCACTTCTGCCTCCACGTCGTACCATTCGTCCACGTGTCCCGATGCGTCCACCTTTGGCGGTGGTTCCTTTCTTTTTCGGGGCTGCCGTTTTTCCCAATGCCCTTCTTTTCGCGAGAAGACCCTTGGTCTTGCCGGCATTGCCCTTCTTTTCTGTGTTATCCTCATCTGCAGCTTCTTCCTCGGCCTCCTCCTCCTCAGCTTTTTCGTCTTCCTCCTCTTCTGCTTCTTCTCCTTCTTCCATTTCCCCTTCGTCGGCCGACGCAGGTGCGGCTTCCTCGGCGGGAGTTTCTACTTCCTCTCCTTCTTCGACTATCGAAGCTACGGCCGGCTCATTTTGTTTGGGTACTACTTTTGCCGAAGGTTTAATAGCAAGAGGTTTCGGACTTGTCGGAGTTGGCGCTGGAGGCTTGGTGGGGGATGAGGGTGTGGGTGAGGACGTCAAGCGCTCCTGAATTCCTTTTGTAAAACCGAAAGAACCAACGGTCGAGGTAATTTCCAGTTCGGTATTCCATTCAATGCATGCCGAATACATTTGAGCGTGTGATTGGGATCGGATGAATCGCCGGCGGGGAGGGAACAGGTACGACAATATTCGACCAGAGCGCGTTTGCCCGCCTTTTTATATTCCAAGACTTGCTCGTTGTGCAGTGCTTTGATTTTCTCTTTCTTTGAAACCAGACGTTAGCTACTATGAAAAGAAATATTCAGATCACAATTAGACTTACCACATCACTAGCATCGGGGGCCGATTCATGTTTCGAAAGGACCGCTTGGACGGCCTCCCATGATGCTAATAAATCTTCGTAGACAATCACCTTCCCGCTTTCGTGCTTCTTCAACAAGGGGTTCAAGTAAGCCTTGAAGACATTAATAGTTAAAGCAGATGGTGGTTGAGCTGTCATTATTCTATTATTTCTTTGACGCCTCGATGGCAACTTACTTGGTTGATGCCGTTGTGAACGCCAATGAGGCCCAAAAATGCTTGAAATCGGTGGGACATATGAATATTTATCCCATACTACTGTATTTCCCATACAGCTCTTAATTTTCAATAGCTCATGACTGAAATAATCAAGTCGTGAAAAAAGTCATCTACACTTCGCGTTTATAGTGAAGATGGATGACAGCAGTTTCGCCAGCATTTTCGACGTAAAGAGTGTTGAAGCGTGCACTGCTTCTGCAATTAAAGAAAAAGCTGTATTGCGATCATGATCAATAAGGAGATAATCACCCAATAGCAAGCAGAAGCAACGGATTTGTAGAGGTATTCGTGTCGGAACAATCAAGATTCATGACTGGAATCGCAGTCGTGGGCAATGTCGCAGACAGTACTACTGAAAGGATACTTTCCATCGGGAATACGACAAAGTGTAGACTCGCTTCTTCCGTGACCGCAGCGCGACGACTTGCGATGCGGATGAAACCGACGCCCGACGCCATCGACGACGAACGGAGCGAGCGCATGGTCTTTACCATTCAAAGGATAAGACGAGACCTCTGTTATAGGAAGGTTGGCTTTTGTCTTGATAACAACAATCGAATCAATTCGAATCAAGGTGGAACAGGTCTTTCAAAGTAATCGAACAAACCGCGGTACAGAGACGTCATGGTAAGAAGAAAGAGAACGGGAAGAGCGAGATAGCATCGCTGATGGCTCTTTTTCTTTCGGGGATAAGAAAGATCGTTTACTAACGCCTCTTTTCTGCGATTCTCAGCCGAATATTCGACGCACAGCTCCTAGTAGTAGCAGCAACAACAATAACAACGACCCCTACGGCGGCGGCAAGCAATTGCGCGTCAGTGGTGGCAAAGGTCTTCGTCCGCTGGAGGACGACGAAGAGGAATCGTCGGAGGAAGAAGAACAGAACTATTCGATTTCTCAAGCTAGAGGAGGAGGGAAACAACTGCGAGGGCATGGCGGCAAATATTTGCATCCTCCGTAAGTATAGTAAAGCAGGAACTGTTGTTTGTTTCACACCGGCTCTAAAAGATTACCTCTTGTGAACATTACAGTGGACAAGATGATGACGAGGAAGAAGCAGATTCCGATGAAGACGCCTTGGAGGACGACGACGACGATGATGAAATAGAGGACGTTACCGCGAATCATCAACCTGTTCGCGTCATGCAGCGCAGCGGTGGCAAAAATTTGTTGCGAATGGCAGCCCCCGAGGATGATGACGACGATGACGACGATGAAGAAGAGGAGGACAGCGACGACGACGACGATGATGATGATGATGATGATGATGACGACGACGACGACGACGACGACGACGACGACGACGACGAGAAAGAATCCGAAAAGAAACCTTCCACCTACCAAGTTATGCCGCGAAGTGGTGGGAAATCGCTCACGCGCATGGCACCCAATGAAGAAGAGGAGTCGGAGGATGATCTCGAAGAATCAGAAGAAGAGGAAGAGGCGCCGGTTCGGCCCGTGCAGCGTGCATCTGGTGGTAAAGCATTGGCGAATCTAAGTCGTGGGAAAACGCTTCGTCCACCTGAAGAAGAACAGCCCGCGTCTTCTGCAATTGCTCCTACAGCGTTGAAAAAGGAACCTGAGACGTCTAATTCTGTCAACCAGATTGCATCTCCATCACGAGGCAAACAGCTGCGGCCACCAGAACCCGCCCCGGTTGAACCTGCTATAAAGGTTGAAACTTCGATTTCACCGTCTCGAGGGAAGCAATTGCGACAACCGGAGCCGGAAGAAACTGAAAAACCGGCAACGAACCAAATTTCAAAGGCAACACCTCGCGGAAAGCAATTGCGGCAACCGGCACCCAAAAAAACAGAGCCGGCAAAGAAGAAAGCGGCGGCAAAGATTGTTGCTTCCTCTGGAACTCGCGGGAAGCAGCTCCGTAAACCTCTCAAAGATGAAGACGACGATGAGGATGAGATGGAACTGGAGTCGGACTCGAGTGACGACGATGTGGAGGAAGATGAAGATGACGACGAAGATTTTGCGGAAGTTGCACCGAAGGCGAGACCTAAGAGAGCAGCGGCGTCAAAGAAGGCCATTGTTGAAGATGATCCGATCGGAGAAGATGAAATCAGTAGTGATGATGACGATGAGGTAGAATTAGACATTAATAACACAGAAGCTTTGATTCGTGACGAAGCTGACCGAAAGCATCTCGATTCGCTACCAGAACTGGAGCGTGAAGCTATTCTTGCTGAGCGATTCGATAAGCTGAAAGCGGAGCAGGACATGAAAAAGGCAATCAGAGAGGCTAAGTAAGTACTATATTTCGTTTGTATGTCTCTTTGGTGCGTTTATGTCTCTCATGCAAGCGATTACCCGCAGGCGCAAGGAAAATGAGCTGGCTACAAAAGAAGGCAAAACACAAACAGGCAAACGAAAGGCAGCACCGGCTAAGCAGCCTGCGAAAAAATCTAAGACTGAAGGAGATGAAGAACTAGCCAAAACATTGGCTGGGCGCCGTGAATCTGCCCGAGACCGTGATAAAACCGGGGCTAAAAGTAAGAAAGCCGCCGCCCTTGCTGCTCTTAAAAAGGAAAAGAAACTCCAACAACAGCAGCAACGAGACGATTCATCTGACGATAGTGATCTTGGATTTGACGACGATGATGACGATTCGGACGAAGACTACGACGAGGATGTGCAGTTGAAGCCGTGGCAGAAAAAAGACCGAGCAGCCCGTTCGACTGTTTCAAGACTTGATAAAGCAGGTGACTCTAGCGACGATATGGATATAGATGACGAGGACGAAGAGGAGGCTGTTGCAAAAAGAAGGAAGTCCGCGCGGCGAAAGCGTTAACAGATGTAGAAGCTGGACTCGAGGACTTTTTAAAAGTTACAATCCCTCGACGTAGACTTGCTCGTTGGTGCAACGAGCCCTTTTTCAACGCTGCGATTTTGGAATGCTTCGTTCGGTTGTTCATTGGTGAAGACGAGAATGGTGAAAAGGTTTATCGGCTTTGCGAGATTGTCGATGTTGTCACAACAAATAAAACTTACAAATTTCCTGTGGCGAAAAAAGGCGACAAACCCGTTTCTACCAACAAAACACTCCGTTTGAAATTTGGAACTAGTGAGCGTGACTTTCCAATGTTTTTGATCTCGGATGCTGCTCCTGAAGAAATCGATGTCGTCAAATATGTCACTACGCAAAAGAATCACAGACTGGACGTCTTAACAAAGCGCCGGGCAAATAAACTCCGTCGCTTGCAAGATGACCTTGTCACCAACTATACCTACACGACGGAGGATATCGAGCGAAACTTGGAGCAACGCAAGAAACTGGGAAAGAAATCTGGTAATCTCGGCTTGGAACAAACCAAAATGGCAATTGCTGTACAAGCCGCTCGAGAATATGCTGCGGAGATGGACAGTCGGCTAAGCGACGCAAAGAAAGCGTTGATGGAATCTGAAAGTATCGCCGACGAAACAGAACTGACCAGAAACGTCCGCGAAGCCGAAAAAGTGTACGAGGCAGCCCAAAAGCGTCTCGAGGAGCTGCTAAACGAAGAACGCACAATGAAAGAGATCGTCGAAAATAGGAAGAAAAAATTGAGCAGCCGTGCAAAGGACATGAATTGGGCAAAGGTTAACGAGCGTGCGGTCCAAGCGAATCAGCGCGCTGATCGCGAGGCTAATAAGTCAATGAAAGAGGGAACAAACGGTGCAGCTGAAAAAGTCGCGTTCAACCCCTATGCTCGCCGCCGCGTGAAACCGAAGATTTTGTGGGAAGTAGGACAAACCAACGATGAAGAAAAGAAGTCCGAGGAGACGAAAGAAAGCGAAGGAGGCGCGAAGGAAAACGCCGGCGGTGTAGTATCTACCGAGGCGCAGACTCCCACACTGGTTTACGAATCCCAGGGTAAAGCTGCAGCTCTCCGAGACAGACACCAGTTTACGATCGATGAAGAAAGCCTGGCGCAAGCCACAGTTATGGATACAATTCTTGGAGGCAGCCGCAAGAAAGCAATCCGAGCGAACCGAGTTCGAAAGGGAATCAGCCTCGCCGAGTACATGGAACGTAAAGAACAGGGATTGTTGTGAGTTTGTGCGAGGCGCAGCTAGTGATCATCAATCACGTCTACCAGCAATAAATGTATTGATCAATAACACTATATCTTAAACTATGGATAGACTAATCTTCTATTCCTTGTCCCCAGTAAGTCCGTTGAGACTAAGCTCCAAATCATTCAAACCACTATTACCCCAATCGTTCCATCCGCATCCTTTGACGGTAGAGTAAGCAAGTGTTGCTGGAAGAAGCGAGGAGCCGACCCAGCTTCCTGCGATGGCGGGTCCGGCAATTCGAGCCAGAGCCGGAGACACGTAGGGCTCATACCATGCCGTGCACGATCCAACTGCCGATGAGTAAGTTCCCGAGAAGAACTCTTCAGAGCGTTTTCCCGCATGCTGAGGATTGAATGCTGCATCGGCACCTACGTACAAGGTTACGCCCGTGAAGATGAAAAGAAGGTGTGCGCCACAAAAGTGGCAGGGGCAGCGGCAAAACTTAGAACGCGTCCACCCAGCCAAAACTTGGAGAAGTACGCCTGGGAAGCATGATCCGTCACGGCAAGACAGGCCGCTACGCCGACAATATGCTCAGTGCGAGTTCCCCACCAATTACTGGTCACAGGCCGGCCAATGAATTGGTTGAAGTAACCGTAGTCCATCTGAGTCCGAAGGAGTGAGTAAAGGCAAGACTAAAGCCTTTTTTGCAGAACAAAAGGTACAACTTACCTGCTGAGTCGGGTGCTGGATGAAGTTTGAAAGGAAATCGGCGGTCATATACGTGACAAAGGTGGTACCAACGGCAGCCAACAGGGCCCCGCTACCAGACGAAGACGCTCCTTCGTCACCAAATGTAGCAGTGCTCTTTGCACGGCGACCAACCGTGTGCGACAATTTACGGAAAGCTTGACGGAATAGCATAATGAATGGGGTTCAGTACTCGATTGATATTGTTGTGAAGTGATGGATCGGATCTTTCGATGGATTGACATCATCTGGTGCAATCTTGGATCGGGTACTTCGACGAAAGTGCTGACAATTTTGAAAGAAGATACCTTGAAATGGATGCGAATGCTTTTTAGCCAATCAAAACGGAAGTTGAAGTCAAGACGTTTTAAAGTGAACCGCACTGGTACTAGAAGTACACAATCTAGTTATATTCGATCAAGTAGAATGCTTCTGAAAGTTGCACGTCTCATTTTTTGGTTATTGCCTCTCTTGTTATCGCTTCAATCGATCGGCAAAGGATGATCATCTTTGATTATTGTTGATCGTCGATGCCACTGTGTTACTTGACGGTTAAGTATACCGGTGTAAAGATGTATGGGTCCTATGCAATCGAATTATAATTGTCTTTAAATCCTTGTAACGAAAGGAAAGGGACAGAATCGTCGGGTCCGGCATCCTCATCACCGTTGTTCGACGTAATTGGAGTCTCATGCCGCCAGCGTTTGTAATAGACTCCAATCCCAAGTATCAGGAGTGAGCTTACCACCAAAGCAACGTTTCCTCCACTCAATTTCGTGAAGCCAGTTTCTCGAGCAATCACTGATTGTTGATGGCCGATCGAAGCGCTTGTTTCGTCTTCGGCAGCGCAGACCAAATCAGGAGTCTGATCGGCTTTCCAAACGAAGGAATCGATACGGTCAAACCGTGTCGGGCAATGACTACTCCCTGAACGACTTGCCGCAATCTGAAAGTCTTCTATTCGAATGGTGGTAACATTCTGGGATTCGGCGTAGACGTTTCGTAAAGCCTTATAGGATGGCATTGGATTGTATTCGCAAGTGACATTGATATCATCGCACAGCTCGGGTGAAAAATACCCCACGCCGTAACCTTGCTTATTGAACGTCTTAAATGGATACTGACCGGCATTTTCCCTCTCTATAGAATATTCAAAAGCGATGCCGCCACTGAATTGCTCTCGTAATGAGGGTTCTTCCAACAGCCATTTGCCTTGTAAGAAATTCCGCTGTCCTTCGTAACCATCAATGGTGGGGAACGAATCGGACAAGCAACCAAATTCGGTCAACAAAACCGGAATCGAATAATTCAATCGAGCAAAGCTTTCTTCGAGCAGTTTAAATCCCGGAGCATCGCTGTAGGTTTTGGCCGCACCATCACAAGAAACGTACGTATTGATTCCGTACCACTCGGCGCGATCATAGTCATCCTGTTCGTAGCAATTGTAATACTGTGCGAGATTTTCTCGTTCATTGTCGGCCGACACCAATCCGATCGGAATGTGACGTCCAGGACATGCAACCATGTATTTTCTCATATCCCGAATAAATTTCTTTTGACACGGTGCATTCCATTCCGGTTGATTGGGTGGCGCGAAGTGATTGACTTCATTTCCTGCCGAAAAAGCCAGAGTATTATTGTATTGCCGAAAGGCTCGAATGACACGCTGCCCTTGCAATTTGAGTTCGGGTGGATAACAATCGGGAACCGCGTCTCGCGTGATGGCGCAGGTTGGGCAATCATGCGCGAGAGCCACAATGACGTAGATGCCGGCCTTTTCCATGGCGTGCCTAACGTTATAGTGAGATCCAACGGAAGTATATCCATTGCGAGTTTTTGCACACCAAAATGGACTTACATGAAATCATCATGGTTTTGCGAGGCATTTACGGCGTACAGTCGCACGACGTTGACCTTCAAGTTTTGAAGATAAACGACGTCTCGTTCCCAGATGTGTCGATACTGATTCGAAAACAAATCGAGTGAATTGTGATTCAAGTCGCCATAGTTCGGACGCGGATAGTAATCGATACCTCGTACGACAAATTCTTCGCCCGTGTTGTTGTCGAAAAACTTGTATCCATGGACTTCAATGGGAGGAAGCGCACTCGACGTTGTGACGTGCCAGAGCAGGAGGAGAAGGCGCAAGAACACGAATCGCCTCATCTGTGCATCGAGCGGTCTCGTTGAGGGATCTGTAGATTCTGTCGTCGCTAATGGGGACTATGCTGGACTTTTTGAATGAAATTACTCTAGATACGAGGTTTAGCAGCAACAACCGTGCTCTTAAATGATAAAGAAAGAAGATGTCTTTTTCATTTCACGTGTGTTTTGCCGCGAAACGGCGGATCTTTTCTTTATTTTTCTCGGAAACAATCGAATTCGAAAGTGCGCGATCATTTCGCGCGATACCAAGAGAGGTCTCCCCCAGATTTCCTGGGAACGTGAAAATACAAGTGGTCCAGATTTTCTGGACCAACGTAAACACCACACCCCCAGATTTCCTGGGAGCGTGAAAATACAGCAGGTCCAGATTTTCTGGACCAACGTTAAATACTACTCACCCAGATTTCCTGCGAGCGTGAAAATACAACTGGTCCAGATTTTTCTGGACCAACTTAAATACACTCACCCAGATTTCCTGGGAACGTGAAAATAGAGCTGGTCCAGATTTTCTGGACCAACGTTAATACCACACTCCCAGATTTCCTGGGAACGTGAAAACACATTTTCTCGATCAACGTTAATACCACACTCCCAGATTTCCTGAGAACCTGAAAATACAGTTGGTCCAGATTTTCTGGACCAACGTAAATACCAAACCCCAGATTTCCTGGGAATGTGAGAAATACAGCTGGTCCAGATTTTCTGGACCAACGTTAATACCACACGCTTATAGATTTCCTGGGAACGTGAAATACCACATCACTCCATCATGGTTTTTGCCAACTAAGCAAGAACGCATACTCGTAATGAATGGGCACAACATGAATCGGTTTCTTATAAACTATCCCTTTGTGTTGCGAATCTCATTCTTCATTCCTTGTTGTATGTAGCACAATCAGGACGAGCAACAGGAGTTCAAAAACATGAGGAAATTACGACTTGTTTTCCTCATTGTCTCACCGCCCGTAGCAAGTTGCTTTCAGGTCGAACCGATCGATTTGACAAGAAGGCGGAGCCATGTGAATCTCTCGGATAGAACCACAGCCATCGCTATGACACTGGATAGTCACTCTGAACGCTTCAATAGCGTTCCAGTGACACGGAAATCGTTTCTTACATCACTTTTCATCGGGGGAGTTGCTCTCACGGCATCCAGCCCGTCGACTCGAGCCGCCGAATCATTGGCAGAACTGAAACAAGTCAGCGACACGACAGTTCAGCGAACCGTACAAGAATCATTGTCGGGGATGGTGGCGGGTGCCAGTCTTCCCGTCACAAAAACACTCGTCAAATACCCACTCGACACGGCCACCGTGCGTTTGCAAATGCCCAATTCGCCCTATTCCATATTTGATTTACCCAACCTACTCAAAGGAAGCTATCGCGGCATTACGGTGCCTCTTTTGTCGAATATTCCCGCCGGTGCTGTCTTTTTTGCCGTAAAAGATGCCACCAAAGCGGTGTTAGCGGCGTCGTCTGCAGATGACATTCCTAAATGGCTCTCCACTTCCTTGGCGGTAGGGATCGCCCAAATTCCTTACTGGCTGGTCCGCAATCCGAGCGAAGTTGTCAAGACGCGACAACAAGCGGGTATTGAAGGATATGTCAACACCACCAATCCTTGGGAAGC
Organism: Fistulifera solaris; assembly: GCA_030295235.1. NCBI lineage: Eukaryota > Bacillariophyta > Bacillariophyceae > Naviculales > Stauroneidaceae > Fistulifera > Fistulifera solaris. Next base: position 810,700 of record AP026127.1, on the reverse strand, counting down.
TTTCACCCGCGTCCGCGCAGACATTTTGAACAATCGAACCAACGTACCACTATGGGAAGGCTACTATGTGGGATATTGGGAAAATATCTTGTACGCGTATCCAGCCGACGTTTTGAAATTTGTCCTTTACGAACAATTGGCCGGTGGCCGTCCCGTCACTCCCGCAGAAGGTGCCTTGGTGGGAGCGGCCGCCACAGCCTTGTCGCAATTCATGACGACACCGCTGGATGTCGTTCGAAATCGTCTCATGGCAAAGACGACTACATCAGAAACTACAAAGCAAAAGCAATACAAATTATCTTGCAACTCTCGTCGGACTGGCCCAAACAGAAGGCTTATCGGGACTGTTTGCTGGAGCGGTCCCTCGAGTAGGGAAAGCCATGATTAGTGGTGCGATTCAATTCGCAACTTATGAGGAAACGAAACAAAGCATGATGAAACTGCTCGATAAGCGGCAGTGATAAAAGGAGAGCGACAAAAAGAGGGTAGCATTAACCATACTGTTGACAAATATCAGAGTGAAGGGCGGCGAGTCATTTTCTTTTCTTCGCTGGATGCTGGCTTAAAAAATACTTCGGTGCGACCAGCTTTTTCTTCTGCGTCCGATGGTTCGTTCACATTTTGACTGAGAAGAAACGCTCCCAAAGCGCCAAAATAGCCTTCGTGCTCTAAAAAAAGAGCTTCCATCTCACCCTTTGACCAGTAATCGATCGCATAACTTAGCCGCCGTTGTGATATCTTATTTTGTCTCAGGAAATTACCAATGAAATAGATGCGTTTAGTTTTTGAGAGCTTGGCGTTGAGGTATGCGACTTGGCCGATGTTATTCGTAATCATCATGAGCAACGCTCTCGCCAGGTCTTCTTGTTTCAGTCCGGAAGCTGGATCTTCTTTGGCAACCAATTTTCCAAAAGAAGATGCAACTAAGTTGGCAGGGAGACCAAGCTTTTCTAAAGCATCACTCTTATCTCCATAAATATCCCCGACCATCATATCTACTTTCGTTGGGTCTCCATTTGCTACCATTCTCATCACGTCGTCAAAGTCTTCAATGTCGGTCAACAGACGGATCAAACCCCAGTACGTTCCACCTCCGATTGTAGAACCCGAGATTCGCTCGTATTTCCGTGGCCCATCGACTCGGAGGATACTCACTCCTGTTCCAATGGAGACCAAAAGATAGGGATAGGTCTCAGAACTTGAGACAGTGTCGCGGCGTACTTTCCTTGACCACCACCATTCATCCACAGCCAGTGGCGGAGTTTCGGGTATAAAAACACCTTCAACTTCCTGCCCGTTAACGGATGTTCCTTTCGTCAAACTGAGCTCACTCTCAGATTCGAATGAAGACGATGGCTCATTGCGGAAAGATGTTGCCCGCGAAAGATTTACAGAACTAGTAGAGCTCGTGTCAGTTGCAGGACGGAATGAATAGCATTCGCCCACCACCGTTCTCAAAACAAACTGCATGCCGGCAACCAGAGAATCAAGCTCATCCTCTTTGTGCATGATAATCCCCAGTTCTTTTCCCACTCCGCAGCAAATTTGTGGGCCCCTCCTCCGGTAGCACCCATCTTTTTTATATTCAAGTGTAGATTATTGGTCCTTATTAAGTCCATGGCCTGTTGCATTCGACGGGTTTCGAAATGAACAAAGTGGAATTCGCCTTGAAGCTCCCGACTATAAAAGCTAAGTTTGTCATCCTTTACACCTTCACGATAGGAATCGAGTCTCCGAGCAAAACTATAAAATTGGTCCAGTGCTTCGGCCCGGTCGCGACTAAAATCCAGCATGGATCTTGAACGACGCATACTATTCGTAGGCTGCGATTGATTCTTATGCATGTCGTGATCTAGATCGTCGAGTGCGTTGTCTGTGAAAGAAGTACTCTTTGGCAGTGGAGGATTATCAACAGAATCCGCATACGCTTGCAAATTATCGGGTTCACTCTGTTGACGCATCCATTTAAGGTGTAGTAGGTCATCGCTGGAAGCTTTGGATGGCGTGTTACGTTTGGGGGATGAAATGGCAATCTCTGACTTGCGTCGTTTTTCGTCTGACCAATGGCGTTCGCGATCAACATTACTCTCCAGATCTACCAGAGACGACTGACGCAAAGGTCTCAATGTAAAATTAGGAGCTGTCTGTCCACTTTGGAGACCCTGTCTTGCCATGAAAACAGTCTGAGCGCTAGCGGCGTTGCGATAGAGGCGGTCGCGGTGACCTATCGAATCCGTCGTCGAATTGACCGGCGCTCTTTGTTCAAAATACACCAGTTTGGCAAGTGTACCTCCGACATCCATTCCAAAAATACTCCCAATACAAAAATCGGATTTAAGCGAAGGACTAGCTGGTGAAGAACCATTAAATGAATTCTGCTTGTCCGCGGACGAGTGATGACTGCCCTCTTCTCCATGCTTCCCTTCGACACTGTCTTGCGTTTTCTTTCGTTTTCGACGATCCCAAGGCCATGGTCGGCGCTTCTTAAAAGCCGGTAGTTCTCCTATTCGATGTTTCAAATCATCAAACGAAACGGGAAGATCATTCAATATGTTTTTGAGCTCCTCCAGCGACTCGCGAATATCGTCCATGTTCATGGCCCCTTTCAAAAAGAACAGCGCCCGGCTGTTCTCATCGCCGTGACTCTTCAGCGTTGATAGATACCAAACTAAAGACGACGACAGCACACCACCGAAAAATGACGCCACCAGCAGCCAATTCCTGCCGTCCGTAGTCCGGGAAAAACGGTCCATCCTCATTGTTGTGGGATTTGAGACGTTACAAGAGCAACTTTCTCAGCAAATCAGCCGTAAAACCATTGTTAATTGACAAATAAGAATGTATTAACTGATAATGAACATATAATAGTTGTATCAAAGGTCTATAATGAACTGCTTTTGACCGGAAGAGAAAGAGAATAAAAGTTCAACCTCCGAACGAAAAAACGCTTCGTCGCAGTGGTCATGGAAATGTCTTCGAAAGTCGACGTGTATTTCACGTAGCCGCCGTAGGAAATTTATCGACAGAGGCTAACCCGGATCTCGCCTATTTTGCCAACACCATTATAACCGGCTCCGGCTGGATAGCCGACAGCTTCATTGTTAAAGCTTTAAAAGTGCGAGATATTATGCCCAGTATCCACTGGAACGCCTCTCCAAATTCATCTTTGAAACAAGCAGCGTGCCGTTATATATTTTTTATAATGGCAAGAAGGAAGCAGTTCATACACAATTTTACCCACGGAAACCATCCAGGAAGTGTATGAAAGTAGTTACACGGGAGTACGATGATCGGTAACAAAAAGGCCTACCAAGATCCACTTAGTACTGTGCTGGATCCTGTCTCATGCAATTTTACGATAGGATGAAGTCGCTTGCTCCGAAAAGGTTGTCGAGCCACTCGATTCACCTTCTTGAGTCCAGTTCGAAAAGAAGCGACATTGAATGAGCCAAATCGCCAGATATTTGACCTGGTCGCTTGGTCATGTTCGCTGCTACTTTCCGGACTATCTTCACTGCATGTAGATTCGGAGGTCGTTTCGGTAGATGACGACGACAAGATTTCAGATGAAACGAGCGTTTTCGCAATGTTATTGTCAGCATATGTCGGGCCCTGATACCTTGACTGGAGTTTTAGAGGACGAAAAGTGGCGTATTTTCCCTTTGACGCTGCTGCGGCTCTACCTTTACCTCCTATCTCAGAACTCACTTCCGCACAGTCATAATCGGATTTTGTAAAGTTGTCTTGCATTGAACGCCACACAGTAGAACTCTCTCGCTCCTTCTCTTTTGCAATAGGACCATTGGCAAGCGATTTGGTAAACGAGTGAATGGGTGGTTTGTCGTTCATTTCATCGTTTCGGAGTCGACCAAGAGGGGCGAAGACTATCGACCTGCTACTCTCACTTAACGCGTCCATCGTTTTCAGAATGGCCTCGCCGTAACTCATCACAGTCCAGTGAGCAACATTTCTGTCCTTGACACAGATGCTTTCTTGGCTTAGAAATCGGCCTCCACTTCGCATGATCGTGTCAACTATGGAGCGTGCAACCAAGATACGATTTCGCTTCGGAAGCGCTTGCCAAATGGATTTGTTGTACTCCACGAGGTGATGAAACTGGATATTTCCGATGTGATCGCTACTAGTTTCAGGATCGGAACCAAACACAACATCCATTTGATGCACCACTGTTGTGGATCCTGAAGCTCGCGCTGTCTCGATATGTTGGCATCGTTCGGAAGCCTGTCGCCAACGATCCTGTAATCGCATCTTCTCCTTCATTGGGATTTTACTAACTGTTGAAGCTTTTTCGATCCTGTTGGAACTTGAGGGAATCCATTCTATGCTCGATATCATTTTGTATATTCACACCTTCAATGATACCTTTACGTTACTAGCGCAAAGAAAGATTTGGGTGACCGATGAGTGACGCTCATTTTTTCATTATTTTTTTGGAGCATGTGGCATTTGGCGCGGGCGCGGATCGGTGGAACAAAACTCGGAGAATGCGGTCATGCAAATGTTTCGGATTGTACTTTAGAGCCTAGACAGAGAAAATTTGCAAAGACTATCGAAATAAGTATCGAAAGCGTTGAGATAGAAAAGAGGTCTTTTGGGGCTATACAATCAAAGCGGGGCTTATGTTTGGATCCTCTGTGACATTAATGCGAGAACGGAACGGACGCAAGAATACAAAATTCAAACTTTCTCATTCAACTCGCAACAGAGCCGTTGGCAAAATTGGCTGACCACAAAAACACAGCACAATTCATTCACTTTGCGACCAAGACGGTGGGAACGTACGATTGAAACAGAACAAAGATAACTATGACAAAGTACCTTATCTTCGTTCAAGCGCTTTTGCTTTTATCGATCCAAACGGTAGCCGGACAAAGGACCGAGAACAGCCTCCGGGGGACCCTTTCACAAGAAGCACCTCAACGAGCGCTGAGAAGCGATGACGATGGGTATTACGACGATGACGGCTATACAGATGACTATGCTGATGATTACTACTATGGTAAGTGCACTACAATGAGAATGAATCTTAGCTCACAATTTATAAATCGCTCACATAAGCCCGCCCACTGTACAAGGAGGAAAAGGAAAGGGCAAAGGCAAGGGCAAAGGCGGAGGAAAGGGCAAGGGCAAAGGCGGAGGAAAGGGCAAGGGCAAAGGCGGAGGAAAGGGCAAGGGAAAAGGCAAAGGAGGAAAGAAAGGCAAGAAGTCAAGTAAGCACCATTCACACGACTACTCGTACCAAGAAAAGGGAGATTGGAACGAGCTTTATCCTTCCGTCGGTGACATCAACTTTCTCGATGACAATTTCTTTGATGACAACTTTTTTGCGGATGGCGATTGCAAGCTTGTCGTAATGAACGAAACCTTCTCTGTTCCGCGTGCGTTGAGCTACGTAGCGCCGGATACTACATCACCAGAAAACATGGGTGACCCCGTTTTGGCCGGAACTGTCTTCCTTTGGAGAAACCAGCAAGTGTTTGAAGCCGACGGCTCAGTTCCTATTGCAGGTACAACCGTCAGCGGAACTTGCACGCGAACTAACCAAGACGGGGAAAATAGTATGGGATCATGCCAATTCGTCTTTGTTGACGATGACGATTACACCATTACTGTTGACGGAGTATTGACAGGGCCTTACGGCAGCAGCCTTGGTATCACTGGAGGCACTGGCGGCATGGTAGGTGTTGTGGGTCAAATGGATTTCTTCCCAGTTCATGAGGAAGACGATGATGCGGCTGGAGACATTTTCATCAACGTTACACGGTACGAGATCGAAGCAGACTTGGGTCTGATCATATGTCCAACGCATTAAAGCCGAGGCGTGTCATGTCGCCCGAATTGTTGCAATAGAATCCAAATCATAACTATACATAATGAAGTGTTACATTTCAATCTGCTTCGCGTTCACCGGGGGAGGCAGCAACGCTATTAATTACAAACCGTAGCGCTTCTCGTTCAGCAGGGCCATGAGTTCTGCTGTCAAGTCGCTTGGAATAGCTAAGACTCGCGACTCCAATAAAGTTTCGTCTGCCGTTGAAAAGAGAACTTCTCTCCCCGCTTGCAAAGCTATAGAAAGTCCCTCATTTATCACAAGCTGGTTGTTTTGATCACAAGAACCAGGATAAAGTAGCTTTCGATTTTCGGCCCAAAGGTAGCTCCACTGCCGTCTTAACGGCCAAATTGAAACCGGATTCCCCCATGGTATGGCGTCTTCAATAGACGAAGTCGCAATGTGGCCGGTAGACGGTCTCGCAAAAATTTGTTTTTGCTCTAAAAAGGTTTCCATGCAGCGGAAGTATGCAAGCGCCTCCGGGTCGTTGTAAGTGCTTTCGTCTAGTAGGTCTGGCTTCAATGCCAGTATTGACGCCCTCTTCACATCTTCACCACGATAAAGCACGCGCCCAGTTTCTTTTACTGCCCGGCAAAGCTCTTTTGGAGTCTTCTTGCAGATGAGTTCAGCGCATCCTTCCAGTGATAAACCCCTATTTTCTCGGTCGCACCTGATCAAAGGAGGCACTAACGCGGAGTAGAGCAAGTCTTTCCGACTGAACACGATCATGAACGGCTTCGAGGCTTCTGGACTGGTTCTGTTATCAAAGGATCGATTACTCGAGCATGACTTTTAAAAACAACCTCATTATATTTTATAGACGAACAATCTTTGTTCCGTCGTCACAAATCAATCCGGGACTGCTAATCGATTGAGTCACATCAGGTAGAACCTACACTTTGCATCATAGTAAAAAGCTGGAAGAATCGAAGGAAGGTTAGGGCAGCTATAAAACGTCATTATTTAGTCCAAAAATAGCATCAAATAACAGCAACAGAGCAAAAGAGCATAACATCTTTTCGTTGGATGTCTTGAAATTGGCTCACAATAGTGCTTTTTATCATTGAATAGGGTGTGGTAAACATTTTGAAAGACGGATCGGTTCTTTTGTAGGGATAGGACGTAAGCAATTTGAATCCTAGCCACTCTTGATAGAGGGTATAATTGTCGAAAAGAAATCAACGACTATATGCCTTTGTCGGAACACTAAGTTCAGACCCATTGCAGTGAGCTGCGTCAATGGATACAGCATGAAATGAAAATGGGCAAGACAAGGCAGAGAATACAAAAGATTAGACTGACATTGTCAAGAATTTTTACTCAATTAATCTACTAGAACAAAACGGGGAAATAGACAGCAACGAAGCGTTTAATGTGTCGGACATTTGATCAAACCCAATGAAGCTTCAATCTCGTATCGTGTGACGTTAATGAATATGTCACCAGAAACATCGTCGTCTTCTTCATGTACAGAGAAAAACTCCATTTCACCGACGGCCCCCGCCATACTGCCAGTTCCACCTGTGATGCCAAGGCTGCTACCGGACGGACCTGACAGTAAGCCATCAACAGTGATGGTGTAATCGTCGTCATCAACGAAGACGAACTGGCAAGATCCCATGCTTTCTTCTCCGTCTTGGTTTGTTCGTGTGCAAGTTCCACTCACGGTTGTTCCTGAGATGGGGATGACGCCGTCGGCTTCAAACACTTGCTGGTTTCTCCACAAGAATACAGTTCCTGCCAATACGGGGTCGCCCATGTTTTCTGGTGATGTAGTATCGGGGGCAACATAACTCAAGGCACGTGGAATAGAGAAAGTCTCGTTCATCACAGTCAGTTCGCAACCACGACTCTCAGGATAGTAATCATCATCGTAGTCACCCGAGGATTTCTTGCCCTTCTTTCCCTTCTTTCCGCCCTTTCCTCCTTTCTTTCCTCCCTTGCCCTTACCTTTGCCCTTGCCTCCTTTCAGGAAAGACGAACAGAAATATATATTGTGAGCGATCTACTGTGGCGCTAAGTACTTTTCCCAATGTAAGTTAAACGTACCGTAGTAGTAGTCATCTGTATAATAGCCATCGTCATCATGACTGCTGAGGGCACGTTGGTTTTGCTCTTGCGAAACTGCTCCTCGAATAGTATTTTCTGCACTCTGTCCAGCTGCCAAACCCAGGGAAAGGATCAACAGCATTTGAACGAAAACAATTTGTTTTAACATATTTGCAAAGTTGTTGTTTGTCTTGTAATGAAAGATGCTTCAGTTATTCTCTCGAACGTTTCAAGATTTGAAACGAGAATTTGTGAACAAAAAGTTTCGTCGAATGAAAAAGTCGTTGGGTCGTCGGAGGGGTTGAGGTGCAAAAATGATCCGCCGTCTACCGTTAAATGCACATTCCGGATACTCAATATGTCATAGTAAAAAAGTCATCGCGCATCTTCTTTGTCACATTTTTCTTCTCAACGGGTCGCAGGGACAAATTTCAAATGACTTTCATCATTGAATTGTCTACAACGCTGTATACAACCATTCCGGTAATGGGCGCCAAATTTCGTCAGATGACGTCCGTTTCAAAGTTACTTTTCAGTGACCTCAAACTTGAAAAGGATGAGGTTATGGGGTCACCTTGTGCATTCAGGACTGACATCGATCCATTTGTGTCCCATGAAATAAAGTAGTCTACGAACGGCGTAAAAAATAGCAATGAAAACCTTTTAAAACAGAAACCATCGCTTTTCGAGTTTGTTTGAAACAGTCTATTGTAGGATGAACTCGGCTAGGTTTTTCTTATTGAATGTTGTTTTTGAAAAATCAACGGTGCCATGTTGCTTTTTCCGGCTCGCAGATACAATACTTTCAGACCACGACACTCCTCGCACAACATTTATAAATGTTGCGCTTCCATGTTCTAGAGTCACTTGCGCAGACTTAACAAGTCTCTGCAGTCATTAAATTACTGTGTACTTTTACGTATTCATCAATAGTCGAGGAATTTCTGAAGGTTTCAGGCGGATCAATCTTTTCATCCGCTTCGAGGTAGAAAGAAGGTACGATTTGATCGATTTTAACGGTGCTTGTCCGGGCATCACTCCTTTCATGAGTGACTTTACCAGAGACTGACCGACCTGCTGAGTAGAACTTGAAAAAACCGATAAGAGAAATTACAAACCACAATCCATGACGCACATAGCAGCCACGCCACTTCGACTTGCGGAGTTTACTGTAATAGACGCCATGCCCATTAGAAGACTGCCGTATCCTTGTCTCGGGTCTAACGTCATCTGTATGCAGAAGATCATTTTCAGTCAAAAAGTTGTCGCTGTAACATTCGTGGTCGTGCTCCAGTTGACTAGATTCATCGTCGTCGGCAAACCACTGATCGCAGTTGCGGCAAGTTTGTCTAACCCCACACTCCTCTTTCAGGCAAAAAACAGAACTTCTATCTACTAGGAATTCTTCACTTTTGATTTGCAACTCATCCACAATCGACTGCATTTTCTTTACCATCAATTCAGCATGGTCCGCTATCTTCGTTGAAAAAACCGATGATTCATCATTACACGAGATAATCGTCATGTCAGGGTGATCGGTCTCTTTAGTCATCATTAGTTCTCGAACTTCAGCAAGCTCTCGTTTCAAGAATCTAGCCAGTGTTCCTTCACATTGATTCAAAACTTGTCGAGTTTGCTCTGAGCTCAATGTTAGGCCTGAGCAGAGGGATATTACATCGTCTTTGTTGAGAAGATCTTGGCTTTCGAAGAGATCAGAAACGTTAGCCAGTAGTTGAATATTTTGTGGGCTGCTTACACCATGTGAAGAGCTCTCAGATATCTTGTCGGGTTCGCCGTCAGTCATTGTATCTGCCCGATGTTGCATAGACTTAGCGGTCGCTTCCTGAATGAGAAGAGGGTTCGAACATCTATCCTCGACCAATAGAGGACTAAGAGAAGCGGACTGCAAAAGCACAGTTTTGGTCTTATTTCCCGAGCGGATTTTGGGAGTGCTGCGTTCCGACTTGGCTCGCTTTGACGCCCCGGCCCTTCCAAAAGTATCGACGTAGCGCTGATACATAAGAATCGTCTCACGTTCTCTCCGACGCGTTTCTTTCTGCCATTTATTGACCTGTAAACACATGGCATCTAAAGGTGATACTTCTACAGATTTGTTCGGTCGCGCCGACAAAGAAGCCCGAGCTTTTCTTCGCTCCAAATCCTTTTGAGCAGCATCGATGGCTGCTTTCTCCAAATTGACACGACGTGCAGCTTCAGTGAAATGCCGATTAAGTAATTTCGTCAATCCTCGCTGTCTCAACTCTTCCAGCTCACGTTCTTGTCGGCTTTTGTCGAACGACGGTGTTTGAGAATTTCTCGAACGAGTATCGCGGCTACAATTGTTCGACGGCATCACGAAAAAGTTTAAAGTGTTCCTAGCCACCGGATACGCAAGCCAGGCCTAATGCTTGTCTACTCGCTGCTCTTGGGCGGAATAGCATAAAAAAAACCAAAAGATAATTCAACTTGCAGCAATACCAGGTATTGCGCAACAATAAGCCGTGTTACCTGCGAGCTGTAAGGATTTTTTGGTGTGGATCACGTTTTGTATATATGATTTGAGAAGCCGACTGTTTCTAAATAGCCGTATATTGATGTTTTTAGCTTAAGTTACAAGGCTACCAGGGTACGCAAAGAGCTCTAAAGCCAAAATCTCCCCCTCTCCCCCCTCCCCCCCTTTCATTTTTGTCTGTCCTCCCCCCCATTTCAAAGTAGCACCAACGTCATCGCAGTGACTTATTGATGCCCTGATTGAGTTTCCAATGATTTTAATATTATCGCTATCGTCGCAACTTTGCATCTTATTATTGAATCTCATGCCATTCGATCCTTTATGATCTTACCAGCTACCTTACTACAGAGACAACCGATGCTTACTTCATGCTAGCGTACACCTGAGGCATTCAAATACATTCGACCAGAGACCGTGAAAATAGTTTGTGAGCACCGTAATAATGCGATACATTTGCAAAACTGAACGGCGTGAATGTCAACGACAGAACAATAGGCTGTCCTTTAGGAGATCGTACTCAACATCGTCCGGAAACATGCCTCTTACTCAGCGTTGGACCGCGGCAACGATTCTCTCTCTTAAATACGTTGTGCTATTCCTATTCCTTCACAGAGCACATTCCGATGATGATATTCATGTTGCAACAACCCATCTGACCGAAACACTTCTTTCCGATTTCGTGACTGACAAGCTCTCCCTGGATGCTTTCGAGGACTCCTTTCTAGATCCAATTCAAGCTGATCCAGACTGCGAAGATCAAAATTGTTATACACCCCCGTCACCACCCTAGAGGAAGGAGATGCCGAGGACACTTGCTCCACGGACTTTCAAACCGATGTCGAAGAGATATGTACGGCCAATCCGCCCGTTGATAAACATTGGGGAAGAAATCCGAACATTTTGAGAATGCGTGACAAACTGCGTCGAAGTGGCAGTGGTTTAGCTGGCGAGCACAACACAACTCGGCCTCCCATCTTTTTAATACCCGGACTGGCAGCAACGCGCCTCATTGCCTGGAAATTCAAAGCATGTCCCGGTATCTTGAGTGATATCAAAATTCAGGATAATGTATGGTTGAACTTGCAAATCTTGGTCCAAGCTAGTACCCTGGACGTGAGCTGCATGAAAGAGTGTATTGCTTTGGGCGTCAATCAGAGTGACGCCAATGATAGCGGGGTTGCAAGTTGCGGCCCGACGAAGGGCTCGATGCTATATCCAGCCTGAGTCCCGACGGTTTCAGCAGTGAAATGCTTATGGGAGGAACAAATACTGTCTATGCGTGGTTGATTCAGTGGCTCGCAGAACATTTGGGGTACGACGTGAGTAATCTCATCGGGCTGCCATACGATTGGCGACTGACGCCATCCAAGATGCAAGAGCGAGATGGATATTTGGCGAATATGAGAAGAAAACTGGAAGCCTCTGTCAGTACCAGTCAGTTGCCCGGTATAGTCGTTGCGCACAGCATGGGTAACCTCGTTTTCCAATATTTTTTGGAGTGGTTGCGAGCTGAATTTCGACAAGAGGCCTTCGAGGGATTCCTGAAACGAGCAGCAAAACGAGAAAGAGCACGACAGGACAGGCTCAAAAAGACAAAAACTAACTCTGCAAGCACTAGCTATCTCAGCACAATGTCAGGATGGCTGTACTCAGAGCCTCAAGCTACCGATGCAGAAAATGACGAGAAACCAGACGAGCAAGATAGAACATTACAGTTGCGCGAACTTGCCAAAATCGAAGGCGACGCGTTATGGCACGAGTGGATCGAAAAACATATCTGGACTTATGTTGGCTTAGCTGCCCCTCTCTTGGGAGCAGCCAATCCTCTCGAGCCGTCATCTCAGGCGAGAACATGGGAATGCCGCTAACCGACGAAGCGGCTCGGCATATGGAGTTGTCTTTTGGATCGACACATACTCTGAACCCGGTCTCAACGAAGATGGGATTCTGCGATAGCTGGGACTTTGAGAAATGGGACGAGAAGAAGATGGAGCGGAAACACGTTGATGTTAGACTGGCATGTCTGGACGATATCGTCTTAGACATTGAGTCGCAAGAGAACAAAGACATCGGCGACCCATGGGCGAATTTCCCAACTCTAAAAAATCTCTTATACAAGCGCTCTGATTGGGACTCTGACATTCCTATGATACAAATCGTCGAAGAAAATTGCACGGCGAAAGAAAAGTCACCGTGTGCCGTTAATAGAACATTGCATGTTGGTCCACGAGACGTGCAGTCCGGTAAGTCTTAGGAAATATTTGTTCAGTCTTTATTTGCATGCGTTCAGCGACTTATATTTGCCCGTACAACACATCTTGCCGGACAAGGACGAGTCTTTGAAATATTCAATGAGATTTGGAACGAACCTGATGAACCTTTACTAGTGAAAAGAAATCAACTGAAAGATTCGTTTTGGAGAGACAACGTAAAGAACATGCTGAATCGCACTTGGGAGCGCCCTTTGATCAAACACGTGATTATGGCCTACGGCGTTGACATTCCAACGGAAGTCGGCTACGCATATCGCAAAAGAAATGAAGAGAGAAAGTCATCGAGCAACGAAATCCCAAACTTAGAAACTGTTTACTGGGAAACAGAAGGAGGCCGGATTGAGGAGGAAAGGGTCCAAGAAGGCGGATTTCTTTTGCTGAAAAAGAAACCTACAAAACGGTTTTGGAAGGAGGGTCACCAGAAGCATGGTGGAGATGGTTCTGTCCCGTATTTATCGTTAGCGTGGGCGCAAACTTGGTTACTACATTCTGTGAGGGCATTGAAGCACTCCGGTGAGGAATTCGCGTCAAATCCGCTGGATCACATCCGTATCAGCCGACGCCCAAAAGGAGCGATCGAATGGAAAGAAGGCGTGGAGGCTGAAGCAGTCAACGACGAAGTACAAAAGGATTTGAGCGATACGGGTACAAGCCATCCACATGGAACGAAATATAAACCGGAGATGATACGCTACTTTAGCAACGGCACAAGTAGGACGACGGGCATTGAATACACGACCTCAGTTATTGAAGCGATTGGCGTTGAACACAAAGAAACTACAAGGTAGGAACGTTTCGTGCATGCATGATTTGCTTCTAAGAACATATCCTCAATCGCCTCGAAATCAAAACAGGAACTATGATATTCTCGCCGCAGTGTTTACCGATGTTTTGCAGTTTATGCACGATGATTTTGACCTGATCTGAACGGCCGTTGTTTCGAATGCACTTCGTTCCACGCTTTTTGGCCCACGCTCTGTCTACCGCATCACAAATAGTAATCAGGTAAAATTTGGCATGAAACTCACGCCCTCGCAAAATTCCGTGGCTCATTCAGGCCTGTCACTTCTCTCCAGTACCACGGAAAAGAGAGTAGAGTTACTCCTTCTACTTTCTCAGATGAATGTCATAGAGCTACCACCGACCTTGTTTTGATTCAACTATACTAGAGTTCACTTAGGAGCGATATCGCAATCGATTCGAATTTAGAATTCTTGAAAGTGATCAATTAAAGCCGACATTTCCCCCCTCATTATTCATTTAGAACGCCCTAGAACATATGTTAAAGCGACTGATACCAATTACCTGGTACGCGGGGATATCCTTTGTACTACGTATTTTTTTTTTAAAAAAATTAAATAGCTACTCCGTATCTTCCATAAAGTTTTTGCTTGTTGGAAGAAGTTTTGCGAAATAAAAAAGCTAAGTGACTCGCGACTAAAAGAGCTCAAACTCCTCCCGGGACACGCACAGTGTGTACCTGGTAGCCTGGTAGTACATTTTCTACATGGATTTATCCGAACTTGTCCGAGCCGCATTCACCGCGGTAAAGGATTTTTGAAGCAGCATCTGTGGCAAAACTCTTTGTTTGTGGCAGCAACCAGCTATCATTATTTTTGCATCATAACTATAATTATCAAACAACAAATTTGCAATCCGCACAAGCATGCCAGAAACCAGGAAACCCGGTCCTGCTAGCAAGGACGAAGACGCAGATGAAACGGAGGAGGAAGAGCTAGCCTTGCCTTTGAACAAAAAAATCCGCGGATCTCACCTGCGTTCACTGTGGACGTGAGTTTACTAGCCAGTACGGGTTTACGTACCATATGGAGCATTCGGTTTGTCGTCCCCAGTATCGAGCGAAAAATAAGGAGCGTGCGTCAGCGGAGAATGTGGCAAGCTCATCTCCGGAAGTAGCAAAACCCAAGCAAAAGCGAGGAAAGAAGGCAACCGTGGAAGAAAAAACATGCCCCCATTGCGGTGCCGTCTTTACAAGTATTTACGGACTCAACTATCATGTGAATAAATACGTTTGCCGACCAGAAGAACGACCGGAAAGTCCAGAGGACAATGCGTCAGCAGGAAAGCCCGATGATGATTCTGTCAAAGACGACGAGAAAGACGTCAAGCCGGCTGCAAATCGACAACCCTTAAAGGGCAGATCGAAACGCACCAACAACAAGCGTGCTAGAGGGTCGGATCCTTCAATCACGTCGCCGTCGGCGACCGAGTCGGATGAGGATGCCGATGACGAAGCTAGCCCGATAATCGCTAGACGACACGCGAAAGTAGCTTCTACAGAAGACGGCACGGAAAGCGAGTACGACGATGATCAGGATGAAGACTTTCAAGCTCGTGGCGCATCGAAGGGTCCTCGCAAACGACAAAAGAAAGAGGAAGTCAGCAATTGTCCTCACTGCAACAAGTCGTTCAAATCGACACGAGCGCTGGAATACCACGAGCAAAATTTTGTTTGTCGGCCCACGGAGCGACCCGACGGTCCGGTTCAAAAAGGCAGACGGAAATTAGATGAAAATTCGGAACGAAAATTAAAGTACAAGAAATTCCGTGGCGCCGAAAAGATCGCACCTGCCCTGATTGTGGAGTTATATTCTCGAGTGTTCTTGGATATCAGTACCATGAAAGTGAGTATTCACGTAATTGTGTACACATGCATGTGCTCCTTGACAAATATTCTCAACCTACGACTCTCTTTTTTATCAGGGAAAAAGGTTTGTCATACCAAGAAGTTTCAAAGTGACAAGCCGTTCGACGTAGCACCCGCAGGGGAGTCGGTTTCTGACATCTTTTGGCGTTGTTGAAGTTATTTCCGATGACAGGGCTACTCCAACGGGAAGCCTTCCTTCGAATTTGGCTCAGCTTAACAGAAAGTGGTCAAAATACAAAATGCAATACCGGCAATATTTTCAAGAGCGGGCAACAAGAGCTGGAGTCAACTCTCTAGCAAGACGGCGCCAGTTCAGTTCTCTTTACCAGCGTAGATCAGATAACGCCACGAACATTGCAAACATCTATGATCAAGAAAAATCGAAGATCCTACCGCCGGTCGCACCTTCTTTCCGAAAATTTCAAGCAGACCCCGCCGCCCCTGTTGACTCCTACCCAGATAGGATTGTTGTTTGCAAGCTTGTTCAGAATCGGGAAGCTGTTATAAAAGATGACGGCGCCACTTTAAACCAGACAACGTTTACAAACGCAGCCGAAATGCGTTTGTACATCCGACGTCATGAGCTCACAACTCCATTCTCGAACGGACTAGAAGAGTACCAGTGTGTAGATTGCGGACTGGGCTTTCTTTCTATTATGGGATACAAGTACCATTGTCGTGCCAAGGTTTGTGTAGCCAACAACGAGAAGAAGAAGACATTGATTGAAACTCAGCTTGCCTCAGTCGAAGAACGTGCGCAACGGGAACTTGCTCGTCGTAACAGTGAACCCCCACCACTTCGAGTAGCGATTGTGCCGAAGCACAAAGTAACGGATTTTCCTTTGTATCCACAAGTACTGATCAGTTTGGGCTTCAAACTCCTTCCGCGATCGCACCAGCCCGTTACAGTGAGTGCGTTCCGGCCACCAGGAGCTCCTCGGTCGTACAAGCCATCAATGGACCTCGTGATCGAAATAGGCGGCGAGACTGGAGCGATGACGATGGAAGCCTACACCAAACAACAGGACGAGCTAGAGACTCAAAAGAAAGCAGTTGCCCAATCGAGTAAATCCTCACAAAAAGAATTCGTACACCCTGATACAACCATGAAGGAGCTCGAATGGCAAATCCAAAACGAGCAGTCAAAGTTTCTTGGATCCATGTATCCGAGCGTGTTCAAGGCGCTCAATTTCAAAGCTCGACAATTAGCGCCAAAAAAGAATCAAAAGAAACCAGTTCCTAGTGTTACGAAAGCAAAGGTTATCAAGAAAAAGAAATTACCGAAAAACGCAAGGTCAAGAAGGTGCCCGAGAGGCAACCTACACTGACATTGTCGACCCTACCCCAAAGACCTTTGCCACCTTTCATTGACTTACGCATACTTGTGGAAGAATTGAGTTCTGGCCGATACCCTAGCATAACACGCCAACCCGACGACGTAAAGAGATCGTCGAAATGTTCCACTTGTTTGAAGAGAGCTGGAGATACACAGGAGCCTTTGTACAATTGTTCATTTTGTCCGAACACATATCACTGGAGCTGTGCTCGGAAACGGTATACCATGAAAGATCCTGAACCCGGTGATGACCTTCTGTGTCCGCGCTGTATTGGTATTGTTCAAAGCCGAAGAAATCGTGCCCAGAAGCGACGATTGGAGAAGTTGATTGATTCCGACGCGGATGCGGGACGCCTTTTCCTGGCCAATGAAAAGAAGCGGCCGAGGAAGAGCTTCGTCTAGCTACGCAGACCGTACAAGGACGTGAGTACGAATGCGTGGCTTCACAGCTGCGTAGGTTGAACGAATTGACCGAGCTGTTAAAAGACGCGCAAATTAGGCTCTCCAATAATCTTGAAGTGTCTCGTATCGAAGCAACGAATCAGGCCACGATCTCTTCCTTTGAACGTAATGCATTATTCTAAGCCCGAAGATATCAATCCTCTTGTAAATAGTCCGTCAATCGAATCATGTCATCATCGTGGTCGAAGGTTTCAATCATCCAACTATTCTTCAATATCTCCACATGCTTTTTGTCAACATTCCCTTCACGACATGACAGATACGGATCACCTGGAGAAGCCATGTATCTGTCCAGTAATTGAACCAACAAGCCATTCATATTGCAAGAATCTGTGCCATCACTTGTATGTACGACAGGTGCTACGAGACTTGCCAAGTACGCTAGATCTCTGCGGAGGCGTTCATTTTCTTGTTTGTCAACCGTTGTATTTTCTGTCTGATCGGCTTCGCGGTCCAATTCAGCTTCCAATTGCTTTAATTTGCGTTGCATCATCCGCTGTTCTTGCATCGAATACTCAATTTCTTCGACATAATCGTTTTGAAACTGAATTTTTCTTGAAACAAAAGGTTCATTTCGTGAAGTTGATTGCACCTTTCGACCAGTTCTGCCCCAAAACGATCGACACCCGAACATTTGCCTTCCAGTTCATCCAATAATTCGTCGCATTCGTGATTTGCAGAGCCATGCACGGCGACAACGTCCCGTTCGGCCTGTAAGAAAGCTGCAATGGAGGCAGAGGGAGCCTCCGACGACGGCAGTTGCAAGCACTGCTGATGAAGGTCTTGGAGATGCTCCCATCGATCTTTGTTTGCTATTTGCAGGTTTTTCAGTTCCTCTGCCCCTTCATCTTCTTCTTGTGAAGCCATTTGAGTCTGAATGTTATTGTTTGAATTCAAAAACATGGAGAACGACGCCAAAGACAACCAATACAATGCTGCGAACAACTCTTGTTTCGAGCAAGTTTCGAGTGGTATTTCGACTTGTTCAAAAATCTGGGGGAGCTAAGAACGTGCACAGCATTTCGGTACCAGGTAGGATCGAACCAATCATGTCCAGAATATCTCGGTCGTGCACAGCATTTCGGTAGGATCAAAAAAAACCTGGTCCAGAATTTCTGGACCACCACAGAATTTCTGTATGATGAGAAAGACGTAGTATAGCAATTCCAGGATTTCTGGAATTTGCACTTTCTTTCGTTATGAACGAAAACTCCGAGTCGAAAATTTCTAGAACGTGCACAGCATTTCGGTAGAATCCAAAACACGTCTCCAGAATATCTCGGTCGTGCACAGCATTTCGGTAGGATCAAAAAAACCTGGTCCAGAATTTCTGGACCACCACAGAATTTCTGTATGATGAGAAAGACGTAGTATAGCAATTCCAGGATTTCTGGAATTTGCACTTTCTTTCGTTATGAACGAAAACTCCGTGTCGAGAAATTCTAGAAGGTGCATAGCATTTTTATAGGATCCAAAACCACGTCTCCAGAAATTCTGGGACGTGAACAGCATTTCGGTAGGATCAAAAAAAACCTGGTCCAGAATTTCTGGACCACCACAGAATTTCTGTATGATGAGAAAGACGTAGTATAGCAATTCCAGGATTTCTGGAATTTGCACTTTCTTTCGTTATGAACGAAAACTCCGTGTCGAAAATTTCTAGAACGTGCACAGCATTTCGGTAGAATCCAAAACACGTCTCCAGAATATCTCGGTCGTGCACAGCATTTCGGTAGGATCAAAAAATAAACTAGTCAAGGATTACTGGACCACCACAGAATTTCTGTATGATGAGAAAGACGTAGTATAGCAATTCCAGAATTTCTGGAATTTGCACTTTCTTTCGTTATGAACGAAAACTCCGTGTCGAGAAATTCTAGAAGGTGCATAGCATTTTTATAGGATCCAAAACCACGTCTCCAGAAATTCTGGGACGTGAACAGCATTTCGGTAGGATCAAAAAAACCTGGTCCAGAATTTCTGGACCACCACAGAATTTCTGTATGATGAGAAAGACGTAGTATAGCAATTCCAGAATTTCTGGAATTTGCACTTTCTTTCGTTATGAACGAAAACTCCGTGTCGAGAAATTCTAGAAGGTGCATAGCATTTTTATAGGATCCAAAACCACGTCTCCAGAAATTCTGGGACGTGAACAGCATTCGGTAGGATCAAAAAAAAACCTGGTCCAGAATTTCTGGACCACCACAGAATTTCTGTATGATGAGAAAGACGTAGTATAGCAATTCCAGGATTTCTGGAATTTGCACTTTCTTTCGTTATGAACGAAAACTCCGTGTCGAAAATTTCTAGAACGTGCACAGCATTTCGGTAGAATCCAAAACCACGTCTCCAGAAATTCTGGGACGTGAACAGCATTTCGGTAGGATCAAAAAAAACCTGGTCCAGAATTTCTGGACCACCACAGAATTTCTGTATGATGAGAAAGACGTAGTATAGCAAATTCCAGAATTTCTGGAATTTGCACTTTCTTTCGTTATGAACGAAAACTCCGTGTCCAGAATTTCTAGAACGTGAACCGCGTTTCGGTAGAATCCAAAACCACGTCTCCAGAAATTCTGGAGCGTGCACAGTATGTCGGTAACTTAGGATCGAAGAAGCTGGTACAGAGTCCAGAGGTAAAGCCAGTCACGAGTCACGAGACAATCCCTTCGTCAAGCCGCGCACCCAATCGCGCGACGCGCGTTGAAGGAGGAGATGAAAAAGATGCCGCAACAAAAGTAACCCGATTTTTGAACTTGCCTTGCGTTTTCCTCGCCCCAGCGGCGACACTCGCACGGCAAACGCGAACAGTCGATCGGCAGCAGGACCGTCATCATCGATCTCTTGCTTCATTCTACTTCAATAGAACGAATTGTATTGTTTGTGAGAATCATGAGACTTACTTTTCTTTTGTTTTTGGCCGTTTCTGCGCACAGTTTTGTGCCGCAAGCGCGAGTGGCATTCCGCGGAGGAAGGTACGTCTCATTCTTTTTGCTCGAGCACGACGGCGTCAACCGTCGGCGTTCCAATTTTCCCTCTTTGATGTGCTGCACGGTTAACAACAAGATATGATAAACGTCTTGCTGCATGTTGATTATGAAACCGCTTGTATTGCTCACATGCACCTTTTTTCGTACACTCAGTAGTCTCGACGCCGCACCCGCAAAAGCCGGCAAATCGAAAAAGGCCACCAAAGGCAAAGTAGCCACCAAGGAAGCGCCACCAGCAGAAAAGAAAGAGGCTCCACCGGTACACCTCGGATGGGACTCACACAAACCCGTCGAAGAGGCCCCTAGCACATTGGTCCGTCCGGAAGACGGACCCGAGGGAAAACTACCCCATGCGGGCAAAATTCGAGAAAATGTGCCGAGACGCTCAAATTGCCATCACCAAGGCCATTGAAGAGATTGACGGCGAAGGAAAGTTCCAAGAGGACTGCTGGACACGTGCCAACGGCGGTGGGGGTATGTCGCGTGTCCTTTCGGGTGGAAAAGTATTCGAAAAGGCGGGTGTCAACTTGTCGGTCGTGTACGGATCGATGCCACAGGAAGCTTTACAGGCTGCCACCGAACGAGGTGTCGATCGCGCCAAGGGCATGAAGCCGGGTGAGCGTGTGCCCTTCTTTGCCTGCGGCTTGTCGTCGGTCATGCACCCCAAGAACCCTTTCTGCCCCACGATGCACTTTAACTACCGATACTTTGAAACGGACGGTGGTGTTTGGTGGTTCGGAGGTGGAACCGATATTACTCCGAGTTACATTGATGAGGAGGATATGAAACATTTTCACGGAACATACAAGGAGGTATGCGATAAGCATGACCCCAAGTACTACCAGGAGTTCAAAGAATGGGCCGACAGATACTTTGTCATTCAACATCGTAACGAAACCCGTGGTTTGGGAGGAATCTTTTTGACGACCAAAACGACCGCGATCCAGAAGCTCACTTTGCTTTCAGCGAGGAAGCGCTTAACAGTGTGATTAAAGCATACGGCCCGATCATTGAGAAACACAAGAACGATGAGTTCACCCAGGAACAGAAGGAGTGGCAGTTGATGCGACGAGGTCGCTATGGTGAGTGATCTCATTTCTGTTGTTAAATCCGACCCTGTATTTATCTGTTTCTAACTATCTCCGCTTCGGACGCATTACAGTGGAGTTCAACTTGGTCTATGACCGAGGAACAGTGTTCGGTCTGAAAACCGGTGGTCGCATCGAGTCCATTCTCATGAGTTTGCCCGAGACTGCTCGATGGGAATACAATGCACAGCCTAAAGAAGGATCACCCGAAGCCGAATTTATTGATGCTTGCAGGCATCCAAGAAACTGGGTTTAAGTAAATATAGACCTGTTGTTGCCAAAGTCTTATCGTTTATCAGTGCTTTTTCGCTACAAATAGTCCAAGACGTGAAAGCTGTCAATGAACTTTATAATCTACTGTATTGCTTAGTTTTTGATTTGCTTGTGCAAGGCATCCTTATGAAAAGATCAAGGGGATACTAGCTGCAAAGCCCGTTTCACACCTGTTTTCCATGCCACCCGCAAGTCCTTTTCTATTTGTTTTTCGATTTTGCGAAATCGACTGCGATTCCCGTCCATTATATCCTGATTGCTTCCACCGATGGATATTCCAGCAACGGCAGCACCAGCTAAATGATGTACAAGTCGAAACTTGTGTCCATGAAAGTACGCATTTGCCCGATCTTGGTGAAGCTGAAAGCCTTTTTGCGACTCAGTCGCAATTGTTGTGTCGCTCTCGATAAAATGCTGCCCTGCTGACTCGAGCACCTTTCGCATTGCGGATAGAAGCGAAAGTTCACCGGCTTGGGTTTTAAGAAAAAGAGTTTGCGTCGTTTCATCATAGTTTCCGCGACCGATTTGGGAGGCATGTGATCACCCACAAACGACCGTGATCTCGAACCACAGGTATGACATCCCCATATTCGTCCAATGCGATCTAATTTCAAACGCTCCGCGGGAGTCGCGTATCGTTCGGTAGCAGGTATACTTTGTCGAGCAAACGATCCAATGTTCGCGTAACTACTCGGAGAAATAGCCCAAAATCTTCCACCCATCAGTTTGAATGCCAGAACACCAATGGCGCACCTTCAAGAAGAAAAATGGTAAGATATGATTCTTACATAAGTAACACGCACATGTTGAACTTACACTCGTATAGTGTGCATGGGAAGTCGAAAGCATCTTGCGTCGACATGATCATCGCGATAGCGACGATCGTACGCCAGGGCAATGCGTTGTTGTTCTTGTCGCCAGGAAGTCCAACTCGATCGAAGTTGATCGGAAATATCGATAGTGCGATTATTGCTACAAGAAGATCGAATGTGATCTCGACTGTACAGTGTAAATAAGGCAGCTTGATGACACGCCCATGATGCGAGACATACCGAGGCCATTCCCACGACGGACCTATTCGAAACCAATTCAGGCACGATAAGAGATTCATTACAATGCAACACAAAGAAAAGACAGGCAAATCACGTACGGAGCAGGACCAGGAGTTCCGGTTTGTATCCCCAGAATTCGCCATTGCGTCCATGTGGAAAGAGCCAAAGTCGATCCAAAGGTAACTGCTCCAGCCACCACCGAGCACAAAGCGTCGGCTTGCTCACTCACAAAGGCATCCGACCACCACTGCGGTGAAGACATTGATTCTAGACTGGGAAGCGGAGGCTTTTTCATTTTTTCAATAGAACAAGGTAAGCCGAGGCAATCATTGGCAGCTATAAAAATGAGGACAAAAAATAGAATAGTGTCGTTTGTCGCGTCGAGTGTTGTTGTTGATACCAACGGAAAGACGAAGCGGCTCGCGCGCTACACCACTATGATGTTATAATCGACAATATCCGCGATAAATTTCCTACGGCGCCTACGTGAAAAATGCGTAGACTATCGTTGCAATGTATCTTTGCTCGTGTTTACATTTCGAGTTTCGAGTGCAAATATGCGGCCAACACTGATTGGCATCGTATCTTATAACCATTTCTGACATTAACAATGCAATTGACGCAAATTGGATTAAAAAATGTTTGACTTGTAAATGTGGCTTGTAATGACTAAATAAATAATGGAATGGCAGTCCCGGTTCCCGGTATGGCTCGAACGGTTTTTTATTCTTTCAGGGCGAACCCCCATACCAGGTAAACCCCCATAAACCGTCTTCGACCCTTGACACAAACGTTAAGTTAGCACCCCTTTCATTACCCTTTCATTATAAATCTTTCGAAATCTTTTATAGTTCGTTCCTAATGTAGAAATCTGCATTACATGCTCAAGCTAAAACCCAGGTTAAGTTGACCTGCACGCTCTTGAGTCTTGGTTCGGCTGCTGCAGAAACAGTACCGGTACTAGCCTGCTTGTTGTTATTTCCTGATGGTGTGCGTTTATCATTTGCCACTAGAACTTGGAGCGGCCACATTTCTTACCTTCCACCGTCATCCAATGCCGTCACGGCCGCGTCAAGCATGAGAGGGGGGCTTTGCCTGATGGATATGGCTTCTCCGCTAAGACACCTGAAAAATGAACTTCCTGCGTCATGGTTGAAAGCTTCGACGTGCTGCATACAATGAAAGATTGCATTAGTCTAAATGTTTCTGCTTTGATCTGATTCCATTGTTTCCTTCCCTGCAGTGTTCTCGGATCCCTCCGCTTGTTTACCCAACAGCGCTGTTCCAAGGACAAAGGCAACGATTACTTGACCTTTTCGGCTACCAGCGGCGAATGATGGACACCAGAAGATTGGCTTAAATCAGCACCTGCCGGTAAAAAAGCTTGTGACGGAAAGATTTGTGTAGCTGTTTTCCATTCATGTTGGCCAAAGGTTGCCCGAAAAAGTACTGTATCGTTATAATGTCATCGCGTGAATGCAGATGAGACCGTCAACGTCTTGTCGCTGAAACCCATTGCTTTCTTTTGTTCATCTGTTTGACCGTCATTCTACCATTGTGCTCATGCACAACACCATCGTCCCAAATTTACTATATCTCTCGAATCTAGTTATGCTTCTATGAGAACTCTAACATGAGACCTGGGTTTGCTGGGACGCAATTACCATACTTGGCATTGACCTGACCTTTTTCTCCGTGTTTCTAATGCATCTCCTAAAGGGTGCTTCTCAATCAAACAGCTCAAATATTCCCTTCGTGACTCGTAACACCCATTCAAGGAGAAAAAAATCTCCTTGCACCCATATCCTTTACGCATTTGACTGAGTAGTCTAGCAAAGCTTGACTTCTCTGACAAACGATTGAGTTATGAAACGCATGAAGAATCTTTTTGCTCTGATCTTTCATCCGATCTGATCCAGTATTCGACGGAGTATCTCGCAATTCGCGTTTCATCCGGACAAGCCAATCAATACGAGTGATTTGGGTAGCGCCTACTTGAGTACAGCAACGACTTGTTTGTACTTTTTCTGACTTGTGGATTTTTCACGCCCGAAAATCCACAAACATGCCCATCAATGGAGAAGATCGCTTCAAAGACGTCGCTAGTTGTACTGCTGTCGAGTGAATTGCCGCTACAAACGGTCCAGATTCGCGACAACCCGGATTCGCGAGTAACATATCGCACACATTATATCCTTCCGGCCTCTTATCTGTAATCATTACAGTATTACTACGTCTCGAAACGGCCGACAGAAAGGATACAACGCTGCCGAAACAAGAATCATCGAGCAGACGAATCCTATTAGAACAGCAGCAAAACCCTCCCTGAACCGAACTCCCACGCGTCCTTTCGTTGCAGTATCTATGTGGCTATCTCCATCTTGACTGCAAAAGAAATTGAGAAGAAGATATGTAAATGCTCTCGAAAGGTCGCTTCAACGGCACGAAATGAAAGTGGAAAGCAATGGGCCGAAAAATCCTGTGCTATGCCCTTGCATTTTTGGCCAAAAAGCACGGTTTGGTCACACTACGCCCTTGGAGTACTAGAAAATTAAATGTAGTGTTTATAGTATATTACTTTTCGGAACGGTACTCGTAGTTCTACTATTGTCGCAGTGTGCTTATGAAATGTCGCAGAGGACGCACGGACAGACTGGACCCACTTTCAGACTCGTGACTTAGTGAATTTTAAGCAGAACTGTGACATTTACTGTAGCCTCATCTTCACGGGACACGCCCTTGCACAAAAGTGCATCGCGAATCGCGAAAAATAAATACGGAGTTAACACCAAGAACGAGTAACACACATCGCCTTTCATTTTCAAGCATCATGCATCATCGATAATAGATCATCGCAGTAAGATCATGACACATTAACGAAGGCATTAGACTCGTTTACATAAACACAATTGACAGTAAATAACATCAAATATCTGCTGATCGCTGCGGAGAACGAGAATACGCGGACCTCTGCTGACTGGACTTTGAACGGCTGATTTCGAGAGCTGTCCCCTCGTTCCCTATTGCTTCATCTTCAACAATCTCAGAAGCGACAGTCGGTTCCGGTCTTTCATTCATAGAGCTACAGTTGAAACTATTCATCTGCGAGACCAATGTCTTTGCCTGTTGTGCTAGTCCGCTACTAAATGACGCTACAGATGCAGCTTTTGCAGGAGTCGAAAAGTTTTTGACGGTTCCGAACAAGCTAGGCACTTCGTGAGTTTGATCTTCGTGGCTAACATTCTCCGACATTCGACTAGCGAACGACCGCGCTTGGTCCATGTACCCATCGGCCCTACGCAGCTCTTTCAGTTTCTCGTATCGTTCCTTCCAAGATTCTGCCATCTCTGTAGATTGATTCAACTTTTCTTCCCATTCCTGGCAGTAAAAACATCATAGTGAGAACAAGTCAAGCTCGCGCCTAATGAAAACACTGAATTCATTACTTACCGCACGGGCCAAAAGAAATTCCCCCTTCAGTTTTCCCAAATTGTGCTCCAGACGCTCCTCGTTTTTCTGCTGCATTTTCTGCGCATCGTGGAGTGCTGCCCAAAATCGACCGGCCACCGCCTGTAGTGGCGTATCATTATAAACCGGTGCGCTCAAAATTTCTTTCATTTCTTCCATTAAACTCGCCAAAGCTTCATCCGAACTTTGTACGACGCCTAAAGGTTGTCTACTGGCCGTAATGCTCGGGTGCACCACCGGTCTAGATAAAACGACGTCCGCGCGCTTACTCACATCGAAGAGCGGCGTCTTTGCGGCTCGGATACTGGAGCGTAGTACATCATCCATCGCGTACCGTAAAATGGCGCAAGCTCGATCGTGGCTCATGGATTCAGCGCGAGCGAGACTAAGCTGTAAACGGCCCCGATGATCGGAATCAACAGGCAAGAGCGACGACGCAGCCTGGCAGGAACTTTCAAAGAGTTGAAAGCATTCCGTGTGACGATTGGCGTCGCGAAGCACATTTCCTTTTTAATCGCTTCTTGCAATATATCCTGAACATCCTGATCAATAAACTCATCGTGCCTTGATGGCCCTCCTTGTGGTGTGGATGGTGTCGTTGGGGCGTCGTTGGGACTCCCGATTCCTTCCTCTCCTCCGATAGAATCTCGTTTTTTCTCGGCTATTTCATTTTCACGCCGACTCGCTTCGAAAGCGGCCCCTTCCATATGTGCAGCTTCTACCACATGCTGAAATAGTTTCTGCACATCCGCAAAAGCATCAATGATGGCTTCGCCCATTGCGTCGTACCCTGAATCATAGTGCTCCATCAGTTTTTCCGCAATGGCCAACAGCCCATCCTCATGACCCGAAAGCGCTTCCACGAGCAATTCGGGTGTAATTATAGGATTCTCTTGAACATTGCCTTGAACTTCTTGTATTATTTCCTTTCCAGCTGCTTGGGGTGAGTAAGCTGGCTTTTCCGCCGAGCTGCTCAAACTTTGTCGCGGATTGCTTTGTGAACGCTGTTGGCGTGCAGCGGTGATTTTGTCCGCATCCGGTGACCCAAAACGATTTTCTTGCGTCATTCGGTTTCCGGAACCAGCGGGTATGGAGGGATGTGCTTGCATTGGCTGCACTTCAACACTCTGTTTCGTCGATAGATCGTGATTAATTGACCGTAGTCTCGAATCTCGTCGGACGCTCTCTAACGCTTTTGCACGGCTCTGGTGTTTCGTCAAAGCCGAACTCGCACTTTGCACTTGTTGTTGTTGAGTAGTACGTCCTGCGGATTTCGATCGGGGCGGTGAATTATCCACCGCAGCACTTCCGTCGTCACTTCGGCGTTCTAACGACATGGCTCTTCTGGTTTCTTCGTTTTGCTTTTGTTCGTCGATGCGACGATTGTAAGCACGTGCTCGTTGCAGTACCGAGGATCGACTGCTCTGTGTTGACTTGTAAGAAATTTGGGATCGAATGTCGTCGGCGCTTTTCTTCTCTTCCAAACGCAAGCCGGACGGATTCATTGTTTTGTCGCGTCAAAAGACACACCGCTGGAGAAAGCAAGATCACCGCGTGCAAACTGAGCAAGTTGCGCTACTCTTTGCTCTTGTCCGCTCGACACTCCTTTTATGTCAAATTTGTGAGACAGATCGGTAGACACAACAACCTTTTGACAAGAATGAATGAGCTTCTTATTCATTCGCCGCTGGCGGTGCACCGCGTTGCGTTTTGTCAGCAAAAAACGCAGCGAGGCGCATTGCTATAAGTTAATCAGCCCCAACGGAAATCTGTTGTTAATTATGAACCGTGACTTTGAGCAGACTGCCTAAGCAACTTTTGAGTACTTAACATTGGGTTCTAAGCTGAAAAGGTTTACTATGGGAAATCAAAGTCGTACCGAGATCAAGTCCGTTTGTTGACATTCATTCACTCGAAAAAAATTGATGAGGTTCACTGTTGTTGTTGATCTATTTAAAAGGATTTGCGATTAGTTTATCGACGCATAGCCCCGGCAGCTCCATTCGCTACAAGTATACTCCCCAGGGTTGCACCAATGAGGCCAGTACGACGAGCCACGTGCAAATTTATGGTTGTTTTGTCGCTTTTCCTCTGGTTCAGCGTCCAGGGTTTTGTCATGCCTCATACAACCACCAGGAAAGCCATGCGTACATTGAAAGCATCGGATGATGGATGGGAAACTGACGCTACAGACAATCAAGCGGAAGACAATATGAAGCTCTTACAATCCTTGCAGGAAAAGCCCTTGTTACCCAGCCCCCCACAAAAAGAGCGTGACTTGTTCATTCCGATTTTCACGCTGGTATCAATCGCCGGATTTACAGGAGCATACGGTTACGAAATGCTGCGACTTTACTCGCGAGGTGAGTTGTATCTGCCGTTCTAAGAGGATAAAAACGTCGACAATACGCAACACTAGGACCTTTCGCGACGCTTTAGTGATTATTATTAGTTTTGCGCCTGATTTTTCAGCCAAAGCAAAACGGTTTTCAAGCCCTTTGTGCCAGGAAAGTCAAACCCTCAAACCAGAGACCCTTTCGCCATTTCCTGAGCTTCTCAGCAGACACTAAGTTAGTTATCTTGACATAAACTAAGGTCTTCCGAAACAACGTAACATTACACTTCATGTGTACCGACGACTCCTGAACTTCAGGCATCTTGCCTAAGATTCCATTCATCCCTCCAACCAGCGTCACTCAACAACATCCTCGCTACTGGCTCCGAAAGCCACGCCACAAAGGCAGCGACCCAGTTTGTTATGCCATCCTCCAAACGGGGAACGCCTTTTCCTGCAGCCGTCCGCCGTTCCCATTCGGCACGGTCCTGAAAACGCGGATCCCATTGCGCCGCGTACAAGTACGCCTCGTAACTGCCCGTATAATGATTCAGTATCAACGGAGAGGATGGCCACGGACCTTGACAGAGAGATCTTCCCAGCGGATTGTGTACTTTCAACCACTTGTCGAAAAAGTTCACTCGGCGAAAAAGAATAGTGGATGGTATGTGATTTAACTGGAGTATTCCTTTTCCAGTTTGTTGAATACGCGCATTTCGGTAACGATACCGCAACGTATCCAGATGCACTGGACGAAGCCAAGGAAAATCAATGGCTTTGTGAATAGACTGCCGTTCCGTCGACGAGTCTTCTCGCATCGGAGTGAACAAATGGCGATGAAACACCCAGCAGCTCGCATTGTGCGACCATCCCGGAACAACGTCCGATATATTCTTTTGATTGAGAAACGCGGTAATATGCCCCGGACGCGTCGTGTCGAATCCCCGAACGACTTTGGTCTGAATGCGCAAGTATTCGTCGACATCATGATGAATGACACGCGAAACGTTTTTGGCCGCCATCGCCAATGTACATTGTTGCATAAAATAAATTTGTCGATTTTCGTAAATGACCGATTCGACGGGTTTTGCCCAGAATTTTTGTCGCGCAATACCCTCCGACCAGTTCGCTGGCAAATAATCGTCTTCTTCCCATTCAACAATATCCATGACGGTGCGCCATCGATGCAGCAACTGGGTCGCGCGTTGTGTGCTTTTGGGATCGTACGCAATGATCAAAGTACGCATCGGTAACGCAAAGTAGTGATAGGCAATCCATTCCGTGATACGATGATTTTGATTCAAAACCAGTGCACAAGCACCAAAGGATTCTTGTGGAGTGTAAGGTGGAAGCTTAATTGCGTTACTTGTATGATTCGAGTGCCCTTGCCGCTTTAAAATGTCGCTTTCTTCGAAGGCAAGATGACTTGGATGGATGCCGGTGCCACGGAACGCTATAAGAGTATTCGTTCCCAATAAGAGTGACGAGACAAGCGCGATCGAAAGGCGCAAAAGGTTCAACTTTCGAAAGCCTTGCGCCCACGGTATATTGCAACTCATCCTCCCATCACCCAGCAAAAAACAAGAGCGTGAAGTGAGGGAAACATCATAGTATTGTTGTTAGAAAAAGTTTCCATTGACGATGCAACAAGATTTAAGATTTCATCCAATAAATCATCAACGCGCGGCAACAAAAGTGTGATCTTACCACGTGTCCCGAAAATCTGGGATTGTGAAATTTTTACGTCTCCCGAAAATCTGGGGGAGTGAAATTTTCACTTGTCCCGAAAATCTGGGCGCATGATCTTACCACGTGTCCCGAAAATCTGGGGGTGTGATATTTTACGTGTCCCGAAAATCTGTGAGACGCATTGAATCACGAGTGATGAGTCAGCATTGAAGATGCGGATGCTGCTGCTGCTGCTGCTGCGTGTCTGACATGACCGCGCAGGACCGCGTGCCATTTCCTTCCGAAATTCCGCCACGTGAGCGGCTCTCTCGCTTCGGTTCGAATGCTGTTCGACCGAGGCATTTTCGCATTCTCTTTCGAGAAAAAGAAAGCATACGATTGGTGTCAGTTGTTTGCTGATCCTCTCACAATCATCAGCAGTGAATCATTCTTATTCAACTGCCACGACTCTTCATTGCAGAGGATTTCGATCACAAACAACAATACATCGAACATGGAAGAACGAACACACACAATGTCGTATCGCCGGAAACGAAAGCAAAGCACCGTGCGAAGGTGCTATGTATTTGCTACGGCAGCTCTTTCGGCTACCCTTCTCTTGCAAGCAACAGTTCCTTCGTCATTTGCATTTCATCAGTCGTCATCATCATCACGCTATGCCCCCTCGGTCCACCGCTTCATGGCTCGTTCTCTCGCCAAAGAGGGTTACGACTCGTGTCAGGGCAACAAGGAGGAGTTTGAATTGCGCGTAGGACGGGCTCTCGATATATTACGCAGCGATTATCCCGACATTTTGACGAAACAACCGAATTTCAACATTTATTCGAATGATATTGAAGTTGTGGATCCTTCTGGAGTGAAAGTACACGGCATTTCGGCTTACAAAAACAGCTTTCGCATTCTCCATGCCTTGGTGCGCTTTATCTATTGCCCCGCCCGATCGAGCTTAACGTTCCGCATGTGTTTCGATAAGGCACGTCAGAACATTCGTATTCACTGGAATGCAGAAGTGATTCCTCGCGAAATCTTTGGCGGAAGTCGAACGACGTTGCACGTAGACGGAATATCCGTGTACGAAATCAGTCAAGTGACGGGGGAAATCGTGCAGCATCGCATTGAGCATTTATTGATGAACAATATGCCCATACAGCCAAAAGAAGGAGTGATTGAAGCACTCAAACAGCAACACACGGTGACTGTTCCGAGTTTTTCGCGGGATGATAGTTTGGAGCATGTATTTCGTCTTGCGGAAGGCGATTCGCTCAACATGGTGACTCCGTTTCAGCAACACGTTCGACTCTTTTCGGATCCACAGTCGTCTAGTTTGTTTGCATTTGAAGCAACGAGCGATGACAATGAAGAGAATCACGTAGTTAACGAGCAGTATCCTGGTCTCGATTGGGATGCTCTCGAAACAAAGAACAAGTCAAGAATGAAGTTCGGACTCAAAGCTTTGACACCGGAAGAGTTTTTGCAACTCCAATCGCAAGTCAAGGAAATGGACGAAAAGCAAAACAACTCGCCGCGGAAGCAGCCGCTGCCGCTGCCTCGGCCAAGAAAGAGCCGAAACCAATGAATTTTTTCGAAAAGCTCATGGGAGGAGATCTGTTAAAGGACACTTGCGAAAGCAACTTTGATTGCAATCGCCCGGAAATCTGTTGTGATTTTGGCTTTAAAAAGATGTGTTGCAGTTCCGGAGCGCTCGTGGGCTTGCAAAATATGCAACGCCGGCCGCAAATGATCCCCGTTCGCGTACCCGTGGAAGTTCCTCCCGACGTGGATCGATATTGAGAGAATGAATAATCACTTTGAACAAGCTATAGTTAGAATACGTCTGCACATTATCGTTAGATAAGTTAATACGGAGTAAGAACGTAGCGTACCCTTTAGTGGAGTGCGATATCGGTTACTTGGAGTACTTATGAATCAGTTTGCGTCTACTGCTACTCGTCTACATACACTTTACATTTTGAGAAACTAACGTCACCTAAATTAGTTATTTCTACTGCTCCTAAGGCCTCTTGACCGGTTGATTGTTGGGGCACGATCGAGGCATTTTGCCCCGACCGCGGGGAAAGACTAAAAGTCCCTCCCGGTTTGTTGAGTTGGTATAGTGGAATCGCGTAATGGAAATGTGGATCGTAATGATATGGGAATGATGTATTGGGAGTTGGGATAGTCGTACATGGAAACTTGATAAAGTAGTAACGTCAGTGATCGAGACATGAAACGTGAAAGCTTACCAAGGCATCGAGGAAACTCATGATATGGGAAATAGAGGAAAGAGATCGTTCATTGAATGTGGTGAAAAGCAGAGATGACAGGCTATGATCTTGGAGAATGAGAACGTGAAACTAGAAAGGAAACCGTCTCTTGTAATATCGCTGAAGAATTCTAATGGGCCGAATTGAAACGTAGAAAAGACTCTGCAGGATCGATGTCACTTGGAATGTATAAACTTCTTCGAATAACTAGTCGCCTGTAAAAAGTGTTCACAAGGAAGGTATTCACCGCAAACGCGCCCACAAAATATGATATAGAACTCAACAAAGAAAGCCGTCCGTGGAAAGGATCACGAGGAGGCAAAAGGAAGATCTCGGACCTACCGATCGCTGGAGAATCTTCCGCCGATCTCAACGTGTAACGCCTCGCATGACGGAGTCATCATTGGAATAGAATAGTGTGTGATAGCATGGTGCGGATGTCAATTTTCAAAACTTTCATGTCGATCAAATGCAAACAAAAACTATGAAAGACATTCTTGCGGACGCGTTTTTGGATTTTGATCAAATTGTGTCACGTAAAAAAGCTACTGGCCTCTACGTAGAAAAGGGTGTCAAGTCGGGGATGAGAATTCTTTCGGAAGTTCGCACCCTTTCGAAAAATTCTCATCTGTCGCCTTCTCAACGGACAAGGGTACTATGACTGCAAAGTGTAAATGACCTTTTTCCAAGACTGAATTTCAGTCATGAATAAAAATGCTAGCCCGATTGCCACCTACAATAACCGTTTGTTTTGCAATTTTCAGGCTACAGTCGATTTTAACACGATAATATTTTCGTCATCGTTATTTGATTACCCGCCACGATGTTTTCTCCTGGGAATGCCTTGCGAAACGTTTTGTCTCTCGTAACTACTCCACTCCGCACTATCGACTAAAGTGTTTTCCGTTTTTGCCACGACTAATTTGCAGTCACGGATCATTATTCGGCTGAGCCCGACTTCTACCTTAGCTTTTGTTTGTTCTGCATATTCTACAAGAGCTACTGCAAAGATAAACTTACCTTCAGCTTCATTTGCAATACACGTCTCGATTCTTTTTGTCGGAAAATGTTGCGATTCATTCGTTCTTTCGATTTACTATACGCCAAAGTGTTGGTTTACGGAGGCCACGACTGCACCGTTTTTCTTTCGAGCCCGATTTCTATACCCAGCTTTTGTTGGTTCTGCATGCTTGTTATGCTACAATGGCTTTTAACATATCAAAGTTACCTTTCAGCTTTATTTGTAATACACGCCTGGATTCTTTTTGGCGAAAAGCCTAGCAAAAGGTTTTCTTTCGTTTTACTATATGCCAAAGTGTTGGTTCTAGGAGGTCATGGCTGCATTACTTCACTCAGGAACCGTTTTTGTTTGAGCTAGACTAGGACGCTATAATTTAACGTGAATTCTATTTCCTCTAGCAAGAGTCAATTACGGTCGGCTGGTTTAGCAAGGTACGAGTTGGATCCTTATTTCGAAAGTCTTGCTTTTTTCTTCCCATTGTAGCCACAATAAACTAATTGTGTAGACGAACACTACCGTGACTGCATTTTGGTGATTCACGCATCAAATTTTTGATTGCGTCAGCTCGCAGAACTGCACCACCCGGCACCACCACCTCAATAACAACGATGTTCATTAATGCAATGTATACTAGACTAGACCTATAATTCACATCAAGCAGCATTTATTATCCTCTGATATCTGCAAGACATCAGCTGGTTCAGGCTGGTTGTTGCTTCTTTTGTCATTACATTTTCATCGACTCCCAACCTTTCTATACGTAGGTTCGAACGATGACGAGGCAACAAATAATACGCCGTCCCTTCGTTGTGATACCATTTCTGGTCCTATTTCTGAATCAATTACCAAACAGATGGTGGTACGCGTTTGCATTAGCTCCTAAAGAACATGTGTTTCGTTATCGAACTTTTCCTGACGACAGGAGAGCGTCCGTTCGGTTAGGCACGTCCAACAATCAACAAGACGAAGGACCGACTCGCCGTGGTGATTTAGTCAAAACATTGAATGGCGGAACCGCCATGATATTTGAAATGGCCCGACGTTCTTTTCCAGTGATCCGTCCTCCGATTCGACATTTCTGCCGCGATGGCACCCCGTTCGAGGCATTTCTCCGTACAATCCCAATTTTCGCACGCAACCTCCACCCATGGATCCTCAAGGATATGCGGGGACCATCTGGAAGAATGCACGAAAGTCGGCACAGCCGGCCATGTGGAGATATGCGTTGCGCTCGTACGATCGCATGATGATGCCTAGTAACACTACTAGTAGCAGTACAGGAAGAGTCGAACGAACAAACATCCACTACGAAGGGGCATTAGTGGCATGCTCCAAGCTGGGAGAATGGGAGAAGGCACTGGAAATCTACAACGAAGTACAACGTAAAGAAAAGAAATGGTTGGACCGAATGAGTGCAGAATCGGCTTCCCAAAGTCGACGATCCCGGAGAAAATACGAACCTACGGTTTTTATCACGGACACGATGATTATGAGCTTAATGAGGGCCTGTGTTCGCGCGGCACGGGACAAGAAGCATTTGTCGATAGTCAGTCGAAGGGAGCCCTTGGATGTGGCGGTGCAAGCGGTAAAGCAATTGCCAGACCGTATTCCATTAGTTTCGCGGCATTTGAATCCGATCGCCGCAGTGTATCAATCGTTGGGACTTTACCAGGAAGCTGCACTCTTGCTCTCTGACAATCTGACAGAAAGATCGCGCGGTCCCGAACCGGAAAATGGAGAGGATCAATTTAATGTTCATGATGTTGGAGCGAAAGACAAAGCATCGTACGCACTGTTGGTGCAAGGAGCCGTTTCTGTGGGGAACTGGACCGGTGCAGTCGAAGCATTGCAGAATATGACGGGGGCTGGCTTATATCCCGCAGAGCGACACTTAAATGCGTGGACAGAAGTGTCAGAGAGGAAAACAAAACAGCGCTCGACAAGATCACGAAAGAAAAAGAGGGAGGAGTACTGGGTGGATAGTGTGATTGCCGCACCTGATATTTGAGGAACATTAGTTCTATCTTGTAAATTAGTTTCAAATATTAGAGAGTATAAGTCAGTTTTGTGCAATAAGCGGTGAGGACAGTGCAGGCAGGTCGTTGACACTCTACGCCAGTTAGGATGCTTCCAAAGGGGCAGAAACCTTCGTCACCATAACGAAGCTTACGCACTGATGTTGGTCCGTTGGCGTCGAGTGAGCACAAGCTTGATGTTTTGTAGCACCGAATCATCATTCGCGAGCACCTTAGTCCTAAGCATTTTGTTTGTCCAACGTAGTATCCCTTTCGACACTGGTTCGACTTGCGTAGGAGCGAAACGAAAGTGGTCCAATACGACGACTCTCCAGCACAAATTTTTGTCTTGGACTGCGCTAATGACTGGCAACCTTTGATGTGAGATCGCAGAATGCCAATGACGGGACCTCCCCGGGCACCCTCAGAGGATTTTCCGGCACAAAATCGTCCCGTCCAGTGCAGTTCCCTCGTTAATGTGACAGCAAACGCCTTGTATTCATCGGTTGGTCTTTCCACTCGGACAGAAGACGGAAGATTCGTTTTTCTTTCAGCAAACTCTTGGTATGTTTGCACGAATTGACTTTCAACCGTTGATTTCCTGAGATTTTCAATGCAAATGGAACCCCCTTCCAGAACATCTTCAACGACGGTTATGATTGTACTATCGCTTTTCCCCAGTAGGTCGGACAGCCCACCAACAAAAATCCTAGTCCCTGCTTCCACCGGCCCGGAAAGAAGCACGGATCTCGCTGAATTGTCTTCTGCATCAAATTCATCCGACAAGCGTGTAGTGACCGATCCTCCCGGGTAGGGGTAATCTAGGTACCCAACTTGTTTCCCTTCTTCGCAATTCGTCGTAGAAAATAGTTGAAATTGATTCTGAGTCCTGAGCTTGTTTTCCAGCTCTTCTCCAAAATTGCTTAGAATGATTCGACTAATGAGTCCCTCGCCTGGATAGTCTGCAATTGAAATTCCATTCAACCGCTTAAAGTCACCAAAGCCGATGAGATCGTAGGCAGCATTATTGGTCGTCACTGCCACATCTTCTGGAGTATAACGTAAATCAGGAAGTCCAGTTCCACTCAAGTGATTAAAGGTAAGCCTTCCCGGCTGAAGCGGGGCATTCTCCATTTGAGTGAAAACAAGCTCGACTTTTTCAGCGACTTTCTCATCACTGTCGATCTCGAACTCGTCCTGAATACTCGTGAATGATCCTCCAAAAACTGATATCCAAAATTCGAACGGGGTCCTAGATCATTGCTGACAACAATAATTCGCCCTCGTACTTCACCCAGTGTAGGGATACTGCTTAAATTGGGCACAAACATCGCTCCATAGGTAGGATCTAGCATGTATCTATTCCATATCTGCTCGAAGCT
This sequence comes from Fistulifera solaris, assembly GCA_030295235.1. NCBI lineage: Eukaryota > Bacillariophyta > Bacillariophyceae > Naviculales > Stauroneidaceae > Fistulifera > Fistulifera solaris. The sequence continues at coordinate 773,969 of AP026127.1, read as the reverse complement.
TTGTGCGTCGTGAGAAGGCCGGAATGCACTGGATACTCGCATTATAAGGGTCTCGCCTGGGTGATCCGAAAGAAAAGCGGAAACCACTTTCAAAACATCATCAAATCGTTGATGAAGGAAGCATATGCCGTGATGAATGTTGAAATAGTTGTCCACAGGACGGCAACGGATGTCTAGATAGCGTACTCCACTTCGTAACTGATCCAAGAGGTTCCAATTCTGCGTATCGCAAAGCGGCCGCCCAATGGCGGCCGCACTATCGTGTGTACCAGGTATTGAAATTTGAGAAAGAGGAGTACTGTCATCTAGGAAAGACATCCAGTCCTCTGTCCCAGTAGAAATGAAAGTAGCCAATGGGGCATGCCGCAGAGAGATGCCGCCCATCTCTCGCTCCAAAGTCGAGAAACTTCTCAGATTATCCACGAATTCATCTTTTGTTGTCTGTAAATTTCGGAGTTGCCGGATATGTCGTTTCCCACAATGTAAACTGACGGCGAAAAACGCAATGCTAGCACTGGTTAGAGCAAATGTGATTTTCTTCGACCAGAGGGCTTGGCGACTCATGCCCGCCTTTGCTGTACCAAGCTCCTATAAATAGCCTCTTCGGTAGATCATTCTTCGACACGCCAACTGGGACAAATTGATACCAGGTACCGTAGGATGAGGACATTGACACGCGAACAAAACCTTCTTTGGCTTCGGATCGGAATGAAGTTGCAAGGGTTTGAAGTCGCTTCGGCGATATGCGGTACTCGGAGGAGTTTTGCGCATAGCCAAGAATCTCCGTTGAGCAGACGGACGCTTTTACTATAATGTAGAAAGTATACGACACGCGCCAACACGATTTCCACGCGCAGAGCAGAGAGCAGAAGCGATGGTGAAGTGTTACTATTTGCTATGAATGCACTCGCCTTATTGAATGATCCTTATTACTCCGTATTAGACTAGTATTTGACAATGATCATGTTTCTAGCAAATATTATTTGAACATAGGCTGAATTTAGGCTACGCGGGTAGAAGCGCTTGGTTAGAAAAACAGTTCTCAACAAAGATGAAATTTTGATCAAAGAGCAGTGGAAACTATGGTTGCCAAAACGCTTTTGGCAGAAAAATCTTCATCATCACAAAACGGCCAAAGTCTTTTTTTAAAGCGCAGGGGTAATACGCTCTCATCACTTGATGGCCTCAAGATGTATACAGTCCTCTTAAGGATTTTGGTGAGATCCTTTTTTGACTTTCTCTTCCGGGGAGGCTTTTGACTTTCGGCAGAGGCAAAATACTGCGCCCAAGTCTCTTCGGATACCGTGGCTACTTGAGCACGCTGTTTCGCCGACAGGCGTGCCTCCCTTGCTCGCTATACAGAGCCAGCTCGGTTTGATATCGTACCATATCGGCGTTCGCGCGCTGAGTACATTCTTCTAAGCGCTCTTTTCCGACACGTTTCCATCGTTTGCTGATTTCTTTCGCGAGATCCTCAAACCCAGTTCCGTTGGGTCGATATCGTTGCTTTCGTGTAGACGGCGATTCCGGAGGAGAAGCGGGATGAGTGCCTTCGTGTTCGGCAATGATTTTTGCGCGCTCTTCTTGGAAGAAGACGTTGTAAGCTGATAGAGGACGTTTCGGCTTGGCAAGTTTTGACTCGGAATGGTATCGCGGCGAATCACTACTTGCAGCAGATCGATTTGACGGGCTGCCAATGGCTGAGGCGGCTGACGACAAAGGGGGAGGTTTTGAATCGGAAGAAGTTTGGTGGTCGCCGCTGGTGTTTCCTTCCGTGGAGAGACTCACCCGTTTGTCGATAGCTTTTGTATCTGTAGTCAGAACCGAGCTGTAAATTGACGCCGAGTCCCTTCGCAACATGTGGTCGACGTCTCTAGTTTGGTTACGTTGGATATGGTGCTCAAGGATAGATGCTCCAGTCACACCGGAAAATGAAGCTCGATCGTGTGAATCAATTGAACTTGTTCGAGGCTCAAGCTGTTGCAATGATGCGCTGTCGCTTTTTGAAAAGTTCAGTGCCGACAAGCGATGTTGGTTAAAACGAGAGGGAACTTGTGTCATTGATGGAAATGACACAAGTTCGTGTTCAACGGCCTGTGCAACGATGGTTTGATGTCGAAGGTAGTCTTGCATACGTTTGCATTCGCGTTTCCGCGCAACGCTGTCTGCTCCCAAAGACCTTTTGTTGTCATCCGCTTGGCTCATGATTGTTGCTGCACACACACCCTCAAAGCTACATCTGTCGAGCATTCTTGATTCCTATCTTTGTTCCGGGCCAACTGATGCTTTCATGTCCTAATTTTTCCGTTTGCCTCAGATCCGGTTTTGCTGGTGATTGGTGATACGCTTCGACGAAGGTTGAAGCCAGATGTAGGATCCAAGCTTCGGACTTTTTTCAAAAAAGTCTACATAGGCGACAAAACGGTCTTTCGTAGTATCATATGACATTTTATTCGTCAGTAAACCTTTTTGGATCCCACATCGTACATCCTTCACAACCTACAACCGACAACATAAAACATCCGTTTCTTACTTTCCAGCTCCCAGTCCCAGCCAATGCAAAAACCAGACCTTCTAGCTCTAGACTAGACCCCTTAGTAGACAGAAACCGGCTTTCTTTAGCTAGGGCGGTAAAAGGCATACAGCTAAGTCGTCACGAGAAAAGATTTTTGGGTCGAGGTTAACATGGTACCGGTACCGGTACCACTCTAGACTAAGAAAGCCCACGACCGATGGCTGCAGGCTAGCATGAAGCAGGGCTAGGGCTCGATACCTCTAGTTAATCTCTGGAATGAAACAAATTGATTAAAAATTCCATTCTCGTTATGGACTGAAGTCGTTGGCACCCAAAGTCTTCATACTTGACTACCAAACTGACAGCACTCGACAGTTTCTCTTAAGAGATCGATTTCAATACATCAAAAACCGTATGAATTTGATTGCCTGCCTTCATAAAGCATGAAGCATCTGTCGGACCTTTTAGCGCAAATTCTACTGTTCTGCATTTCGATTGCTATAAGAATTACATTTACACCGAAAGAATAAAAGGGAATGGTTTCCAGAATTTGCCAGTATTTGCCCTTGAACAAGTTACGTACATCGAAGTCACGCTTTGAAAGAAAAAGTAACCCCTGGTGAGGTGTTGCGAGTAGAGAACACTCAGCTTTTGCAAGGAAGAGAAAAAGTGACATGCGACCTTGGCGTGATGTCGCCCCAACGTTTGTGTTCTTGAAAAAACAAAAAGTGATTGAAAATCGACCCCAAGCGCGAAAAGACGATGGCTACAAAGACTATAGCATTTCACAGTATGTATCCGGAACACAGAAAACTGAAAAACTGCACGCAGCTTTATACCGTGTACCGCGCCATGACGCATGACGCCTGAATGAAGACACACACCGTAAACCTTACGATCTTCGCAATACACACTCGATGGTTGCACTCGTTGGCTCGTTGGTTCGGTTGCTGCACTTTTCATGTTATCAAGCAGAGCACCGCAATAACAACCCGTCACTCAATTGCAAAATTAACGAGGGTATATCTTGTTGTTCGTCTCAGCTTACCCATGAGCGCACCATGGATAGCACATTTGTAAACCAAATCACCTGCTTGTTACGCCGTTTCGATTCTGAGCGTATCAACGAACTATCGCGAGGGCTTCACAATCATCGATGAACACCTCTTCAACCTCACTTGTCTCAGATCTTTGACTCAATTTTTACCCCGCCTTTGGTGAGCGAAGTAAACAAGTTATCAGCGTTACGAAATTCGCATCTTGCCTCGACTTACACGCTACTATCCGTCTTCTTGTTATCTTTTCCTTTCCTTGACCGCTTCCGCGGTGGCTTTTGCTTCTCTGCGTTAGCGAGATAGTTTTTCCATGTCTCTTCGGACACTGAGGCTACTTGAGCGAGCTGCTTCGCTGATAGCCTCTCTTCTCTCAGTTCATTGTACTCTGCCAGCTCTTTATGATATCTTTCCGTATCGGCTTCCGCAAGCCGGGTGCATTCGGAAAGACGCTTACTGTCGACCGCCTTCCATCTTCTGCTGATTTCTTTGGCTAAGTCTTCGAAGCCGGTTCCATTCGGTTGATAACGCTGCTTCTTGTTGGGTGACGAGTTGCCTGACAAATCCTGTTTCTCCAAGCCTTCTCTTTCTTCTATTATTTTCGCACGCTCTTCCCGGAAAAGACATTGTACGCAGACAGAGGACGCTTCGGCTTGACTGGCGTGGGTCTGGAAAGCGAACGTTCCGTAGGCTTTATCAGTGCGACTGATGACTCTTCTGCTTGGCGACTTGCTTTATTCGACTGAGCGTGATAGGATGATGTCGGTGCAGAAGACACCATATTTGCGCGCAACGCAGTGTCGATGCTCGCGACCTGCGGTGAATATACTGCGGCAGTATTAGAAGCGAGCCAATTGCCTGCATTAGAATTATTCACTGCGCTGTGATGTCGTGATGCAACTAACTGGCTATTAACTAAAGGAAACAAGTAATCGTTGAGCTGCATCGGCGTAGTCAACACCTGGTAGAATGGCATGGCGCTGCCGCGCTGCGGATGGTTTTGCTGTAGCCTATCGTCGGCTCGTTCTTCTGAACTGTCGCCGTCTGATGCATCTATTTTCTTCGCCGATCGCTTCATGTTCGTCACCGCTGCTGAAACGAGCGGACTGATTCTAAGTTCAAAGGCCTTAGGGCGCAAGGAATTAGGGAGTATGTGCTTCCATTGAGTTTTGTTGTTGCTTGTTGCCGCTGGTGCTGAGCGGACTGACAGTTCTCGCAGTTGAATGTTGACGATGAGGGCAATCAAGGGCGTCGTGCGTTCTTCCATGCTATAGGTCATGATGTCTCCGATTCCCATTAGCGAGTACACAAGAAATACCTTACAATACGTATCTTATTACATTTTTCGCCTTAGTAGTTGGGGACGGACATAATTCATAGTTCTTTCCTTCCGAAACAGAACCTATAAATGCCAATTCGAGCTTAAGTACCGAGAAACTCTGGGACTCGAAAAGCTCGGAGAAGCTTTTGATTTGTGATGCCTGACAAAAAAATCCGTTGCTGTGCATGAAAGCGACAGGAAGCGCTTTCGGCCACTTTTTCGAATAACTCCGCGCGTGATGATGTCGCTTGCACTTGTTGACTTGTGAACTCCTGTTAGTAGACTGCCTTGTTAATAACATCTAAGATCCATTTCATTGAAATAACATGACGTTTACAACATGCGTGAAAGACAGATCGCGATGCACTGCTGATCCTGTCGGTAGTAGTTGTCACTTCCTTTTTGTAAAAATCCTTCTTCGTCGCAGTAACTATTAGAGGGTACCCCATTCAGAGTTGCATTTGCAACAAGGTACCTTCAATTTAATAAAACAAAGATAACAAGCACAGCTGGTCAATGTGATGTAATCATAGCAGTGCTCCCAATCGATAACAGTCGCGAAACCTTGGTTGCTACTGATACGATTGCGGGAGAGGAAGGCAAGAGAGGCTAAGCCTATCAACTAACGACAGACAAGAGCTTAGGATCTTTGATTGTGTTGCGACGTCAACTGTTTCCGAGTTTTTTTCTTGAGAAAATGGATCCCGTCTTTATTCGAACTACAGTAGATGTCAAAACGATAAAACGACCTTAGCCTTAGACAATTAAGCTGCAAAACTACTCTAGCCGAAAAAACCTTTCGTCGATCTCCTACAGGCATTGGGAAAGGAAATCACGAAATCGGAGATAAGTAGTAAGATGTCACAGCTGCATGTATCCCGTTCCCGTAGACCGTAGACCGTAGACCTAGTCTATTGTCAACAGAAAATGGAAACGTGAAACGCATCTTGCATCTTGCATCTCGCATCTCGCAGCATTGACATATCGAATTCCAATAAGTCCGTATCACTCCCTGACCGAATCATCCCGAAATCCAGTCTTGGTCGTTGCTCAACAAAACTCGAGAAATAACAAGCGCTGATCTGAGTCACATGAACTTAGGACTCAATAATACTGTACGACAGTCGCGCTTTTTTGTTTTCACGTCACTTCAAGAATAACATAGCCTAGAGAGACTAGCGTTGCGGACGACCAGACAAAATCTTTGAGCGCGATGCGCTGACACGCGACAAAGTGAAGTTTTGCGAACACAACCAATCCATCAAATATAATTGCTTTAGAGCGAACAATCAAGAATACAAACTCACACGCAACTGAAAGATGAGTGGTCTCTGAGAATGATCGAAATGAGTGTTCAAGCCAAACAAGCACTGAGTGTTCCGTACAGATCGTACCCGATCTTTGTAAATGCGCCTTGCGCTCTTATACTGCTTGTCTTGTAACGGCATGATTCATCGATTTGATTCTTACTTTGGGCAAGCTCAAATGTATGTATTGCGTAGCCGGGAAATTGAGGGAACAATTGACGAGAAAGAAATTCTGATAGAGCCTTTTTGAGTCATACTTTCTCAATGGCTCGTTCTTAGGCTCAAGTCCATTCTTGATCCTCTGACTACTTGTCTCAATGCAGTTCGGCCAATAACTGCCTCATATTCAATGACCATGGCTGTATTGCGGACCATATGCTAACAATTTTTCCGTTATCCGCGCTTGTTTTCCTTTAACAATGGAGTGGTCGGTGAAAGCAACGCTTTGGTGTGTAAGTTAGATTCCATCTTTGAAGAGGTTTATGATTTGAAGTTGTTCCATCTTTCTGTGGGGAGTGTCACAATATGGATCGGCCTTAGCATCATTCGCCGCTGTCTGTGATTCCGAAGCTAATCTTGTGCTGGAATCAAATGGGTGTTATTGACATGCGATGATCGTTCGAAAAGTGCCAGTTATCGGTCTCAAAGTGTGCAGAGACCACGACGCGCCAATGCTGTTGTACTAGCGTTGTCTGGCTTCTTACTAGGTCAACGAAGGCTGTGATTTCATCATCCGTAATCAAATGTGTCGAATGAGCTGTTGCAGCTGTCACCATAGACTTCTCGTTGAAACCAAAATGTTGACACGGAGATTGCCTGTGCCGTTGCTTCCTATGCATTAACAGATTGAATTTTAAAGATGACGTTCGGTCAGCATCATCTATTGACGCACATGGTCCCAACAACAAGTGCGTCCAAGCCGCAAAATCACTATTGCTTATCTTGATCCCTCTTCCCGTCTCTAATCTTCAATCGACACATTCATGGTTCATGCCTCGTTTCATTGCTCTGCACTCGGCAGTTACAGGTACCAGGTACCAGGTACAATCGCATTGTGAAGGCTCATTCCTCGCGAGCTCAAATCTCAACGCCAGCCATTTTCAAACCATTTTTTGAATTGCCCACTTTTCCATCAAGTGTCATTGCCATGTTCATGTGTCATGTCCAAGGGCGGAAACTTTCAGAATCAGCGTACACCATACGGAATACTCCAGTAATTTACTCTTTTGTTCGATGTCACTGGTACTTCTTGCTTTCATCTTATTACTGTTTACCTTATACATCGTGATTTCAATTTGCTCATAAAGTGTACGATTATGTCTCAAAGTCAAAAGTCATTACTACTCATTACTCGTAGCTCGTAGCTCGTAGACCTTGTAGTCGTTAGTCGTAAACGAAGCGGAGAACAAAAACGAAAAGACTGCTTCTGAGTCACACTATGTATTCGATAAACGGAGGTCATAAGTCATAATGCGGGCATGTAAGAATGCGGGCTCAAATGGTCATTTTGTTGCTGTTCAATGTTCATGTTCATTACTCACTCTCACTCCACACTCCACACTCCACTTCGTTGTTGTTATCGTCTGGCGTGTTGAGGGTTGCGACTTGCGACAAGTTCACTTGTTGTCGCAAAAAGGAAAATAGAATCACATTCGAACACTGGATGGACTACCTCGACAATGAACCGTGGGTTTAACGCCCTGGAATCAAAAGGCAAAATGTCACCATCTCTTAATACGATGGAACGGCGAGCCATAGATCAGGGGTAGCGCTGGCCTCTACTGAGATGCACGTGTCACAACGAAAATGTGGCAGAGGAATGAGAACGTGTTTGCTCATCGCCCAATGTAACGACGACTTGGCGAGAACGTTTCTTGGTGTCACGACACTCCCGACTTCTGTTGTGCATTTGACGACTCCTTCTTGCAAAACCGAGTAGATGCTCAGTGCATTTGAGCACACGACTAGTTTCATGCCTAACTCGACAAGTACCTTTCAGCGTCTCAGTTCCGAGAGTGTTCTTTGGCGATCCAGAGCTTTCTTTGATCAGACTATTGTCATGTCGGCCGCCGTCAAGAAAAGCAAAAAGACCTGAAAAGCAACGAATAAACGAGAAAGCATGGGAAACATAAAGATTATGACTCTGGGTGTTTCAACGATGGGTGTTTCATTTGGGATGTTTGTTCGATTGTGAAACGATGGAAAATCATGCGGAAGTACCGATTGTCTTCGTTCTTGATAACCAAAACAAAGGACACAGTTGAGTGTTTTGCAACAGTTTGAATTGATGTTGCGAAAATGGCTCCAAGAATGGTGTGATTGCTGGTGCGGTTTGCGAGGACAACGACACATAATTAAAGGTGAATTGAGTCAATGACAACGATAGCCGAAACTAGAACGACAGTTTGACAGTCTTTCGGACGACTGGTTTTTTTGGCATGGAGGTCTTTGCTCGTATGATCCTTTATTGATGCTGCTGCTCGTCAGTTGGATAGAAGAAGGCATGGATAATTCTACACCGGTCAAGGAACCCTTATTCTCGCGCTTCGAACAATGGATTGTAAAGAAAAATCTCTAGCACTAAGCGCCAAATCTCTTACAATGACACAGACGATCACGGACTTGGCCAAGAAGCAGCAGTTTTTGTTGAACACAAGAAAGTATGAACATGCCCTCTTTTTGCGCTCGGCCATTAGCTGAATACAATGCCGTACCTGGTAAACGACAAAGGTTCGCCGCGCGTAGATCGCGAGAATGAGCACTCGTGTCTAAATTCTCGATCTGCGCTTCGCGTGAATGAATCATCATTCTAAAACTGTGCGCGGCGAGTTTTGCTTCAAATCCAAACCGTTTCTGGTCAAGAATGAAGGTCGACGCTGACGAAAACAAAAACATCATTATAGTGAAAGAAACATTAAGAGTACTTGAACGGGAACGTGCAACTCGCGTTTTTGTCCAGCCTTTTCATCAATCGTTGTTCTGTGTTGAAACCTGTTGACAAAGTTGTCTGGAGAGAGTTGCGAACATTACTTTCTTTTACGTTTCCGGCTACGCGGAGGCTTTTGTTTTTCTGCTTCCGCGATATAGCGCTTCCACGCTTCTTCCGATACAGATGCCACTTGAGCTTGTTGCATCGCAGATAGTCTGGCCTCTCTTTGCTCCGTATACGCAGCTAGCTCTTTTTGGTATCGTACCTCCGCGAGTTGCGAACATTTGTCAAGACGTTTCTTGTCGATGCTCTTCCATCTCTTGCTAATCTCCTTCGCTAGATCTTCGAAACCGGTCCCGTTCGGTTGGTAGCGCTGCTTCGACGAGTCTAATGGAGCATCTTTATTGTTTTGGAGCTCCCTCTCTTTCACGATCCTGGCACGCTCTTCTTGAAAGAAAACATTGTATGCGGATAACGGACGCTTTGGCTTGCTAAGTAATGAACTAGAGGGCGTTTGTTGCGTGGATTCTTCAGCCGGTATCTGTGGTTGACTGTCGATTGCGACTGGCGGTATGAATGGCGGGGCCGAAGAGAAGGAAGCTGAATGTTGCGACAGTTCATCGCTTCTTACGAGATCGGATATCTGGTTACGATGCATTCGAAAGAGACCGGGATCATGTAGCTCATGCATAGATGCCGCAATTTCGCTTACAAAGGGATATTGTGGTTGCAAGGCAAACATTTGCGAGTGAAGGATAGATCCGGCCAATTGTGCTTCGATCAGTTGTGTTAAAAGTGGATCTCGGAGATTGTACGATGCTACGGATGAAATAGGATGAATTAGGTGATCATAAAGCTGTAAGGGTGCGTTCATGGTATAGCCGAGAGGCAATTGATTGGCGAGGGAATAAGCATAAGCAGCTTGTGGAGGACCTTGATGTTCCGGGCCTCCGTTTCGCCGCTTGATGCGGTCGCTGTCTGCCAGCAGTTTTCTGTCATTCGGCTGGCTCATGATGTTCAGCACCGTTTATTAGAATCAAGTGCAACTCACTAGACCAGAATATTCATCGTTATCTTATCCAATAACTGATAACGCTGCTATCACCGATGCGCACGTTGCCGTTTCACTGGATCCTTCGGCACGCGAATTTTTTGTGTCTCGATAAAGGGAAACAGAGGCGCCGAGTCAAAGATGCTTTCTGACGATGAAGGGAGAAGAAAGTGAGAGCTGAATTCTGAATCAACCTAATAATCTTATGACAGTGTGGTCCCCAGTAAAACCTAGTTTCTTCCTAACCGGTTTTCAAAATCTACTTTAGAAAACCAGCATAATCTCTCCCTGTTTATCCCCAATCCCTATGGGAAATGATTGGAAGGTTAGTAACCTAAAGTGTTTATGGCGATAATCAATCGCTTGCCACGGCCATCATCGCTTTTTCATCAGACATGGCAGTCGACATCCAAAAAATTGACTGCAATACTCGTATTTTTTTATAGAAAAAGATGCAACGCCTCAAATGTGTTCGAACGTTTCACGTAGCGCTCGTAGGGGAATTTATCGACAGAGGGGGTACCCGGATATTGGGAACTTAATCGCACCATTATTTTGGCCTTCTGTGCACAAATACCATCATCGCTTTTTCTGACATGGATATTTCGGGCTGATAAATGATAATTGACATCAATAATTGGTTTCAATCCGGAAAACTATGAACGATGCATTGCTTCAAAATCTTACGTAGATTTCACGTAGCTCTCGTGAGGAAATTTATCGACTGAGGGGGCACCCGGATATTTGGAAGGTTAGATTCATTCAGGCGGATCGCGGGTCTCGCGCATCGTCCAATACCAGGTAACTCGTCAGTCGTCATCGTCATCGGCATGTACCGTACCGGGTCGTGTATTTACTACCTTAGCTTCTCCGTTTCACATCAGTTACATCCTCTATCACCCATGGCCTCCCGGACTTTTCATAATGGAATATTACATCGAGGGATGGCCCTTCCCACTCTGGCCTTGTCGACGACGGCAGGCGGCCACTTGATGTGCACAACTGAAGGCGAATGGGCAACGAAGAAACATAATCTGTCGCCCTGGATTCCGATTCGTATTTTCCGACCGAATGAAGATCTCGAGATAGCCTTTGACGTTCGGACTAGGACACCCGTCTATGTCATGGAACGCCTCACCATCACGGACGAAACAGCAAACGGAGATCATCGCCGGCAACGTTTTTACGAAGAAAAGTCACTCCGTGAATGGTTTCGTTCTCGCAATTCGCATTATCACTTATCAGGATACGACCGAGGGCACATGGCACCAGCGGCGGACTTTCAAGACAATCAATCAGACACTTACAATCTCATCAATGTTGCCCCACAATCATCCGATATGAATCGAGGGGTTTGGGCCGGGCTGGAAAAGTGGACACGAGGAGTGGCACGAAGAGCGAAACAACAACACTGCGAAACCTACGTCGTGACGGGGCCCCTCTGGCTCCCTCGACGAAAACTCGAAGACAAGCTATTTGAATACCAGTACAAAGGATTGGGAAATCCGCCATCATTAGTATCTGTTCCGACTCATTTGTTTAAAGTCGTGGTAGTAGTAGACCCGAACCAAACAAAGAGAACTAACGCTATCCGTGAATTCGCCTGTTTCGTGGTTCCGAACGAAAAGCTTCCCGAGAAAAGCGAGTATCAGGATTACTTAGTTCGGTGGACTGACTTGGAAGCCGTCACTGGTCTTACGCTATTCCCAGGGCTGATAGATGAATCCTGGAGAAACCAGGCCGATAGGGCAACAGAAACATTGAAAGCGCGACAAAAGGGTCCCTTAGTTTTGCTCACAGACGAATACAACACCCAGTCCTCCAGCATCTTTAAAAGGACAAAAGTTGAGATCATGCATCTGTGTCGGGACGGACGTTGTTCACGTTCATCGAAGCAAAAGATGCCATCTCGTAACTAGAGGGATAACATAAGCTCGAGACTGCAGCCAGCTTTCTCTTCATTTATGCCGCTTGCCTGATCGATTCGCCTACTGCATTTCCAGCCACGTATCCCGTCCCCCATGCATTCAGGAAATTAAAGCCACCCGTCACTCCATCCACATTGATGACTTCACCGCAAAGAAACAAGCCAGGACACACTTTACTTTCCATTCGTGTCATATCAATTTCCTTGAGCGGAACACCTCCTGCTGTTACAAATTCTTCCTTAAAGGTTCCCTTATTGGTCATCGTAATAGGACATTCCGCCACTTGCATTGCCAGTTGCCGAACAACCTTTTTTGAAACACCGCCCCAGACTGCCGCTTCGTCAACACCCGCCGCTTGCACCAATGCACTCCACAGACGTCGTGGAATGGCGGTTGTCACGGTCCCCGTCACCGGATCGGCTCGAATTAATGGACACACCGTCGAAATGGTCTTTCTCGGATTTGACGTCGTCATAGACCACAACTGATCGAAAATATCCTCTACGCTCGATCCAAACGAGGGTGCCCAGTGTATTTTTAGAGTTCCTTTGTAGGAATGCTCCGCCAAAGTTCTCGCCCCAAACGCACTGACCCGCAAGGCGGCTGGTCCGGATAATCCGTAGTGCGTAATGAGCAACGGCCCTTCTTGTTCGTGCAATACTTTTTTCCGCACCGGTTCCGTGTTCGGTGGCCAGTACGAGACCCGACCCAGCGGCACCGAAACACCCGACAATCCATGCAAAACACCCCCTGGACGAACGGCCTCATCGGCATTCAACGTGAACAATGACGGTACCGTCTTGACGAGTGAATGCCCCACAGACTCGGCCAACTGATAACCCAGGGGCATCGAGCCAGTAGCTAAGATCACAGCGTCATAGCATTCGCTTACTACTCCGTCATCCGATACACTCTTGTCGACAACAGAAACAAAGAATGGTTGATCGTTGTTGGGTTTGTGCAATGTTTGAACTCGACAACGCGTCCGTATCTTCACACGCGCTTGCGCCGCCGCCTGTAACAAGGCATCCATGACCGTTTGTGACGAGTCCGTGACCGGGAACATGCGACCGTCAGCTTCTGTTTTTAAAGCAACACCGTGCTGTTCAAACCACGCCCGACATTCTTCCGGACGGAATCGTTTTTGAAACAATCCTTGCAATTCGCGTTGTCCTCGGGGATACTGTTGCAACAAATCGGGGACCGGCCGACTCGCATTGTGCATGACATTACAGCGTCCACCACCGGAGATTTGAACCTTTGTAAGTGTCTTGGCCGCGGCTTCCAGGACGGTGACGTTGTGGCCGTTTTGCGCGGCCGCGATCGCCGCGAAAATGCCGCTGGCTCCTCCTCCGATGACGGCGATGCGCGAGGATGTCGTTGCGAGAGCTTCTGTAGTTGTTGCATAATATCGCAGTGCTATGAGATTCATGAGAAGAAGGAAAAGAGAATGAGTTGTCATGACACTTTTTTGAAACTAAATTTATGCTTTTCAGAATAGTTTGATGCCATTATTTTATCGTTGTGAAGAATAAACGTTTTTGGAGAGGTGGGATTTTTTCGTGGTCGCTCGCGCCTATGCGCGCCTCATCGGCACTCAATATATTACGTACGATGGACGGACTCCGCCTATCATGCGCATCGCATTATTTATTTTTTTGTTGACATAGATCAACATCAACAACAATACCTTAGCTTATTCTCCACTAAGAATCGCTTTCGTTTCGTTTGTTTTAAAAGATATTATCAACTACTCAACAATGAACGCCTCGCGATTCTCCTCTCTCTTACGGCAATCTTTGCAATGCACGGGACGTCGAGTCATCCCCCGTCCGTCGACACTTCCTGCAATGGATACCGTAGCTTCGTCGTGGCGTTACAAACACTCGGGTGCGAAAATGGGGCAACATTTGGAGCGTTTAGATGAACTGGCGCACGAACAAAGTCAGAAAAAAAGCACAAGAGCGTCGTCAAAAGAAGAAGGCACGCAAAGCGGAGACGACGAGCGAGGCAGCCGCTGTTGAGCAACCCGAGGAAGAGCTATATCAAGAAGAAGAGGAGCAACTAGCAGAAGAAGAACAAAATTTTCTCCCCGATCCGAAACAAACGAAACTCAAAATGAAGCAAATTGTGCAACGTTTTATCGATTCGCTCAAAAACATGCGCGGCGCCGAGCCGACCGTCGCGCTCTTTGACAACGTCCAGGTGGAAGCGTACGGTGCTCGCACTTCATTGCAATCGGTCGCACAAGTCGTGTTGGTGTCACCCACGTTGGCGACAGCTACTTGCTTTGATCCGTCCCTGGCCAAGGCGGTACGCACGGCCGTCGCACAACAACTCAATCTCAATCCCTCCGCGGAAGATGGCGTCGTAAACATTCCCCTTCCTCGTATCTCGTTAGAAAGTCGTCAAAAGATTGCCATGACACTGGCGAAACGTGCCGAATCATATCGTCAAGGCATTCGACAAGTGCGACGCAAGGCGATGGATGTCACGAAGAAAGGCGTCGCGGGGAAATTGGAGCATGTGTCGAAGGATGATGCGTTCCGAGTGCAACAAGAAGTCGAGGCGGCAACCGAAGAGGCGATTCATGAGCTCAATCGTGCAGCCGAAGAGAAACATAATAGTATCATGGCGGTAGAATAATTTTTCGATTAAAGTCTTCGCCGACGGCTGAATGATTGTAGTTACTCTGCACCTGGTTGTATTGATCCGTGTTGCACGATCAACAAGCTCCAAGCGCTTTATTCATGATGCAATTATCGTTCGTACCAGTTCCATTGTCACTTTATTTTTTTACGGCAAAAAACGGTTCCGATGGTGCTCATCCTCTGCAGCTTTCGCTCTATTGTGTAGTCCGTATCTCGCCACGACTGCAATTATTAGTCACGAGTATCAGATCTCTCGTCGCGCTTGCAGCGGAACGCAGTAACATTATTATTTGTTTCAATTATTATCCATGTTCGCTTCTTTATTTTGAAATTGATAATTTATAAATGTTATCATGTATTGAGATATGAAAATCAAGTATGCAAATCACTAAAGGACTGCGAAATTGCCCGCTTAAAGAATTAGATGGGCCTGTATCCGCAGTCTCGCATGTCGAAAAGCTCCGCGACGTTGCTCGGTAGAAGGAAAGCGTCCGTAAAATGATCAGTATTCAGGTCGCTGTCTAGCTGTTCATCGGTTCCACGATCCTTCAAAGTGACGCGGAAGCCGGTAGGAGGATTCAAAACTCGAATTCGAATGGAAGTGCTCTGCGGAACTTTGGTGAAACGAACCCGTCCGTCGGAACCTGTGGTGAGGATCTGGTGTGCGGTCCCGTTGTTTCCTTGTTCGGGAAGAGGAAGACGGGACGTGGCGTTCACAAGCTGTACGCGGATACCTTCAAAGCCTTCTTCGTTCTCATCCTGAATGCCATCGCCGTCCGTATCTCTCCAAACACGGACCACCACTGTCTTGGGCATGCGGAAACCGAGGTCCATTTGACCGATAGCTCCGACGCCCCTAAAGTTGTTCATATCGAAAGAGTCGGTCACTAAATCAGTTCCCATATCCGAGTCGGCCTGGTCATCTGTACCGCGGTTTCGATGCGTCGGCACGGAACCAGGAGGGGCATTCATGACTTTGATGCGTACAACTTCGGTACGAGGAACGCCTACAAACGTCGCGAAACCCTTTTCATCCGTGAATTTGACCAAGTGAGCATTGCTACCGCCTCCAATATTCGGCAAGGGAGTGATTTTATCATTTAAGACCATTCCCAACTCGACGCCTTGGATTCCTCTGTCGTTCGAGGGAGAACATGCACCACAATTAGATCCGAAATCGAAAGAATGTGCCTTTAACAAACAACAACAACAAAATGAACTTACGGTTCACCATCGTCTTGAATTCCGTCTCCGTCCAAGTCATCCCATACATGAACGACCATGTCAGCCGGCATTTGGAATCCAAGGTCCAACTGTAATGCAAGAAGGGCGAAAGATTAGTACGTGGGACGACAACTTAGAAAGACCTTTAGTAAACAACGAAACCATTCAACAATCACCTACCATGCCGAGAGCCCCAGCGCCACGGAAGGAAGCCATTTGAAAGGAATCACTGTACATGTCGCCGTTTAGGTCACTGTCCAGCATCTCATCGCCACCTTGGTTTTTGGATGTCGGTTTGGCTCCAGGTGGCGGAGCAACCACCATGGCTCGGATAGTCTCGGACTTAGGAACTTTTAAGAAACGGGCAACTCCGTCCGGGCCCGTGGTTATTTCTTGGTGCGCCGTTCCTCCTTCGATGGGGGCAATCTCAGTTCTGTCGGATTTCACGAGCTTAAGCACAACGTTCGGCAGACCTGGCTCGCCAGTATCTTGGATACCGTTCGAGTTCATATCATCCCACACGTGAATCTCAAGTGTTTCAGGCATTCGATAGCCCAAATCAACCGATCCGTAAACACCCCCATTAAAATTGCGCAAATCGAATGAATCGCTGAATGAGTCGCTGTTTAGATCCGAGTCGTTATTGCTGTCGCCTCCGATTCTTTTCGATGTTTCGATAGCCCCGGGAGGCCGGTTGACGACTTTCACACGCAAAGTGATGCCCTTGGGGACCATCGTAAACTGAGCGATGCCGTTGGCGTCAGTTGTCAACACTTCGTGAGCATTGCCCTCGGGTTGCGCGGGCAGATCCTGTCGAGCGTCGTTCACAAGACGAAGTTCAACGCCTTCTATTCCAACCTCGCCTTCGTCTTGCACGCCGTTCTCATTAGCGTCGTCCCACACTCGTACCTCGACGATGTCGGGCATTTTATAGCCAAGATCAATCTGGAACACAAATAGTTAGCACGCAATGATCATTGTGGGTTCATCTACCACTAAATGCAACATCGGAACAAAGTCTTACCTCACTAAATTCGGAACCAACCAATCTGAATGAGTCACTGAGACCGTTACTATTGAGATCGGAATCTGTGGATTCATTGCCTCCGCCCTTTGATGTAGGAATAGCTCCTGGAGGGCTGTTTACGACGCGGCACCGGATGTTAACATTTTGAGGGACACCAGTAAAGACAACATAGCCATTCTTGTCAGTGACCTGGGATTCGTGCGCGTTTCCTCCTGTGCTTCCAAGCGGCGCAGACGTTTCGGCATTGACGAGCTGCAACGTTGCCCCTGGGATTCCCACTTCATTCTCGTCTTGTATCCCATCTCCGTCGGCATCATCCCAAACGCTGCAAACAATGGAGACTGAGTGAAAAGGCCTAAATCAACGAGGCATATGAGCACTAAGTTTACATACCGCACGATCACTGAGCCAGGCATGGAGATGCCGATATCCCTTGCTGTAAACGCTCCTCCTCCAGAAAGACGGAAAGAATCCGTTGTCAGATCACTGTTCAGATCGGAGTCAACCGTCTCATTACCCCTGTTGATCAGTGTCGGTACTGCGCCTGCTGGCATTTGCACGACTTTGACACGGAGATCGACATTCATGGGCACCATAGTGAACGTAACGATCCCGTCGGTATCAGAATTTACTACCATATGTGCAGTTCCACCGTCTCCGACACCAGCCAGAGTTGTAACTTTATCGGAGAGAACAAGTTGGAGAGGGATGTTGGGCAGACCTTTTTCGCCCACGTCTTGGATTCCGTTTCGGTTAACATCATCCCACACACTACCAAGTGGCAAAAGAGTATGTCTGTGAGTCAATCGTCAGCAATTCAGTAGGCAAAAGGCTACTAGTGCACTTACAAAACAGTGACGCTGTCAGGCATTCGGTAACCAATGTCCGTCTAAGATGGAAAAATTGTTAGGAAGTGCACGCAATTGTGGTTACCGCAGCTAAGTTTCCTTTCTTACCTCTGAATAGACACCAGAGCCAGCTCCGACGGAAAAAGTATCAGTGTATCCGTTTGTATTCAAATCAGAATCCGTGTGCTTGTCACCTTTGTCTTTGTGCGTTGGGATTGCTCCGTCGGGCTTTTTGGTAACTTGCACGCGCATGTGCATGTTCTGAGGCACACTCTGAAATCGAACCAATCCATTTTCGTCGGTAACATGTTCCTCATGAGCGTTCCCTCCGACATCGGCGATATCTGAGTAGTTGGATTGAACCAATCGAAGATGGACGCCCTTGATGCCAACTTCTCCATCGTCTTGGATACCATTGGCATTTGCGTCATTGAAAACACGAACCTCAACATCACGAGGAAGTCTGTATCCCAACATGGTGTCAGTGTATTTTGTTCCTATTTGCTTGAAGATATCGGACATTCCGTCACTGCGAAGATTGGAGTCAATTTTTCGGTCCGCACCTGAGGGCGTCTTTACGGTGGGAATTGCTCCACGTGGTGCTTCTACAACAACAACTCTTAGATTTTTCCCCTTGGGCATGGCTTGAAAAGTAACAATTCCATCGGCATTGGTAATACGATCATCTGAAATCTTAATTCGCTGAACGCCGTGTTGGTTGATTTCTTCCATGATGGCAAGTTTCACACCTTCAACGCCCACTTCGTCAGTGTCCAGCACACCGTTGCCATTCATATCATGAAATACCTTTACTTCAATATCACCGGGTACAAGGCGGCACTGTTTTCCCGTATTTCCATGTAAGTCGGTGACTTCAATGCATTGTGTTGGGCCATCGTTACTTTCGCAACAAGGGATATGTTGACAGCTTGAGCCAAGTTTTGCGCACTGGGGAAGTCGCTTGCACACGTTACGGCCATCTGTCTCCCTTATACAATGCAAGCCGTCACAGCATGGAGTCACAGAACAATCCTTCCATTGGTCTCGCCAACAACCAGGCTGATCTCTGCACTGTTTAGCACCATTGGAGAGAGTGGTGCATTTCAAGCTTCCACAGCAACCAACTAAGCTGCAGTCATCGAGATTCTTCATGCAGGTAGGTAGTTTGCGACACTGTTTCACACCTTTGACTGTGTTGTTGAGACAGATAGTTCCGTCACAGCAATCGCTATCGGATCCACAACTCATCCATTCCTCTTGGCAAAGTAATTCTTTGCGGCATTGCATGCTGCCGTCGTTTAATTCGACGCAAGTCATATCTCCGCAGCATCCTAGTCTGGCGCAGTTTCCAAACTCGGGAGAGCACTGCGTCGTCGCAACAAATTTTTTATGAGAGCTAGTTGATCTGGGAATGAACGAGTTGAAACAATGTGCCTGACAGTAACTTACCGTCATGTCGCCGCCACAAAACTTTCCTGCGTTCCCTCCATAATCCACACACTGAACGTTGCCACAGCATGACGATTCATCGCATTCTCCTCCTGTAGGATTGCAAGTCTGAGCAGCTTCCAAGCGAGCAAGTCGCAGCATACGGGCGTCTTCGACATCTCCGTTTCGCACATCCATTATGCATGCCCTGGTAAATAGTTGGTGTAAGATAAGTTAAGGAATATGTGGCACCAACATGACAAATACTTACAAGTCTGATCCGCATGCATCGACAACCCACTGGGGAACTTCGGTTATGAATTGATCAAGAGTCTCACCATACGGGAGGTCGCAACGATTGTATCGGTCGAAGTCCATGCCAGGTTCAGCGTAGGTAAAGAGACTTAGCTCTGGGTCTCGAAGACAAAGTGCTGCGCACAAAAGTCGTAACCAGCCTTCCTCATGCTGTCGGCTCGCGACAATGGGGCAAAGATTTCCCCAGACAATGTCGTCCAATCATCAGCCGCGTTTCCGTTTGGCGTCCCAAGAACTCCATATGTGACGTCAGTGAGGGGCATTTTCAGACTGATATCCATACGGCACCTGGTGTAGTTGATCGTTGTCTCCATGCCTGTGGCTTTGTAAGTAACAGTTATCCTGGACTTAGCGATCTTGACAACAACCTTCTGATCCTCATAGCCTTGAAACAGATCCTTCTGCACCCTATCGACAAAAAAGAGGAGAGTGCATTCGTCCATTTTGTTTCCTACCGTCTCGGGCAATGAGGCTATCGAAATCTCGATTAGCGGAGTGTCACCTTCGTCCTGAATGGCAACGCCTGTTCCAACGCTTATCGCTTTCCTGTTTGACATGTGCTTGTATCTCGCTTGCACTTCACGTCTGGTTACCAACGACTTTGCCAAAATAACTTCGCCCTCCGCCCTGGCGGATTGAAGGCTTGTGTGAGCTCAGGTATATGATGTGTTTCGCATACAATGATTATAACTTACTGGCAATCATATTTATAGCCGTCAAACGTGGTAATATGCGGATCACCGGAGGTGATTGCCCCCTTGAATTCTACTTTGGTGCCAGGAGGAGGATGAGTCGTGACGAGATTCGAATTTCGCGGAGCCCCTGTTGGAGATGCGGTAGCTGCTACCAGCGATGCCTCGACAAGCTCGAGGGTTCGCGTTCCAATTTGTTCCTCGTCGCATTCCATATTTCCACTCTCTCGGATAACGCACTTCAATCCAGAGCAGCAAGAGACGTCGCCGTTACATTGTTGCCATCTCGTTAAACAGACCGGCGGTTCAGTGCACTTCTTAAAGAACCCGAATCCGATGCACGAAAGACCTTGGCAGCAACCGCCTTCTTCCGTTGTGCAGATCTCGTTCTCGGCGAAGCACGATGGTTCTTCTTCGGGTTCTGGTGCTGGTGCTGTAGTATTGCGGCATTCAGAAGGAAGACTGTTTGCGCTCCCATGAGCAGCGAGATTGAGCAAGAAGATCGTTGCAACTACTGATGTTATTCCTTTCATTTTTCGTATTGATCAGAGCACAAGGCAAACAGCAGATCGTTTTTCAATTTGATGTGAATCGCACCTCTGCTAACAAAGACCAATTTTTAGCAAAAAGTGAATAAAAGGGTGAACGCTGGATGCCGACGAGAGATTCAAAAGCCGGAAGCGAAAGAGCGTTTAGCTCTCAGTCGCAGGCAAAAATGTTCGATGTTGGACGCTGACCGCTGACCGCTGAATCATAGTTCTGTACAGTTAAGTATGGCGATCTCTCTGACCGTTTCTAGAGGAGTTAATAGTCATAAAGTTCGCTGGTTAAGGTGGCTATAATGAATGTAGAGTAAGGAGGATGCCAAAAGCCAGAAGTTAATGGCTAATGTAAAAGGCTGGCCTACTGCATAAGACTACAAAAACTATGACACCTGACGATTCCTTATTCTTATTTTCTTCAATATTTCTCGATTCCCCGTTCTTTAATGGTCATGCAACGTTGCAGCTTGAAGCTACCGCGCTTGGGCCTTTGGCATAAAATGTAGTGACTATTCACAGTGATCAGTTGATGCTACAACCATTTTTAGAGTCAAAGCTACAGACCCAACGAGTAACCAGTGATCAATGACTCACGAATGTTATTGTTCTATTATGTTCACTGGTTATTCGAAGGGTAGGTTTTACGACCAGCCACGAGCCACGAACCGATTCATTGTCAATCATTAATCACCAATCCGAGCTCCGGAACTTTGGAGAGCAATAAAGAAAGGTCGGATTGAGGATCGAGGATCCCAAATCCCAAATCAAGAATGAATCCTGCTTTATACACAAGTCTTTCAGTCAAAATGCAAAGTCTCTGTCCTCTTTGCGCACCTCGCTCGCTCATCCAATATTTACAGAATGAGGCCGCTTTTGGAAGCGACACCAGGCCAAGAAAGTATAGCTAGACCCGCCGCCACAATGTAGATGTAATTGCTCGTCAATAGTTTTTAGTTTCTAATTCTTGAATGACAAGGGCAACAGATTGAAAACCGCTATCTTTGTTATTATTCAAAGAGCCATGCAGAGCAGAAAACAGCCAGTAATTATTTATGAAATGTTTGTGTTTATGATTTTACCAGTAATCCCTCTAGACTACCGGGACTTTACCAGGTACATTATTATTTAGAGTAAGGTAAAGGAGACCAGGACTCGATACCAGTGTGAATCACGAATAAACGTCACGACGCGACGGTGTGCTCGCAACACGCTCGACCTCGCTTTTCGCGCTCGTCTCATTCTCGATGACCGCATGACCCAATACTCGTCGAACAAAAATGAAACGCAAATGCAGCAACGAATTAATCAGCGTGCTACTTTACCCATGACAGCACAAGATGCGAGTGCAGCAACCTCACGGCGTGTCGGTGAACGTCGGCAACGACGACGCAGCTCCGATGCACGACGACGCCTCAAATGGATCGGGCTGCTTTTCGCATTAGCTCTGACTGTCGCTGTGTTGCATCGAATGCTAAGTAGTCGCACTGCAGTAGTCGAGACATATTCCAGTGCCCTTTTATACGAGAATGCCCAACCACTGGATCAATTTTCATCTCTGCAGTATGCTCTGCAAAATTCTAAAATTGTCCTTCTCTACTTCGCTGCATCGTGGTGTCCGATGTCAACTCCTGTCACGAAAATGATTGACGAGAAACTCGGTGATTTACTACTACCTCCGCCAAATGGCGACAGTTCGGCTCTGGAACAATTCCACGACCTATCGTTGGTCTTTGTATCTTCCGATCGCAACGACGCCGAGATGCAACAATACATTCGCCGAAATTGGATGACCGTCCCGTTCGATTCCCCAGACCGCAACAATATTAAGCGACACTTCGAAACGTGTGCGAAGAAAGAAATGTCGGCGTTGAAAATTGCACGCAAACGAGAGATTCCGACTTTGATTGTGTTAGCGGGACACTCACGGCAAGTCCTAACGTACGCTGGTGTGGATGAATTAAGGGAAAAGGGGGAACAGGTGGTCGATCATTGGATGCAACTGTTGAAAATGAGTGATGCCATGAAGTCCAAGTATAGCTAGGAAGAGTGCTGTCGAAAATTACCAACGATTGACCAGCCTCACGCATTTTGCTTTCTGGTCGTATCTCACGACAAGATGTTCTCGTTTTACGGCTTGCTGAAATACCGATAGACCACCCTCTAAGATCTGATGATACCATAAATACTCCGCTTCATTCGAATTCCTGTATTTTCCGAGGCTAATATGTCGGATGATCGAGATGCGCAATGCGAATCGGCTACCAAAACGAGAACTCGTGATGAAGAAACAGACGATCCAAAGAGAGCAAAAACAGTGAAGCGTTTTTGACGTACGGAACTATGCGTTCAAAATTTCTTTCAAATTTCCCAATAAGCTTCTGAAATCTAATGCTTTCCTGCAATGTGTTTGTAGTGCACGCGAAATTAGTAAGGAACAGCGTTATCAAAACTAAATCGGGAATCGGGACACTAACAAACACCAAAGACCTAAAGCCGAAGAAAGAAAAAATCTTGGGCTCTCGTTTTGATGAAGTCAGTTGTCAGACACTTTAGCTCGTCCGAAAACTCGCTTGATATTCCTGGCTTCATAATTCAATCGAATCTATCACCACCATGAGCACCGATCTCACATATTCGATGGTGCTAAACGTCACCCAAGCATGGGATTCCGTAAAGCGATCCAAGGAATATGATATTCTCGTCAAGTTAATGTTTGAACGGTGAGCTAGAGAAAATGTCGATTGAGAGTGCGCTTGCTTTCAACCAGTTTCTCAAACATTTGTTGTCGAAACTAAAAGCCTTTTCGAAGATGCCCCCGCCACTCGTAGAATCTTCGGTTTAAATGAAAGTGACGACTTTGCGGAGCAATGGAGTAGCAATCCTCATTTCGTCCAACACGCTCGTCGTATTGTCGATATGATTGACTGTGCTGTCAACTTTCTAGGACCCGACTTTGAAGCCATGGAAGAGATTCTCTTGGATCTAGGTAGACGTCACTTGGCCTACGGTGCTCAACCGGAACATTTTGCGATCATGGGAAACGCCTTCATTGTGGCCCTGGGAATTATCCTAAAGTCGATTTTTACTGAAACATTACGCAAAGACTGGGATAGAGTTTTCTCCTTCATGGCTGAAAAGTTGGTGCTAGGAATGATGCAAAAGTGAACAGAAACTATATTAGAGAAATAGTTCTGTAGATACAATGTACGTGTACATGGAAGCAAGATTGTTGCAACATGAGTAGGAGGGGATAAATCTAATGGGGGATAATGAATGGGGTGGAGGTGAAGGGATTTAATTAGGATTTGGGGGTTGCACAGTCAGGGCGGTGTGTGAAATGCCTAGACCATGCGTGGAGGAGACTGCGCAAGCGCAGCGGGTTCCTCCCGTTTGCAAAGAATAGTATAACAAAAAAGCTATCCAAGGATAGCATATCTTTGTTAAAAGATATAGAACAGTTACTACAAACAGATCAAAGCCAATATGGCGAAGAGAGATGACTTGTAATAATTGAAGGAAGTTGGAATGATGCGCAGGAGTTAGGGCAACAAAGGGGAGCACGAACAAGATGCACGCTTGTGGAACTTTGACTATAATGAATAATGATCTTTGAGAACGATGCCAAAGAATAACTCATCCTTAGTGGAACTAGATACTAATCATTCCACAGGACCCGGAGCGACACGGCGGAGTTCTTTACTTATGTAGTATTAAAAAATCTAGATCGTCCTCCACACGACGCAACCTTTTACGGACACAGCCTTTGCATTTCGCATTGCAAAACTACACCTTCAGCTTAATTCCTTGACACTTCCGCAAAGAATCATGATCGCTTCTGGCAATTCAACAGTTCTTTTCGGACGGGGCACGCTCAAAATTGGCCGCCGCGGCAAACAAAGATCAATTCTGCTGGTGGCTCTTCACCGTCCGCGCTCCATGAACGCTTTTAATGATGACATGTACGAAGATTTGATTGATTTGATGAAAGCCACAATTAATGATGACTCGGTCGCTGCTATCGTTTTGACTGGAACGGGGGAATACTTCAGTAGCGGTGCGGATCTCAAGAACGGAAACTTTCACCCCGAAGCTGGAGGACGACGGACGTTGCAAAAACCGGCCGGTCGTTTCATGATGGCACTGATCGCTTATCCGAAAATCATTGCCGCGGCGGTACAAGGTCCAGCGGTGGGGATTGCTGTGACACTTTTGATGCACTGCGATTTGGTGCACGCATCGAATGATGCCACATTTTGGGCACCCTTTACTCGTTTAGCTTTGGTGCCAGAGCTGTGCTCGTCCGTGACTTTTCGAGAAAGTATGGGTCTCTCGAAAGGCAATGAGCTGCTGCTACTAGGAAAAAGATTGATGCCACCACGGCTTACAACTACAATATTATTTCGAGAGTAGTTGAGCCAGCGAACCAAACGAATGACAAGACGTCCTTCGATTATACCAACAACGTGGCTGAAAATCTATGCACAGAAATGGACCGCGGTCTTTTAACATTGCCATTGGGTGCACGCACGAGCTCTTATTTCGTACGTCTCATTCGTGGTGGTCAACGAAAAGAACAATTACAAGAAGTCTGTCGAAGAGAATTAGTCCTTTTAGACGAACGATTTGATAATGGGCACACGTTAGAAGCAGCCAAGTCGCTGAAAATTGGCTCAAACGGAAAACAACGACCGCCTAATCATAAAGCGCGATTGTAAATAGTAAGAGAGCGATCTCAGTATTGTGATGCAATTATTAAGTACTTTGTAATTCTTGCATTGGTGAAATGGTGTGTTGGCTCTGAATGTCATTTGAAACGATCTAATGGCATTATGTATGTTCTTTCCTTGCCTTATCCGCTAGTCTTGAACCGAAGCTTTAATGTCAAATCGCAGTTCGGCTCGGCAAGATGCAGGAAGGTTCGGGAAAAAGTGTACACTCACGTAGGCTCCCCGTAGAAAAATGTACCAAGCAGAGGTGCGTTCCCGTGTCTCCCAGGATGGTGCTTCCTGACTGAAATACAGTCGTGAAGTCCCTTAATCAACACTTTGTGCCTATAGTGATCTACGAAAACAACAAATCGGATTTTCAACACGAAAATCGTGCATTGCAATGCAAGGTCATGTTTAAAGTATTTGAATATTGTAAATATCAAGTAAATAATATCCAGCTAGTAGAATTAGCCAAGGTAGGAGGTAAAAGTGCTTCAGAAATCGGAGTTCCTGAAAGAAAGAAAAAACAATATTTGTGCCAAAAGAGAAAAACCAGTGGAAAATTCAGTCAAATGTCGAAAAAGCATCCGCATTTCAGAAAAAGTAGGAATAAATATTTAGGATTTTATTATTTGGTAAAAGTGCTCAATTTTCAAGTGTTCGTGACTGCACATCAGTCGTACAGGCGTAGAACCTGCCGGTACAAGCTACAGTACATTTACGTCTACAGTAAATCGGCCAAGGCAAAACCGGACCCTAAACCGAGACCGAGGTACCGGTACTAATTCACTCGAGCTGAAAGTCCTTACCAGCTATGAAGTAGGTCTCACAAGCACTTATGCGACGAAAATAAGGTGCGCGTAGATCTTTTTTCTGTGGCAGCCGAAAATTTTGAAATGCGATCGTTAATGATGCTGTCGAACATTCTTTCATACTTCATTCTCAACATCCTCTTCCTATCTGCCCATACCGTTGCTTGATTTCATAGGGAATACGACTTTGATATTGGAGAGATCAATTGCAAGCTAATTACTTCTTTGCTTATCGCCAACTGACCGAATCACGTTTCGTCGCACAATGTTTGTAACACTCTTCATTCTTCATTTACACTTGGCTCTTGGTCTCGTGCAGATTCCCTTATTCCCCGAACACGTCATTCGACAGCGAAACCGGCGACTCGACGGGGAAACATCTGCGGCCGAAGAAGAAGGCCATGCCACGCAAGTGGATGCCCTCTACCAAGGGTACGGTACGCACTACGTGGATTTATGGTGCGGAACTCCCCCACAGCGACAAACGGTGATTCTGAATACCGGAGGCCCTGGTACAGCCTTTCCCTGTTCCGATTGTCATGATTGTGGCATCGATTATCATGTTGACAATTACTTTCAAGAAGAAAACTCGATTTCCTTCCGCCAAGTCAGTTGTGATGAATGTTTTCTGGGAACCAAATCGTCCGATGATCCTTCGAAACAGTGCTATTGTCAGTTTGGGGTCTCGTACATGGAGGGTTCGAGCTGGCGAGCGAAAGAAAGTTTGGATCACTGCTACATTGGCGGCTTGCACAATAGGCCCATCAGTGTGGATGACGGAGGACACGACGATTTAGATCCGGAACACGCGGTTGCCTTTGCTTTTGATTTGTTGTTTGGCTGTCAAACTTCCATCACGGGACTCTTCATTGAGCAACTGGCGGACGGTATTTTGGGAATGGATAATTCTGACAAATCCTTCTGGCATCAAATGTACGAAGCGCACATGATGGAAGAGGAAAAGTTTTCCTTGTGTTATTCTCGTCAGCCGCATGTGAACCGAAGCGGTACTGAATCAGGAGCCATGACATTAGGTGGCACCGATGATCGTTTGCACCTGACCCCAATGGTGTTTACTTTTCACGATGAGGATTGGGGACGAAGCTATGGTGTATTGATACGAAAAGTATATTTACGAGAGGGAGGAGGCGGTGATTCTATTAACTCAACCGACCCCAGTTTAAAAATTATACAAGTCGATGTATCGGAAGAAGCTCTCAATCAAGGCCCTGTCATAATCGAGTCAGGAACTACAGATACTTACCTTACGAGCAAACTCGCGGAACCGTTTCAGCAAGCATGGAAGTCCGT
Organism: Fistulifera solaris; assembly: GCA_030295235.1. NCBI lineage: Eukaryota > Bacillariophyta > Bacillariophyceae > Naviculales > Stauroneidaceae > Fistulifera > Fistulifera solaris. The sequence continues at coordinate 746,307 of AP026127.1, read as the reverse complement.
GACGGGGTCAGCGTACAACAACAGAGCAGTTTATCTAAGCTACGAGCAGATTCAGAAATTGCCCACAATTATTCTCCAATTACAGGGTGCTATTGAACTAAACAAAGAAGTCGGCGACCCCAATAAAGTTGTCAGTCTGGCTGGAAACCTTGACCCCGAACACCCGTACGATGTGCTCTTAGCACTTCCTCCAACCCATTACATGGAGCTAAGTGAAGCAACAGGTGCTTATTATGCTCGCTTTAATATGGAAGAGCCTCCACAAAGTGGTAGCTTATTGGGAGCAAACGCGATCATGGGGCATGATGTTTTGTTTGACGCAAAGAACCACCGAGTAGGATGGGCAGAAAGCCACTGCGATTACACTCATCTTGTTGAAAAGAAGGTTTTGCCCCATCGGGCAATGTTCCGCCGAACTTTTCACCCGTAGCTGCTCCGGTGAATCCGCTGTCGCCAGTAACTGCACCTACGAAAGAGAAGAAGCAATATCCTGCTCAAACTGGCGGAGAATCATCGAATGCAACTTGCGGGGCGTTTTGTAAATTACTTTGGATTTTTGTCGCCGGCTTTGTGGCATCGGTTTTTGTGATTCGGCAAGGTAAATTTGGCATTTTAACGGAACGAGTGAGGAGACTGACGGGTGGGTCTGAGTACCAGCACATGTTCCCAAACGAATACAGCACAGGACATGAGTTGGAACTGCACGAAGCATCACGGTATACTTGAAACGGATTCGATAATTTGTATAATTATAATTGGCCTTTATTATTGTAGTGTAAAGTTATGCGCTTATGAATCCATCCTCGGGCTTTTACAAGCAAGGAAGGGCACGGCAGAAGATGCCGCAGGTGTCCCCACTGGTACGAATGATCGGGTCATAGTCGTAAGGGTAGCATCCCCTTCCTTGGGGAAACGGAAGATAAAGAGCTTCTTGCCGTCGCCATCACCGTCTTCGACACCATCTCCATCCAAGTCGTAGGCATCTTTGGAGACAATCTTAGGGTATCCGGCGGGCATGTCAATTACGACATTATCGGCCAAGATCTTACTGGACAAGATGACAGGAATGCCACCGCCGAGGTCTTCTTCGGACGGCTCGGCCTTGCTTCCCTTCAACTCGATACCGACGTCAACGAAGGCGCCGTATTCATTGCTGTCGCAAGGATTGCACCACTTCCAATCAATGAGCTCAATGGAAAACTTAAAGTCACCCGCAAAGACGTCAAACGTTTCTTCGGCGCTGGTAGTGATGACACCATCTTCACGGAAGACGTACGTCTCAACCTTAATGGAACCGGCTTCGTACACTTTTGCCTCGAAGGAGAAGTAATCAGCCGTGACGTTGGAGTAGGTCACCTCTTCGACATCAGAAAAGGTGAACTGCTGGTTGGCAAAGGTTTGGGTACCGTGCTTTTGGGAGCCTTGGTTTCCAACAATTTTCTCGTCGGCGTCCAACTCGTAGAGAAAGTCCATGGTCATCATGATGGCGTTTCGGTCCTCTCGGATTCCGGCAGAGTCAAAGATCTTGATCTTTCCGCTTTTTCCAACGACGTCGGTCGTGATTTCAGCGGCAGCACTTTGAAGGAAACTAGCCGAAAGGGCAGCAACGAGACTGGATCGAAAGAGCATGGTTGCAAGTTTTGGTTTGTGAAAATTATGAGCTCGAAATTGTAACGAGGCCAAAAAACAGAGAATGATGTGCAAACACCAAACACGTTATGAAAGTTTATTGGGAGAATAGCCAAGACTGCCTGTACTTTATAAGCTTATTGCCAATCTTAGAAAGTCACTAAGGCCTAAGGCCGTCGATGATTCTTGATCATAAAAATAGAGAACAGCAGGGAACGAAACAAATAAGAAATAATAATAGTTCTTAGTTCTTAGTTTACCTATACTTTGTAGTCTACCGTGGACTTATGACTTCATGCTATACATAGGACTTCGTATTTAGCGTACTACTGTACGTACAGGGTATCTCGGATCTCGGATCTCGGCGCGGACGCCAAACAATAATCAAGTTCCAGGTTCCACGTGCTCTCACAACGTCATCATCATGAATATCACGAACGATCAAAGCTACGACCAGACAAGATGAATAATCTCTGTGATTGCGGCGACTTAGATTTAGATTTAGTGGGAGCCACGACTAAGCAAATCCCGGCGTTATTGCTCAATTTGCTTGTTCCGCCGCCATCCGTTTTACGTTTCAACCTCGATAATTTCAACCTGAGGAGTCGCATGATTGATAAGCTCAGCTATTCTAGAGAGAGAAAGGATGCATAGCATATTTACAAGTGTGGTTATGTGGCTTTGAGTGTTTCCATCAGAACATTCACCAGACTCTCTCCCAGAGCTTGATAGCCTTTTCGAGAAAAGTGCAAAGTGTCAGCATCCCAGTTCTCGCCACCTTTCACAAACGGAAACGGAAATGGATGAAATGTAGCCTTTGCTGGGTTGTTATGACAGAACTCCTCCAAGTTGGAGTTGATAGACGTCGCTAGTCGGGCAGCACCGGCATTCACGCTCTGGTAACCGGAAGGAGGAATCCCAATAGCTATCGTCCGGGGCACACCTTCGTCGTAGCATACCTGATGAAGCTTCAATATATTTTCCGTGATTTCGTGTTCGCCGAATCCATAGCCCATATCATTAGTGCCCGCTAGAATGATAACTAAAGACAGAGAAGGATTTTGAATGTTCCGAATGGCAGCACGTAGGCCAGCCCGTCCGTCGTCTAAATTGTTCAGCATTTCTTTTGCAGTCCAGCCTGGTAGACCTCGATGTCGAACAATGACTTGTCTTTCATTTATGCCGCCTTTGGAATTGATAGCGTTCTCGAGATAAGGAGCGTAAGGGTGAAGTTCGTACCCCGATGTTCCTGCCGTCAACGAATCACCAAAAGCAAAGACTCGATACGGCGGAAGTGACGATGCTGAGCTCATTGCGTTAGCCATTATACGAACTGTTCTGATACTTTGTCGACGAAGCGACGCCAATATCATGAGAGCTGCGCCGCAGAAAATTAAAGTGCAATTTTTCGATGACCTGACGAGGACGATATCAGTCTCCTGGAAGAGAAATTAGCTATCAAAGAATGTCGACACAAAACTTACCTTGCTCGCATAACGCAACGCCCGGGACTTTACAAGATTAGTATGCTGGATATATAAGCAATAACAATAAATGCGATGGTGCAAAATCATCAATCATCGTCATCGTCGTCCCCAATAAGTGCGAAAATCGTAAATCCGATGAAAGATCTTTTCCGTATCTTACGAGTACCGTTCCGACTAATGCTTCACAAAACTAGGGCGAGCAAGCAAAAGGCTCACCAGGTAGCTAAAATTTATTCAAATTGTCAACGAAAATGACGACACTCAATGACATCTTTTTACTTGGGTAAAAAAGTACGGAGTAACATTTTCGAGTATATAATTTTTCTATCGGCATGATAACTGCTGTAATGCACGTACCATTTCGTGACGCTGGCCTGTTAGAATGCTCAAGGCTTCGTTTCCATTTAATGTGATGTCGCAAAGTATGATTCTTAAAAATTTCTGAGAGCCGTGACAAGCTTTTTGAGGTTCTAAAGCAAAATATTGAGTTACTCCAATCTAGTTCAACATTTGAAAAGGCTGTCTCGCTGTTGCATTGTCATGAATGATGAAATCTACTACCAGAAAGCTTTTCGGGTTAGTGGGATATAAATTTTGCTACCACTAAGCAAATCCCGCAGTTCGTCATTTTTAGTACTAGAGGTTCCGCCACCACCCATTATACGTTCCAAGCGAGAATAATTTCAAAATGCGCCGCTCAAATGACACGTTCGACGCTTCTGCGTTGCCATGCACAGTAGTTATGAGGCGTTGAGTAATCTTATCACAACATTGACCAGGCTCTCGCCTAAGGCTTGATAGCCAAACTGAGAAAAGTGGAGAGTATCTTCATCCCAGTTTTCGCCGTCGAGTTCAAAGTGAAAAGGAAAGGGATGAAATGTAGCTCTCTCCGGATTTTCACGACAGAAATTTTCTATGTTGGAGTTGATTGATTTTGCCAGTCGGGCAGCATCGGCATCCCCGCTCTGCCAACCGGAAGGAGGAATTCCAATAGCTATCGTTCGGGGCACACCTTCGTCATAGCATACCTGATGAAGCTTCAGAATATTTTCCGTAATCTCGTGTTCCTTGAATTTATTGCCCATATCGTTTGTTCCCACTAGGATGATGACCAAAGAAGGTGTAGGGTTTTGCATGTTCCGAATGGCGGCACGTAGACCATTTCGTTCGCAATCTAAATTGTTCAGCATTCTTCTTGCGGTCCAGCCCGGTAGGCCTAGATATTGAACACCGACTTCTCTTCCATTCATTTCGTCATTGACGTTGATAGCAGTTTCAAGATACGGAGCGTACGGGTGAAGTCCGTACCCCGACGTTCCTGCCGTCAACGAATCTCCGAAAGCGAAGACTCGATAGGGCGGGAGCGAGAATGCTGAGCTCATCGCAATAAACGTTTTCAAGTAAATGGCGCCGCCGAGTTAAAAGAGGCCTGGTTAAGCTGACGACGTAGGAAATCAATCTCGTGTTAGAGAATAGACAGCCAGAAATAGACTGCAACACAAAACAAAGAGTAACACTGACACCAACACAAAACACAACATACACAACACAAAAAAAATGGGGGTGTGTGTCCCGTGTAATTTGAGGCCATAGTATTTGTCAGTGTAATGCTTTTCACTCATTGAGTCACGAGTCCGAAAGTGGGCCCAGTCTGTCCGTGCGTCCTCTGCGACATTTCGCAAGCACACTGCGACACTAGCAAAACCACGAGTACCGCTCCGAAAAGTAATCTACTAAAAACAGGAGATCTAATTTTCTAGTACTCCAAGGACCTAGTGTGACCGAAACGTGCTTTTTGGCCAAAAATGAAAGGGCATAAGCACAGGATTTTTTCGGCCCATTGCTTTTCACTTTCATTTCGGGCCTTTGAGCGACCCTTCGAAGGCATTTAACAATCTTCTTCTCATTTTCTTTTGAAATCAAGATGGAGATAGACACTTAGGGATGTATACGTAAGATCGCACGGAAATTCGTCTCAGAGAGGATTTTATCGCTATTACAATGGATTCACCTGCTCAATGATTTTTGTCTAAGCATCGTTGTATCCTTTATGTCGGCCGTTTCGAGACGTAATAGTACTGTGATAGCTAAAGATATGGGGTAGGAAGGAGATAGTGCGTACGATATCATGCGCGCGAACTCGCGTCGTAGCGAATATGGACCGTGTTTTACGGCAGCCCACTCGACAGCATCGCAAATATCGACGCCTTCAAAGCGATCTTCTCCAAGGATGGACTTTTTTTGAATTTTTGAATGCCAAAATCGCGAAAGTCGCATTATTTCAACACTTCGATACTGCATTCATGTAAGCGCTACCCAGATCACTCGAATAGATTGGCTCGTCCGGATGAAACGCGAGGTGTGAGATGCAACTTCAGAAAATTGGATCTCCGATCGGAACAGAGTTTGAAGCAACAAAGCACTTTTTTTCAATGCATAGCCCAATCGGTGATTTGCACCCGGTTTTGGGGCAATATATCGTTTTGACAAAGGGATGCCACGAAGAGATTGTCATTACAATGTACTGCACTATATTCATTTGGAGTGATTGATTTCGAGCTGATTTATACGAGGAGCACCCTTCTGAGATGCATTAGAAGCACGAAATAAGCAAGCCATGACGAATGTCAAATACAAGCTTTGCGTCTTGGAAATTCCTGCTTTTAGGTTATAGTTCAACATAGAACGAACCCTTGGATTCGAGGTGGTGCTGTCACCAAATTAGTTTTCTCGGTGACACTGCGTCCTCGCCTGCAGTCCGACACCGCCCAACAAATTATGTCAGCTCGGCGTTCTCTTGCCGCTGCACAGAAAACATGCACATGACTCCTCGACGGAGCCGCACACGAAAGCGAATCATCGCCACGCACCACCACCAATTTGATCTTGTTTCGAGCCGAATTCGTTGATGCAGTAGGGGATTGCAGTACCATGGACAATTCCAGCCTTTATCATGTTGTCGCGGTCGTCGGTATTACTTGCTCAACCGGGATGCACTGACTTGGCCAGTCTAAGCAATCAGCGCAAAGAACGACCGTACTATGGAAGGAAACCTGGCCGGTACTTTTTGTGGCATTTGCACCCATGTTGGTAGACCTTTGCCATGGGACGATTGACGGCAACGGTGGTCTGGGGGTGGGAGGGCGTCGGGGACACCGGTTGTCGATGGTTTTGTATCAAAGCAAGCACAACGCCGGAATGGGCGGGGTGGAGATTAACAGGATTATGTTTTGCGGCACCGTGTCGCAACAAGCGACCTACGTTTGTGGAATCAAATAGGGCACAATCCTGCTTCGCCCGTGACATAAAAAAACACCCGTATTGCCTACCCCAAGCGTATCTTTAAGTACTGTTCGGACCAAACCATAACTAAAACTAGGGTGAAATAGTAAATTCGCTTCGACCTAAAAGTATCACACGAGTATCAGCATTCATTACTTTTATCTGTAAAGCCAGTTTCAATTAAACTTAAAGTTATTTTTCATGATTAACTGGAAATTCTGTGAAAGAGTGGCTTTAAAGCACCTAGGGAGCAACTTAGCATCGCGTGATTACGAAACAACATGACTGTTGTCTTCGTTTAGATTGCTAGAAAACTTTTTCGTTTCCTCCGTTGGCTGCGATGCTTCTCCCAGAATCGCTTCGGCCTTGGGAATTTGAATTGCCAACCAAAGAAGCCAAATAGGAAAGAGAACTAACCGATTCAAAGCCGAGATGACAAAAGTAATGCGCGAATACTTTCTCCAATTCTGATAACGCATGAGATCCGCGGCAAAATCAATCAAGGATAGAGCCGAGAGCACCATTCCAAACCTCGCCCACTTGACATCCAGCAAACGCTCTGATTTACGCCAGACGGATACAAATAAGAAAGCAAAGATAAAGGACAAGAACAAATATTCGAGAGCGTCAATCCAAGTGAGAACTCCCATAATGGCCAAATGCGTGACTTCGAGTGATTTCCAGCCCAATTGATCGCCTTCTGCATTTTCGGTCCAATTTTCGAGCTGAAAATCCTTGACCATCCATTCCATCGTCGATGTGCTGCCAATATAAAACAAACGCGCCAACAATTCCGTCACGGCACCCCCAATTGCCATCAACGCAATGGCGACATGAATACTAATCATGCGCCTACCTTTGAGCGACTGCAACCAGACGACATGAAGCATAGGAATCGCAAAAGTAAACCAAGCGATAGCGTTGATCATTCCTGTGGCCATTTCGAAAGAACGGTGATCGATACGAAAGTTCCATTGCTGTATCAAGTACTCCGCATCGAAATCCGTCCACAGGATGTAATTGAAATTAGGTTGTCTTCTCCATTGCATCATTTGCGCGGCGCGAAAGCCGCCGCTGATCCAGAAGAGTACGGCGGAGATAATACAAGCGATATCCATGTTCATCAAGTTATCATCAAGCTAAAATGATAAAGGTAAAGAATTTTGAAATCAACTGACATCGTCGCGCTTATTCCGCGTGCTGCGCGGCGACGAAAAAGATCGTTGTGTTCGCGTCGAAAACATTCTCTCATTCATGTTGTCTCATTGATCAGTGAACACTTTTTATAAATACATTATTGAGTACCGCTCCACGGACTGTGATGCCAAAGTGTTGTCTTGTCACGACTGGAGAACTCAGTCAGAAATGACTCGGAAAATGACTGCGCGCCTATTACAAGGTATACGATGGAAAACGTCGAAGAGCCTTTTGCAAAGAAACGCACCACAAGGTCACAATACTAACAATATGAGACCATCTTCCTCATCTTGTGGAGACGCAATTGACGATTATGCAAGTAGGCAATTGGGTTTATTCAAGTTGATGAAAGGTCGTCGAGCTCCGATGCGACTGGCTACCATGACCTTCATGATCGGCCTCGTCGTTGCTCTTTTCGTATCGCAATCCACAATTACCGTCCCTGGACGATTAGCTTTACCAGAAAGAAGGAAATTACAGACTGCATCGGTCACACAGCCCCAGGGAAAGAGGATATTGTACATTGTGACTGCCTTGAATGAATACAACTCGGGCACACGGAATACCGAGAAAGGATCCGATCGACTGCAATTGACACTGATTCCGGTCGTTTCGGAAGGAATACGGACCATGGTAGATGCTGGGTACCATGTGGATTTGTATCTTATCTGTCATTTTACATTACTGCCCGAACGAGAAGCTTTGGTTCGTCGAGCACTGCCCGACTCGGTCGGATTGGAAGTGTGGAATGATGCGGCTCCTTTGGCGTACGATACGGCACAGAATCCGTTTACCAAACTGCGTTACGATATTCTACATTTAGCGCGGCAACATCGTTTTGTCATTAAAGACAAGCTGCTGGACTACGACGTCTTTGTCAATTTTGAAGATGATATGCTCATCACGGCAGAACACGTCCATCATTTCATTCGAGTCACCGACGAATTAGAACGACTTTACGAGCAAGCTCCGGAAGATCCACCTTCCCAGATTGTGTCGCATACAGATGCTATACAAAATTACTACGGTGTTATGACCAAACGACAATTGCGTCGAACTATTCCTGGGTTTATTCGTGTCGAAGTTTTACTCGATGAGCAGAATTATCCCGCTCAAACCGATACCGGACCGGTTCCCGTGGATTTGGAGTTCACTGAAGGCCAAAAGAGGTCGATCCGACAATCTGCTGTCATGTTCATGAAGAAACGACCAGCGCGCACATTCCCGAGTCGCCGACGGCCGATCAGCTCATGCTGTGGGAAACCAATATCTTCCCATTGGGTGTCCGCAAAATGCCGGATGATAGTTGGCTGCATTGGGTCTTAACACAGCGTGGTCCGGCGCAGAACAACTTGAATATCAGTGATGTCGTTGGGGATTACTGGAGTAATCGGAACGACGATTACTGGCCCAAGGCGAAGCGGCCCAAGCCACTGGAATACAAATACATTAACAACCAAGGTGGTTGGATGGCGACACGTGATCAGCTGTGGCGATGGCATACGGATATCTGCGCGGGTGGATTCTTGCCCCCGTACGAAGCACCTCACTACCGCTTTGATGGTCTTGATATGCGCAATGTAGAATGGTACAGTGGAGGCATGCAGCTGTCGACTATACGGCATGCTTGTAATATGCAACGAATCATTTCGCTGGACCCGGAAGGTTTTTCGAGGTCGTTGATTTATCATACTGCCAATAATAAGCAACGGCAACTGGCATCAAAATCGGAAAGTAGTTTCGTGAAAGCAAATACACTTTTGGGGCAACTGAATACCATCAAGAAGCGCGCCGAGAAGGATCTACTTGCTAATTCTTAATTCTTCCGAATAGACTTAGCTGACTCATTTTCAGTCTTGACAAAACATCGTTTTTGTCGCATTTCAACATTAGCTAGAATTCATGAAAGATGGCTTCGTCTGTATCATAGCGACTGTGCTCGAGAACCAAATTGAAGCACTACAACATGAATGTTGATAGTTCAAAATATCCGAGTTTTCTTCTTCCTATCAAGGAAACATTGCAATAGAACTGCAATCATCATCGCTATCGGATTCATAGAAGTTTTCGTGGCTCCACTCGTAAGGATCTTCCAGAAGTGATTCATCAAAAACGTCTTCTCCTTCAAAATCACGACACGTATTCGCTATGTACCCTTGGATTCTATGCTTCCGCGCTGGTAAAGTATCGGTTATCTGTAAGTGGGCCCAGGAGCAAAAGACTTCCACAAGGGGACCGAAGAGAGATGAGGTTGCATGATAACTCTGGCCTGCACTGATACATGGCGTTGCCGCTTTTGCCATATTTTGCGATACTTGTGATAATAGTTTTATTGCTTCATCGGTTTCCAGTTCGTCAATAATGGATGAGTGCATTTGTTTAATAAAGGTATCGTAGCAAGCTTTGGATGAAATGTGCCAGCCTCTCCAAGAACACACTTGGGGCAAGCTTTCACCATAACAAGAATCATTTCCTGTACAAGAGGCCGGTTGCATCGGCGCGTTAGCATGTGAATTGGCAAGTTTCCATTGTCATCTGCTATCTGGTGAAGTAAATCAGCATGTTCGCAGATGAGGAATCGGCATATTTTCGCCATATTCGGTGTACACGTATAGGGTATATCTTCTGTTTCTTCCCTATCTTCTGCGGCGAGTGCAAAACAAACATCGTACAGCAAATTGTATCTGTTTACCGGTTGATGATACACAGCCTCGGGATATTGTTGCGCTATCCAAATAAAGATTTCCGCATCGGGTTCAAATCCTCCTTTGAAACATACGAAGAGAGGGTAGCAGCCAAACGACATGAATCGTTCTTTCTCCCGTAGGCCTTGCGGGTATAGTTCGTAAAAGCGCCGAGCAGTTTCCACGTCGCATTCACCATGGACATGGTTTCTTAGCATTTCGAAATGAGGTGGTCTCTTTTGACAATATGAATGCTCAAGCACCCACGGATAGTGTTCTGCAATCCACGGCATCATTTTGCAGTACTGCATATTCTCAGCGATCATATGAATTGACAGAACTCTACCAGTCAACATTGTCGACCTCCAGTGTCTCCAAAGTATCATGTGCGGATTGGTGTCTATGAGGAACTGGATCGTTTCACGACAGAAGCCACTGGTTTTCTCGCAGAATACTTGCAAAAGTGACCAACCGTTCATTTCTCCATGAATCGTTCGAGCAAGGATAGGATGAGACGAGACTTCGGAGACGACGCGTTGATGCAAGATCGCAGCTGCCTCTGTCCAGTGTTCGCCTCCATCGAGAAAATGATAGGCGGCAAAAAACAAGGCACGGAACCTTTGCTTCATTTTCCATGAAACTAAGTCGCAATCATTAATTGGTTTACCTTCCTTAGAAACTCGTCTTGACATTATGATAATAATATCCAGGGAAAGCTTCGATTGTGCCTGCGCAGCAACAATCATCATCTTCGGCGTTTGTTTCCGTCTCCAGAAAATGCCTGGTAAAATCTGGAACAGACGTATTTTCACGCTCCCAGGAAATCTGGGGCTGTGGTATCTACGTTGGTCCAGAAAATCTGGACCAGATGTATTTTTACGTTCCCAGGAAATCTGGGAGAGTGGTATTTACGTTGGTCCAGAAAATCTGGACCAGTTGTTTTTCGCGCTCGCAGGAAATCTGGGGGAGTGGTATTTACACTGGTACAGAAAATCTGGACCAGTTGTATTTTTCACCTTCCCAGGAAATCTGGGTGTGTGGTATTTACGTTGGTCCAGAAAATCTGGACCAGTTGCATTTTTCACCTTCCCAGGAAATCTGGGTGAGTGGTATTTACGTTGGTCCAGAAAATCTGGACCTGTTTTATCTTCACGTTCCCAGGAAATCTATCCGTCGTCCGCGTTTTTCCTTTTGTTTTTCAAGATCCATTCCTTTCGTTAACCATTAGCTTATCTACTCAAATACATGTATAAAGTAATGTCTCTCCCCAAAGTAACAAATGCGGGAGGCCCGGGTCCCGGTGGACTTTCTGCTGACGACGCCGAGCAAGAAGCCGCCGAACGCAACTTGATCCGCCGCTGTGTGGACTTTCATACACCGGCAGTGATCGATCTGCAAAATCGCTTGTTCCGCAAAGCTTGCCGCAGTCATCACACGCGTCACTCGGCAGAATATTTGCAACCGCATTCCAGTTGCTTGCGACGCATGGGATTACCGATTTCGAACGTCGCCGCTCCCATTCCCTCGGAATTGTATCTCACGTATTGTGCTCATGTCACTCGCGCCAAGAATTCGACACCGATCTTGTGTTTGAGCTGGACACCGGGAGGACGAAGATTGTTGACGGGAAATCAAGAAGGAGAGTTTACTTTGTGGGATGGTATTCATTTTAGTTTCGAGCTCATCATGAGTGCGCACGATACAACATTTCGATCGATGGCTTGGAGTCACAACAAAAACTATTTATTAACTTCCGATGGCGCGGGAAATATTAAATATTGGAGTCCCAGTATCGCGCCTGTACAGTCCATCGATTCGCACAACAATCAAGCCATTCACTCCCTTTCTTTCTCACCAGCCGATACCAAGTTTGTTAGTTGCGGTGATGATTCTACCGTCCGTGTATGGGATTGGGCCACACACACCGAAGAACGAGTCATGGAAGGCCACGGTTGGGATGTCAAGAGCGCGCAATGGCATCCCCGATCTTCGGTCATTGCCACTGGATCGAAAGACAATTTAGTCAAACTATGGGACCCCCGTGCTGGAAATTGCTTAAGCACTCTCTACGGCCATCGCAACACGGTGACGAAAGTCGCATGGAATGACAATGGCAACTGGTTGCTCACGGCATCGCGTGATCAAGTCATTAAATTGTACGATATTCGTGCCATGAAGGAGATTTCATCGTTAAAAGGTCACAACAAGGAAGTCACCAGTCTCGCTTGGCATCCACTGAATCAAACCGTATTCGCGTCGGGTGGAATGGACGGGACGCTCTTGTTTTGGAATGTCGGAGCCAAAGGTTCCGAAGAACCGGCCGCCAAAGTACCTTTTGCCCATGATATGGCCATTTGGGATCTGCAATGGCACCCAGCGGGTCATATGCTGGCCACGGGGAGCAACGATCGACAAACGAAATTTTGGGCACGCAATCGATTGGGCAGTTCTCAGGGATTGGGTACGGACGATCGCAAGGGAACAGAGGGAGCCGAAGTGCTGGATGCCGAAATTGAACTGGGCAATCATGTTGGTATTGTGATTGGTCGTAGGGGTCAAACCATCATTAGCATGCAACGAGCGACGGGCACCAAAATGCACGTCGATCAGCTCCGCAAGGTGTTGCTGATTCAAGGCACGGCTCGACAAATTGAGACGGTGAAGAAACGAGTGAATGCACTTTTGGATCGTGTGTCTTCCGAGGAACGACGAGACGGTATGATGCCGATGTAAAGAAATAAAAAACACTCGATGTACTAGCAATACGAACTACATTAGACATTCAATGCCAACTCTTTTCCATTACTTGTATCATTCTTCGAAAGACGCAGACTACAAGAAACATACATCGTATGCTTAATTCTTGTGCTCGTGCTTTTCTTTCTTGGGAGACTTATGTTGCAGCTCCGATAGAATACCGGCGCACGCCATCGACAGACCCGACCATCCCACCAAGGACAACTGATGGCCTTTCAAGAAGATACTCAACAACACCGAAAAGATCTTACGCGTCGTCGTCACGGTAGAAAGTACCAACGGATCAAAGCTAGCAATCGTGTAAAAGATGAAGGACTGTCCGACGGCACTGCAAATAGCAAATTTGATAATATTGGACAAGATTTCGGGATTGCCGAGGCAGAACGCCAACCCGGTGTGCAATTCACCAAGGACCAAGGCAATGACAGCAGCAGTGCCGAGCATGAACAAGTTGGTCCAGTACATGAAATCGTACGGCTTGGGTTTGACACCGACTTTGGAGGTCTCGACTTTCAAGCGTTTCTGGAATCCCGCCGTTACTCCGTCCAACGCCAACGACAGGAGAATGTAAAAGACACCCATGGCAGAACTACCCGGTCCGTCTCCCTTCTTCTTTCCCATACTGACGATAGCCGTACCGAGAATGATAGAGGCAACCTGCAAGTATTCTCGCAATTCGTACGTGGCACCTCCCAAAAGCAAGGACCCGGCCATGACGGGTGCCATTTTTCCAGATTTTGCCAAGGTAGCAACGGGGAAACTCAAGCCATTCGCCAAAGCCAAACTAGTGCATGCTTTCGCCGATACTTGTGCAGCACCAGAAATGGCAAACATGGTTAGCGGAATTCCTTGCGTAGCACCGGAAATTTGCATACCGATAAAGCCAACAATCACGTTCGCAAGTGCTTCCAGAACTTGAAGGAACCAAGCTTGTTTGAAGGAAGTTCCATCCGCGGCGGTGTAACGAAAGACGTCTTCCTGAAGTGACCCGTAGTAGAGAAATGCGGCATAAATACCACCCGCCCCAATCAAGAGCTTGACAGCATCGGGCATAGCAGCATTTGACGGCATGGTAAAGGGACCAAACTTGCGAGGGGGCGTCGAGGAAACTACAACAGGGGGGAGGAGGAGGGGTCACAAGTGGATCGGTCAAAGTGGGTTCGGTGGTATTGAGTTCAATGGATGCGACCGACTTGTCTTCTTCTTGAGAATGCGCCGTTTCACTGCAGGAAAAAAAGGGTCAAGGAGGAGAAGTGAGTTGAGTAATCGTAACTGAATGAAAGATGCATCGATACAAACAGAACGACACCCGGTGTGCATCGAGTTCTTTAGTATCAAAAAAAAACAGTCACAATTGTGATGGCATTGCCAATTATTCTCTTCCGACAAGACCTTCAATCCATAAAAAAAAACAAAAGCAAGAAACGTACAGATCGGAGAATCCGCCTCGCGTTGCCAATTCAAGTCTAGGAACGGGACTATTTGATCGAGAACGAGAACGAGCACTTCCGAGAGCTTGATAACTCGTTGGATTGTTCGATCCGAATGCCGAAGAAAAGAGCCACAGGATGGAAATTAGCTTTAGATGCATCCAGTGAATATTCGAGCTGAGAGAACTAGGATTCTCTCTTTACTCTTTGTTTCTAGTTACGTCAAGCCCCTCAAAAATCAGCTCAGTATATTCTTCAAATAACAACAAAGAGACTAGGAAGATATATTCGTAGTCACTTCTTTGTTATTATTTACTCCGTTGTTATGATCTTATTGTTGAAATGCGTTTTGAACGGCGGACGCGTTGAAGTCAAAAAAAATGCGCGTCAACCGTAGATTTGCACGGTGTCATGGATCTTACTCTTCGTTCCAGTTTCAAACACCGCTGAGATTGTCATTTCTTCTCTCCACGTGGACCTCAGCATTCCAGTCATTATCATCTGGGACTGAAAAGCATAGAAAGCGTGCGTGGTTCTGTCGGATCGGTACTGCCGAATGAAAGCTTTTTTTTTTGTTGAAGGAAAATAGTATAAAAAGCGACCATGATGAAAACGGAATGAATTGAATGAGCAAAACAGATTAAAAAGCGCAGCATACCGCACAACAGAATCTCTCGTTCCTTTTCTTATTGCTTACAATTCTTCTCACCGAAAAGAAAGAAAAAATGCGACCCTTGTCTTGTATTCTCCTCTTTATTGTTTCATTACAGGTCGCGGCTTTTTCGCCCTCGACCAGTAATCATCGCCGCCTCGTAATGCACTCTTTCAGCGCTGAGCCCGAAACACAAGCCGAGAAACCTTCTTTACCGGTCAAGTGCCCGGAGTGTAATATGTGCGATGGAAGTGGAAGGTGAGTCGCTGCATAATACTATCCGATTTCTTGCCTGATTTCATGATTTTGTCGACTCACCTTCTACTCTTTTCTGTAGAATATTGGGTGGCATTGCGGTCGTTCTACCATGGTGGCCCATCAAAGCGTATCGACCATGCCCTAACTTCATTGATCGCGGAGGTATTTACGAGCGCAGTGGACAAGGTTTAGACGAAATTGCGTTTGGCAGAGATTCAACCTTCAACAAGTAAGAGGCTCAATTTACTCATTAGTCGCAAAGAAAGAATGCTATAAATGGTACATAGACCGCATCGTCTACGTGGAGATCGAAAGATAAGGAAAATGCAATTGGCTGTAATTATGGCTGCTTTGTTTCCTGTGCTCTGTTATAGCGAAATGTAGTGGTCTTTTCTATTTCGTATTACAACATATAAAAGACGGCCGCACAGGCCAACGCAATCGCACCTTGCACTAACGCCGCCGTCCATTCTTGAGAGGGATCATTTAATACGGCAAAGGAGTCTGTCAAAGATCGGAACGAAAACAACAAGAAACCAATTAAAGCACCTTGTTTCAGTGGATTCTGTTTCAATTTCAAAAGAACGTTTTCTTCTTGTTCTTGGGCACGTTGTAAGTCTTGCACAGCCTGTTCGACATTCGACCGTTCTTGATTCACACGTTGTAACATGGTTTGCATCGAACGTTCCGCTGCATCCAGTCGGGCCTGAGTCTCGGCGTCCTCTTCGTTCGCTTGTTGTTGGGCGGCTATACTGGCTTTAGTGAGTTGTTCCTGTTCGCGTCGGACCGCTTCCAAGCCTTCCAGCAACTTTGCATTGCCTCGTTCAAAGATGGCTTCAATCTCATTCATCAATTCGGGGTCATCGAGAATGGAATCGACGGCACTGGGCGTATTGACTTGGACTTGTTGCAGCGCCTCGGAGAGCGCTTGATTCAAAAAATCGGCGCTGGTGGTGGGTTTGGGGGGATCGACTGTTCTTTCCTCCTCTGTTTCGCTAACACTCGAAGAAGTACCGCTGCCACCGCCCATATCTTGCAAGACATTGGAATACAAATCTTCTTCGGTGGTCTGTTCCAATTCTTGCACCATATTTTTGTACAGCAATACTTCTTGTTCGGGTGTCGGAGTCGAAGTAGACGTAAGTTGTAAGTTGTCCATCGATGCTTGTATTTTAGTAACATTTTTGTTGTCTAGAATGCTGTTGTTGTTGTCGGTCGGTAAAAACGATAATTGTTCCAATTGTTGAAACGCTCGTTCCATGCCCACTCCCGACTTGTTATTCGCCGAGTCATCATCCTCCTCCTCTTCTTCTTCCTTCTTCTTTTTAGCGTGTAGCAAGTGCTGTGTGTGAAACGCCACTTTCATAGATGTTGACGACAACGACGATGATGACAACCGCAACGACCCATTGGATAGCCAAGCATTCAGAGGTTCGATCATGCCGACTGACACGACGAGAAGAGAATACAACCTTGCTGTCATCGCCATGAGCAATCAAGCTTTCAAAGAGTAATCGAAAAGCGAATTCGGTTCTGTCGGATGGTACTTGATTGATAATTATGGGTTATAGGATAGACGACGATAGGTTATTGCATCACTATATTTTTTGGATATTTTTTGCGTTGTCTCTTCAGTATTTACTATAGCTTAAATTGTATCAGCGACTTTTCCACGACACTCCCACTTTTTAGTTATGAATGAATCAATAAACAAAACCCCACTCGTTCTACAATTCCGTTCAACTCCAGCCATTTTAACAAATAGGTCAATTGAGCGTTCAAAGCACGCTGCATTTGCAATGTAAGATTTGATATTCATTCACATCGAAAAGCTTGATGAGAACTTTTTCCCTGTTTACTATAGACCAAAGTGAAGATGACTTTTTTCACGATTGATTTTAGTCATGAATCGAAAAAATCGTCCGCGCAAGAATACGTTACTGACTATACCGTTCTGCTGGTATCTTGTGCTACGAATGCCTTTATCATAACTCAATGAGACATTTAGCAGAAGTTGATATGCACGCCTCGACTGATTACGTGGAAACGCCTTGTGAACATTGTCCTCCTAAATTTCCTATAATTTACTATAGATCAAAATGTTGTCCGTTTTTCGTCCGACTGCTTTTTAGTCATGAATCATGATTCTTCCGAGCTAGATTATGTTAGTTTAACTCCGTTGATTCTACAAGTTTGCTGAGCTACAACTGAATTGTTTTTAGAAGCATTTGCAATGCACGCATTGATGCTTTACGTCGAATCGCTTCGAAATAGTTTAGGTACTACGGAGTAATATACGTTTTTTACTTTGTATTATCCTCATCCTTAAGGTAGAATGTAGCTTGTTTTCCGACGTTTATACCGGAGTGTATATTTTTCCCAAAAAGCGTCCGCAGCGCCACAATGATGAAGTGCTGATAATACAACAAACAAACTTCACTTCTTTTTGTGTTTTTTCCTTACTGTTTCAGACACTCCTTCTAACTAGTAATGTACTGCGGTGACGAAACGGGCTCGTTTGTGGGCGATGTGGGCAGTCACGTGGCTCGGTTTGGATACGGCGGGGATGATGCGCCGCGTTACGTCGTTTCGTCTCGAGGCGTCGATGCATCGGGAAAGGTCCTTTCTTCGTGTTACAAATCACCAGAGACGGAGATTCGCACCGTCATGCAACCGCCGTCTATGAAAGATGCACCTGGCATTGATCCAGTGTCATATTTATCACAAGGAGAATGTGTGTATGATTGGGATGCGTATCAAAGTGTTTGGGAGCAAGCACTCGAACGAATGATGGTGCGGCACGCGACGAAACATCGCAGTCGTCCTGTTTCATTGAAAACAAAGAATGCTGAAACAAAGAATGAGGCCATCGACGATTCTACGACGCTCGATCAACCCGTTGTGCATCCGTTATTACTGGTTGCACCGGGATGTACCGACTTGGCCAGTGCCAGCAATCAACGCAAACAGATTCAACAAATGACTGAATTGTGTATGGAAACGTGGCAATGTCCCGCACTCTTTGTGGCGCCAACACCCATGTTGGCAGCCTTTGCCATGGGACGATCGACGGCGACCGTGGTCGATTTGGGGGCGGGAGGATGTCGGGTGACACCGGTCGTCGATGGCTTGGTGTTGAAACAAGCGCAACGCCGGAATGGGCGGGGTGGTGACTGGTTGGATCATATTTTGTGGCATGCGGCCTTGTCGCAACAAGCGACACTGCGTCCGCGGTATCAAATCCGACAGACTCAGCCTTCCGCAGGCAACCATTCTGCCTTCCATCGATGGGCTATGCAAGATATGTTTCGAGAATTTCGGACCAGTGAATACATGTGGCCTCTTTCGTTGACACCACCGACAACTGTACCTTTTTCCTCGCCGTCGTTGGAGGATATCACGACGCCGTTGGGATATCAGTTACCGGATGGAACGACTTTGAATGTATCACAAGATATGTGTCAAGTTCATGAACTTTTGTTTTCCGAATCGACACCCTTTATCGAATCTTCTGCTACGATACCGCCTTGTACGACACTCTCCAATGCCCCGTTGCATCAATTGCTACACGAATCACTTAGTGCCGTAGGTGACGTGCCCGTGCGGAAAGAATTGGCCTCCCAAATAATTCTCGTAGGAGGCATGTCGGGTGTCTCGCAATTGGCATCCGCCTTGTCCAGTCGACTCCATTGGCCCAGTGCATTTACGCCCAAAATTCATTGCAGTCTGTATTTGGAAGAACGGACGTCGGCGGCGTGGATTGGGGGGAGTATTTTGACGAGTTTAGGCAGTTTTCAACAATTGTGGTTGAGTCAGGCGGAGTATCAAGAATACGGAAGTACCTTGGCGGTGCAACGATTTCCCTAATTAATCGCACTTTCGCTGTAAAACGACGAAAAATTAAAAAAAAAAAACAGAATGGTTCCATTAATTTGATAATATATTTGTTGTCCTGTTCACGTTGTAGGTTTTTTCTCTCACGATTCAACCTGTATGCCTCAAGATTCTTCCGATGGGCCGGCTGGAAACCACCCTCACAAAATTTTTATCTAGAAAAAGTGTGAAGCTATGAGATATTTTTGAATGAGATGCAAAATGTGTTTATATTGGTAGAGTTATTGTTCGCAATCAATTAGTAATGGAATGGGTTGCTATTGGCCGCCGGCGGTGGTGCTCCATAAGGACTGGGCGGTGCTCCGTACGGAGGAGGTGCATTGCCGTACGCGGGCGGCGCTCCATACGAGGGTGGCGGTGCTCCATACGACGACGATGGAGATGCCGAAGCAAAGTTGTTCGGGGGTGGTGGTGGCATGGAATATTGCGAGCTGGGTGTCGGTGGAGCGCCCCACGATGGGGCAGGAGCCGTCGCGTACGGATCCAAAGCATAGGGACTGGGCATACTGGCGGGTGCGGATACCATCGCTTGACCATAACCACCCGGCGGAGGCGGCGGAGGAGGACCGGCCGGGGGCGGCGCTGCTCCTCCCGAAGTACTATCCGCGCTGAAACTGCCCGAGCCAAACGACGAGATCATAGGCGGAGCCGAAAACGATGCGGATGGATTATAAGGAGCAGCAGGAGGAGCGCCGTACATGGAACTGCCGTATACATCATCGAGCGTCGGTGGCGGTGCCAGTTGCTGTTGAAGGGACATGGTGGCCATGGCCGGAATCGGATTGAAGCCGCTGCTGTTTCCGCTTGTCGGGGGTACATCGAAACTTCCAAACGACGAGTCACGACTAATGGCACCTCCTGTTCCAAAAATACCTCCACTGGACAGAGATCCACCCAACGGCATCGACGTATCCGCTTCGAGTGCCGCAAATCCGGCCACACCCCCGGGTCGCGTCGACAACAATTCCGGATTCAAACTACCCAAATCTTTAAGACGATCCTGAGCGGTAATTCCATTCTGATCGGCCACCTGCTTCAATTTCGAGACCACTTGATTCAATTCGGTCGTAATCTTGGCTTCATCTGACGCAATCGTCATATCGAATTGCGTCGCCTTGATCATGACGGGATGCAAGTCACGCCAATATCGCTCCGAAATCTCATCCATCAGAATACACAAAGCCGACGACATTTTATTGTACGATTGCTTGGCCGCAATCAATTTTTCTTCGTTGCGTTTCAACTTTTCGGCTTGTTCTCCCTTGAGTGATTTTCCAGACGTCAGGACTTTGTTGGAAGATGTTCGCAGTGTTTCGACCTTCTTTTGGTAATGATTCAATTCCCGACGCTGTTCTTCGACCTTTTTCAAACCATTCTCGACGCGTGTAGTGACAGTCTTTTCCCATTCTACAACGTATTGCAAAATAAATTGTTGATACTTCTGCACGTAGCCGTTATGCTTAGCGGCGAGTTTATCATGAATCGATGCATAGGAACATACGGTCTCTGCTGGACGATCGGCACCGGGCATTTGACCTCCAGCGTCCCACAAGGGAGTGTTTTTGCTAAAAACCGCAACACTTTGAGCCACCTAAAGGATGCAAAGTATGTAAGCAAAAAGTGCGTCGCGTCAAAGATCCGAAGACGTTTTGTGAAGTATTCTTGTAACGACGATTTCACAGCAGAAACGTACCGCTAAGCGTGTTTTCCCTATTTGAGCCAATGTCGCATGATGTTGTTGCAACGAGTTCACGAGACCTTTAACATTCTTACAGAAAACTTTGTATTTCTCGGTCAGTGCTTGCAAATCTGCACTCTGATTGTTAGCACTGCCTTTGGTACCGACTGCTTCGCGCACAATGGCTCCTACTCGTGTTTTCCCCATTTTTTATGACAAAAACTTTCAAGCGATTTCAGTATGATGGAATGGAAGATATGCAACACACTTATGACTATTGTATGCCTTGGAAACAATGCTTCCTGAGCGACGGAACGAAGAGCGACGCGAGGACGAGCGACACGAGCGAAATCAAACCTGGGCGCGCGCAGCCAAGGAAGAGGTGCAGAAACAGAAACGGTGATGAGGAGTCTCGGCCAAATTGTAGCATTCTTATTACGGAGTAGTATAGTACAGAGTATTAAACTAGCTCACCTCATTATGATGTGACGTCAGTTGATTGGAAACTCGTCCAGGACCGCGACAAATAATAAAGCCGTCGCCGATTTCGTCGTCGCAACATCCACAAAAAAGTGATGAGAGCGTTGCCGATTGTAAAGGACTCAATAAGAAATGCAATTTTGTACGCCATCGAGAACGACAAAAATAACGACTCATGCAATCGAAATTAATAGTACTTTCACTCGTTCATACTATCATTGCGAACGTTCATTCGTTTCTTCTTCCGACGAACGGTCGGCGACCCCTTACAACACGAATCGAGAACGCCTCCCATGACGCCGAAGCCTTGAAAACCCAGTTATTCCAGAAAATTGATCTACTCCGTGCCATTCAAGCACTGGATGGCACTACGCCAACAAGCATTGAGTACGGTGTCAAAGGTGGTGAACTCGATCCAAAAACGCGTGCCCCGCAAAAAGTGAATTTTTACGGCATTTCCGATGCCACGGGCGTCGTCGCGGACGATATTACGAGCATATGTCATCAATTAGCTGCTTTTAATCCGACCACAGAAGCCACGCATGCTTGGGGTACACCGCAAGCCGCCGAAGATTGCCCTTTACACGGGCCGTGGAAATTGCTCTTTAGTACAGCCGCCGATGCGGCCTTTTCCAAGAATTCCAAGCGCGGCGATGCCATTATTCGAAATGAAGTGGATGCTGTCAACGGATGGATGTCGAACATCATTGATTTCATTCCAGGGGCTAACGCCAAGAACAAACCCGGACTCATCGAACAATTACTCGTCAAAATCAAAGCCACGGCACTCAATCCACAACGCGTAGCCTTGGAATTTCGATACGCCAAAATCACCTTTCGTCGATTCTTCTTCGTTCCCAAACGCTGGTCACTGTACATTCCCGTTCCAGCCACTTTTTTGACGCGATTGCTGGTGTGGACGTCGCGTTTATTGCGGCGAAAGAGTGGGCCCAAGCCGCCCAAGGCGTTCTTTGATGTCCTGTATCTTGACCCCGATGTCAGGATACACCAAACAGGGGAAGACAATTTATTCGTGCAGGCTCGACCAGATTCCAGCAGAGCGAAAGGACTTTTGCGTTCCATGTAAATATTTAGAATCGTTTCGCGAGTCAAAATGTTGTAGTTGTAGTGAAATTCTATTTTCTTCTATTAGCAACACATCCTCGGTACACTCCTAATCCTCGTCACCCTCCAGCTCGGACAAAAAGCTACCTTCTTTGGGTTTCTCCTTTTGTTACCCCAGAATTCTTTCCGTACGCCTTTTAAAACACATTTTTTGTACATTTCAAACAAATCCCCACACGCATCTTCTTGATTCGCGTAATCGCCTTTCATGAATTCATTGCCGTACCAATCGGAAACACATTTCTCATACTTGGCTTTGGAAGATCGACACCGGTATTGAATCAATGCCATGCCCTCGCGTTTCTTTTGGGGGCGTGTGATTTGTGTCGTATCCAGGCGCGATGATGGAGGCACGTTCGCTGGGGCCGTGTCGTCGAGATTTCTCGGCTCCGAGGAAAGGTTCTCGGTCGCGGAGCTCGGTTGATTTCCCATTGTATTGCAATATAAAGTGAATTGGTTTGAAGTTACGATTAACAAGGCAAAGTAATATTATTACTCCTTTCTTATTTTTTTATATTACTTATTGTGCATCAGCATATCTGTTTTTCGCTTTGTCGATACTGACGGGACTGCGGGCTGGTCTGAGTCACTGGGATGTAAACCTACAGTTGATCTGATAGTCGGTTAGATACCGGTACGGCATTTAGGGAAACCAATCAAATCTGACGCAGAAAAGAATGAGGTAGTCTGGAAAGGACGTTAAAATTCTGCCTCTCAGTACAAATTTCTACGTAGAGCCTACGGCGCGGCAGAATTTTAACGTCGTTTCCTGACTACTGTAATAAAAAAAAAAATGTTGGGAAAAGATCTCGCTGTTTATTATTGTCTTGATACATCATTCGCAAACAAGTCCCTTTCGTATCATCTTTTGTTTCATTCACTCTCAACAATGCGGCTTTCTTACTCGGCGCTACTGCTGTCGTGGCTTTCGGTGGCAAACGCTTTCACGGCCCCTCAACAACCTGCTCGATTCTTTACAACCCCTACAACAATAAGTGCTTTACACTCTTCCACCAAAGAAAATAGTAGCAATGCTTCCTCCACATCTCGATTCGATCTTCCTGACTATGGGAAAACGCCTGTCGAAATTGACAAAATTCGTGTTGAAAAGACCCAAAAATGGCGTCGCAAGGACTTGTTCGGACAATCGCTCGTCGAGCAAACACTGGCTGGCATGGAAGGTTCATCTTCTCAACCCAAACCCGTTCTTCTAAACAAAGAAGAACGCACGTTGCGTCGTCGCGCTCTCGATGATTTGGGAGTCAAACACTTTTCCGATTTTTTACCCGCCAACTTTGATCGCAAATTACCCACCATTTTACAATTAAACATTGGTTTGTACTGCAATCAAGCCTGTGATCATTGTCACGTCGAAAGTTCACCCCTCCGCAAACAAGAAATGATGACGGCGGAAACGGCGGCACAGTGTCTGGACTTGCTGATGAAAACGCCTTCGATTCAAACACTCGACATTACGGGTGGAGCACCCGAATTGAATGCGCAATTCCGTTACCTAGTAAGCATGGCACGTTCCATGCGGCCCGATCTGGAGATTATCGATCGTTGTAATTTGACCGTTTTGCAAGAACCGGGGCAAGAGGATTTGATTGACTTTTTGAAGGAGCATCGGGTTCGTGTCATTGCGAGTCTGCCGTGCTACTCGTCGGAGAATGTCAATCAGCAGCGAGGGAATGGTGTCTTTGAACGGTCGATTGCGGCTTTGCTGGCGTTGAATGAAGCCGGATACGGTAAAGATGAAGCACTGGGTTTGGATCTGGTCTACAATCCTCTGGGTGCCTTTTTGCCCCCGGAACAGGGAAAACTGGAAACCGTTTACAAAGAACAACTGGAAGAGAATTTTGGTATCTTGTTCAACTCCTTGTTTACCATTACGAATATGCCGATTAAGCGTTTTGCGGACTTCTTGCACCGACGTGATGAACTGAAGGACTACATGGACTTGTTGGTACGAAATTTCAATGCCGATACACTCGATACGCTCATGTGTCGTGATTTGGTGAGTGTGGGTTACGATGGAAAATTGTTTGATTGCGATTTCAATCAGCAGCTAGGTTATGGACTGAAGGATAATCTTTCGGTCTTTGACATTGATTCTTTTGATTTACGGGAGTACAAGATCCGTACAGACAATCATTGCTTTGGTTGCACGGCAGGTATGGGGTCCAGCTGTCAGGGGACCACGGCCTAGAAATTAGATCAAGGACTCCAGGGTTCTATATTGAAGCGATGGATGATATGCACTTGTAAATTAACTGATATTGTTATTTGACTCCTGGTGATGGGGTTCTATTTTGATGGACCTGTTTCGTGACTGATAATGGTATCGAGTCGGGGAAAAGGTCGTCTACACAAAAATTGTATACTGGTAAAAAAGTTAATATCGCATTTACTAAGAGTATTTGTATTTAGCAAATGAAACCCGCTTCTCGCCATGCGACATGGTCATTTTTCCGAAAACGCAAAAAATCGAACACACGACGACGAAAAAAACACAACACAAAAACGCAAACATCATCAACAGAATAATAACCAGAACATACAACGAGTGCTAGAAGAAGATTAATTAAACTTAACAAGATGGGGGCTCTCCTTACTCGGTTACTTGAGATTTTTTATACGAAAAAGCTGGACATAGTGGTCATTGGGCTGGAAAATAGGTACGGCGATTGAAGTGCTATTTTTGGCGATTTATTCATCCACTGTGAGCTCAATCTCATTTGTTTGAACCAAACGTATCTTTCTTACTTGTGTCCTTTATCTGGTGATATTTGATTATATGTAATTTAGTGGCAAAACGACTTTACTTTCTGTTCTGGCGCACGGCGAACCCGTCGAAACGGTCCCGACGATCGGTCTCAATGTCAAAGTCTTCAAAAAGGGACAAGTGAACATGAAATGCTGGGATATTGGAGGACAGGAACAATATCGGTCAGAATGGTCTCGATATACGAAAGGATGTGACGTTGTCTTGTATGTAGTGGACGCGGCGGCACCCAACAAACTACCGGCCGCGAAAAAGGAATTGCACAAACTACTCGACGACGGTAGTATCGGCACTACGCCCGTATTGGTGCTGGCGAATAAAATTGATCTTCCCGATCATGTTGGTGAGCAAGAATTAATTGAGGCGTTGCAGTTAAATTATGTCATGGAGACGCCTTGGGTTGTGCTACCCATCTCCGCCTTGCAATGTACGAACATTGATCAAGTAGTAGAATGGCTGACGGCTCAGGGAAAGTAGAGGAGCTGCAGTGACAAAAGTAGTCAATTGATTCATTAAATAGTAATAGTGTTTAGAATATCCAGTTCATGTTTTTGTGGGACGAAACTTAACTTGCTCGAGTCAATCTTAGTCTATTTGTGAATAAATCAGCACAGTTAAAGACAAACGATCGATATATACCAGGTAATGCATGGAATATGTAGTTGCTTGTTGCTTTATAATTATGTTTTGACGACCGACTTATAGATGATGAAGGGCTTTAAAATAATAGAAGGCGCCTAAAAGCATTCCTAGTTCGGTCGCCGTACGAGCGCCACGAGTGATGTCAGCGACACGAGAAAAACTCGTCCCCCGCGACGAGACGATCGAGACGCAGATGCGATATGATGATTCTTCAATTCCGACGACATAATCAATCACTTTCATTTCCATCTATTGGTATGTTCCTCAAACTATTAACTATTTAATATCATTTGAAGCGAGAAAGTCGACAGCGCAATGATGAAACGCGCTCTTTTGCCCCATGGGTTCATTGCTAGCCTTTGGCTGATCACCTCCAGTTTCGCTTTTACCCCATCCAACTGGCGGCGGACTCCGTTTCATGCTGCAATTCAAGTGCAATCATTCATGGCCAAGAAAGCCGTTGAAGATGTCAATGGGCTTTCGGGGAAGGAAGCATCAGAGTTAGAGGTTATAGTGGGGAAGAAGAATACAGACAGAATTGTAGAGGAAAAGGATGAGACCGCCGAATCCAAGAATGTGAACGAAACTACGGAGAGTATACAAGCCGAAGACATTTCTGTAAAAGAAGCTTCCGCTACGAAAGTAGAAGAAAACTTGGAACAGCAGCAAACTGCTGTCGATCCCGCACAGAGTGCCCGGGATGAGGAGTTCATGCACCTTGCTATCGATGCTGCCATCACTGGGTAAGTCGTAATTCATCGGACGGAATCTATATACGATCTTGATGTACGTCGGAAAGTCTAACATTGCTGTATATGATCAGTGATTCATCCCCCTTCCCGCAACCCGATATTGGTGCCGTTTTAGTTTCCGCGGAAGGCAAAATCATGGGACACGGAAGAAGTGATTACAATACACATGCCGTGAGGGCGTGCTTCGAAAATGCGGGCTTGTCCATTACTCCGCTTTCCGAATGGTGTGTTTCGTGGCCCGAAGACGAAACCTTTCGTCGAGAATTGTCCCAATCCACTCTTTACGTGACACTGGAGCCATCCAACGAACGACAGGGGACGGCGCTGCCTCCGATGACGCGATTGATCCAATTGACCGGCGTCCGTCGGGTGGTGATCGGGTGCGCGGATCCTGTGCAATCCCGCGCTCTCAAAGGAGCGTCCGCTCTGCATGCGGCGGGTATTGATGTATTTGTAGGAACGGCTTGTGAATCGTTGTGCAAAGCGGTGATCGAAGATTATGCTATTTTGGCCAACTCCAAGTTGCATCGCATGGCACGCAATAACTTTCGTCAGTTCAAACGACCGCTGGGATTCTTGCACTGTTCCGTGGTCGCGTCCGACAATGTACAGGCGTTTGCGCGTCACGGCAATGCCTTTGGTACCGAAATAGATGGAAAGAAACTAAGTTACCGTGATTTGGGCCGCTTCGAAATCGCTCCGCCACCGGAAGTTATTTGGGCCGATACCACACCCGAAGGGGAAGATGGCGACTTTTTCAACGTTGACTTTGAAGAGGAAAGTTTAGAGAGCGATCCCGTGACTATGGGATCTCCTATGATGCCGTGGTACGAACAAGTAGATGCTGTGGTTGCGACCTTTCCCAAAGCTGGAAATGGACCAACGGACGATACGTCGGTAACAGCACGGCTCAATGGCTTGAAATGGTTGGCTACCCATGGTGAAGAGTTGCCTGCGGGTGTCGAACGAATCATTGTAATGGACGCCACAGACTTGCCAGAGCTGCCTTTGTCGAACAAAGATCCCAATCTACCCAGAGGTGTCGATGTTGAGTCCTTTTGGAGAGCCACGGGCCGCAAAAAGACCCGGGTTTTGTTACGCAGAGGTTTGAATGAAAGAGCTAGAGCGGCCGCTTTGGCGGCTGCCAACGCCGCAGCCAAATGTGCCGAATTAGCACAAGCCGCCGCCATGGCAATCGAGTCCGGCGACGCCGAACGGTGCGCACAAGCCGCAATCGAATACGAAAAGCTGGCAAAGTCAGAAACGTCGTTTATTCAAGAGGAACTTGGAAAAACACAGAAATTGAAAGCGCAATTGGAAGAATATGGTGTTATTGTGGAAACGATAGAAGGGGGTGAACCCGTTGATGTAATGAAGCATTTGGGTGAGCGCAATGGTTACCAAACAGTCGTGTGGAGAGCGGGCTGTTGGGGTGACCGTGGTGTTCAATCCATATTGGCGGGTGCCTTTCAGTGGGTGTCGGCTCACTTGGCTGTGGACGCCATTGGTGGTCGATTCTGGCAGCTGATGCTGGCGGAGAACGCTCTTCAATCGGCCTGTGGTCCTGCGCGCAAAGTAAAGGTATTTGCCGATCAAGAAGACATTAGTTTGGAATACTGTGACGAACCTGAAGCAGACATGGATTGCAGAATGAATATTGACGGGAGACCGATCCGCCATGTTCGTCTAGACGCGCGTCTAGTGCTCGTAGATGATGAACGTCCTCGAGAGTTCATGAAGCCTACGATGAGGGCGCTGGACCGACGTTACGTTGAAGAACAGGCTCCGTGGTTTCTTTAAAAAAAATGAAGTACTTCTTGTAAAACATATTCCGTATTAATTATCGAATTTGAGCTCTATGCTATTCTTTGATATTTACATTTTCGACGGATCAGCGTCAGTTTAAAACTAAAGGCTGCTCTGTAAAAGATTATGCACATCATTACTTCACGTCCCTTTTCAATCATGAATATCATGAATGAGGGCAGGGGAAGTCCGCAGTTCACCCCTTTACGAGCGTTTTCGTTTGGCGTTTGGCGCCAAGCGCTTTTCTCCCTCCAAATTCCATACAAAAAATATCATTTAGACTTCAACGGAAAATAGGAAGTGTATGTATCCGGAACTTCGGTATTCAGACATATACGAATCATGTTTTATACTATTGAAAATCCGGACACAAATCCTGGATCCTCGACCAAGTTTGCTTGCCAAAATGCCAATAAAATTCGTCCTATTCTCCGTTGGCTTACGCAGTCCGACGGAACGGTGGACATTGAGATGTAAGATCGTTTGAACTTATTATGACACGAATGCCTTCCTCATCAACAACAACACCGTTCAAGGAACACCTCCATTGATATCGATTTAGAACAGGAAAGCGATTAACGTTTCATCGTCAACAATTAGCATCAACTTGAGAAATAGAAACGGTGTTCGAATGAAGCTACTTTTGCTAATTACCGGATGTGCTTCTATCTCAGCACAGGTGGTAAGTTGTGTCTGTCGCCTCAAGAGTATCGTGTGTTTTCTTTGTTTTCTTGCGGCGTGTATTGTGAGGTGTCCCCGTAAAAATGTACTTTCCACCTCATCTGTCTCAAATTTTTGATGGCAATAGGCCGTAAATGGAGGATGGTCCGACTGGGTAGATGACGGCATATGTTGTGGAGGGTTCATAAAAGGGTCCGCGTTTGCAACAATCCAGAACCAGCGGGAGGAGGAGCTTTCTGCGCGGGTCCCTCGGAATTGCCCTTCACTTGCGAGAATGATCAATGCGGCAGCGATGGATGGTCGGAATGGTCCGAATATACGCCTTGCTGCAACCTGGCCAATACACGCTCTCGAACTTGTTTGTCGGTCAATGCCAATTTGTGTGTAGGAGAGGCCACCGAATCCATTCCGTGTGAACGAACTGATGGATCCACCGAGTGTTATTTCGCGAATGTGGCCACGGGTGCTTGTGAAATTCCATTGTCTATCGAGAATCAGACTCTCTTTGAAACCCGAGAACAATGTTGCTCCACTCAATTTGCGGCGGACGACTTTGGCGTGTGCATGGGTGACCCGACGGCACCCACTCCAAGTGAACCAACCGCCCCGACTTCCGGCGGTGAAGAACCCACATCGGGTGGTAGTGAAGGTGAAGTCGTCGTCAACGGAGGATGGGGTGAATGGACCGAATACAACACCTGCTGTGAAAACACTCAATCCCGATTTCGGGTGTGCGACAATCCCAAGCCTTCGGAAAATGGTGCACCGTGCGTGGGTTCCTTCCGCGAGGAGCGACCCTGCTCACCGAACGTGTGTGGTGTCGACACGGATGGTGGCGCCGGTGCGAGTAGTTCGGCCAAGCGATTGGCCGTGCCGTCGGTTGCCGTGCTCGTTGCTGTGACGGGTGTTATCGTATAAAGAAGCCTTTTACAGGAGCACTTTCCGAGCCTCATCTGCAGGAGCAAATATCTTTCTTTGTTTGTACACGAGCATCGATTTTAGAAATTTCATTATCAACTACTTTATCCATCCATAGCCGAAGTCAATGTAGTGATTAGATATTTGGCATCAAGTCCGAATTAGTTTATACTACGATAGAATGCCCCTATTGGTAGAGTAATTTGCAAAGGAGGATGGGATAACGCACTTCCAGGCTGCCGAGTATATTCATTCAACTCCAAACTATAGCAGCGATCCGAACGATACTATGTATCAAGTATGAAGTTGGACGGCCACTATCGAAATTAGATGATACATTTTATGCAGGCGGCACTCTTTCAGTAACATCTCAGCCTTGGTTACGTGAAAATGACGTGGTTGTTGGAGGTACACTACTTCGGAGGCACCATGATATGTTGCAACTGAACTGCCTTGTCGTGAGTCACACCAAACTCGTCGGAATCATCCATAAAGCTGACGATGACGAACGGCGAACTCTGACCGGCTGTTTTCCGTGGGACTTGTACAACGGTGGCTTGATAAAACGAAGTCGTGTCCGGATACACGGCAAACACCGTGTCTCCTTTGCTCAGACGATCCAAACATCTAAGGATGACGACCTGATCTTCTGGTAAATGAAAGACTGGGAGAGAAAGGGGAAGGGAGAGTTAAGTGCGGAGAAAGCGATTGACAATACATATTCAGCTGTGATGCAATCGTACCTTTATGGCTTTCGACATCTTCATCGATCAGTTTATAGGTTCTCGTAGCAGTATCAAACTCCAACACCTTGGCCAGAATCCATTCGGTTCCCACTTGACACGCGGCTAAGTCGTTCGGTTGCGCTACCTCTTCTTGTTGAAATTCTCCCTGCGCTTGCAATAGTTTCGAAAGCGTTTGCAAATCATCGTCAAGTCGCTCCACTACCGCGTCAATCCATTCGTATGCCTGCTTTGCCACACAAACCTTTTCATCTGCCTTTTGCAAGCAATCGGCTTGTAGTGCTTCAATTTGACGCATAGCGTCCGCGTCGTACGTGTAGTTCATGAGTTCGGCCGTGGTGGGAATGATGATGGGTGCATTTTCGGCATCTTCTTTCCGTATGACGCGGACTCCTTTCCCAGCCTCCATCGGTGCTACTTCTAACTGTAGCACCTTTTCTTCCGCTTGCTGTAAATAAGCAGTGTACAGCTCTTGCAGCTTGGCCAAATCACTTTGATACGATCGATCGAGATCTTGCACTAGTTCTAAATTCCGCCGCACTTGATACGGCAGTGTTGTGAGACTCTCCACAAATGCTTCTAAGTATGTTTCGTCACCGCTCGACATGTTTGATGAGATATACAAAGAAAGTCAAGAAACGATGATTCTGTTTTTGTTTTAATGCGTTTTCGCCATGGTCGTTCGTCGTTCGCGCATCGCTTTTTGAAAAAAAAGCGCGTCGGGACAAATACACGGTAAGGTTAAGTGCTTCGTGTCTCAGAAAGACAGAAAGTTCACTGTGGCGTAATGAGAAGATCACGAATTTTTGTGACTCAGCGACCGCGTCAATGCATGACCGTCGACCGCTCATATTGTGATGTTTTTTTTATATGGCTGCAGTTTTTGACAGCAGAGCGGTTCGCATCTGGATGAAAGCAGAAGGCGTATCGTGAAAGGGCATAGTTCTTGTCCAGATTCTTTTCCAAATAATGAGAACGAGAACAAGACTCGGGTGATGTGTATTCCACACTGCAGTAATGATGCGAACCTTGAGTTTTCGGTGACACGAATTTCGTCGGCACCGTCGTGTGTCTAGCGGCGCTCGCAAAGAGAGCTGGTGATCGCACACAAAATATTTGAAACGAATATCAACAACCGCTATCAAAAGAAAAGAATCTTTAAGACATTCTGCATCGGACCATGATCTTTAGCAACGTACTCCGCAAACTCCCCGTGGATGCTCACGGGTTTGCGACGCTTCATCATCCCGTGCACGCCCCCGTCACGCACACTCCTCTGGGACTCATGTTTGTGGGAACGGCAC
This sequence comes from Fistulifera solaris, assembly GCA_030295235.1. Taxonomy (NCBI): domain Eukaryota; phylum Bacillariophyta; class Bacillariophyceae; order Naviculales; family Stauroneidaceae; genus Fistulifera; species Fistulifera solaris. Next base: position 714,123 of record AP026127.1, on the reverse strand, counting down.
TGGCGGCATCGGCCATTGCGTTTGCTCCTCCTTACGAATTTGATGATCTCGATTGTCACAGCATGTGTCAAAATTACTGCAAGGAGTGCGGAGGATATTGTCAACACAACCACACGTGATTTTGATATCTGATTTCGACCAGTGGCGTTCTTTTTCTCATGGTAAGCAAGCTTTCTGTGGAGCGTTGTAGTCAGCATACTTTGCATCCCAGCCAGTGTCGACGGCCGAAAGGTTGCGCTTCTTATGTCTCTGGTGCACAAATTGGTATGCGAGAAGAATCAACCTGTTCGAAACACCTATCGAGTACTTTGTCTTTCTTTATGGACTTGTACATCACGTGAATCGTAACACTTTCCTTTTGTTTCTGTAAACTCACATGTCTTTATTGCTGTTTTTAATCTCAAGACAGGAGACACTCGAGTAGACTTACTCCTGCGCTGTATCACTAAAATACATTTATCTGGGCAGCAGATGATATTATCGTTGCTGTCTTTTACATCAGAATTAATTAACTGCTGACATTTCCGACTGATAGATCATTAGTTTGGCCGTGTCGACAAAACGATTCACGAGAGCTCATAGATTGTAACTCGTGTAGGTGTCGGAACGTGACCCGAAAAACGACAACACAAAAAACATCGCTCAACAAAAATGATTTTCTCGTCCATGGAGTATGCATCCGTCGTTTTTATTCTCTCAGATAACTATCATTATTTGTCAATGTATTGAATTTCTTGCTCACTTTCGTCAAACAAATAGCGAGGCATCCATTAAGAGAAATAGCAATCACTTCAATCGACCCGTAACAAGCAGCGCCCAGTCCCGCAAACGATTACGGAAATGGCGAACGAAGTCGACGATGCGTCATTGAACGACAATCATGAAGAAGAATTGGAAGAAGATGTTACACCCGAGACTGTAATCTCACGAATTGAAAGTTTGATTCATGATATAGTGAATCAATTGGATGAAAATCGACTCCCCGCACTGGAAGGAAACGGTATCGCCAAAGCATTCGGTCAATGGAATCAATGTCGCTCTTTCACCAACATTGTGTTAGTGCTCTCCTATTGCCACGCTCTTTTGCTAGCGAACCGTACTACCACCACACGTGAAGTTTACTATTTTTATGTCACGCATTTTCGTTCGCACAAGGTGAGTTTAGAACCGTAGCAGTGGTTTGTCGTGTCTTTGTTTGCTGTGCACATTCTACATCGCTCACAATGGCAATATTATGCGTTGCCATGCCTCTACTCTTCTCCAAAGGAATGCTGCGCCGCCATTTGGGACGCGGCCGAGCTGTTGGGGGTACCTCGACATGCCTTGGGATTACACGCATCGCCGCGGGGATGGTGGACGGGTGATGTGCAATTACTACAAGATGGCGTTTGCGTCTTGGATGGACGGCACCTGCAATCCATACAGGGTGCGACCATCGGCAGTGAATGGTTGGGTCAGCGTTTGAACTTTGATATATCCACGGTCGCGGCAAAATGCATTCTGGTCGTTGAAAAGAAGGCATTTACAAACGCTTGTCGGAAGATCGCTTTTTCGAGCGGTATCCGTGTGTCATTGTGACGGGTCGTGGCTTTCCTGACTTGGCAACGCGTGCTTGCGTCCATCATTTGCATCGAGTACTTCGTTTGCCGGTCTACGGAGTGTGTGATAGTAATCCGTTCGGGGTCATGGTATTGCACAATTATCAAGAAAGCCGTCGTAGTAGCAATGTGGGCGTTTCGATGAAGTGGATTGGACTGCGACCGTGTCAAATACAACAGCTCGAACGAGAGGGCAGAGCCTTGCCGAGGCAGGTCTTTCAAGAATTGACGGAAGTGGACGAGCAGCGATTGGAAGGACATCTACTTAGCGGAACTCACGGGTGGATTGCTACAGCAGAAGATCCCGAGAGGCGTATTGAAGAACTTCGTCAGATGCGACAGTATAAAGTAGAATTAGAAGCACTCAACTGGTTGGGGATGGATTTCTTTTCCGATTGGTTGGCTCGAATCTTGGAGAGTCAACATGATGAAGTTGGCGAGGGAGATGACTGGATGGAGATCATATAATAAGGTGATCTTGATTGCATGTATATTATTGTGGCGTTTACGGATTCGGATTTCCCTTGCCGAGTCGATCGGCGATGGGAATAAAACGATCTCCATCTTTGGGTGTTGAAGGTAACTCTCCCAGAATAACATAAGCCAGTGTTTGTACTACTTGCTCCGGTTCTTCACAAACGACATTAGCAGAAGCATTGACTTCTTTGAGCATATGCGAAATTTCCGGTGGATGCAACGTAATCAAAGGTTTGCCCAGAGCGGCCGCATAGCCGGCATCGAATGCGGCATTCCATTGTCGGTATTTTTCTCCAAAGCACACCACAACAATATCAGCTTGCGAAAGCAAAGTCTTGGTACGAATATCGTTCATTTTCGCTCCCAATCGATCCCAGTTGGGACGCTCTTCTTGCATACCAAGAATGATGGCACCGCAATCGTCACTGTCTTCATGATTGAGGTTCGGTGAAGAGAGTCGTACGGGCAAATTCTTCTTTGTACTCCTTCCGCAATGACATTTCTCCAGTCGGAATGAATCTCTCCTGAGGTTGGCAGAGAGGCGTAGACGTGAGTTGCGTGCTTCGGCAAAGACGTGCTGGCAGAAAAGACTCGACTCACCCGAAAGGTAAACATTCCAGATTTTTGTCTCGGAACTGAAAGCACGAACGCTTTGGCGCTGTATTTGACGTAAAGTATTGCTTAACATGTTACTCTACCTGGTAACTTCTTTCCACCTCGATATGTTTGAATGCTCATAGTTTCAATTGAAGGTTACGATTACCTAATGTCTATAGGGTACCGGTATGCGTTTTGCGGTTGGATTGTGTGCGGAAAAAACTGCACGGTCCAGAATTTCTGGAAACCACAGAATTTCTGTTTGATATTATGACAAAATTATTTATTGTCCAGAACTTCTGAAACACCACAGAATTCCTGTGTGATAGGAAATAAGTTGTTGTCCAGAATTTCTGGAACGTATTCTACAGTTTCCAGAATTTCTGAAATTCCCACTTTCTTTCGTTAAGATTAAAGATCTCAAACATCGTTTCCAGAAATTCTGGGACGTGCACAGCATCTCGATAGGATGGAAACCAATGGTCCAGAATTTCTGGACTATCACAGAATTTCTGTATGATGAATGATGAGAAATACGTAGTAATAGCAATTCCAGAATTTCTGGAAAATGCTCTTTCTTTCGATATGAACGAAAACACCGTGTCCAGATTTTCTAGGACGCCCACTCGCTTTCGTTATGGTCCCAAACCGGAAGTTTTGGAACGTGCGCAGCATCTCGATAGGATGGAAACCAATGGTCCAGAATTTCTGGACCATCACAGAATTTCTGTATGATGAATGATGAGAAATACGTAGTAATAGCAATTCCAGAATTTCTGGAAAATGCTCTTTCTTTCGATATGAACGAAAACACCGTGTCCAGATTTTCTAGGACGCCCACTCACTTTCGTTATGATCCCAAACACTTTGTCCAGAAGTTTTGGAACGTGCACAGCATCTCGATAGGATGGAAACCAATGGTCCAGAATTTCTGGACCATCACAGAAATTCTGTATGATGAATGATGAGAAATACGTAGTAATAGCAATTCCAGAATTTCTGGAAAATGCTCTTTCTTTCGATATGAACGAAAACACCGTGTCCAGATTTTCTAGGACGCCCACTCGCTTTCGTTATGATCCCAAACACCTCGTCCAGAAGTTTTGGAACGTGCACAGCATCTCGATAGGATGGAAACCAATGGTCCAGAATTTCGGGACTATCACAGAAATTCTGTATGATGAATGATGAGAAATACGTAGTAATAGCAATTCCAGAATTTCTGGAAAATGCTCTTTCTTTCGATATGAACGAAAACACCGTGTCCAGATTTTCTAGGACGCCCACTCGCTTTCGTTATGATCCCAAACACCTCGTCCAGAAGTTTTGGAACGTGCACAGCATCTCGATAGGATGGAAACCAATGGTCCAGAATTTCTGGACCATCACAGAAATTCTGTATGATGAATGATGAGAAATACGTAGTAATAGCAATTCCAGAATTTCTGGAAAATGCTCTTTCTTTCGATATGAACGAAAACACCGTGTCCAGATTTTCTAGGACGCCCACTCGCTTTCGTTATGATCCCAAACACTTTGTCCAGAAGTTTTGGAACGTGCACAGCATCTCGATAGGATGGAAACCAATGGTCCAGAATTTCTGGACTATCACAGAAATTCTGTATGATGAATGATGAGAAATACGTAGTAATAGCAATTCCAGAATTTCTGGAAAATGCTCTTTCTTTCGATATGAACGAAAACACCGTGTCCAGATTTTCTAGGACGCCCACTCACTTTCGTTATGATCCCAAACACTTTGTCCAGAAGTTTTGGAACGTGCACAGCATCTCGATAGGATGGAAACCAATGGTCCAGAATTTCTGGACCATCACAGAAATTCTGTATGATGAATGATGAGAAATACGTAGTAATAGCAATTCCAGAATTTCTGGAAAATGCTCTTTCTTTCGATATGAACGAAAACACCGTGTCCAGATTTTCTAGGACGCCCACTCGCTTTCGTTATGATCCCAAACACCTTGTCCAGAAGTTTTGGAACGTGCACAGCATCTCGATAGGATCGAAACCAATGGTCCAGAATTTCGGGACTATCACAGAATTTCTGTAAGTATGTGTCACTGTTTTATTGCTGCAGATGGACAGACTAACTGGGTACTAATGTAACGCACGCGGGTATACGCCAGTTTCCTCACACTTTTGCTTAGAAAAAAGCAACAAGCATCGATCGAAGCAACACAAAACTCTCGGTGTACCAGGTATTGCAATAAAAAGCTTTATTTGCAAAACATGCAGATCTATGTGAAGACATTAATAGGCAAGACAGTTGCCATCTCCGTAAAATCGCGTGATACTATTGAAACGGCGAAGAGACTGCTAGCCGAAAGGGAAGGAGTCCCCGAAGACCAACAACGTCTCATTTTTGCAGGAATGCAACTTGAAGATGGACGCACATTTGCCGCCTACAAAATCAGGGCAAAATCAACCCTTCATCTGGCTTTGAGGTTGCGTGGAATGATCAGCACCTTCACTTACAACGACCCTTCTAACCCCTTGATTCGCTATCTGATGCTGACGGACGAACAACGTGCTAATGAACCTGTCCCTCTGGATCTACTTCGCGAGAAAGCTGCACGTGAAGGAGCGGATCCATATAGCACCTTTCGCTATCAAGAAAATGCTGGAATTTTGACCGCAGATCAATGCGAGCTCATCTGTAGCTTCCTCGATTATATGTGGGAAGCAACTGAGACTGATGATGCGCCCAATCGAGTTGATATGCGCCTCGTAGTCCCAGATGAGCAGTTTGAACAACTTCTTGAGCCCTTTCTTCAAGAAGATACACCCAATTCCGTACTAACCAAGCTTCAAAGAACTTTTCGACAAAGTGGAGGTGGGTCCAAAGTGGCTCTTCGTATGACAAAAGGTCCGACCAATGCCTGCATCAACTTTCACTGTGACGGCGGCTATGCCACCAGGACATCGCAAATTGCCTTAAATGATCCGTCGGAGTATGTAGGGGGGCGTCTTGTCTTTTTTGTCAACGATGTTCTCCATGTGTTGGAACGGCCCGCGGGATCGCTAGTCCAGCATCCGAGACAGGTCCTTCATGGTGTCACGTGTCTCACAAGTGGCACACGAAAAAGTCTCTTTGTGGTGGATAGGTTTAACGGTCTTGGAGAAGGTGGAGTGGTGGAAGTTTCGAGTGACCAGGTGGACGGCTTTCAACGCTGGAAGGAGAATGCCGATTTTACTGTATCGAAGTGTGTCGTTTGTCACAGCCGGCGATCGTGTCAGGTTTTGATCCCGTGCGGACACCTTTGCCTTTGTGATGCATGTGTTGCATCGGTCAGCACCGAATGTCCTATCTGTCGTGGTCGCATTCAGATTAAGCAGCGCGTTTTCTTTTAAAAATGCATGTACTCCGTATAGAGTGGCCACCGGTCTTTGCACCGCATACGTAGTCGCTCTTCTAGTTTTTCACTCTTGTGATCAGGCGTTCTGTTTGGTAGGAGCTTTGAGATAAAGCCATCAAGTTTGTTTCTCCCCTTAGTATCGCAAGGAGCTGTCCTTAGTAAATCCGACGACGGACGATCCGCACTCGTCGCCCACAGCATTTTTTTTTGCCCCGACGCATTGCAACCAAAGACGAATGAATAATACAAAGATAGACTATAGCAAATAGACTAGCTTATCGTACCAGGTATCATAAATATCCTTATCTTCTTTTCCGGTCTTCATACATTTTCTCGGCGATTCAAGTCTTTTACAAAAGCAATCGACGCACACCATGGAAGCATTCACCGGCACAACTCGTCTGATACTCCTCGGATTCTTTGCTTCGCACATTATCTTCACCATTTGCTTGGATGGGCAAGCCGTCATTCCTCTCTCCTTCTTCCCTCAATTTTTGATCGATTTGGGAGAATTCGAAGTCGCCACATTCAACGATCCTCTCATGGGCAATGCTCGCAACCTGTTGTGGTTTCAGTCCTTTGTGGTTCTAGAATTATGCTTTCAGTTACCCTTCTTCTGTGTCGCAGTCTATTATCTCAGTCAATCTGACCGGTCGACGTATCCCGATGGCTTTCGGTCCGCATGTATCGCCTACGGAGCGCACACGTCGACGACGTTGGTGCCGATCTTGACATCATTTTGGGCATCGGAACATGTGGCAAGTTTTACGGAACGTGTGCTCTTGACCAGTTTGTATTTCCCGTACTTGGCGATTCCTCTCTGGTTGCTGTGGACGACGGCGACCGCTACGCCTACTCAAACGAATTCATCCAAGAAATCTCAATGATAGGGGCAAGCAAAGAGAAGGGTGTTTTTTATTTTGCAAATGAATGAGATTTCCTGTGCATCAATTCTCGTCGCCTAAGAACAAATAAAGGAATGAATAAATTGGCGGAGGTTGTTATAAATTTTGTGCTTCAAGAAATGCACAGGTTATAAAGGAAACAATCGAATCAACTTTCATGGCGATCTCGATAAACTCGGCGTTTGAGTAAACCAGATTCAAAAATCGACCTTCTTTCTCCCTTCTTTGACATCGCTCCTTCGACGTTTGAATTCCTTGCGTTGCTCTTTTGTTTTGATCGAAATACCCTGCCGCATACGTCGCTCTTTCGGCCGAGGCCACGCCTGCAGCAACATGTTCTGCAGTTTTTGTACGGCGGCCTTGCGGTTGGCCACTTGTGTACGATGTTCTTGTGCCGCAATCGTCAAGACACCTTCCTTACTGATCCGATTGGCTTGTTGTTGCAATAAACGTTGCCGTACTTCGTATGGAATCCAATAGGCCTCGTGTACGTTCAGTCGAACTTGGACCTGCGAATTGACTTTGTTCACATTTTGACCACCCGCACCCGAAGATCGAACAAACGAGAAATCCAAGTTTTCCTCGGGAATATCAATGTATTCAGGCACTTTCCAGTTGTCGTGATTGCTGTTGTCATTGCTGTTGTTGCGAGGGGTGGTACTCGAATACAAGCGGAAATTCAAGGAATCGAATCGTTCGGGGTGAAGAAAAGCGGTACGATGAGCTCTTATTAACCATCCGTATTCAGTGACACGGAAGCAATGGGGTGGAGACTTGAGAAGAGAAATAGCGCCGGTCGAATAAGCTACTGTTCCTCTCGCAATCAACCTCCACAACATGACCAAGATGATAGAGAACTGGTGTCGTTGGGCAACAGTCATCAAACTCCTTTCGCAGAATAATAAACTTTCCTTGCTGCTTTGAAGAGTATCTATCGATTTACTGGTAAATTTCGATGCGTATCCAACATCACACAAGTTTGCATTACTTGTGTTGAAACGTAACCGATGTTATGTTATTATTGTCGAGAGATGCTCATTATTGCGCGTTTCAACAAAACGGGCTGGTAAAATTTTATTGCCCGTTTTGAATGTGACTGAAATCAGTCGTGTTTGCGTAGAACCAACAGAATGGGCCACAGTGAAACTATAAGAAGCGCCGGAACCATCTGACAGCATTGTTGGATGAAATCTCAATGACAAAAGTATCAAGTTAGGCTGATGCTACCTTTTGACAACCTACTTGTTGTTCAATCATGAAGAAGTACAGGGGCGCTTGCCTAAAAAAGCTATGAATGTCTCATGACTAAAACCAGTCGTGGGTAATTGATCTTACAGTTTTGGCCACAGTAAGACTAGGCCGAGTGCAGACAGACGCCACGCACGAAATTCATTCCTCCACGCGCACCTTGAACGGTCGTTTGGAAAAGGATGACGTTTGCTATTTAGCTTCCTACTATTTTATTGACTCTAATTTGCGCCGTCCTGGATCAAAATTATTTTATCGACAACATCGTCTTTTGCCGATGAACAACAATGAACTTCATTCATCTCCGTCATCATCGTTACCATTCCGGAAGAGGCATTTTGTAGTTCAAGGTTAACAATCATCAAGTAAAAAATGACGGACGCTTCCAAGAAAGAAGAAGTTCTAAGCTTTTCGCAAGTGATGAACAAGGCGGCCGCTAGTGCATTGCGGGGAGGAACCGCCGGAGCCATTGCTATGGGTGCTAACGTCGGTGCTCTCATGTGGATGCGAACCACCGTGAGTCTCTGCTTGCTCTCGTTTTGTTGTGTGAGAAGTTTGGCGTGTCTCAATACTATCATCGCCGTGTTTTCTGCACTTGTTCTTCTCTCCTTTTCTTCAGATCAACTATCAATATCGCAATGGAACTACTTTCCCCACGGCGCTCCGAACGCTGTATGCGGATGGTGGTATTCCTCGCTTCTACCGTGGTGTGCTTCCTGCTTTAATTCAAGGTCCTCTCAGTCGTTTCGGTGATACAGCGGCCAATACCGGTGTTTTGACCGCTCTCAATGGTCTCGAGTCGACCAAGGACCTCAATGTCGGTGTCAAGACCATGGCGGCCAGTGGAGCGGCTGCTTTGTTCCGTATTTTCCTCATGCCAGTGGATACAGTAAAGACAACGATGCAGGTTACCGGAAAATTCTCCTCGGTTGTGGATAAAATTAAATTGAATGGCGTATTCACGTTATACAACGGCTCGTTGGCCGCTGCGAGTGCGACGTTTGTCGGACATTATCCGGTACGTGCTTGTGAATACTTACTTCTATGTTTGTCGTTCTCTTCTTTTTGTGTTTCTCATCCAATCATTTCTCCATCTGCAGTGGTTTGCCACCTACAACTACCTTTCGGAGAAAATCCCGAAACAAGACACGCAATTGGCCGAGTTGGGCCGTCGAGCACTTTTGGGTTTCTGCTCGTCGGCCATCTCGGATACGTGTTCCAACTCCATTCGTGTCGTCAAAGTTTATAAACAGTCCCATCCAGAGCAACTGACGTACGTGCAAGTCGTCAAGAATGTCTTGCAAGAGTCGGGCGTGCAGGGCTTGTTCTTTCGTGGATTGGAAACCAAAATTTTGGCCAACGGATTGCAGGGTATTTTGTTTAGTATCTTGTGGAAGCAATTTGAGGAAGTCTTGTTTGGTAAAAAGAAATAATAACGAAAAATATACTGGAAAACATCTGCTACGATTATATCAATCATCCTACGTTCGCTTGAATGTTCTCCTTTTGAGTGCGGTTTCCATTCTTTTTGGCCCACTGTCGAAAGTTAGCAATGTCTTGTGATGTCAACACACAGTTCTTGGGCACTGCAGGCTGGAGTAATTTGCGGAGATCTTTCGCAGTGACGTCGGTCTTGTTTACCAGATCGACCGCCTTCCATACGGCCTCCGAAGTCCGGTCCAATAACGCGCCGGAAGCGCGAATGCAGTGCTCTATCTGTTGATCACCCGGATTGCAACCATTTCCGTGAGTAACACAGATGGATGTAATGTGAATCTTGTCCGAGTACCTTGACTTGGCTCCTTCGATTTGTTCCTGAACCGTCGCCGTTTCGTTATACGTGAAACAGATTTTAAAGGGGCAATCGCATCTGAGTTCGGGCTTCCTTCGCTTGCGTGTCTTTTTTCGGATGGAGCCAGCACTGGTAGGGCGTCTCCTTCTCTTTTTACCCCCTCTGTTGCAAACGATTGACATTCCTTCTCGTCTCACTAAAAAGCCATGTTTATTTCCAACTTGGGCAAGACTCTTTTCAGTTCTGTAGGGTTTAGAAAGCGGTCATTGAAGTGGAATATAGAGTTGATTTCACGCTCGATCATACAGTTTTTCTGAGGGAGAGAGTCACCAATGCTGAGGTCATCCGAAAAAGTGTTTTCTTTGTTTTCACTCTTTTCCTCTTCGATTTCCTCTTTATTGGGAAACTCGACTATCTCTTGTTGTTCTTCCTCCATTGTGAGGTAGCGGTAGGAAGTAGCTGCTACGTTTGTGCAATAGAGCTGAACAGCAATGGTTATTAGACTTACTTCTCCGTTTTTTGTCGTGCGATGAAACACTCGTTGAAATAGGGTTTAGTCGCACTGTTTTTATTTTTACTAATCACAACAACTCCTCAAAGAACGTTTCGGTACAAAGTAACCCTCTACTTTTTCATATATACATTCACCATCCGGTACAAGCTAGTGTTGTGAAAGAAGTCAAGACGCAAATGCTCGTCATCGTTTGCAACTATTCGTTCTATACAGTAAACCGTGTATCCAGATATTTGTGCTTTTGATATTCATATCACAGAACTTGCTTCTTCAATGCCGGACGATCCGAATGAAAGAAAAAGTAGGGTGATGTCGGAATTCGAAAGGAAACAACGCTCGCTTGAATTTCTGTGAGCTGGTCGACTTTATTTTTTTCTTATTTCTCCATTGTAGGTGAAAAAGGCAATCGGATCATTGTGCTGCGATCGAAACGAAGAAAGAACGATAATCAGCAATGATTTTAATGACACGGTGTATTTTATTTGCGGCGCACGTTTGCATATTAGCTGATAGTTTCCGATTGAATGCCCCCCTACGCGGTCATTCACCGTCGCCGTCGTTCTCATCGCGACGAATTCCAACGGATGCCGAATGGAAGAGTTATAGGAAACCGAACACGCTCTTAGAATACAGTCCGGAGGATAATTTTTCGAAAAATGATGATGACAATAGTAACTCGGCCGGATGGATTGAAAGTCTTAAAGCTCGTGCTTCGCAACTCGACGAACAAGAAGAACAAAGAATTTCGCGGTGGAAGAATGCTACATGTTCCTCCAAAGTGGCCGTCGTTTTACCCGACTGGGTTCGTAGACTCGATGTGGATTATCCGCTGGCGGTATGTGGTAGTGCGCGAGGATATTTGTACGTCACTCATTTGGAAACGGGAGAAGTTCTTGCTAGCAATCTGAAACCTGAAAGTGAGCAAGAGAGTGACGATAGTGATGAAGCATTGGCGTCTCCTGCCGACCTGGAGCAGACGCTACGTCTCTTGTATGGGTCTTTCGATGGCGGGGGTACACTGTCAGTGGCTTTTTCGGGGTCGAGAATTTGCTCAGCGGATCGAGGTGAGTTTGAATTTGAATTGCAGGCTGCAGTCAACACTTTCCATCTGTGAAAAATGAATTCAATCTCAAAGCGAATCTGCTGCTTCGGAAATTGCAGACGGCGGTGTAAAGCTGTGGGGTTATGATCCTGGTTCGAAGCAACTAGTATCTCAAGGGTCAATGGAAGCACTGGAGGGAGTTCTCGTGGTCGCATTACATTTGGACGACGAGTATCTATGGGTAGGAACTGCCGATGGGCATGTGCATGGCTATCCCTTGGATGACGATCTTCCCTTGGTATTACGTAAGAGTCCGGAATATTCGTGGAAGCTTAGTGCCGGATTAGTATCCATGCACGTTGATTCGGAGCTCGGATGCGCTGTGGCGAGCACTGCCTATGGCAAGGTGGAACTGATTTCGCTAGAGGATGACGAAAGCGGGCAACCCTTAGCTTCCTTCACTCCTCCATTCGACTCGATGGAACGAAAGTCCTCCAATGCATTTATTCAGTCATGTACATTTGTAGCACACAGCAAGGCAGGCGAGAAGAGTACAGGAACTCAGCAATATTCGATCGTTTGTGGTGGCAATGATGGTAGTCTATTCCAGCAGCGTCTTAGGTTGGATGAGTTTGGTAATGTAAACACCAAGAGGCCATTTCTCAAACCACTCAAGGCGTATGAATCCAGGCATCTTGCTTCCGTGCGTAGTCTCTCCAGTCCTCGACCGGGTATTGTTGTAAGCGGCGGGCAGGATTCTAGCGTTCGCGTTTGGGACGTCGATGAAATGACGTTCTTATACCAGTTTGTGGGATACAAGGTGTGGCTGAACTCCATATGGACCGATGGTGCTCGAATTGTCAGTGATGGCGCCGATAATACGATCGTCATGCACGATTTTGACAAAGAGGACACCTCCGATTCCACCAACCTTTGATTACAAACTTGGTAATACTTATAATCTGTATCTAGAAATAAAGTGTATTTTGGTTTTTCTGGATATTTTTGAACTTGGCCTTGCCTGTATCTATGAGAAACAAACTCTCAAGTAAACGCAAGCTAAAAGTGTTTAAACATTTTGCACACGTAGTTCGCTTCTAAATGTAAATTAACCGTAGCATCGAATGGTCTCTGTAGCGCCCTTGGAAGCATCCTGGGGCATTCCAAAGCGTCCGCCCTTTCCAAATACTGCTGATGATACTTTTCTGCTGGCCAAAAGGGCGTTGCGGCTTTTAATTCCGTGGCCATGGGCTTTTTGTATTTCTTGGCCTCTTCTTCAAAGCGCGCTCGTGCAATGGCCTCTTGTTCCGGTGTATGAAAGTAAATTCCTGTCCGGTATTGTTTCCTGCAAATTGAAAAGCGAGATACGAATGAATAAATGAGCAAAAGACTTGGTACTATAATGGACCTCAGCGATCGAGAACAAGACTCACCCAAAATCACGCCCTTGACCATTCACAGTCGTCGGATCGACACGATCAAAAAAGGTATCCAATAACTTGGAGTAATCACATTCCTTTGGATCATAATACACCATGACAGCTTCGGTATGACCCGTGGCACCCGCACAAACTTGATTGTAAGTGGGAAACTCTTCCGGTCCCTGTGCATAACCAACTGCCGTGTATTGCACTCCCGGTACACGCTGGTAAGCCAATTCCAAGCCCCAAAAGCATCCACCCGCAAAAGTCGCTAGCGCCAAATGGGGATCACGTTCCGATGTGGCGGGCATTTTGCCCTGCTCGGCCCATTTCGCCAATTCGGGCCCGGGATGATCCAAGTTTTGGTAGGCAATGCGTTCGGTACCGAATGCACCGCCTCCAAACAATTTATTCAAAAGCATAGTGGGAGTCGTGGCGGAATACGGAATGACACGAGAGGCTTGACGAATTGTTGATTGACCGAGAAAGGTAGACGACGAACTACGGAATGCCAACGTGGTCGAAGTCAAGGCAATCAGAGAAGTGCAAACGGTGCGAGAATACTTCATTACAGGGTAATATCGTTGTGATGGACGATGAGAACTTTCAAATGAGATACAAAGTCTTCAAAGAAATAATGACCGTTTGACGATATCTCATCGAAATCCAACTACAAGTATCGGCGTGTTTTTTTTTGTTAGTGTTGGCGCGGGTATGAGTCAGTCAAGAAGTGACGTCAAGCATCTCCTCCCAGTCACCAGTGAATCAGTCATGAGTAGTAACGATGATATGAGTGCCGTAGCTGTCCGTTGAAAACGCCAGCCATGCCAGAACGTTGCTTCGTGTCATTCATCTCCTTCCATGAAGTCTTCACTATTATTTAATGCTCAACTGTATTTCTTTGACTCTTCTTCATAAAATCAGACGCACTTTCAACGAAACATGCCGCACTCTTGTCAGAAAGGCCTTCCGGTAAAAAAGAACGGGACGCTCCAAATTTCATACGGCAACATGCGACGCCAATCAAGCCGCTCTGGACCGTTTGCTTGAAAAGCAAGAACGAGCGCACGGTAATTTCGTTTTCACATTAAAGCGCGCCATCGAGTCACTTCAGAAAGCCAAAGATCCGGTTGTAACGTACGATGAAGCATTGACGTTGCCGTTTGTGGGACCGACGATTGCAAAAATGATTGTGCCTCCCGAAAAAACGCCGCGTCCGAAAGCGGCATCGATTGCGCTGAGTGGGGTCTCGCCCGATGCCGGAGAATCCTGCATTGTCCGTAAAACCTTACCAACTGCAATCAACATTAATATCAATCATCAATCTGCAGGCAATGACGGAACTTCACGAAAAAGAACACTCGAGCCGGCGATGGTGGAGAAAAAGACGAAAAAAGCAGTTGGCGGTCGAACAAGCACAAGCCCGGGCATTGAACTGGAAGAATCAACGAATGGTATGGCGGGTTGTTTTATTGATTGATGTTAGAGAACAAGAGCGCAACAAAATGCGTTCGGCATGTCAGCAATCGGGGATTCCCACGGAAGAAAGGACTTTGCCCATCGGGGATATGGCCTGGATCGCGCAGGGGACGCAGGGTGGAAAAGTTGTGGAGGAATTACTGGTAGGGACCATTGTGGAACGTAAATCGGCCGAAGATTTGAAAGCAAGTTTGTTCGGAACACGTTATATGGAACAGCGAAAGCGTTTGAAAGAAACAGGAATTGCCCAAGTTGTCTTCTTGATTGAGGGCGATATTACAAAGGATCAGCACCGATGTCCGGCGGATACTTTGCTTTCGGCGTTGTGGGAAATTCGACTCCACACGGGCTTTCAAATTCTTCAAACCAAGCACATGGATGATACTGTTGTTACTTTGAAACGAATGCATCGTCGCATCTTGCAGAGGACGTTTCCCGCAGTCTTTACTTCCTCCGAAGCCCTACCCAATTTCAGTCAAGTAGCCGTTCAAAGTGACGTGCGACCCTCTGATGAAAGAGAAATACTAGCACAAAACCGTCGTCATCGGCGAAAGCGCATGCAGTCATTGATGGAAATGACTTTTGATTGTGATCCGACGCCTCCTTTTGGTACGCAACGCTTCATGACATACAGCGAACTGAAGGCAATTGTCGAACGTGATCGAGAAATCACCAATCGGCGCGTTGGTAGTTTGCATGGGTTTATGCTCAAGCAAGTCAGCACAGTTAATGCCAGAAAGATTGTTCGCTTACAGGAACTCTATCCTACGACGTGTCACTTGCTGGAGGCGTACGATTCGGTACCCAAATACCACCGATGGGAGCTCTTGTCCGAGGTAGTCGTAAGCGAGGGAGCGCGGACTAGCAAGGTTGGTCCACGGAGCTCCGCAGAATTGCATGTAGCATACGGATTGGCAATGAGAGATGACGAGCCCCTCGTGCACCGGCAAGGCACTTTACCGGCAACTAAAACTGCAGTTGCAACTGCGCAATTTGCGAAAGAAAACACCATGCCATGTACAGCAGAAGCTGTGCGTAAGGGTCCACCGCCCGTGAATGAAAATCTTGTCGCGGATACATGTCCCGCGAAGTCCTATTCCGCTGGCCTAGCAACCAATCCGATGGAGAGTATTTTGGAGAAGTATCCAACTTCTTTTGAAGATTCGCCTCCCGAAAGACGACAACAATCGAACAACAACCCCCCTTCTCCAGAAAATTCGATCATACAGATGCTAGATAGTGACGATGACGACGAAGACATATCCTCTCGCCCCAGTCAGTTTGCAACATCAACCACGGTAGCGGCTTCAACGCCTTCGTTGTTGAAGGATCCGCCGCAAGCCGACAAAGCACGCGTTTCGGAAACAGAAACTTGCTCCCTCACAGCAGCGGATCGCCATCTAGACGATTTTCCTAGCTCTTTCGAGTCGTTTCTTCCTTTCGAAAGACAGACTCCTAAACCGACCATCCAACTCTTAGACGACGATAGCGACGATGAAGACCTGCGTCCGATTTTCAGTCAAACGTCATCCGTCCGTACTTTTACAAAGGAGGTGATCGAGATTGACTAGAATCGTTAAAAGGCTTATGAGCGCCCTATATAAATTCTTTCTTTTTGAATCAAGATTTCGCATCATATATTTTAGAATCGTACTTTGTCTACGGTCATCAATTGCATGTAATGGTACATCTAGGATCGTTCTATCCTTACAACCGCTTGGAAACTGCCAAGACGTATCCTTCATGCGGTGCAATCATGACTTCGTGATTGTTTTTCGATCGCAGTTGCAAAAAGCTACTTCGTCATTTGGGTCTAGAGATTGCAAGTACGCCCGTGCGGATGTGAGTAATTTGTGCGATTGTTTTGCTAGTTCGTGTTTCGGTGCTTCGTCTACATTTAATGAAGGCGTAAAATTGACAATACTCTCGGCTAGAATATCGCCCTCCCGGTTCAATATGAGGACCGATTGCACGCCCTTGTGCGATGCCAAGCGGCTCACCGTGTCCTGCAATTCTTGAATAGAAACATCCCCCGTGTCCGACTCTGTCATGTTAATGGCAATAGCTATCAATGAACTAAAAGAAAGGCGTACAATTTGTAATAAGTCGTCTTGGTCGATGACGATGACCAAAATGAAACGACGAAATCAAAACGCGACGATGCGATAAAAGCGACAACAAAAAGGTGTTCAACACAATAAACCATACATGTTACTTTCACTATCCTTTAACTGTAGACTTGACTGTCCGTGAGTCAAATCAATCCAGCTATACGGGAAAGAAGTCCGTTGAGCGGTACCCTGGTAGGTGCGTGTATGAAAGTATGGACAAATTTCAAAAAGAGATTGAGAGCCACGAGAATATTGCTACGGGAAATGACAAAGAATTTTCGTAAAATAGAACGAGCTAATCGTCATCAAAAGTGAACCGAGAAGCCGATATTAGTTCGTCGACAATACTAGCGCTCTTCCTCAATCGTTCGAATCTTCTCCGCAAACTTTGCATCTGATTTGATCCGCTCAACAAACTGACCGAATTTACCAGAGCTCGGGACACCATCCAATGCATTGAGAGCTATCATGACGCGAATCGAACTCTTAATCCAGTCATTGAGGCGCTCAAGTTCAGTGCCGGTCTTTTGACCTGGTTTCTTGTTCATGGTTTTTTCGAGAGGATCCACGAACGTGTCAATAGAAGCGACTAAGTAGCTAGGCTGTCGCGCGCACATGGATATCACAACTTGATGAGCATGCAATTGGATATCTTCAGCATCGCCCATAGCGGTAGCTAGAACTGGCAAAAACTTGCTCATGTCCATAGACTCAGGAGCGTTCTCCAAACAGCTTGCAAAGATACTTAGTGCGGCCTTTCGAAGGGGTAAAGCGTCGTCTACTGTATGCGTGAACGGTCCAAGGTCAACCTTACGCTCAAGTTTCAGGCTCGCCACTCGGTAAAGCTCTGGGAATACGATTTCATCCAGGAGACCTGTAATAGCTTGAGGCAGATGGTGCACGGAAGCGTAGATCATAAGAAGGGCTGTCGTTCGAAGTGACAGTTCCTGTTGCTTCAATACTGCGACGAAGGTCGGCATGGCGGCAGCAAGTTTAACAGCATCCACTTTTCCGGCGATAGCTTGTTTTACTGAGGTAATGACTGTCCAGCTTACCCAAGCATTCTTCTTCGAATTTTCATCTTTTTCGGAGATTTTTCCACCGGGGGCGGCTATCTCGGAATGTGCGGACAGGATGGACTGCAATTTTGAAAGCACTTCGTCGGGATGGAGACAAGCTAGCGAACCAAAGCAATCGGCGACCATAGTTCGCACACCCTCTTCGGAATCTCCGCAGTTGTGTTCCAGGGGCGGCAGAATGACCGGCAGTGAGGCGGACGTAATGTCTGTAGCCGATAGTTTGTGCCCGCACTTGATAAAGTCACGAAGCGCGGAGAGCACTACATGTTTCTGTTTCTTATTGCTCGAGTCGATACGCTGGACAATTTCAGAGAGAAAGACAGATGGCGACTTGACTGAAGCGTTTCCCAAAGCATACGCCGCTGCATACATCAATTCGTCAACAGAATGATCCAGGAGACGTACAAATGAAACTCTCAAATCATCCGCGAAACCAGCCCCAAAGACAGCGACTGTATCTACTTTGCGACCAATGTCTCCCGCGATGAGGACTGATAGTTGCAAGTCCTTGACTCTTGCACCGTCAGTTTCATCTAAAACAGCCGTTTTCATTGCGTCCAAAGCTCCATCCAGGACAGTCTTTGTGTTTTCTTGGTGAGTTGCGCTTGCAGCAGCTGCGATACATTCGGCCAAGTGATATGTGGCTGTCTTACTCAACTCAGGCTTGAGCTGCTGGTGCAATTTCTCGAATAATTCCTGAAACTCGACTGCGTTGCTCGTAATGGACCGCTCAAACAAGGCCAGTAAAGACGCAAGAGCACTATCTTGGAGAGACGACGCCGTGGACAGCGCGAGAGCACGCCCTAAAACATTAGACCTGAATGTAGCACCCGCTGCTGGGCATACCGACAGAATTGCTTCACAGACACGTCTGTCGATAAGAATGCAATTGTTAGCCGTGAAAAGTAGATCAGGGGAATGAAATGTTGAGAACTTACAAACTGAGTTGGGTCACATGCAAATCTGTCGCTACGACGAGAGTTTCCAGATCGACCAGCACCGAAGAATACAAGTCTCCACTCGGATCATTTAAAGTATCTCCATGTTGATTTACCACAACAATCAAAGCTTCAAGAGAAGTTTGCCGCAACGAACGGCTACTGAGCTTCAAGAACGAACCCATGGAACGGACCGATTCCGCCAGAATCGGAGACAGATCAATTTTATTCGAACAGCCGGCAATTTCAGCAAGGGTTTTGATGGCCGCAATGCGCGTAGTCTCATTCTGCAATCGATCCAATAAAAGCTTCAGAAGGTTCTCCCTTTGCTCATTCGATAAGCTATCATTCATCGACATAAGAAGGGCAGCACAAGCATCAAGAGCACAATCCTTGATTTCCTGATCAACATCATGCGTTGCCAACAAGGGCTGGACGGCGTCATACAGCTTTTGAGCAACCACCTTGCAATCCTTGGATGAGGGATCTACTCCAGATACAATTATTTTGGGCACTTGCGTCAAAGAACGTAACGCTTCGGCGATGACTTTGTACCATTGCTCTTGAACCGACAGACACAACTGGGGAAGAAGCTTGTTTTGAATGTCAGCTCTCATCCATTCCGGATCGTGGTTCGTTGACGATAGGATGGCATGGACTGTGGTCAGTGCATCAAGACGGAGACCCTTGCTGGTACTTTCGCGGTGTGCGGTGGAGTCCTTTGCACCCGACGAAGATAAGAAGACTTGAATATGACTCAAGACTGAAGAAATGGCACTAGAGGATCCCAGCCCACCTGGAACATTGCAGAGAGTCGAAAGCAACGACAGCGCACTAGACTTGGAGCGTTCATTGCCTTTCTTTATTTCCAAAATCTTTTCGGAGGCCTTGACTAGCTTAGACGTGTAAAGCCGCCCGAAATCGATAAAAAAAGCGCTTTCGTCATCCATAGTCTCGTCACTGGCAATACGAATGCCACCCCTCTCGTCCGCGGCAACGAGAGAAGCGAGCATCTGATTGAAGCAGTCGATGATCTCAACCCGACAGTTTTCCTCGCGTTCTCGGAAACGACCCAGAATCGCCAAAGCCACGACACTGGATTTCCCCTGCCGAATCGAGTAAGTCTTGTTCCACAATCGCGTGGGGTCTTTGCTGCAGGCAGAGACCACTCCTTTGAGAGCACGAATCGCACTGCGTCGGACTTTCCAGCTTTCATCATCGTCGTCCTCTTCCTCATCATCGTCTTCTTCCTCTTCTTCATATTCATTTTCTTCATCGTCATCTCCGTCTCCATCAGCATCATCGACGGCCTCGTCATCTTCATCGTCCACACCATAGCTGTAGTTCGGATCGTAACTCATATACGCCAACGCAGCTTGAATGATCTTATCCATGTGCGGTTGCACTTCATTGGGACACAGCGTGATGAACGATTCGTATCCCATGAAACACGATTCACGCAATTCATTCATGACATTGATCGCGTGTTCATCCGTCGTACCCGCCATTTCGGCGTCATCCTCGTCGTCTCCCGTCATTGCATCGGCTGGTTTCGTAAACTGCAAGAACAACTGCAGAATCCGATCAATTTGCTGCTGACTCATGCGATGCCCGACAGATCCCGATACGGTACACAGGGTCCGAATCCAGGCTCTCGTATCTTGATCTTTGCTTTTGGGAATTTCAATAGGCTCGAGTAGCGACTGAATCATTTGATTTAAAAGCACATCACTGAGTACAGTCGAGAGAACTCCCATGCAATTTCCCGATCGTTTCCGAATGACGGGTGTCGGTGAGTTCAACAACTTCAAGCACTGCAACAGAAGAGGCTGGTGCTGTCGGGATACGTGCACTACCGACGATCCGAACCGCGTGAGCAATTCCGTCCAAGTATCGAGACAAGCCAACACAATCTCTTCTTCGGAGGATTGAATGCCATCGAGAAGCCGGCCCACCAAACGTTGCGAAACACGATCTCCCATGGGAGCGGGAATCGTCTTGACGAGTGTACGCAACCCAATCGAATACACATCGCGCAATTCAGATTTATTGTTGTCCAGCACTTGATCCGCGAGCGAATCCGCAATTTCCACGACTTGCTCTTGTTGTACCGTAGTCAGCAAATCCGACAATGTCTTCACGGCCATGGCTTGAACATCATTCGATTTGTCGTGCAAAAGACGCAAGACAGCCGTACAAATGTTGCGTTCCGTGGCGGTATCGTGCGTCGTTCCTTCCTGTCGCTTCAAAAAGTCGCGGAGGTCCGAAATGGCCATGTAGCGTTCGTCTTTGTCGTAGTGCTCCGTCTTTTCAATAGCGCCGTGACATTGACGGAGTTTTGATTATTCACACTGTTGTATGACATGATAAACGATTCTTCTTGTGAGCAAGTGTAGTAATAATAAGGAGAAAGCAATGCTCTGATAATGGTTTGCAATGATAAAATAATGCTCTGCGGAGAGGACGAGAGGACGCGAATAAGATCGCTCGTCGTCTCTACTTGTATCAAGGGGGAAATCGTCTCCCGCCGCGCGTTTGTGCGGTGGCGGGAGATCTTTGCGAAGTGTGACGTCTTATTCAAGACGCACAAAATCGGGACTCCCAGAGCGGCCGGACGTCAGACCGAAAGGTCGCTTACACTTTAGGACTATAGTGATTTCGAGAGACGACGATTTGCTAGAGAGCCCTTCCGCATCAAGAAGCGTCTCGTACATAATAAATGCTGTAGAATGGAGTTATTAACCACTGACTGATTACCAGTACCAAGAACGGAGATTGAATGGTAACCAGCACCAGGCTGTCATTTACCAAAACAAACAATTCGCGAAAGGGATTCTTCTTAGCATCCAGCATCGACGCGTGCGTCAAAAAGTTACCGACCTTAATTTCAATTAAGTTCAAATTTAAGGAAGACATTTCGATCAGGCCGAACGAACGAGGTCAAACAGCAGCGTCTGGCTCCTCAGAAGCACGCATTCACTCGTTACTCATGACCCAATATAATGCAGTCGTGGAAAATGTCGTCTACACTTTGGAGGGCAGTGTATAGAATGGGCAAGACAAACCCTCACCGTAATCGGATACGTGTCACAACAATAAGTAAAATGCGCGGTCTTTCGTTTTTTCGTTGCAATGCAAACATGATCTACGCAGTCGCTGCTTCCTTTAATAACAATCCTTTCGTCATGATTGCAATATGAAGAATAAAATAAAGAATGGAGGCCTCAAAACTGTATTTGCGGCAATATGCCTTCTCTACTTTGTCGTTTTGTGGGAAATGCAAACGCATCTGGATCACGGCCGTTCAAGTCATTCATTCGCGTCATCGAATGTCACGATTTCGAATGATCAACAGTTGATGGTGTCTTTTGTTCAACCATCTGCTTCTTATCAAATCGATACTGCCGATTTATGGGAATCTTTGGAAACATTACCGGAATGGATGAAAAACTATTTTCGATGGCACAAAGAAGCGCGTCAGTCTCTTTTACACAACGACAACAATCAGCGTCTCATGATAGTTTCGTGCTTGCCGAAATACATCAAATGCGGTGGACTGGCCGATCGACTCATGACCTTGCCCTTTTTAGTACGAGTGGCGGCGCAATCGGAACGCGTCTTATTGTTTCAATGGGGCCGCCCGGCTCCGTTGGAAGAATTCTTATTGCCGCCGGTGGGAGGTGTCGACTGGCGTTTGCCTCCGGACTGGAAGGGAAATGGGGGGAGCGGGTTACGGTACAAGATGAAATACTCATGTTTGCTTCCAATCACTCTATTCCATCGTTTCGTGTCAAATTTCAAGCGCATGATCACGGACAAGTGTATTACGATTCTACTCTGTTACCGGACGAGCCCACCTTTGCCCAAGTGTTTGCGGAGTGCTGGCGAGTCTTTTTCACTCCCGCACCGCCGATTGCGAAAAGGATACAAACATACATGAACAACAACGGTTTGGAAGTAGGAAAATACCCATCGACGCATCTGAGGGCCTTGTACAATGTTGAGGACCGCGATCCGCGCTTTTTGGAGCAATTGACACGTCATGCCGTCAATTGCAGCCTCCAATTTGTGGATCCCGAGTATCCATACCTATTCTTTGCATCGGATGCATCGTACGCACAGCAAGTGGCCGGAGAGTACGGAACGCGTCATGGTCATCATGTCATTTCACCGCAACACGAACAAAACCCTCTCCACCTAGACAAGGCCAAACAGTGGAGATCACGATCGCCCAGTGAATATTATGATACGTTCGTTGATTTGTACGTCTTATCCCTGGGAAATTGTGTGAGTTATGGAATGGGTGGTTACGGGAAATTGGCGTCTTACATGAGTCAGAACGCATCTTGCGCATTGCAGCATATGACGGCCATTTCGTTGTCGGAGTGCCGCTTGACCAACACGTACACTCGGACTCGAAATACTGGCAGCCACGTTCGAACAAATGGTATTATCTTTTCTCCTCCCATGCGAGGACTGGTATCAGAAGAAGATGGTGCACTGCAGTTGTCGTCGGCCAGTGCCGAGTTCATTCACCCCAAGTTACAAGCAATTGCGTCCACTCAAATATGGAATGAATCAACGCAGTTACCTCAATGGATGAAAAGTTACTTCAACTGGCATGCAGAGCAGCGGCAACGTTTGAGCCCGGAAAATTGGAATGAGACGCGGTATATTATCATGACCTGCATGGAGAGTGACGAAAAGTGTGGGGGGACTTCGGATCGTCTTCGTCTGTTACCTGCAATGGTGCGGGTGGCCGCGAATACAAATCGATTGCTGCTCATTCACTGGGAGCGACCGGCATTATTGACCGAGTTTCTGGTGCCACCGATAGGAGGTATCAACTGGGTTGTCCCCGACTGGTTTCATGATACCCTCAAAGCCAACGCAGATCGCATTCATACATTAGACCGACTGGTGGCATACTCACAGTCCAATCGAACAGTTATAATGTCCCGCATACAGATAAGTGATCACGGCTCTAAGTATTACAAAGCAGAAGCTTTGCAGTCAGGTGAGCCGGAAGATGCTTTGCGTCAGCATTACCGAGATTGTTGGCGTAGCTTCTTCACACCGGCACCTAAAGTGGCCAGACAAATCGAGTCGGAGATGAAACGATTTGAGCTGATTCCTTACGAATATTCGAGCGTTCACTTGCGAGCGCAATATGGGCTCGAAGAACACGGGCGTGATCCAGCGAAAGTCTTCAATTGGACTATCAATTCGCTAAATTGCATTTCGCACTTACGGCCTGGCGGACCTTTCTTTTTCGCCTCGGATTCAGCATACGCCCGTGAGGTTGCCATGGAGTACGGGAAGTCTCGAAACACACCAGTGGCAACGCGTCTTCATGACAAAGACCCACTGCACATGGATCTGAAACCAACTCAACCAACGTCACCTTCCGACTACTACGCCGTGTTTGTAGACCTGTACATTATATCCATGGGAGAGTGCCTAGCTTACAATATGGGTGGGTTCGGTAAATGGGGACTGCTGCTCTCTGGTCGCAACTTTACTTGCACGGTGCGCCACTGGACCGCGGGAGTTCCGAAAGCGGCCGCCGACAAGAATGGTTGCACTTGGCTAGACGGACCTACGGAGCGACAGCCATCGAACAAGACACTTGACTTGCCGCTCTTTTTACCTTTAATGGACATCTTGTAAGCAAAGTAAAGCTAATAATGTGTAAAATTAATGAAAGAATTTGTTTTTTGTAAAAACTTGCTCATCTTTTGTGATGAGAAAGAATGACGAAGAAGCTTGCGAACGAAGGACACAAATTCCGCCTAGTAGTATTCTATTATGCAGAATGTAGTCCATCCGGTACCGAATATATAAGCCCTGAGGTTCGGGTTGCAATAAGTATCTTTGCGCGACGAACCTTTTCGCCTTTTTTGTGTTGCCGCGCGCAAAAGAAAAAAAGTCTAAAGACCGATCATGGGTTTGCTCATAAGGGGACGACTTCATCCAATAATTCATTGTGCTTCAATCATTCATACCTGTGATCCCTCTTCATCCTTTTCTTTTTGCAAAAGATGGCTCCGACTTGTGCGAACCTCTTTTCCGGAAATGCGGGTCTCGTCTGGAACATTCTATGCTGTCCTATTGTCGCTCCGATCGCGCTGGTGTTTCGAAGCTTCCAAGTGTATTGCGGACCCTGCATGCGCGTACTTTGTCAGCGCTTCACAGTCGGATGTCTCTGGCGGTATCTGTTACCCTGTTGGTTTGTTTACGAAGACAAATCGTTCATAGGGGCCAAGGCTCTCGGCAATCACCAAGAGACCGGTGGAAAGGGACAAAGCGCTCAGGCTATGGAGAAGGATACAGATTGGGTCCGTGCGCAAGATATTGAGGGGATCAAGGGAAAGCGCCCTCAACTTTTTGAGGGAGAAATTGAACCGAGTGATCTTTGTCAAGGAGCCGTAGGCGATTGTTGGCTGGTGGCCGCATTCGCTTGTGCTTCCGAATTCCCTCACGCGATCCGCAATCTATTCATTACCAAGGAATACAATCCTCGAGGAAAATACAAAGTCCGTATATATGATCCGGTGCAAGAAAAATGGCAGATTGTCACAATTGACGACAGGATTCCTTGCCATAAAGGGACAAACAAGCCCCGTTTCATGCACCCGAATGGCAATGAACTGTGGGCCATTTTACTCGAAAAAGCGTACGCAAAGTTCTGCGGAAGTTACGCGGCCTTGGATGGAGGTTTCGTGCTTTGGGGTTGGCTCAGTATGACGGGGGATAAGGTATTTCAAATGTCATTGGAAGAACCGGACAAGAAAAACAAACAATTCCGATGGAAAAGGGAGGACATGGTAGCACTGAAAGACAAAAAAGACAAACGTGCTTGTGGATTCAAAGCCACAAAAGAAACGTACACAGTCGAACAATTGTGGACCCTGCTGAAGAAGTACGATAAACAAAAAGCTCTAATGTCGGCCAGCATCGGCAAAACAGAGTACGGAAAGTCCGATGGACCGTCAGGAGAACAAATGCTGGAGAAGGAAGGACTGGTCGCTGGACACGCTTACTCCATCATTCAGGCTCGCCAAGTAAAAGAATTTCGCCTAGTTCAACTGCGGAATCCTTGGGGAACGTTTGAGTGGAAGGGAGCATGGTCGGACAAGAGCTCGATGTGGAAAAAGCACCCCGAAGTTGCAAAAGTGCTGAACTTTGTTGCTGCAGACGACGGCGCATTTTGGATGTCCTTCGAAGACTTTAGCAAAGTCTTCACTCGTGTGAACATTTGCGACCGAACAACTGCTCGTGATTGGTCTTTGGATGTTCATGAAGATGAAGGATGTTGTGGTAAGTTAGAAAGTTATCTATTGTATGTGTTAAGCAAATGCACACTGATCCATCTCTTGCTACGGGAAGGAATCCTCAAGGGATATTTGAAAGGATGCGCCGAGTTCTGGTGTTGCTGCAAAGGGATTATCAATCTCTACGTCGCGCACCACACCACCGATGAAACTTTGTCGGCAAGGGAAAATGTCTGCTGGATTTGTTAGTTGATCTCATAACGATAAAGTGCGAATAGTGGCGCTACATGATTTCTATAGTTTTTCAACTGACTTTCCCTCGACCGTATCGACTATTGACAGCTAAATTGTTTGTTTTCTTCCTGGGTTTTAGTACCGATTTAATCAAAATTTCGACCTGCCGTATTTTTTCTAGGCAATTGGCAGCGCAATCAATTGTAACACCGCTAACATTGTTGTCGCATTCCCGGGAAAGGACGTTAAAATTCTGCCGCCCAGTACAAGTTTCTACGTAGGGCCTACGGCGAGGCAGAGTTTTAACGTCGTTTCCGTAATGATTATCGAGTGCTGTTGGAGCCGAAAATATCAAAAAATTGGAGCCGAAAATATCAAAAAAAGAGCGATAATGGAACGTTTGTAACGTCGACTCGTAGAACCCACGTAGAGCTCCGTAAGGAAATTTATCAACAGGGGGAACCCGGAAATTCAACAATTTTGAATGCATCCTCTTTCGGTTGTAATTGGCAGCGAAATCAATTGTTACACCCCTAACATTGTTGTCGCATTCCCTGTAATGATTATCGAGTGCTGTTGGAGCCGAAAATATCAAAAAAAAGAGCGATAATGGAACGTTTGTAACGTCGACTCGTAGAACCCACGTAGAGCTCCGTAAGGAAATTTATCAACAGAGGGGGAACCCGGAAATTCAACAATTTTGAATGCATCCTCTTTCGGTTGTAATTGGCAGCGAAATCAATTGTTACACCCCTAACATTGTTGTCGCATTCCCGGTAATGATTATCGAGTGCTGTTGGAGCCGAAAATATCAAAAAAAGAGCGATAATGGAACGTTTGTAACGTCGACTCGTAAAACCCACGTAGAGCTCCGTAAGGAAATTTATCAACAGGGGGAACCCGGAAATTCAACAATTTTGAATGCATCCTCTTTCGGTTGTAATTGGCAGAGCAATCAATTGTTACACCCCTAACATTGTTGTCGCATTCCCTGTAATGATTATCGAGTGCTGTTGGAGCCGAAAATATCAAAAAAAAGTGCGATAATGGAACGTTTGTAAAGTCGACTCGTAGAACCCACGTAGAGCTCCGTAAGGAAATTTATCGACAGAGGGGATGCCGGATTTTGCGCATCATGTATCATGAGTGTTCCGCGTGTGTTCTTCGCGGCGTTGCGCATGCCTTCGTTAAAATCGAAAAAAATCAAAATGCGCAAGATAGGCATTTGCGATTGATGTCTATTGAGTAACAATCCCCAGATCATTGAGAATCAACTATCCCCAACATGAGTTTAACAGATGCAGAAGACGAAACGTCGGATATGGCGCGTCTCAGTCTAACGGAACAAGCGCGTGACGACGGAGACGCTGATGATTCAGATGACTCGGACGATGACAGCGATTCTTCGTCGGATAACAATCGAAAGAGAAAGAGCTTTGACGAATCCGATAGCGAAGACTCGTGTGATAGTCAAGACTTAGAAGAAATCGAAGATCTGATGGGTAAAATACAGGAAGAACGTGAAAAGAATCAGGCGCTCGCCAGAGCCGTGGTGAAGATGCAGCAAAATAATCTGCGAGATCCAAAGCGAAGAAAGATGTTTGATCAAATTATGTCGCTTCAAAACCAATCAGGTGATAATGAGAAGAAGTAAATTGCGCACAAGGCTCTCTATCCGATCTATGGTATCATTAGCCACGACGATGTAACTGGAAACGTCTTTTCTTAGTGTGAACTTTTTCATTTTCTACTATTTACCGTGAAGGCGCTAATGAATCTCAACTGCAAATCGCGAATCCCATTAGCTTGAAGGATTTTCCTGCTGCGTGTTGAACTTTCATTTGAAGTCGTCTTAACGCTCCGCGAGGTAGATCGACTTCCTCAACGTAGACTTCGCTCGTTTTCTTATCATGAAAACCACCGAGCGAAAATTGAAAAGCATGTTCATCCACTGTGTCATCATCCAAATAGATTTTTAGTTCGGCCTTCGAATTTTCCCACATTTCCCCATAGCTTTTCATGTAGAATATCACTAAGCGATGAATTTCCTGTTGCAAAGGAAAATCAAATGTCATCGTTGCATTTTCCGCCGACGTAGGCAGCCAACCAGGCTTCTTCCTATCCATTGTCCATTCCCACTCAAAAGGTTGTCGAATATACGGCTGGAAGTAACTTGATACGTCATCTGCAGTGTGATCTGGTCGCAAAGCACCGACCCATCCAATAGGACAGCGTGTCCTGTGTGTCTTTTCAGCGTCGCAAGTATTTGGACGAACTTCACGCCATAGTTCCGAAATGTCTTCCAACTTGAGCTTGGTATTCAAAGACGGAGGTAGTCCCTCCGGTCGAGGTTGGGGAGGCATGTCTAGGGATTCCTTACTTCCTTGCGTGTTAGGCAATCCTGGCACTTCTGCATTGTAATAGTCTAATCTACTCTCCCATGATGTCACATTCCACGATTCGAGACCACAATACGTTGACGTTAGTTGAAGGAACGCGTAAGCTATAATGTACGATACAGCGATGTGCATCGGATACGGTGGGTGAACCTCTCTTTTCATTTCAGAGTTCTCTTTGTACCATCCTGGAGGTGAAAACGATCTCTCCGTTGTTGAGCCGTAAACAAGGTCGCGTACCGTATCCGCATAGGATAAGAGTCCGAACCCGTAATAGCCGGCCAAAACCTGAAGCCCTTGAATAAAATCTGAAGTGGCAACTATCTCTCTTTGTTCATTTCCCAAATAATCATCGAGCCAAAACAGCAGCGGCGTGTTCCCTTCTTTCGTGCACTGCTGGAGCGCGGTGCGTGTAAAATTCTGCGCCATCCCAAAGATTTTATCACGTAATGTAATGTTTTGACTGAGGGCTTCCTGCATGGTGTACACGTGCATGTCATTCGTTGAATAAGCACTAATAATGATATCAGGGCCTCTCATTTCTTCAGGTAATAAGCTGTATTCGAGCATGACTTGTCCTGTCGCGGAGTTCGTTGCGCTCACCGCTGCCAGGTGTACATCTACAACTCGATCCCCAGCTAAGCTGTTGAGAAGTGTCCCGAGTCGAGTAGCCCAGCAACACTTGTTATAATCGTAATGCCGGATACGGGTGTAACAGTTCATCCCTCTCGTCACGGATCCGCCCATGACAAGAATTTTTAGCGGTCGTACTTCCTCAGCCAAGCGGCCTTCTCTTTTCGCTTTCAAATAAGCGAGTCTTCGATTGGTTGTTTCAATCACATGCTCCATGGCTTTCCAATTGCGTGGGCTCGATTTCATACTGTTGTGTAGCCTGGGCGTGATGATCTTTAATACTTGGGCAGTCGGGTTTTGAAAAACGTAATTCGTATCGAGAGGGCTTTGGCTGGCACGTAAGATACTCAATACATTTTTCGCCCATAAAGACGTGGGAGATTGATTGCCAAGAACGCCGCATATTCCGTCGTTTGATGTTATCGAGTGTTCAGTTTCGTTATTTTCTCTATTATTCGTGAAATACACTTCCGGAGACTTGGTATCAAACGCTTGATATTGTCGCATAAAATCCGCCATGCAGAATAGAAACAATATCACAAATAGCTGCGACCGAATATTCAGCCAAGGCCGCTGTGTTTTTATTAAAAGAGCTTCCATTATTCTTTGTTGGTCTCATGTCTTGACCTCTTTTATGGAAAAAACGGAAAAGAGATGCCGACAAAAGAAGATGTGGGAAATAAAAATCGTTAATGACCGCGCCGGTTATTGGGTCATTGTGACATGAGGAGTCATGAGTCATGATGATTGAGATAGGAAAACAAACCGGAGTAGATAGATTGGCAAATAAAACTCCGGCTCCGTAGTAACCATCTCATTCTAGACTCTCGATTTCCAAAAGCCCTTCTGA
This sequence comes from Fistulifera solaris, assembly GCA_030295235.1. NCBI lineage: Eukaryota > Bacillariophyta > Bacillariophyceae > Naviculales > Stauroneidaceae > Fistulifera > Fistulifera solaris. The sequence goes on along the minus strand of AP026127.1, from coordinate 684,158 downwards.
TAGCTATAATCAGCGACGACGTTATCTCATCTCATCTGTCAGTTAACTCCTTGACTCACCTCGAGCCGAACGCTTAAGCTGCACTTCCTCGAGAGCCCCTTGTGTGTGATTCTCTCGAAAGACATTGCCCTGATCAAAGGGAGTGAACACGATCCACCTTTTGAATTTACTAACCACGAGGCGTTTCGTAACGTCGTCCAGCTGAGGCTGTGGTGCATTGTTGACATGAGTGCATTCCAAGTGTCATGAAATTCGGAATATAGCATTAAAGCGACATTTTGCCATCCGCGTGGGACGGAAATCAATGCACAAAATGTGTTGGGTACTTGGTTTAGTAAGGTGAATGGAATCGGCGTACCATCCTGGTGGCGCAAAGATTCTCTCCGCTGTCATGCCGTACGCCGTATGCCGTACACAAAATCATACAAAGATCCGCCAACTTGAGCTTTACATGAAGCAAGGATTTGAAGCTGTACCCGTAACACAATTATGACACTCAGTTGCGACGATGCTCGTGATATGATTCCGTCTCTTTTGCAAAGATTAATGGGCCGATTGGTTGTATTAAGATGAGAGGTTTTGCATCGCGAAGTCGCTACGTGATAAGGTCCCGCTGTTCATTATGCCGATGATTTGAGTGCCCTAACATTATGCATGATTCTGAGCTCGATGATCCGTCAAAATGAACCATAAAAAAGTTTTGGTCTAGGACGTGGAAGCAGCGACGATGTTAACTGCAAATCGCGAAACCCATCAACTTAAATATGTTTCCCGCTGTATGTTTGACCGTGATTCCAAGCTTCTTGGACGCACCACGAGGCAAGAGAATTTCTTCTGAATATATCTCGCTCGCCCTCTTATCATGCACGCCACTTAGTGAAAGTTGAATGATGTGATCATCGACATTGTCTTCATCCAAGTAGATTTCTATCTCAGCCTTTGAATTTTCCCACAATTCCCCATAGCTTTTCATATAAAACAATACCAGGCGATGAATTTCCTGTTCCAATGGAAATTCAAACGTCATCGTAGCGCCGGTCACGGCTTTGGGTAGCCAGCCAGCCTTTTTGTTCTGCATCCGCCATTCCCATTCAAAGGGCTCTTGAATGTACGGTTGAAAGTAATTCATCACATCATCTGTAGTATGGTCCGGTCGAAAGCCACTGATCCATCCAACGGGACAGCGAACCCGGTTCGCTCGGTCAGCATCGCACGTCGTTGAAGAAGCTTCCCTCCACAACTTCGAAATGTCGTCCAACTTCAGGTGGGAGTCCAAGGGGGGAGGAAGACCGATCGGGCGAGGTTGGGGCGGCGTGTCTAAGGTTTGTGAGCTTTCTCGCGTGTCTGGAAGTCCTGGAACGGCTGCATTGTAATAGTTCTCTTTGTTCTCCCATGTCGTCACATTCCATGATTCAAGACCACAGTATGCCGAAGCTAGCTCAAGGAATGTATATGCGAAAAGATACGCAACCGCAATATGCATCGGATACGGTGAATGGATTTCTTTTTTCATTTCTGGACTCTTATTGTACCATCCCGCTGGTGAAAACGATCTCTCAGTGGTCGTGCCGTAAACAAGATCACGTACCATGTCCGCGTACGACAAGAGCCCGAAACCATAGTAGCCAGCCAATACTTGGAGCCCTTGTATGAATTCCGAGGTGCCCAATACTTCGTATTGCTCATTTCCTAAATAATCATCGAGCCAGAACAACAAGGGCGTGTTCCCTTCCTCTGTACACTGCTGCAAGGCAGTGCGTGTAAATTCTGCGCCATTCCGAATATTTTCTCTCGTAACGAGATGTTTTGACTCATGGCTTCTTTGATGGTAAAAACATGCATATCATTCGTGGAATACGCACTGATGATGATATCGGGTCCCCTCATTTCCTCGGGTATCAGGTTGTATTCGAGCATAACTTGCCCCGTCGCCGAATTAGTGGCGCTCACCGCTGCCAAATGTACATCCACCACTCGATCACCAACCAAGCCGTTCAGTAATGTTTCGAGTCGTGTCGCCCAGCAACAGTCTATTCCATTGTAATTTTTGATGCTGGTCTTACAACCGACTCCTTTTGTCACGGACCCGCCCATGACAAGAATCTTCAAAGGTCGGGCCTCTTCCATCGCATGGCCTTCTCTTTTTGCTTTCAAATAAGCGAGTCTTCGATTGGTTGTTTCAACCACATTCTGAAGTGTTTGCCAGTCACGTGGGTTGGATTTGAGACCATTGTGTAATCTGGGTGTGATGATTTTCAGTACTTGGGCCGTCGGATCCTTCAAAACATAATTTGTGTCAATAGGGCTTTGACTGGCCCGTAAAATGGTTTCAATGTGATTTGCCCATAAAGCTGTAGGAGATTGATTGTCGAGTATGCCACATATACTGTCGTTTATTGCAGCCAGGTGTTGACTGGATTGGTCATGGTAGGAAGATGTGAAAAAGACTTGCGGTGCGTTCGTCTGAAAGGTTTCGTGTTGCCGAAAGAGGTCTGCCGCGCAGAACAGGGACAGGAAAACGAATAGTTGCGTTCTTAGATTCAACCAGGGACGTTGCGGCTTTTGATTACCTTCCATTCCTTCTTCAACAGTGAATGAGAAGCAAATGTTGAGATTATGATAGCAACACAGCTATTACCCCGGAGTATGATGTGTTATCATGTTGTTATCGTCACACGGGAAAGGTCATCATGCGAATGACGTCACCTTCGCTAAGGCCCAATCACCAAACGGCTATGTTTTGCCCCTTCTATTTTGCGATACAATCAAGCTGGACGCTTAAGGAACACAAAGAATTATGGGAGCGTTTACCATCCACAAATTACATTTTCTACAAAGAATCTAGGATAATTAAACGAAATACCATGTACCTTACACAGCTGACGTTTAATCGACGAGCTCGTTTTCCTGTTTCTCGCCATCATTTTCTGAACCAGCTAATGTGTTCTAATGAAACTTCGAGCGTGCACCATGTCGAACTTAGAATCCGTTGTTTTCAAAAGAAACACCGAGGCGTAAAGTTCAGCTGCAAATCGCGAATCCCATCAGCTTGAATGTCTTCCCAGCTGCATGCTCAACCGTCATTTGAAGCCTCCTCGACGCTCCGCGTGGTAGCTGCACCTCCTCCACGTATACTTCACTCGTTTCTTTGTCGTGAAACCCAGATAAAGAAACTTCGAGAGACGGGACGTCCCTTTTATCGTCATCAAGGTAGACATGCAAACGAGACTTTGACCTTTCCCATGTTGCCCCGTAGCTCTTCATGTAGAATAACACTATGCGATGGATCTCCTGCTCCAAAGGAAAGTCAAAAGCCATCTTTGCGCCACTTGAAAGAGTTGGTAGCCATCCGAATTTCCCTTTGTCGTTCCGCCATTCCCATTCGAATGGCTCCCGAATATATGGCGCAAAGTAATTCATGGTGTTATTTGTCTTTAAATCCGGCCGAAAACCACTGACCCAGCCCACTGGACAACGAACCCGGTTCGCCTTTTCCGCTTCACACTGTGTCGGCGCCGCTTCGCGCCACAACTTCGAAATATCGTCCAACTTGAGATCGCTGGTCAAGAAAGGAGGGAGTCCTTTTGGTCGAGGCAGTGGTGGCGAATCCAAAGTAGGCATGCTTCCTTTTGTGTCAAGGAAATCTGGAATCGGCGCATCGAAGTAATCGAGATTATTCTCCCATGAAGTAATTTTCCATGATTTCAAGCCGCAGTGATTCGACGCGAGTTGCAAAAAGGTGTAGGCGACAATGTACGACACCGCGATATGCATGGGGTACGGTGGATGGATTTCTCGTTTCATCTCGGGACCGTTTTTATACCATCCGGGCGGTGAAAAGATCGCTCGCCAGTGGAACCGTAAACAAGATCACGCACGGTATCGGCATAGGACATGAGTCCAAATCCGTAATAGCCCGCAAGTACTTGCAGGCTTTGAATAAAGTCCGAAGTAGCGAGTATTTCTCTTTGTTCATTCCCCAAATAGTCATCAAGCCAAAGAAGTAAGGGTGTCTTTCCTTCCTCTGTGCATTGCTGGAGCGCAGTGCGTGTGAAATTCTGCGCCATCCCAAAGATTTTCTCTTGCAGTGAGATATTTTGACTCGTAGCTTCCTGAAGCGTCAAAATGTGCATATCATTGGTTGCATAGGCATTAATTATGATATCAGGCTCTCTCATCTTTTCTGGTAAAAGATCATACTCTAACATGGCTTGCGCAGTAGCCGAATTCGTTCCACCCACCGCTGCCAAGTGCACGTCCACCACCCGATCACCGGCCAAGTTATTGAGCAATGTTTCAAGCCGGACCACCCAACTGCATTCAACGTCATGGTAATCCTTAATACCAGTCTTACAGTTGACTCCCTTCGTAACAGACCCACCCAAAACCAGGATCTTTAAAGGACGGGCTTCTTCAATCAAATGACCTTCCTTCTTTGCATTCAAATAAGCCAGTCTTCGATTAGTTGTCTCGATCACATTTTCCAGAGCTTGCCAGTCACGAGGAGTTGATTTTAAGCCACTATGTAGCCTGGGAGTAATCACTTTCAGTACTTGGGCTGTCGGAATCTGCAGTTGATAATCCACATCAAGGGGGCTTTGGCTCGCACGTAAGATACGTTTTAGATTCTGGGCCCATAAAGACGCGGGAGATTGATTATCAAGTATTTCACAAATGTTGTAATATCTTTTTTGTGAGCTCAGCGTTCCCGGTGACTGGACTCCCAAAGCCTCGGAGTCAAATGCAAGTTGCCCGAGAAGTGCAGCTAGGCAGAAAAGAGAGGAAAAGGGCCACAAGCGCCACTTTGCAAAGAGACAAAGATGGCGACATCTTCTCGATGGAGAAAGAAAACTGCAGTAGAAGCAACGATAAGCCAGAAGTGGATTGGTTATTGATCAATTCGTATTCGTCCTCTTCGCAAAAAAGGTGAGAGATGCGAGAGACACAATGCGCTCATGGCGGTCGAGGGTGATTGATAATTGATACGCATAGCCGTGTAGGCTTGGCAAGTAGATTTTCCATTGTGACGTCGTCTTGTCTTCATAGTGGGAGACTTCCGTTAGGTCTCCAACCAGGGTGAACCTCTTCCGATAGCTCTCCCGTTAGGAGAGACGTTAACTGACTACATTCAACTTTACAGTAGAGTACGCGCCATTGGATGTGGTACTAATTACTTAGAATCTACTTAGGTTGCTCGATAAAGTAACAAAGCCTTATGAATGACAGTCCCGGATGATTCATGAATCACCCCTCTAAGATAACCAAATCCTCAATAAACAATAGTCAGCGAGCGCGACCGCTCTTGATAAAGAAAAAGTCAGCGAGCGACCGCTCTCAATTGTCAATAAAGAAAAACCAGCCTACGTGACCCTGATGCAGCGAGCGACCTTCCAATAAAGAAAAACCCAGCCTACGTGACCTTCCACCGATCAAGGCTTTCGTCGAAAACTACTTCGTGTAAATAATCAAAACCCAATCTACACAATTTCAGTTTCAAACTAGACTTGGTTGATTAATATCACACATTACTCTATACGTGTCATTCAGCCAATTGAAACATAACATCAAATACAAAAGGTCGGAGATCATCTCCGACTCCAATCTCCGAAATAGAGTCAAGGAACCATGTCCTCTCATTGAGGGCACGTCGACCATGTTTCAGAATTGTCGCCGCATAAAAACATACATATGGTCCGCAACTATGGCCATCATGTTGCAATAGTTTATTGGGAAGACGCATTTCTTGGTATTCCCACGGAGCGAAATCGGGTAATGTTGATTCCTGCTGCTCGCTTGTTGACGCGCATTCTAATTGCTGCCTCACCGCGCGAATTTAAATAAACCTGAAAGCCAGACAGCATTAGAGTAGTGATCGTCCGGATCTTCGAGGGAGTCGAGCGAATAAATAACTCGATTATCGGCATCAACCACCATCAACCACCAGTGCCTCTCCTTGCACATAGGGAATAAATGAATGCCCAAATTGTTCGATTTTGTCATAGAATTCAATGCCACAAACGCTGAACTAAGCTGCAGTCTACCCTCTCTCTTAATATTTTGGTTGGCGGAATCCCACAGATTACTCATGACATACGACGGGTGTGCAATAACTCCCTCATCCGTTACGGTCTTGCTTGTTATGCTTTCAAGGAAACTGTTCACAATCGTCATTGAAATAACATTGCGAGTTCATAATTTCAAGGCATTCACTGGTTATGGATGCCGTGGCACCACTTAGCACCTTGATATGATGCTTCTTTCCCTCTTCAGGTCGTGGACGACTCCGCGACCTTTATCAACGCCCTTGCACTGGATTGCAAAAAGGAGTGACCGAAGAGATCCCCTGGCATCTTCTTTGTTGTAAATCAGATCGTTTCCATTCTTTCTTGTCCCTACAGTGATAAATGATTCTATTCCACTTCTTTCCTTTTGCTGTCTCTGCAAGAGTATTCCGCGCACGTGGATTGCAATATTGTTCTCACTCACAAGTCCTCGCTGGTTTGCTGCCTTGCGTTTTCGGGTTGAAGCCCTTCTTTTCATCGTTAAATCATTTGTTTCCGTTTCCGTGAAATGATTCTGGAATATCAAACTCGTGTTCTTGAACCAAACAATTTAATTGCTCAATGGTTCCCACAAATGGATAAGCTGTGTCGTAAAAATAGGATACGATCTTTGATGGTTCATCAGTAATGACTGGGGGTTGCAAAGGGGCTACTCCAATTTGCCTTACTTGTTGTCGGCGTAATGAAAATTGATTTTCATTTCTGGGATCTACAATCTTACGTCTCAGGTCGAAGGGTGTTCTCAAGAATTGTGATGAGGTCCCACTAGTGGCAGTAGCGGGACTTGTTATAGCTCTACGAGTTCTTCTGGTTTTCGGAATACCCACTGAAAATGAACTTGAGAGCTTCATTTTGTGCCAAGTTCTTTCTTCGCAGATCTAGCCGGCATTTTCAGGAAATGCGACGAATCGTCACTGAGATTACCGGATTTGGCGGGACTTGCATTCTTCTTTTGGATGTCTAATCGCCTTTTAAATACATGTGATGAATCGTCACTAGCAGACGTGGCGGGACTTGCATTAGTGGGTTCTGTCTTCGGTATCTTTATAATCATATCTTCAGGAATCGTGATACTTCGGTTGTTGGACTGTTTCGAATGAGATCTTGGCAGTGCTCTCAGATTACCCCTCTTCATAGTTGGCATCTCAACTATGGAAGAAACTGCTGTGGCGGGACTTCCTGCTTTTGCTTCTGCAATCGGTGGCGGTTTCAACTTCTTTTTACGGGCATGAGTCGGGCCTTTGGCTCTGGAATTTGCTGTCAGTTTCGATCTTTTCCTTTTTTGTGTTGTATTCTCATTCATTGAAGACTCGATAGTCAAGGCATGAGCTCTGATATCAGGTGGTGGCTTCAGATTTTGACTCTTCATGGTCGGCCTCTCAAAGATTGACGAATCAGTTGTGGCGGGACTTGTTCCTTCAGCTTTTTGATTTGGTGGCTGTTTCGGCCGTTTTCCTCTTTCTCGTTGCCATTTTGACTAATGAAAAATCTGTTGTTGCTGGACTGGAAGCACAAGCTGTTGTGGTCGGTGGTTTCAAATTCGGTCTGGATGCGGTCGCTGTCTTCAATATCGATGACTTTGCGCGGTAGATGGACTTGCCTTCTGCGCTTTTAAATTCGTTACTTGTTTGGATCTCCTCTTTGTTCTAGTTGTTGGCATTTCATTTACTGAATATTCTGTTGTTGCGGGACTTGAGGCAAAAGCATTATGTGCGGTGCTTGGTTCCACATCTTCATCCTCTAGAATTGTCGACAGATGACCCGAGTGTGCACTGTTCAGACGGGAATCGTCATGGATGCCTACCTCGACATCATCAACCATGGTCAATTCTTGTTCGTGACTTCTTCTTTCCGTGTAATCCTTGTCACGAATAATTACTACAATATCTCGGTTACTACCTGACGGAGCAAGGTCCATATCCAGAAGATAGTTATTTTCGTTGTCGTCTTCAGCGTGAATTTCTGCAGCGTCTTCTCCAGTAAGCTTTAAAATCCGTGACTGGACAATGGCATTGGCTGCATCAGAGTCTTCTACTAAGCCAATCTTGTCAATATTGTGAAGGCCATGTCCTCCCGGAGGTATCATCGTTGTCCAAATCTTCAGAAGTAATTCCTGCATCCATGTCAATGACGCATGTTGGGAAATGGTTGACCAGAATTGCGCCAGTTTCAAGTAATGCAGGATCCATGTACCTTCGATCATCTTTGAGGTAGTCCAGACACTGTCGAATTGTGTGATTCGGTGATCTGCAGTGAAAGCAGTGCCGAGGTAAGGGCTTGCCGTCTCACGTTCGTCCAAGAGTTGATTCTAGCTGTTGCATGTGTTCCGCCTTTGGTTTGGTCCCAAAATCAAACAGACCATCGGGCGGCAATCGCTTCTGCTATTGCATCGTTATTTCGACTGAGCTTGTTCTTTGAACTTGGCTCATACTCCTTTGTCATTCGTGCTGATTCCAGCGCCGATTGCTTCTTTTTCTTTGACTTACGTGGTCCCGGGTTCACCATTACTGATTATTCTGTTCCCCGAGTTAAGCTTGTCAGTGTAAGTTGGTGATGGATAAATGTTTTCTGATTGATAAGCAAGCTTGATATCCCCAAATCCCGGGACGTCAAGTCGCTGGATAGTTGTTAAGAAACTCTGTAAGGAAGCTGACGATCACCACTTGTCGGAACTTTTCCAAACTCTTCGTAGAATTGCGAAAACACAGAGGGTGGGATTGAGGGCCAAGTTGAGGATCTTGTACGTGAAACAAGGTTGATGTGGCCGCAGTAGATTTCCCGCATCGCTGTTCTACTGCAGGAGCAGTACAGGGACGGAGTGCTCGTGGGTTCATAAGTAACATACTCCGTCTTCTTGTGCTTTTCAGCGTACAATTTGAATTTCAAACTGCCATCGGGCATCCTTCAGCATCCTCTATTACAAAATCTAGATCTTCATTGCCTGTATCTTGCAAGCTTCGAAAGTATATGGTGAGGAACCTAGCAGATTTGGTTGTTATTTCATCTCGAAATTGTCGAAGAGATTCGGCAGCCGCCATCAAAAAGTTAGAAATGGCTAGTGGAGGGGTATTAGTCCTCACTTCATGATGTAGAAGCCACTGCTGGGCCGATTCGACATGATTTGTTGAACAGAAACCATATAAAGGGAACTTGTTTCCAACTGGCACGTGATCGTTGAGCAACCACCTCCATTCGTCGACGTCTCCACTTATCTCTGTGAAGCCATTCACTTCAGCTAGATAGGTAAAATATAGGGGCTCCCACATAGATTCATGTTGACTCGGTGTATTTCCAAACACAGTCCAATGAGTAGGATGAATTGTCCCAAGAACATAGATAACAATTCGCGCACCGGTACTAAGAGTTTCGTTTTCTTCAATTTGTGGAAGCGCTTTGACAAGCTTCTTCGCAGCATCCAAGAAGGCGTTAACATCTGGAGCTTTGCATCTCGCGCATAAACCAAGCGACCGCTCTGCCCTCTCAGCGATCGTTGATTGATATTGAATAGATGGTAAATGTTTGAAGAATATGAATCAAGCAATACTTCACGGAAACAACCAGTCCATAATGTTCTGCCAACGCTCGGACAGCGGCGAGAATGTGTCCTCGGTCAGTGAATACTGGAAACTCTTCGAAATTGAACCCAGCTTGATACATCATGAGAAGGATATATATCATCCCTTGCTTGTTTTCCGAGGGAATCAACCCAAAACCAAGTGGAATGTTACTTCCATTTCCATCGACCCCTATGATCGGGACTCCAATTCCATCGTGTTCGGGTATACGGATGTGTGTTCCGTCTAAAAGATTGCAGGAATGCAGGCATTTCTAAAGAAGTGCGCCGGCATTCTCAATGAACACAGTTGACCGAAAAAAGCATGAGTTCTGGTCAGTTTCTAAATTGACGGAGGCATTTGGATTTAGCTCGACATATTTCCGAAGATACTGGGCCAACAGCTCATTGTACATCAACAAATCCTTTCGGTAGACCTCACGGAAGTGTTTCTTGAGATTTGAATGCATTGTCGGGCCAACTTCGATGTCGAAACCCTCTTTCCTGAGGACGGCGTTGAGATTCTTGCGAGTAGCATGACTGTCGAAGTTTGGTGCCTGGAAGCATGTTTTGAAGAAGTCTTGAACAGCAGGAATGTTCTGCACTATCATTGATTTTCTGCGGCAGTCCTTTGGGAGGTCGTTTGTTGGAGTGCAAAACAAACTGTGCCTGAAGTTAGTACTAGGATGGTCGTGTAGCAATCGAAGTTCGCCGTTTTCTTCCTTGAACTTAAGTGAGAACGTTTTGCAGCAAGTGCACACGTAGCAAGGGCTTTCTCCGTGCTTGCTGACATCTCGTAAGAGCTTTCGATCGTACACAAAAGCGATGCTGCGGAGAAGCTCCTCGTGATCATCCTCAGGGATCGGTTTGTCATAGAGAAACTTTTCAAAATCATACGGACCGGTTGGAGGAAGTGCCCCATATTTTTGCATAATCGTGACGAATGATCGCCGCCTCCTTCGTTTCAATGATCGACATGTTAATGTTGTAAAAGAGCAACAGTAGGAACGGAAGGGCAACTATGACAATAAGGAATGCAGCGTTCTGATCATCTTGTCGGCAGTCGGAGCGGAACAAACGCACAACGCGAACGATTGTGCGGTTATTGTGCGTGACCTAAGTAGAACTAATGATGGATGGAAGGCCTTTAAGTAATTAGTACCACATCCAATGGCGCGTACTCTACTGTAAAGTTGAATGTAGTCAGTTAACGTCTCTCCTAACGGGAGAGCTATCGGAAGAGGTTCACCCTGGTTGGAGACCTAACGGAAGTCTCCCCCTTCATAGTTTCTCGTTTCCCATCTTCTATTGTACATCGAGTACACAATACGTCATAGTATTTAAATAACATTGCGATGTTCTCGATTCGGTCTTGTTCTTTCGGTCATTGAAGTCATCGTAATCGTAGGTTGGCTGTTGGCTGTTGGCTAGTTATTACTTCATCGAGGTCTCCTCTCGCTCCTCGCTCCACAATCGAGAATCGCCAACTCCGACGACTCAAGAGGAAACAAAAGCTAAGGGACGCTATACTGTACACCTAGTCTAACTGCTTCCTCTGAGAGCTTAGGGATTCTCCTGAGTGCCGTCTTTTAGAGCCGACCCCGACAAAAATTGAAACCTTTTGTCACCAAAGATTCAATTCATTGCTCACCTGATCCAGACACTCGAAGCCGCATCCCATGTCGGCAGCTAAGCAATCCGTCTCGGAACGACGTTCCCCCGATTCGGAACATGGAAAACGAACATTCTGGCAACGCAGCGATACAGCTTTCATGGCCTGCTGATAAGCCAGTAACTTTTGCGCAAAAATCTCTCTCCCAAAGCATCAATTGTCCGATCCAAACTTCGATTGACGGCATTGTACAAGGCTTGTTCAGGACCAATGTACTCTTGCCATTCTTCTGATTCTAAAAAGGCTTGTACTCCCGAGGACACAAAACTGGGTTGAATCAGAAAGCATTTCTTTTGGTATTGCCCGTCGTCATGGCCACCATTCAATTTGCTGGAGACCGACAAGACATCGGCCAGTGATACATTGAGAATCATTTGGAGCGCCACGACCGATTCATCGAGTCGTTCCAGTATCCCCATGAAATCGTAATCGTCCAAAATGTACTGAAGCGTAGTTTCGACCCGTGATGTGGCTTTTCGATACCCTCGGAGCGTCAACCACGAAAGATAATGCCGATCGGAATGTGTGCCGTGTCGCAAAAACTCAATGATGTTGTCGTCCGTGGCACTCACATTCTTACGGGATACTTGAAAGTGAAAGAACTCGGATATATACCGAGGCGTCGGTTCCCGCAATAAAGTCCACAGAAAAGAATGTTCCAAGTCACGTTGACCAAAATTGTACATGCGACGACCGGCCCAGCCGTGCAGATGCCGCGTGCGGCAAATGGGTGAAACGCCACGCCGCTTGGCGAGATTACGAGCAATTCGAAGATGTATACTGGCGCCGGTCGTACTTCCTGTTTTGAGCAGCTTGACAAAAAACAGCCCCTCTTTGGTAGGTTGCTTCAAATTTTGCGCGCGATGCCAACCCAATTTCGGCCGGACGATCGTCACATTGTAACAAGGAAGAGGTTTGTTCCATCGTGGAAAGACCCGATCGGAAACGTGTAAAAATTCTACGCGTTCAGACCCATTAAATGAAATGTTGGTTGCATTTTCATTGCCTACAGTCACAAGGTCGATTGCTGGTTCATCGTCGTGAATGTGACGATGAGAGAGGTAGAAGAATGGAAGCTGAAACGCTATCAAAAGAAAAAAAGAAGTGCAACAGGGAACGCTTCCTCGATTCCTGCCCCATACTGCTACTTGAGCATCACAAATAATATTAATCGACGCTTCTTGTGTATAAAGAAGCAAATTAATGGAAGATTTTGTTAGGTATAATACCAGGTAGCGCATTGGCCGACGATGCGGTGTGCGAAAGCGGCCAAACAATAATAAGATCCTCCCGCCTTGCCTCCCGCGTCTCCCGTGACACGTGACACAAACTACACACACACTACACACGGACGGACAGACGGGCACCCAGTCGTGAACTGGTACAACCAACTGTTTGAAGCATAGTGAAAGAGAAGGTCAGGACTCGAAGACATTTCCGGCTTCCGGCTGAAACCTGAAACCGCAATTGCGCGAAATTGCAAGGTGAGAGCATAATGCATAATTAGCTCTCTAGATCTATTATTGTAATGAGACTACAATCAAACCCGAAAAAGACAAAAAAATTTGCGCTGCAGGCTGCCTGTAGATCCAGTCGTGTATTGGTACAACCAACTCTTTGTATTATAGTAAAAACATGAAGGTCAGGATTCGAGAGCATTTCCGGCTGAAACCGCAATTGCGCGAAATTGCAAGGTGAGAGCATAATGCATAATTATCTTAAGATCTATTACTGTAATAATGAGACTATAATCAAACCCGAAAAAGACAAAAAAAATTCGCGCTGCAGGCTGCGTGTAACCTTACAGGGACTGATGAAGTCTCATGACAGAAATCCAGTCGTGTAATGTTACAACCAACTGTTTGCATCATAGTAAAAACATGAAGGTCAAGATTCGAGAGCCTTGCCGGCGGAAATCGCAATTGCGCGAAATTGCAAGGTGAGAGCATGATTTGCTTCAGATTCTTAATGGTAATGAGACTATAATCAAACCGAAAAAGACAAAAAAAATCGCGCTGCAGGCTGCGTGTACATAAAAGGGATTGATGAAGTCTCATGACAGAAATCCAGTCGTGTATTGGTACAACCAACTGTTTGCATGATAGTAAAAACATGAAGTTCAGGATTCGAGAGCCTTGCCGGCGGAAATCGCAATTGCGCGAAATTCCAAGGTGAAAGCATAATTATCTTAAGATCTACGGAGTATTACTGTAATAATGAGACTATAATCAAACCCGAAAAAGACAAAAAAATTCGCGCTGCAGGCTGCGTGTAACCTTACAGGGACTGATGAAGTCTCATGACAGAAATCCAGTCGTGTAATGGTACAACCAACTGTTTGAATGATAGTGAAAATATGAAGGTCATTTCACGTAGCTTCTCGTAGGGAAATTTATCGACTGAGGAAAACCCGGATATTTCTTAATATTATTCCGATCGCACTCCATTTTCCGCGTCTTTACCAGTTACACAGAGATTTTGTTTGCTAGTCTACGCCCAATAGCTGGACGAAAAATGAAAAAAGATCGCATTTTTTCGCATTCGCATCATCGCCACGATCATTCTTATACTGTATAAGAAAATACTGTATAAGAAAAGCCCAATCTCACATATGCCATACACCACACCATGAAAGAAGACAGTCCGATTTCCTTGGATGCACGATCGCTGGCTCTATTCCGGATCGGTTTGGGCGTTTACTTGTTATATGATATCGGTTCACGTCTTTCACTGGGGCCACTCGACATTGCCTGGTACACGAGCGATGAGCCGACATCATTCCTTGCCCGTACCGATACTCCTCACGGGGCTCCGCTGCATCAATTTTGGTTTTATCGGGGCAGCTCCCAGTTGCAATACACGTTATTTGGCATTACTGCTGTATTGGCTGCAATGTTTGCGATAGGATTCTTTCAGACGACTCCGTTGCAAGCTTTGACAACAAAACTGCCTCTGTTTCTTCTGGTCGTATCCTATCAAAATAGGAATATGCTCAATCATGATGGAAGTGACTCTTTTGCAGACATCTCTTGTTTTGGTCCATCTTCTTGCCCTTGGCGGATGTTTGGAGCATCGATCGCCGGCTTCTTTCTTCATCGCGCCCAGCGCATTCCGTCGTAGTGACACGACTGGCGTGCTTCGCATTGACGACGCAAATACTATTTATGTACTGGGGGACTGTCCTGCATCGCACTCTCGATCGCTTTGACTCGATCGCTGATTGGACGCATTCTCAGTGGATGCCACCCGATCTCTCCGCGGTTCATTATGTCATGAATGGCTGTTTTGCACGACGACACAACGCGCTCACTGAATATTTGCGACAAAATGCTACCATTACTCGAGCTATGACAGCATCAGCCATGATCACTGAGTTCTTTCTGCCGTTCTTGGCGTGGATGGGTGGTAAACGTCGGCATTGGTACGGGATAGTAATTGCATCGCTACATGTGGGGCTGCTTTGTACGGTTCGACTACCCAATTGGCAATGGCTCGGTATTGTGACACAATTGGTTTGGATTCCGACATCATTGTGGGGCGTGCCGTCCGAAACGGATCTGTACAAAAAAACGGATGGGGACTCTGTCAGTGTTCTAAAAACCAAGACACGTCCTCCTCCGAATCCAGTTTCTCGATTCATTCAATACTTTTTCTTTGGCTACATGATATACAACTTCATGGGTATGCGCGGATGGATTCATCAGCATGACAAAGGGGATATAGGCGAAGGGGTGCGTTTAAATCAAAACTGGGTTATGTTTAGTCAAGTTTCCGAATCGGCAGAAAATCTTTACTTGACGGGAACATTCACCAATGGCACCGAAATAGATTTATGGGCGTATTTATCTTCCAAGAAAGATGCGGTGCCGCATAAATATGTGTTGGGCGATCGCGAAACATACATTCAAGACATGTCCAGTCGATATCCAACCGCACGATGGGAAAGAGCGTTCTCGGATTGGGCTCGGCTTGAGCCCAGGAATCGGGACCGGCGCATGCGACACTTCGGTAAAGCTCTCTGTCGATTCATTGCACACTTACAGCAGATTGAGTTTCGTTATCAGTATTTGCTACTGCAACCACCGGGATCCAAACACCGATACAAACAATACCCGAGGCGACCCGACACCGTCACGGCTGTTCTATGTGATCCAGTCCCTAGTGTTGATATGCCTGATATCTCTAGACTTTAGCTAATGAAATTGTATTTTTACATTACAACTGACTAGAGTATTCAACAGCAAAACTTGTCGGTAGACGATACCTGAATTGTGCTTCTTTAATCTTTGGCATCGCTACGTTACTATCCACTATGCTAATAGTGGTGCCACCATTGCCCCCTCGCGATAGGGGCAGCGGTAGATTCAGACGAACTTTCTTCATTGGATTTTTGTTTGGGTTTGCTTGAAGGATCCAAAGGAATTGAAAAGCGTATTCACCAACGTATGAACTCATAAGGGTCCCCATGTCGTTAATCAATGAAAAGGCGTACGCGGAAACGGGAAATATGTTTTTGCATACGCTGATACACTATGCTTCGTCTGTTGCTTCACAATCATTCATTTCAGTGCTTGCTCCCAAAGCTAGCATATGCCTCCCAATTATACACACAATTCCCTTGTAATACATACGAAACCGGATCGATGCAAGGTGTGCTCGTATATTCCATGGAACGTGGTTGAATCAGGGCGAAATCTCCGTCGGAGGAGATCAGTAACACGAAGAAAAGTACCAAATATCCACGCTTCGGGAAGACACCATGCGGCAGCAAGAGACTGCAGCGCTGAGGCAACATGTTGGGTGCTAGGTAAGTTTTCAGTGTCAGACTGCAAGCGAAAACAGCACCACCTCGAATCAAGTGTTCGATCTATGCTGAACTCTACCTATGATAAGGGAGTCCTGCGACGCAAAGACCATATTTGACGTTCAACCTGACCTGTTTTCTTCGTGCTCCTAACGCATCTCCAAAGGCTGTTCCTCGTATAAAAGAGCTCGAACTCAATCACTTCAAGTAATATAGTGCAGTACCTGGTAATGACAATCTCTTCGTGGCATCCATTTGTCAATACGATATATTTTCCTAAAACCGGTTGCAAGTCACCGATAGGACTATGAATTGAATGAAGTGTTTTGTTGTTTTCAAACTCTGCTCCGATCAAACAAATTTCGCGTTTCATCCTGTTAGGCCAATCTATTCGATTGATTTGGGTAGCGCTTACATGAATGCAGTTACAATCTGACTTCCGCGATTTTGGCGTTCGAAAACGAAAAAGACGGACCTGTCATTGAAGAAGATCGCTTCAAAGACGTCGCTATTGTGCTGGTGTCGATTTGCCATGTAGACGACCCAGATTCGCGACAACCCGAGTGCGCGAGAAACATATGGTACACTTGAACTCCTTCTGGCCTCGTATTAGTAGCTATCGCAGTAAATTACGTTTCGAAACAGCCGATAACAAGGATAGAAGACCGACTAGACGAAAATCATCGAACAGACGGATTCTATTGTAATAGCGATAAAACCCTTTCTGAAACGAATTTTCGTCCCATCTTACGTCGACATCTCTAAGTGACTATCTCCATCTTGAGTGCAAAAGAAATTGAGAAGAAGTTTGTTAAATGCCTTCGAAAGGTCGCTCAATGGCATGAAATGAAAGTGAATGCAAATGGGCCGAAAAAATCCTGTGCTATGCCCTTGCATTTTTGGCCAAAAAGCACGGTTTGGACACACTAGGTGCGTGAAGTACTAAAAACGTCGATGTAGTATTTAGAGTAGTTTACTTTTCGGAACGGTACCCGTAGTTTTGCTAGTGTCGCAGCGTGCTTGTAAAAGGTCGCAGAGGACGCACGGACAGACTGGACCCACTTTCAGACTCGTGACTCAAAAAGTGAAAAGCATTGTACACTAACAAATAATGTAGTACTCCGTATCAAATAACCGGGACACGCCTTATTGCGTTAAACGCACATCGCCTTTTCATTTTGTTGCGCATCATTTCTAATCTCAACCAAGATACATCTTTTGTCGGTTTCTCTTCTTGTATTCATTCTATAGGCACAAAATATGGGAGCGTGTTGCTCCTGCTGCGAAGACGCTTCGGCGGCGGTGTCCGAAACCGAAATGAAAGAGCAGAAAGCTACAAATATAAAGTCGCTCAGCATTTCACGCGTCATGTCGGCTCCGTCGGTGGATGTTCAAGATGATTGCAAGGTAAGAGCGCTAAAATTCTTTTCATCATTTCGTTGGTACCATCTCACACAGCACAAGATGTCGGGTTATGGCTTAGGATTAGTCGGTGTTGCCGTTGAGCAAGATGCCGCATATTGGGAGGCTCATATACAACACGACCCGGGCATGTCACAAGAAGTGAGTTTTGGAGTGGCAACGAAAAAAAGACCAGCAGTTTTACCGTTCCATGGAAGAGCAAGGTGAGTTTTTAAAAAGGGATATTTAATAGATGTTCGTCGACAATGCTGTCTCTGAATCTTGTTCGCTCCAGATTCGGCTGATGCCAAAGGTACCTCACTTATGAGAAGCATTAAAGTGAAAGACGGAGATGTCGTTGGAATTGCAGTACAGCAATCTGATTTGCCTATGGTTCAATTTCTATTGAACGGGGAGCCGCTGCACGATCTAGCGGTGAATAGGTTTCGCGGAGCTGTGTATCCTGCTATTTATCTGCCCGAGAATGATGGGTTAACTGTGCGATTTGTGTTTCGAGAAAGTGAATTCGAAAAATTGAGCCCGCACGCGAGGTTCGGACCTTTGATTGTGGCTCGTGGGATTATATGATTCGGCTACCATATTGGCATAGTGCTTGACTCCAAAGTGTTAACAGGAGCAATAATTGTTTGATCTACCTCAAAGCAATAACTTTGAATCATCTGGCATGACATCTTTAGCGTTTGCCGAACAGCCAAAGCACTAACACACTAAACCAACAATAGCAAGAGTTCGCAATTGAGGCTTAAATCAACTGCGTACAGCCGAAGAGCTTTAATAGGCGTTTTGGAATCTATGATTTAACAGCAAATGCAATTCAATGATACCAATTCTGTATGCATGTCAAATCCTTTTTGTCGCCACGTTTTCGTTGTTCGAGAAGCTAGTTGTCTTTCTCACTGCGCTCTATGCCTAAAGACTTCTAGATGAATGGTCGGTCCTGCATACTGAACGCTGCCGGTAGCGATCGACACCGAAGAATAAGTTAGTCGGTCAAGTTCCATTGTTGTTCATCTTGTCACGCAATGCTTGAGTGAGAAATACAAGTCAAGTAGTTGAGGTAGACTAGCGTTCGTAAAATAGTTATGATCTTTGTTGACCGTGATACTGAAAACACGGTTTTGTCTCCTAGCGTATAAAACACAATGAAAATAGAACAACATTTTTAATAAAAAACGGAATCGAACGATATGCCGGACGTCTCCAACGCCCAAAATTGAGCGAAATACGACCATTACAAAAATCACAACAAAGTGTGAGGGATTATTGAACGCTACGTAACTCCTCCTGAATTGACAACAAATGACTTTTTGACAATTGATTTTTGCTTTGGCCGCTTTGAAAGAGAAAAGACACCTGCTTATTGATTTCATTTAGTATAGTAGGACAACCAAAGGATGTTATAATGAAGTCGACATTGCCTTTTGTTGTGATGTCAAAAGGCGACGTTTTCGTAGTAAGGTTTACTGTACAATCCAGTCTTGGCTGGCGTAAACTAACACTCCGTTTCATAGTGGAAAATCAAGGTTTCGGTCCTCGTATTTTCGACGTGAATATAAAAGAAACTTTTAGCAAGTAGTTCAGAATCATCATTGTTGCGACTTTTACTACCCGTAATTATAATTACTAGCCGCCTTCGGCGTCTAGCCCCTGCAGGGCTTTTTTCGTTCTCGCCCTTCCCGCAAGCGGGGGCTCGATCCCCGGGGATAGCGTCACACCCGTGATTCAGATACCCGGGACCAGCGTTACGTTACGTGACACACACACACACACACGGACACAGCGCGCTATTATAAATAGATAGATAAATAGATAGATATTCGCAGTTGAATGACAATGGACGGATGCGAGAGACGCGAAACGCAAAAGGGAACCCTTTGTTGTTCGGTTCATGACTACTTTACAATCCAGTCTTGGCTGGCGTAAACTAACACTCCGTTTCATAGTGGAAAATCAAGGTGTCGGTCCTCGGATTTTCGACGTGAAAATAAAAGAAACTTTTAGCAAGTAGTTCAGAATCATCATTGTTGCCACTTTAACTACCCGTAATTATAATTATATTCGCAGTTGAATGACAATGGACGGATGCGAGCGACGCGAAACGCAAAACGCAAAAGGGAACCCTTTGTTGTTCGGTTCATGACTACTTTACAATCCAGTCTTGGCTGGCGTAAACTAACACTCCGTTTCATAGTGGAAAATCAAAGTGTCGATCCCGATAAATGAATAAAAGTGCCGCGCCGCATTATGATAAAACGGGTGTGACTATGTGCGCATTATTATATTTGTCATTCACATCATTCCTTCGACAAGGTTTCTTTCTAAAATTATAAAGCATAATGGAAACTGAGGAAGTCGACGACGAGAAGCAAAAGCAACTAGAAGAATGGAAAAAGAAACGCGAAGCGCGACGAAGGCAAACCGAAAAAACACACTCTTCGTCCAACGATCTCGTAACAGCGGATGCCGGCGAGGTTATGACAGCAGCGAAACGGCGACGAATCGAGCAAGAGCGCATTTTATTGCAGGATATTGCTGACGATGGATTAGGTGAAGAAGACAAAACGCAAAGAAGAAAGGTATTGGCACAAAGAAGGAAACAGGCCCTAGAAGCAATGAATTTAGCGGGGTCTATTCCCCGCTTAACGGATACCGGCAACGGTCATGGCGAGGATGAAAATCCGAGCAATCGCGATAAATATGATGATGATAAAAAGAACGAGTTACAAAGCGACGAAAATGAATCAGATGAAGGCCCAGACGCTGCCAACGTAGAATCGCTCCTGGATAAGGCAGCTGCTTTGCAGAAATCGATGACGGCCTCGGACAGAGCCGAATTAGCACGTGACGAAGAAGAAGCTCGGATTTTACGTGAGGCTTCGCAAGTGCAGACGAACGCGTTACAAGCCGCTCGGGACGTGGCACATGGAGTTGTGTACAAGGACCCGATGCCAACTTCTTGGCGACCGCCCAGATATATCATGGAGCAAGGAGAGGAGAGCTGGGATAAGATCCGAAAAGAATGGCACATGCAAATACAGGGCAGTGATATCCCCCCGCCTTTGAAGCGATTTGTTGATATGAAATTTCCTAAGCCCGTCATGGATTGTTTACACGAAAAAGGCATTCTGCGACCAACTCCTATCCAGATTCAAGGACTACCGGTTGCTTTGGCTGGCCGCGATATGATTGGAATTGCTTTCACGGGTTCCGGTAAAACTCTGGCTTTCTCTCTACCGCTGGTCATGGCATCTTTGGAGGAGGAGTTGCGAATGCCACTTATTGCAGGTGAGGGGCCCGTTGGTATTATCCTCGCTCCTTCTCGCGAATTAGCGCGCCAAACCTTCGATTTGGTGAGCGATTTTTGCCAGAAAATCAGCTCGACTCCAGGATACCCTGAATTGCGTACTCAACTCCTTATTGGAGGTGAATCGGTTCGTGACCAGGTAAAGGTCGTTCAACAGCAAGGAGTGCATGGGATTGTTGCGACACCGGGAAGGTTGCGAGACATATTGAAACGACGTGCTATGCATTTGACCATTTGTCGATATGTTTGCTTGGACGAAGCCGATCGAATGCTTGACATGGGATTCGACGAAGAAGTCGGTGAAATTATGAACTTCTTCCCCAATCAAAAGCAGACTCTCCTCTTCTCAGCCACATTTCCCAAAAAGTTTCAAGATTTTGCAAGACAAACTCTGGTCAAGCCGATTGTAGTCAACGTTGGGCGCGCTGGAGCAGCAAATCTTGATGTAATTCAGGAAGTCGAATATGTCAAGGACGAGGCTAAGATTGTATACTTATTGCATTGCTTGCAAAAGACGGCGCCGCCTGTCATAATATTCTGCGAGAGAAAGGGTGCAGCAGACGATATACATGAGTACTTGCTTTTGAAAGGTGTCGAAGCCGTTAGCATTCATGGTGGAAAAGATCAGGAAGAACGTAACGAAGCCATCAAGCTGTTTAAAGAAGGGAAGAAGGATGTGCTCATAGCAACGGACGTTGCTGCGAAAGGTTTAGATTTCCCTGCTATCCAGCACGTAATCAATTTTGATATGCCCGCCGAAATTGAAAATTATGTGCATCGCATCGGTCGTACTGGACGAGCAGGGAAAACAGGTGTGGCAACTACTTTTATCAACAAGACTTGCGAAGAGACAACCCTCTTGGACTTAAAGGCACTGCTGAGAGAAGCAAAGCAAAGAATTCCACCAGTATTGGAAATTTTGGAAGATCCACGCGACAAGAACGGAGGAGCCGGTTGTTCTTTCTGTGGAGGTCTAGGTCATACAATCGTTGACTGTCCTAAGATTGACAAAGACGCACGTCGTGTAGCTGGTAGTCATAAAGATGTACTTGCTGGCGGTGGTGACTGGTAGAAATTCTTTCGTTTTGATGGGCTAGAATTCGCTGCGCACTGCAAATCAATATCAAGTTTAAATCAGGAACATGTTAAAATGTAAAGTAAAAGGACTATTTAATTAATTGTTTTTCTTGATAGCAGCTGCCATTGTCACGGCGTTCTTGCAACCGCTGTAGATACCATTCTTGTTGTTATCCATGATACTTTGATTCATGCTCGTAATCAGGTCCGGTGTGTCCAAGAACAAGTCAATAAACTCGCGGGCATCCTCAAGCTCACGGGCTTCCACAGTACCATCGCCCAACTCCGAAGAGCGGCACGCCGAATCCGCTTCATGGTCTCCCACGCGACGAATGTGAAGCTTGGGAACGCAGTAAAAGGCCATCTCAGATGGCTTGCAAGAGAGTAAGTCCGTAACACGACACAAAATGTCGGTAGTTGCGACGGCCGGGAAATATTCCTCGAACGAGAACAACGTAATGCCCTTCGCGGGCTCATTGTTGGGATCCAACATCTTTTTCTGGAAAGCGAAGACTCCCGCAGTATCGTTTACCGTGTCGAACTCCAACCCACATTGATCTAACACTTCCAGAAAAGCCTGCTTCATGTGCACATGATCACCAGCATTCAAGAACAACTGAATCTTGCCCTTCTTGACATACGGTGACAGAACCTTGATAAAGCTCACAATAAACTTGCGCTGAGCTCCTGCTCCACCCACAGGAATGAGAATTCGCAACGGCTTTTTAGTTGCATTCTGCACACGTGCTTGAGCTCTCTGAATACGACGTTGGCAATCTTCGTTGATGTTATCGACCATGTCAGCTGGACACCAATGTCCTGCGCACGCCAATTCACTCGGCTTGACTCCCATCTTCAGGAAACTTTGATAGTTAACCGGACCTTGACATAAGTTCATAGTGTTAGGTACAGTCAAGAACCATTGCGGATGATTGTCTACCACTAAGTTGTGCACATTGGTGAAACCTGCGGCGGATGCAGTGAGTGCCGTTAATTGATGGGAGGTAATCATGAGCACATCTTTTGGGTAGCTTAGAAGCAGCGGCTGCAAATGAGCAGCCGTCAAGGAAGCAATTCGTAGAGCATCAGCGTTACCAGAAAGCATAGCACTTCCCCAAAGTTTCTCGATTGGTCCTCCTAATTCAGAAGCATATCGCGAAAACTTGCTGTAGAGTTCGTCCGTTTCTTTGATAAGGTCCGCTTCGGCAGAGTGAATGTTGAGGAGATCGTGAAAAATCGTCGGATGTCCATTCTTAATTGCCCAAGACGCCGCCGAGTAGGCGATGCGATGATGACCAAAGCCCATTCGAATCGTAGCAATAACGATTGGTTTCTTGTCGCTCTTGCTGTGTTCCGCGAGAAACTCGTCCAGGAGCATAACCTTTCCATCGTTATCGCCCTTTGGTGATCCGGCTTTGCGACTAACTTTCAGACCCTTAATATGTTCAATAAAATAGCATTGAGCTTTTTTTTAAATAATGCGAACTTCTCAGCGTTTATTTTTTCTACGTACCGGCACGTGCAGCGAATCGACGAGTTCGAGGGGAATTGCGTCTTGCGATGGTTGTCGACTGCCCAACTGAAACTTATGAGCTAGAACAACCTTCAAAGGACTAACCGGATTCTTGGGACCGACGAAAGCATCGATATCACACGAAGAAATCAAACTATTCTTGATGCGGACGTACTCGTTCGCTGCCCACGAAGTCAGGCACACTTTTAAAATCAAATAGAGGAACACGGATCCTCCCAGTACGCAAATAGCGATAAGCCAAGGTTCGAGAGCCGCCATGGTGAAGATCTTTTGAATAGTTAACGTGCTTAAGCAACAGGGCTTCAAAAGAATGAAAGTAAATCGAAAGAGGTCCGTTGCAAATGATATTTTTTCGGTGAAATTGAAAATCGACGTCGCAGCGAATCTTTTTCCAGAAAGTCGCATCGTTACAAACTGATGACGACACTCGATCCAAGGGGATCCTCCAAAATATGTTTGCGTGTTGATCGCTTTATCTCCTTATATCTCCGCAAGTTCTGCCTTTGACGAAAGCTGTACCTAAGGTATGGTAACTCTAGAGTAGACCAGTTTACCGACGTAGATAAGCTTACTGAGTAACTGTTATTAGTATAATCAAATTTCACCGGTTTTATTTTTAAGAGTAAAGATCTTCTTCGTCATTTAAAGCGCTTTCATCAGATGCACCATCCTCAGACGATGGGGAACTACCAAACTTAAAATTGTTAGCTGCCTCCCCTCTACCGGCCTTTTGCTTCTCTGCGAATTCTTCGAATAGGATCAAATCTTTCTCTGTCACACTGCGTCGTGCCCGACTCATAGCAAAGTTGAAATGACGCTTGGTGATCAGCATAGATCCACCAATTTCACTTTCTGCATCGACGGAGTCGTCGTCTTCTATTTCTCCATCTTCAACCTTTTGTTTGCGATCTTCAACTTTAAGGATAGCCTCTCGGATAGCCAGCTTGGAGGCTGTTGTGCAGATTTCGGATATATCAGCTCCACTAAATCCATGAGTAGATCTGGCTAGTACTTCAATGTCGACTTCCGGATCTAATGGTGCTTTTCGAAGTTGCGCCTTGAAGATTGCAATGCGACTCTTCAAGTCAGGCAGCGGGATGTAAATCAGCTGATCGAGACGACCGGGACGAATGACTGCCGGGTCGAGAATGTCAGGCCTATTCGTGGCACCAATCACAAATACGTTCTTTCGGGCTCCGACACCATCAATCTCGGTAAGAATTTGGTTGATGACACGATCCCCCGCTTCGCTACTTCCAGCACCTCCGCTGCCACGAGCCTTGGCGATCGAGTCCATCTCGTCGAACATGAGGATACAGGGGCTGGCTGCGCGAGCTTTGTCGAACAGTTCACGAACATTGGCTTCACTTTCTCCGAACCACTGGGTAAGAAGTTCGGGTCCTTTAATACTGATAAAGTTAGCACCGCATTCGTTTGCGATGGCCTTGGCGAGAAGCGTTTTACCGCAACCAGGTGGTCCATAGAACAATACACCTTTGCTGGGACTCATTCCGAACTTTACATACTTCTCAGCGTGTTCAACAGGATATTGAACTGTTTCGTGCAGTTCGCGCTTCACATCCTCCAAACCGCCTACATCCTCCCAATGAACATCAGGAACTTCCACTTGATTTTCACGGAGCGAAGATGGCGAAACGATTCCCATGGCATGATCGAAATGTTTCTCTTCCACGACGATGCTGTCTAGAATTTTCTTGTCGACTCGATCTTTATCAAAATCGATCAAACCCATTTTGCACGGATGCATTCCAAAGCAGCTTCCATACACAGTTGTTGAAGATCAGCACCCACGAAACCGTGAGTATTTCGCGCGAGCAGCTCCAAGTCAACATCCTTGCCTAGTCGCATGTCACGAGTCTTAATCTGCAAGATTTCCAAGCGACCTTGCTCATCGGGAATTCCCATGTCGAGCTCACGATCGAAACGACCAGGGCGTCGAAGAGCGGATTCAAGAACGGTGGGACGATTCGTTGCTGCAATTACAACTACTTTCGCCGTAGGTTTCAAACCATCCATCAACGTCAGAAGTTGAGATACGATGCGCTTTTCGACTTCTCCACCAGCCTGTTCACGCTTGGGAGCAATTGAGTCAATTTCATCAATGAAGATAATGGCGCCATTGTAGTCTTCGGCATTAGCTTGAGCATCTTCGAAAGCGCGTCTCAAGTTGGTCTCACTCTCTCCGGCGCGCTTCGAAATAACTTCTGGCCCATTGATAACGAAGAAGTATGCCCCAGTTTCTGCCGCAACAGCTTTAGCCATTGCAGTCTTACCAGATCCAGATGGACCAGTCAAAAGAACACCACGAGGTGGGTTGATTCCTAACTTTCGCCAAATTTCTGGATGGCGCAAAGGAAGCTCGACAAGCTCTCGAACGGCTGCCAAATGCTTACTTGCCCCACCAATCATGTCGTACCCTGCGCCTTCCAAATCAAACATATCATCTCGGTCCAAGGGTTCGCCATCACACTCAATCACAGTATCATCGACAACTACGCAAGCACTGTCGCCATCCTTTTCCACCGAATCAACCTCTACGCACTGAAATTCGAGTTGTCCCAGGGGGCCGTCAATAGTAAACGAGTCTCCTTTGTGCACAGCACGGAACTTGCCTTCGAAATACGGCTTGATGTAGTCTTCGAACAAATTTGCGTACTCCATATTATCGATACCAGCTAGAGATAACGAGTCCGCATACGGAAGAATAAAAACAGCTTTTCCGAATTTGATATCAGGAGCAGGAACGACAGAAACAGAATCACCGGCCCGGACTCCTGCGTTCTTCATTGCATCAGCAGACATACCAATCGATTTTGCAGTTTCATGACTGGCCCCGTCGGCGAGCATCGCCACATCTAAATCCGCAATGGCTGCTACACTCGCTACAGTTTTCCTACCCCTTTTCCCTTTGATTGAGACTGTGTCGCCCTCAAAAGACCCATTTCCAAGAGGGCCGATTCGGTCATCGCAACAACCGAATGGCCTTCATCGCTCGAATAAGAGAAAACGCCCATAGTGTTACGTAATGCATTTCCACCCAAAATAGCTGTAGCCAAATCTACGTCTTTCGCTTTTTCAGGTTCAACTGCTTTCACCGATGCAGCTTTCTTTTCTGTTTTTGCTTTCTTCTTTTTCTTTTTCTTAGATACCTTTTGCACCGTTTCAACGTCTTCATCATCGACAGCTGCAAAAAAAAACAAATGAGCACAACATTAGGTGTGTATTCCGTGAAAGTGTGCTGTCATACTAATCAACGTACCGGTTGAGCCTCCTCGCATAGATAGTGTCGTGTCAGCTGTTGATAGTGTGCCGATTCTCGATGGCAACGACGCACTGATCAAAAACGGTCGTCGTTGCATAGCGCCACTGCCGGCAATCAGTGAAGCAGCCGTCAGAAATAGCAGGGTTTGTGGAGTTTTAAAAACGACCATTTTAGTGGATTGTGATCTCTTGTGTCTATGGAGATGTTGTGATGGCTCTCTCAGGTGTCACTCTATTCTCGATGGCGACTTGACAAGTGTTGAGCTGCAAACTCTTTACTATGACCACCTCAAATGTAGTAGATTGTATTGCTGATAGTCTACCTCTAACTTCTTGCAAAGAGGTGCCAAAGAATGGCTGATCACAAGTTATAAGCAATGAAAAGGGCGTGTTGGAAACTTCAACGTTGATGGTCGGCGCGTCCTGCCATTTTCTTTTGTCGTGTGTGTCTTTCTTCCACGTGAAACAGTTGAGTGGATCTGACGTATGCCTTTGTGCGGCAATAAAAAGGCGCAAAAACTCGTCTACGGTACGCAGCACAGACCACGCGAGAAGACGGGTCACGGATCTGACTCGCTAGAGGATCTAAAACGAGAAGCCTAAGTCATTGTAAACTATTGAAGTCTAAACACTCGACGGTCACTTCATATGAAGTTCTTTGTGCCTGTTACTTGAATTCGATGCTGAGAGAAATCCGATAAGTAATACGATATGAAACATTGTTCGTTGTCTGCTGGCTCCGCGGTGCATGTTACCCCTAGAAGTAAAGCAAACCTTTGCAAATCTCAGCTTGAAATAACGGCCAGTAAGAGATAGAGGGTGTGATGTTGCTTAGTAAATTTTCAAAGGATGAATAAACACCTTTAGGGGCCCATATCAGCACAGCTGATAGTGACTATGGGGTTTTGATTAGTGTATCGATCAAAGCATCATGGCAGGGTCATGAAACAGGCTACAAAGTATCATGATCTGTAACAATCCTTTACGATCCTTCTCTAATCAAGCTTTTCATAGAAAAGAATCATTCTTATTTAGTACGGAGTATTATTTTAAACCAAGGTAGTGGCTCGGGCTGGCTCGTTCTTCAGCAAAATCATGACATCGCGCATGCGCTTGACATCCTCAGCAGCGGTCTTGTTGTCGTGAGACATATCGACCAGCTTGCAGACACGTTGCCACGAGTTATCGTTTTCTAGATCAGCTTCAATGGCTTCCAACTTCTCTTGCTCCTCCGTTCGGTTTGCGGCCATGCGAGTTTCACGCTTTTGTTCGCGTTCCGCACGGAAGTTCTCCAGATCGATACGCGCTTGCTCGACCAATTCCGCCTTACGAGCATTCTCCTCTTCCTTTCGCACCTTCAAAGTCTCCTGCCACTCCTCGTTCCACTTTTGCATAGCGGAAGGCGTAGTCGTCAAGGCACTGGACTCGGGCGCCGGCGTTTCTTCTCCACCCATATAATCCCCCCGATCCAGAAGGCATCAAGAATACAGCATTATCTTCGAATTGAGGTTCTTCTCCGACTTGGTCGACATCCCCGACGAAAGCCGCATCTTCCTCCGGAGGACCGCCTAAAATAATCGGTGCTTCACCTTCATTATCTACTGGTTGAGCGAAATCGTCCCCAGCAGGCATTGCGAAGTAGTTGTCTTCTTCCGACATCTTTTAAGTAACAAAGAGGGTAAATAAATATAATAATCAAATAGAGATAGGATCGATCACAATGAAAGCAATGGTTTTGTAACTCGTGCTGAGCTGCTGCTCTCCTCTCTCAACGGGCATTTGTTTGGGACGCATTACCATGCTACAGTTTGGCCGACACTAATTTCACAAGATTGTTGCTGCGGTGAAGAGACACGCAAACGAGATGCCGATCGAATCTAACGGATCTGTCGGTACGGTTTTCAGCTATATTTTTAAAAAGTAGAATGTAATTGAGTTACGGTCAGATTTGAAATGTTTTCCCGGTTTGCGTGTCGTATCGGTATGTTGTTACGTCACCACTTTGAAAGCGCAAGACAGTAAACAAAAGATGCCAGCAGCAGCAAGCAGCGACCGCATCAAAAGACATATACCTGGTACTCTGTTGCGTTGATAATACGTTTCCATTGTCGATCATGGTGAGTTGTGTGATTTTAAAAATCAAACAAGTACTTGTATAAGCCGAAAATCGATTGCCTGGTCAAACGAAGCCGGCAGGTCGGATATAAGCTCGTTCCTTTAGACGGTCAAAAAGCGAACCTTCCGCGGCGAAGTACATCTTACAAGTTTGATTCTTTTGCTTTGTTCTCACCCTGTTTCGTCTTTTCTCATTTACACCGTTTATCGATTTATTTTATTAGTCGCTTCGTGTCGCTAGTCGCATTGCCGCCCGCGGCATGCCCGCCCTACGGGCTACCACCCAACGTCGCTCGATTGTCATGGTCCCTAAATTGGACAGCGAAGCCGCTATGCAGGCCGAAGCTGTTCAGCAGATCCGTGCTCGCGTGCAATATCAGAAAGAACTCTCCAAGCTCCATGAGCACCCCATTGAAGAAGAGGTAGCCGAAATGTGGCGATGGGTCAACCTTACCTTTGTCGTTGGTATCCCTATTGTATTGCTCTCGGCCTTCTACTCGGCCTTCTTTGATGAGCATCCTCATCGTTTTGAAGGAGAGCTTCCGGAATACATGAACGTTCGTAGCAAGGAATACCCTTGGGAGTGTGGTGAGTGCAACCTTTTTCGATATGCCTTGCTGGCAGAAGTGCCGCGCGGCCAAGAAGTAAGGTACGGCCATGATTGCCTCTTAGTTTACACGTAGAAGAAAACGAGCAAACTAAATTTGGTACGCGAATGTTAATTGACTATTCTTGTTGCGAGGATGACCTTCGAAGTTAGGACTCCTCGTTGCATTTCATTCCTTGCGGTTTTTCGAATGTGTCATAGACATACTCCATCTAAGAACTCCATCCTGAGGAAGAACCTCAAGTACAGCTGGTTCAGGACAGCAAATATAAGTTGGTTCGTCGCTTCTTGTTGTCTATTATTGTTGACAAGAAGCCCATCACTATAACAGCCCCGTGGAGAACTTGAACCTTGAGCGAGAGACCGGATACCATCATATTTTTACGATGAAAAATTACTCCGAACGTTAGAGATGTTATGATAAACATGATGAAGCCTCTTGTAAGTTGCTTATACTTGTGGATCTATCTCTTTAGCTTTGGCAGTAGCTTTCGGTTACCGACGGTGAAACGGGCGTTGATGACTGGCAGCGGACTTCAAGAATCTACCGACGACAATAGATTTGATGCCGTCGGACTAGCGGATATTGGAAATACTTTCGCCGACAAGGAAGACTCAGACCCGTATGTGGAGATATCGTGGAGAGAACGGTTGGAAAGATCTATTGCTAAATCACAAGAGATTCAAGGCTTTCAATACTTGCAGCTAGCAACTGTGGACGGCACAACAAACGAACCAAGATGCCGATCGATTGTCTTTCGAGGATTTCTGGATTTACCCCACGATCATTTACTGAAGAATGAATGCGGCGAGCAATTGTCAACAATTTTGACTATGGTAGCGGACGCTCGATCCGATAAAATACAACAAATACGAGAGAATCCAAAAGCTGAGGTGCATTGGTGGTTTGGGAATTTGACAGAACAGTATCGGATAAGAGGTGATCTATTAATTGTGGATAATACAGCATCTGGGGTTCTTCAGGAAGCTCGTTTGAAGAAATGGGAACGACTTACGGATGTTGGAAGAGAAGCCTTTTTCCGAGATAAGCTGTCGGGTGAGCCTTATGAAGGTGAATCGATCGTCCAGAGAGGCGGCCGATCCGAGTTGGATGGCACAATCTTGCCCCCACCTGAGACGTTTGTTCTTCTACTTCTAACTCCGCACTTTGTCGAGTATCTACGGTTACAAAATTTGTACAGACAGAGAAATGAGCGAGATGAGAAAGGAAGTTGGAGCTGGTATCGAGTTAATGTGTAAGTTGCCTTTCATAGAAAGTATTTACCAAGCCTTTCATTGTACGATGTGCGGCCCTTCTTTCGCACCGCCCAGAGGAAACTGCTAACACTGCCGTGATTCTCAAACACACTTAAAGCCGGTATCTGGTGACATCCAACTCTATGGTGTATTTTGCATTGTATTTCAAGCGGTCATCACTTTTGTTATCGCACAAAATTCATTCTTATTATACCCAGCACGTGCAACGTATAAATTCAGCTCAACCTGTGTCAACCATCTGGATTCCAATCATCAAGGACCTTTGAAGTTTCAATTTCATTCGGATTAGCTTCATATACCTTTTCGTGGCTCGTTTCCTCGTTAAAAGTTTTTTGCCGTTTTTGACAAAAAAGTTTGACAAGACGATTCCATGTACTATTTGTGTTTGCCGTCATGTTCTCTTCATGGACTTCCACAAATGCGACTCTGAGCATCAACATAATCATACTGAAAAATACGATGAGTATTTGAGTGAATGCGACCCATGTAAGGCCTCGATTAGCTTCGTAGCAAAGCGCTTCATAGACGGTAGCCTCATAAACGGGATGAAAATTTTGGCAAGCAAAATAGTCTTGAACCTGGATAGAGTCAATAAGGCAGCATTTGCATGGTTAAGATCGTTGTTGAGGCTTGATATTGATAGCCAGCTACACTTACGTCCAATAAAGTATTCGCGAGATTGCATGTTGCGGCTTCGAGTGAAGCCCCGACTCCTCTATAACGACTGGTGTCACCACAAATCTCAATGACCTCATCGGACTGGAGTGCTGCCCCGAACTCACTAACCTTTAGCAGGAAGTGGATTAACAGATCACTTTTGCGCTTCATCTCGTTCGGCAGCCCACTCTCAGGACAACCGCTCACGTAGTAGGTAGCAAACTCAACTCCTAATTCGGAAAAACTCTCTCGCTTTGCGTCAATCGTAGTCTTTCAACAAAATCAGGGGAAAGGACACGAAGTACCACAGTGCGCTCAGATCACTTACAAGAATCTTACTATCCGGAGAATCAAAGCAAAAGTCAGCTGTCACAACTGTTCCGATCACAAAAATCATTGAAAAGACCCATGTCAAAAACACGAAGAAAATGTAGAACGGGACGACTAACCAGTGGTGCATCATCGTCACAACACATTGCAAGAAACTTTGTCGACGTTCCTCGCGCCATGCCAGAACCACTCCGTACATCAGGAACATGGTGAAGATCATGAGCAGTAAGGCCCATACGCACGCTGTCCAAAAGGCCCACGTGAATCCATTAACATTCTGTTTTATACTGCTCATACTGTCGGCGGCTTTCACCAGGTCATTCTGAATGGATGTCAACTCAAAGAACGTATATGTACGCAAGTCAATGAAAATGTCCCAAAGAAAGACTCGAATACTTTCCGAGAATCTGGTGAAATTGCAGTTTGAAATCGGGCTGAGTTGCTCGCACACCGTTTCCGCTACCTGTGGGCAGAACCCATTCATTGTAGCTCGATAGGACTGTATATTGCGAGTGAGGAGGTTCTGATTTCTTAAAAAGTCTTCAATCAGAATAGCACCGCTCAAGGCAATGTTTCTAGCTTTATTCAGCCCTTCGGTCATCGCTTTACTCGCATCGCTTAGGTTCATGATTCCTGCGATGACCATCGTTAAAACCGAAACAACGACCAGCGAGCCGCAAATGAGAACGGTAATGCGGATTCTGTTAAGTTGTTGTTTGTGCTGTTTGACGCTGAGTTCCCATTCTGTCCACCTCTTGGTCAGAATTGTATCATTGTGTTCTAGATTTGACTCGGAATCAAGCTGACATCTCCCCCCGTGCTGATCAGTTGATGCAGTTTCATTTATTTCGTCATCAATACTCTCTTCCGCTGAAGTAGCCTTTGCCTGTTCTGTAAGCTCCGTGTTACATTGAATTCTTTCGTAGGACTCGCGTTCAATGATTTCATGATCATTTGCTATTATCTCAGAAACATACGTTTCCGCTGGTTCAGGGCGTTTCGGAAGAGGAAGCCTCACTCCTGAGTAAATTCCAACTCTCCTGGGACCGAGACATCGCAATACGATCAGAGCAATCACCCAACATAGAAAGAAGGAAAAGATACAGAGGGAACAGACCACAACCCCGGTGAGATAACTCGCGGCCTCGTCAACGTTCCCATTAACTGTCTTTTCGATGCCCGACGGAAAGCCGAACCGCGGAACTCCCCTTCGACCCAGAACGAGCATATTTGAGTTCTGAAACGGCCGTGGTTGGTAGTCAACGAGATCCCTCTCGAGGGAAGAACACTGAGATGTCATGTCGTCGGAGCTTGTATCTTTCTATATTAGCTTGTTGATTGTCAATACTACTACCTCATGCTGACCTTGCATGAAGGTAGCGTCGTCGACGAATAATACCTGGTAGGTGGTAGGGGGAAATAACTGCATGATCGTGAATCAATAATCAATCAATCAGTCATCGAGTACATCTTGTAGAATGCTGATTTTTTAGTCAGTTTGAATTTCCGTTGCGCACACAAGTCCAGTCGTAGGTCGTAGGTCGTAGAGAACCGTTACTTAGGCACTGATAAAAATGGTTGTGCTAAGTATGGGTACCGTATTTTGTTTCTTGCTACTTTGAGACGTATAAAATATATGGCTCGGTACTGAAGTGTCCGTTCTACTGTAGTACTCTTTCCTCTCAACTCTCAATTACTCCGTGCAGGCTGCAGGCTCATCGACAACAACATAACAGCAGCATTGTTGATCTTCGTGGCGTTTCCTTCATAAATGGTAATCACCGACAAAAGTAAAAGGTTTTTTTTGTAACAAGACCCAAACCGGAGCTCTTTTCGTTTGAACCGTTGTCTTCATTGAGCGTCGACGACTATCAAACTTAGATCACGAGACAATACGCAAACTGGAAAGGCAGCCGCTCGTCAGCCCTGATCCATAATAATCATGATGAACATGACAGTAACGTTACCTGAAAACAAAGTGCGACGATCCGCTTTGATCGGCGAAGGAAACAGATCAACTTATTCTAACAGCCACAGTTCTAACTCAAATGAATTGGTGAGCCCACCTCAGCCCGGAGTTCAGAATGCCGACGCCTTTAACAAGAATTCTAAACCAGAGACCCGCGCTGCTAATCGACCAACCAAGAATAAAGCTCTTCCGCCCTCTGGTATGTCGGATAGCAGCAGTACCCATCGCGAAAAGACTGGCGCGTCGAATATAAACAAAGAAACCCAGCAGTTTGCGAAGGACGCCTCGGACGGCAGCATGAGCAAACTACGGCCTCCTATTACAGACGTTCGCGGAGCTTCGTCGTTTGCTGGTAGTTCGGATCAAAAGGATATTCCGGAAGGGTCTAAGAAAGGGGCCATGGACCAGGAGCAAGCACTCTTTGTACAAAAATTGTGCGACGACAGCATGGGAGTCGCTATCCGAAAAATCAACCAGTACGGCAAGTCCAGCTTACGATACGTCAAGTGTGTCAGAGTTGAAGATTTGACGGATATCTGTTTGAGTGGTAACCGTAGTGACACGAGTGGAAGCCGTGGTCGACGATGGTCTATGGGTAATTCAACTGGCAAAGCCACAGCTTCGTCCTATTCTTTGACGTCGCAGCTTGAACCAGGAACAAAAGTGCTCGTTTGGGGAAAGAAAAAAGATATACAAATGCCTCTTGACAGAATTATTGCTATTCGGAAAGGAAAGACTACTGATAAAGCCAGACGAAGTACTTGTCCTGCAAATCGCATCTTTTCGATCATTACGGACGATCCTGTCCATCCTTCCCTGGACATAGAAGCTCCCTCACAGACAGACCGAGACAAGTGCGCCCAGGCATTTTCTCTTTTCTTGAGTCTACCTTTGGAAGCATTGGAGGAAAGTCGGAGAGAAAATCAGCTAGATAACTCTGATTTTGTGAAGGATGGCTTGCCCGATGATGGGCCGAAGAAATTGACCAGAGATCATTCTGGTTATCCGCCTCTGCCGCCATCGACTGCTAGCGCACACGGCAAGGGAGAATCATCTCATCACTCCTCCCTCGCACCGGTCATCTGAAATGCATGAAAGTTCTTCGAATCTTCATTCTTCGTCGGCCAAAATTGTTTCTCTCGTCCCTGTTAACACAGACGGTACAAAAATATCGAGTCCGGCCGACGGATCAGTAGTCTCTTCGTTGACAGGCCATGGATTCGATCAAGAATTGGTCGAAGAGCTGCACAATGCACTCAATGAGCTTCGATCAGAACTTAAGGAAAGTCGAGCTGAAGCCGCGCGGGCAGTGAAAGTGGCCGAGCAGGCAATCCAGAGTGCAGAAAAGAATAATAGCCAAGAGTGGCAAAATACAGTCACACATCGAGCAGCAGAAGCAGCGGCGATGGCGCAAAAGCGATCCGGCCGAAGCCATGGCAAAGCAACGACTAGCGGAGGAGCGACTTGAGAGCCGAACGAAGAAGTGCGCGAATTTTGGAAAAAACAAGCAGAGCTTAGCGGAACAAGAGGCTGGAAAACTACACACAAGAGCAGCTGCGGCCGAGGTTCAAAGAATGGCCATCGAGGGAGCGATTTGAAAGTGAAACCCGGGTTGTAATGTCTCAGTTAGAAGCAATATCACAGCGCTACAAGAACTATGATCAGCATCAGAAAGACTCTCTCGAGGGTGCGGTCGCCAGAAACCGGGCTTTGGAACTCGAGCTAGAAATGCTTCAAGAGAACTAGGAGACAGAGGCGGCGGCGAACGAAAAGCCAAGTGGGAAAAGAAAGATGGCTTTTGGTCGCAAGAAGAAAGCTGAAGAAAAGCTACCGCTCTCTTCTGCGGCTGCCGTCGACCCTGATGCATATTCAGCGCCAGATGTCCAATCAACCATCAGCGGAGCAACTGAGAAATCTCCAAGCCCAGTCTGAACTATTCCGGCGACAATTTGAACTTCTTCGAAAGACTACAGCAGACGAGCTGGCTCAACTTTCAAAGGACAGCTTGCCTTGGGCAGAGCAGGTGATGAAGGTGGTTGAAATACAGAAGAATGAAGTGAGTCGACTTCGTGGATAAGCTTGCCGTGGAATCAGCGGCGGGCGCAAACTTCTCCACGAAGTACAAGACTTTCGAGGTTCCGTTCGGCGTCTACTGCAGGCCGCGAGCCCCAAGCAATGGCGAAGGATTGTTGTCTTTTCCATCACAAGACACGGTGACCGTGAGAAAAGATTCAAGCCCTCTTTGCTTTGAATATGATCGAGTTTTCGATACTTCAACCAGTCAGCAAGACATCTACGAAGAGATGGAAGAAGTGTGTTTGAGTGCTCTCGATGGTTTCAATGTTTGCACTATTTGTTATGGATCAACAGGTAGTGGGAAGACTCACACGATACTTGGTGACGCCCGTGGTTCGTGGACGGTGAGCTTACTATCGAGAACCACGGCCTACAGTTTAGAAGTATGAAACAGTTTTTGATATTTCAAGTGAAAGAAGTGATCGCTACAAGGACACCTTCACTCTGAGCATTATTGAGGTGCACAACGAAAGATTATGTGACTTACTTGTCGGAACGCCAGCCGGTGACAATAGGGGGAAAATAATCACAGCTGAAAACAGTGCTAGTAAAACGAACCAAAAAGCAATTCGTGACGACCAAGAAGACGCCAATAGTTCAGGACGACAAGTTAAGCTTGAAATACGCACAGACGTACACGGCGAGACCGTCGTTCAAGGCGCTGTATCGCTATGGGTTGAAAGTTTTGTGGACTTTTGCTCTATTTGCTCATGTTGTGTTAAAGCCAGAGTGAAAAAGCTGATGGAACTTGGCACCAATGTCGCTGAGCACGAATCATCAAGTCACATTATTGCCACCATTCACGTACATTCAATCAATATTGCAACCGGTCTTGGAAGCAGAGGGAAGCTACAATTCGTCGACCTTGCCGGTTCCGACTTAATTTCCACCTCATCGAATGCGGGAGACGACAATCCTATATCAACGAACAGCCGATATTTAAGTAAAGGCTTGCGATTCGCTCATCGCTCTATCGAGACGCTTTCTGAGGTCGTTGACGGCAAGAATTCATTTCGCTCGTTCGGTGCCTTACCGCAACAGCACGCCTCACTCATCTGCTGCTTGATAGTCTCGAATCTGATACTAAAGTCCAACTAATCGCATGCGTTTCCAACAACGAAGAAGATTCCGAGGAAACAATCGCAACACTTCGATTCGCTCGTCGGAAATGCGCAAGGTCATAATTGGAAAGCCGACGAAACACACCATCAGTGCTGCTTAGCATTCCTTCCGAGTCAAAGTAACCAAGAGCTTGAACGAGCTATGTCACGCTTTGACAAGGAATTTCTTGTTTATGCATGATCAAATCATAAGACAGCGTTGATTTTGAGTATCTAAAGACTAAGGGTCTCCAAAAGAACGCCAAATTTTTAAGACGCTGGATAATCTATAACGAGACGCGCCTTTCAAGTTTGTCCGTTTCAAGCTCACAGTTTCCGTTGGGAAGACCGAGACATGATACGCGATTGAGCTCAAGTAAGGCGTGTAGAAAATGTGCTCCTTATTTCTTTTTAACTGTCAATAATCCCTATGATAGACGATGAAACGAAATTGAACACATTACTTCAATCATGTGTTATCGTGACTAAGTATGCTGCGATCTAATTGGACCAAACTAGCGGCTACATTTCGGCCGATATTGTTTTTCACGTCATTAACAAGAATATGATGAAATTGTAGGAACTCAGAAACCTCAAGTTAGAATGAATCGCAATTCGCTGCAGTTTATAAAATCAGAAAGATCCTTTAAATAGAAAACAGAAAATTGTTCAATACCGTTCGTTGATTACCCTTCTTTCGCTGTCCTTTTTACGTTTGTTTAGGTAGACCTTTCACTGACCTTTCAGCATCCTTTCCGTTCGCAATTGCACGCCTACAGTTTTCACCAGTGTAGTCCTTGGTTGGCTCAGAAATACCTCGCAGAATACCACTACGATTACACTGTAGATCCAAAGTGAAGGCGAGGCAGATGCTTTCCGTGTTCCGGCCAGATGTTTTTTGGTGGCGCACACTCTCCATCGATAGTGGTTGACATCTCGCACGACGTGAAACATTTCCAAGGCGATCTGCCACACCCTTTCGCGATAAATCGTTGCTCCAGAATCCTTTTTCTATTGCTATAGCTTCCTCGCTCTCATTTCCCCTGTTAAAACAATGAACAACTCTTTTCCCGTCAATGTTTTCGTAAGTAAATCGGTATCGTTGCCTGAGACGGCCGACGTTTCTGATGGTCCCGAACCGTGCGGCATGCCTCTGCCCAAGTCGGATGATGGACACGGCTTACGAGTATCAGTGCTGAACACAGACTCTTTTCTTGCGGACGATTCAGGAGCTGTGATCACGCCAAGGGGGTCTTCTTCGTCTTCTCTTGCAGATAAAGAAAAGATTGGTAGGTGGACCGAGCAGGAACATCAAGTCTTTCTCGAAGGACTTGAGAAGCACGGAAAGCAGTGGAAGCTAATTGCAAATATGATAGGGACGCGTACGGTTGTTCAAGTGCGGACGCACGCCCAAAAATACTTTCAACGCATGGAGCGTCATATCGTCAATAAAGGCAACGCGGCGCCTTCTTCGCCAAGCAAGCCGTCTGCGAAGCGAAAAATGAGTCTTCCTCCCTCCTTGCCTTCACGAAGTATGAAGAAACCAAAACTTCCAAAGAAAGTCGCTCGGTCGTCTTCTCTTTCTGCTTTACCATCCCAGCTTCCTACGGAAGTGTAAGTTCAAAACTTGTGAATTTTCCTTACGGTTGCCTACAAAGCTTACAATGTTTATTCTTCTCGCAGCCTCCCATTTCCTATTCTTGTTTCCAACGCATCTTCTGTGTCGACTGAAACTGAAAACGTATGGGATACGTTTTCTCCGGCATCGGTAATCGATGCACACGAGCTTGATTCTTTCTGTTTCCCTGCTACGTCTGACGGAGCGGACTTCAAGAGCGAACAGCATCAGACCTACGACTTCAAAGAACTCGGAGGTCAAGATCCATTGGAATGGCTGGTTGATGTGGAGCCTTCGATTCTACCAGAGTCAAGTCTACCGATGTTCCCCGACCTACCGGTATCTACCCAGGAAATCGATGCCTGCGACCATTACTCAGAAGGCAATATTGTATCTGAAGATGGGACTTCGCAGAGCTCCGATTCTTCTCTTATCCATGAGACTGCCTTGATCAACATGGTGGACCCAAGTGTTACCGTTCAATCCCTTTTGCTTCTCCCTCAAGGTATTGAAGAGTAAGTAACTCCAAAAGGATTTAAGCTCACTCGCCCTTTCCAAGGCTTCACTTTTTCTGCAACCCATGCACATTAAAAAAACAATAAAAATTTCGCCCGTAGGCTTCACTCCTCCACATGCAATGAATAACATATACGCACCGACCATTGGATAATAGAAAATCAGGTTTTATGCTAGTATACAAAGTTGTGTCATTACAGAGATGAACTCTTAGGATAGCAATCATCCGCGAAAAGGAGTTAACAGGTTGCCGTTGCCGTTGCAAAGTGAGAACAAATCATTGGAAAAACTGCATAGGTTCCACTTGGAGCACGCCTTCAAACGAAGAGCTTGGCACTACTATTCGTCGTCGCCCGAGAATGACTTCCATGTAATTAGCGCCCCGGCACAAACAATGAGAACGCCTATCAATGTGCACGTTGTTCGATAGCAACGCTGTTTCTGCGCAATAGATCTTGTGGTCGCCACTTTGTTTCTCACACTTGCTAAAATTTGACGTTCTTGGGGCAAGAGCATGAGCTCCGGCGGAATTTCATCGTAATAGTAAGTTTTCTGGTGATGTTTCCCTTGTCGTGTCTTTCGCTGAGTCCCTCGCTCCATTTGAATGACTATATCGTCGAACTCTTCATCTTCTGACAAGGCTGATGTTGGGTCTTCTTCGACAATCTCTCGCACTAATCCGTCGTGGTCTTTGTGAAACTTCCACCGTTCTATTTGTTCGGCTAATGCATGATTTGGTCGCAGCGCACTCGGGCTCAGAGGCTTCTTTGAAATAGGGCAGCGATGGTGACTATCCAGATAAGTTGTGATTGCTTCTCGATCGAAATTGTGAGCGCACGGATCCGTTACAGGTTCTAGAGATGCAGCAAAAGTGAGTAAATGTTTCTCCAACGGACTCGATCGTGAAACAAATTCGGCGCGTACCTTCCATCAACTTTCCACTCAAAGGGCATCGGTACAAATACGGCGGGTGCGCATAGTATTGTGACTTATCCAGATTTGTCTGCATTGTTGTTATTTTCTTTCTAATGAAAATTAGAAACAGGGATGTGAAAGTTCGCAATCAACTCTGTCGTGGTTTTATTTTGTTGATGCTTTCGGTCGATCGTCGTTCTTTTGTTCCGTCCGTTTCGTTATTTGCGCATACAGTAAAACTGCGGACGAGGTCGGACATTCTTTCTCGAGCGCGTGGCACTTAAACCTTAAACACGTTTCACTTTTAGTTGCTAAGCCTCTAAAAAATAAATGCAGTAGACCCTATAGTATTAGGTACTCCGAGTAGTTTGAAACTTCTCATCGACTAACGACTCAACTCCAGTCCCGGTATCTACCATCCGGAATCCGTATACATTTTCAGCTTGCCTCAAGGGTTTTTACAATATCTTACAAAGGCCTCACATCATAGTCTTCCGAAAAACAGTATGTTAAAGGATATACAATATTCGATATTCGATGTTTTATCATACCATCACGTACCAGTTATCAATAAGCATTGCAACTACCAACTTAAGTTACCGACAGAGCGCTCCGGAGTAATCTTAAGTTACGAGGATTCTAGAGCACAGAATTTAGTTGGTTCAAAAGCTTGCTGACAAAAAGCTTCCTTGCAGCTAAAAAGTGTTGTATTTGTCAATAATTTAATAAAACTACGAAGCATCGTAAGGTTGAAAGCAAAAACTCTAGATGGTTGATCATTTTGTTCATCCATCATTTTCGCATTATCTCGTCAAAACAAGCTCATCGCTGTAACGATCACTGTACCGTTGAACATCCACGAGAAGTGTAACTTAATTTTTAACAGGTATTATCGTAGCGCATTAGCGTCTCTAGTCAGTCGGAGAAGAGTTTCAACTTTGTTGAACATCACGCGATGCGACACCTCTGCCAGAGAAAAGTCGTCTCATGAACCTAGCAGACACACCTCGGCGAGATTGTTCGCTAGGCACTTCCGCCGCGGTTGCTACTGACTGTGCAGCACTCGGTCGTCGTTGAGAGGACCCTTGTCTATGGCGATGTCTTCGCGTGCTCCGATGAGTTGAGGATGAACTGCGTCTTCTCACTACTTCTTGACGGTCCAAGCTGATAACGCCGAAGCATTGCGGCACCGGCGTCGTTATTTCGACGAGAGATGGGTTGCTGATTTCATCTCGATGTTCCTTCCTCCATTCATCGATTCGAGCACGAAGATTATGATTTGAAATCAAATCGGAAAGTCTCATCGGTCGACGTGTCATGGGACACGAATCATTTCCTCGGGTAAGCCATTCTATTATTGCTTCACGTTCATAATTGTGGCCGTATTTACTCATTAAGGGATCGTGCATGATCTCCATCGTTAGGCCACAGATAAACTCTGACGGAGGATCGAGCTCTTCTGACTCGGTCTCTGTTTCGTCGAGGTTAGAAAGGTGTGTTTGTTCTTTGCTCATTTCGCAGCTTACTCCGACGATGATTCGATAGTCAGTGCTGTTGTTTCCTTTATTGATGTGGAAGAAAGCGAAGGATGGTGTCGATTGTGCGGTCGATTGTCTATGAAATGGATCCTCGGACCTCGGACTGTGCAATAAACTGCTATTCGGTCTTGCGTTCTCATTTTTCGTTATTCTCCGACACCATACCTAACCAGTAACCACAGCTGCACGCGTGCACAACCAAAGCGCGCAGCTGTGCAGGCAGCGTGCAGCATTGCCCACATGAAAAATTACTCCGCAATGAGCATAAGTAAAAAATGACTTGTAGGGCAATGTGTAGAAGAACACGTATCGCTTTGGACGCCGGTCGTTCGTGCCACTTATTGATGGTATGGTATTCTTTACACTTCCTCGGTCTCTGCATCCGCATCGGTTGGAAGTTGGAAGAAAGGGTGGAAGTACAAACCTCTGAGCTTGAAGTGACGTTAGTGACTCAAAACTAAAAATTGAAAAGCTAAGGCTAGATTACTCAGGCTATTTCTGATCTGGCTCTCTAGACTTGAAGTTGTGCCACTGCAATATACGTAGTACAAAACAATCCTTTTTCACGGAGAGCGTAGAGGATTAGACTCATTTCCGTGCTGAGATTCGCGCATGTACAACAAAATATGCAAAATAAAATCTATTAGTTAAATGACAAGGGCGGTTTGACAGCAGCTAGTACCTGGTACAGCGGAACATTGAGTAGGAAGCGTCGGAGGATCCATGTGGTAGGTTACATCGCCAATCTTCTTATCGGAACTCCAATTCCTTGATAAAGTTGGGAACCGAAACTGGAATTCTGTCCGCCTGCAAAGATTGTATTGCGGCGACTTCTTGGCACGAGTTGAAACTGGAGAGAAGAGGGACAAGGTTTGTGCAGTCAAAGGATACCCCAGTGATGGGGTTGCCGTTACCAAACCCACATATTTCACAAGACGTGCATGCATTTCCATTGAAGCTGGCCGCGCAGCTGCAAAAGAAGTTGTCAGTTTCCGAGTCAGTACCACACGCTTCAAGTTCTAGTCCAACATCTCCTAATGCAAACTCTCCCACGGTAATATTGGTGAAGTCGACTCTCGAAGAAATAGCAAGATTGAAGATACCAAAGTAAGCCGAATAAATAGGACTGACACATGCATTTCGATTCAGAATTGCAGGCGTACAGACTCGATCATTCACTTCTACCGTAATCCCGACACTTCCTTCGGATAAGAGCGCATCGACGACATCAAGCTCGCATGAAACCGGGAGATCGAATTGAGATTCTATTAACTCGCATGGAAAGAATAAATCTCTCAGCTGAAATCCATCTGGTGGAGATGGCGTATCATCGTCATCCGGTGGAGTTCCACCATCATCATCTGTAGCCCCATCGTCGTCGGTAGGGACTTCATCATCCACCAAAGCGTCGTCGTCCTCGCTCGACTCTTCATAGTCGTTGCCAGTGCCCTTATCTGTACCGTCGTTCTTTTTTGTTGATTTTGCTCCAATATCTTCAACTTTTTCGTTTTCATGATGGTGGCCTCTGTCTTCATGTCCTAACAGACCACCGAATTCCATCACACCGCCTCCCCTTACCTTTCCAGACGCAATCCATTCGACAGGATGCGCCGCTAGAAGAGCAAGCAAAGATACGGTAAAGCGCATGGTCGATCGCACGTCTCTTCTTGCTCTTGTAAAAGAGATTGGTTATTTTTTATGATGGTATCAAAAGATTGTCATTTCCTTTCAAGACTATGTGATTGTTCTTCGTCATCACACCAGCCAAAAAACGGCAATGAAATTGTGACGGAAAAACGTTTTTGTGGCCAAATTCAGAGAACACCAAATGCCGTCACAAGATTCAACGACTATAGTAGTTAAATGTAGATGAGGAATACCGGATTCCACGGCAACGACCTTTTCTTGTCCCGCTGCGACCTGATGAAATGGAAGAAGTTGAAGCGAAAACAAAAAACGAAATTCGCCGGATTTCGAGCTCATTCTTGCCACCATTATTATTTGTTTATGAAAAGAAATAACAACAATGAGAAAATGAAGATCGATCGGTTTTGTTGCTATCTATTATTATTTCGCACTGTCTCCAGTTGGACAAATCGGCCCGGAATTACCGGAAAGTATGCGCGCAGTGTTTTGGGTGGAGCGCAAAGAATCAATGCCTGCTCAGCAATTCGCCTTCAATCCTCACGAGGCAGTAACGTTGAACTAATCGAACCGACCACGAGATGTCAAGTCATTCTTGTTGGGTGCTTTCATGGGTCACAGAGTTCTGCAAGAGATGTTGAACTGGCTCTGTCAGAGCGTACCGACGCCGTAGTGTTAGAACTCTGTGCGAATCGATTTGCCGATTTAAAGCGCGGTGAAATGGGGTCAAATAAAGAACTAACGCGACCTCAACCGTGGATCGAGCGGTTCTCATCGATGGTCACCCAGACGGTCAAAAAGCGCGGTCTATCTACCGCAGCGGCCGCAGCCGTTTTGGGAGGTGTTGGGGGCCTACAATCCGCTCTTTCAGGGCTCGAGCCTGGTTTAGAATTTACTACCGCGCTTCGCCTAGCTTCAGACAACTCAGATATCGTTCTTGCCGATCAAGATGTTGATGATATTTTAAATCGACTTGGGAATCTTCCCAAAACATCTGTATCACTATGGAAAAATCTTATCGATGTAAAGAATTGGGATCAATCGCTTTTCGCCACACAATCGGTTTCACTCACCACAGCCCTTCTCGGTGACGCAAACATGAATCAGTACGTCACTCTTCCGCGCTTCCTGACCAGAAACGAAGCAGCTGTTCGCGATTTAGTACGGCTGTTTCTTCCTCCGCTCATCATGTTGGAGTCGATCAATGTGGCTTTGGGTTATTTCTTAGAGAGATTGTTGAGTGAGCCCCCAGAAATTGAGAGAGTTGCTATTGTGAATGATCTGTCTCCGGTGGATATATTCTCTTCTTTTCTTGAGCCAGCCCTTTTGTTTCCTGTCATCGCCAACGTGGCATTTCTCTTTGCCGTATATCTTTCGGTAGCTTTACCGGCAACGCAAATCATTTTGTCGGATCGCGATGATCAGCTGGCGGCAGGCGTTCGATCCGCGTGTCAAATTGCCATGACAAGAGCGCAAGGCGAACGACCCGGACGAGTCGTAGCCGTTCTTGGTTTTTTACATGTCAATGGCGTAGCCCGACGATTGAACGCACCTACAGTCAAAGTAAGAACGCAGGCAACCACTTAAAAACGCGCATAATGCATAATCAATGATATA
Organism: Fistulifera solaris; assembly: GCA_030295235.1. Lineage (NCBI taxonomy): Eukaryota > Bacillariophyta > Bacillariophyceae > Naviculales > Stauroneidaceae > Fistulifera > Fistulifera solaris. The sequence goes on along the minus strand of AP026127.1, from coordinate 639,468 downwards.
ATTTCTCGTACTCTACTAAATATATATTGCAATCCATCAGCAGCTCTAGAGGTGCTTTCGTGTCATCGAATGACACGATGCATGTCCGCTCAATTCTCATCAATGTCTTCTCCGGCCATGACAAGACGGTCCAAGAGAATAGCGTTTTTGACTTTCAAGAGCGCATAGTCGTCACGAATGGATTCCAGTTGCGCCATCCACTTGCTGGCTCGCTCCAGCATTGGATTACACTGCTCTTCGCACAGCGTGCGGGACTGCTTTTCCTTCAGCGGACTATCGTCCAGCAAAGACAGATGCCCACTGGCGTTTTTGCTATTTTCGGGTGTTGAAGACATGCTTTGAACTAGTACTTGAACGTTGAAATGGAGTTATTTTAGGATAGTTTTTGAAAAGATGGCAGCAGTTGCTTTTCGATGAACTGCGAAGACAGTTTTGTTGATTATTTTTGTGCACCGCTCCTTTTCTCGGTATCTGGTACTTGACTATAAGACGAAAGTGTTGATTCTACGAAACCAAGACTACATAGATCTTGTAGTCAAGAGGGTCATGTCATCAACCGTATCCGCACTTACTTTGTTCCCGTCTTGATCCCATCTACTGGATTTGTAGTCAACAAGAAGTTCCTCTTACAGCATTTGTACACGCCACGATTTATTAACGTCGGAAAGCATTTGACATAGTCCGCTTCTCTATTGACTATAAGTCCAAAGTGTTGGTTTACAGGCGCCACGACTGCATTTCAGTCATGAATCGAAGTTGCCCCAAGTCCGTAAATGACCACTGGCTTCCGTCTACCGTCTAACCTGCTAATATTGTGATCCAACAGGCCTTAATACTAATACAAATATCTCTTGCACCATTTTCAAGACGCAAATCGCTAGTCACGTCGCAAATATTTGCGAACCGACGTCTTGGACCTTTACCATGACTGGATTTCAGTCACGAACAATTATTATTAGAGTGTGCGCGTTTCTTATATTGCCGCGACGACGGCAGTCATGTCGAAATAACAAGCCCATCATAAAAAGAAAGGTGATAGCTGAAAGCACATCGAAATTTGAATCAATCAGGAAGCTCATAACAACATGATATCTTTAACGGACGACATTTCGCCGATCTCCGCGGATATGGTGGGCAAAGCCAAGGCGTCTTCGCTCGCGGAAATGATGGCGGCGCCCACCGTCGGTGTTTATGTTTCGTGTAACGATCCAGAAAGCCAAGGAAAGACGGCCATCCAACATGTGACAGCTGCGGGAGCAGTGACTCTCGTTGATCCGAAACTCTACAATGTCCGGTCGGCGGTACACGAATACGGCGGTGGGGCATTCTGCGTCGGGCCGCATGGAGACGGAGTGATCTTTACGGATTTTCCCAGTCATGTTGTTTACTGGTTATCGAAAGAAAAAGAAGCGGTGCAAATATTTCCAGCAGCTGCTACGAAGTCAGCATGTCGATTGGCCGATTTTAAAGTTGTCGAAGGTGCGATCGACGTGTTCTTGCTGGCCGTGATGGAGGATCATTCCGACCCCACCAACGTTCAAAACTCAATTGTAGCCGTCGCTCTGGATGGGACGGCAAAGTATCGTACGCTTGCTTGCGGGAAGGATTTCTATTCGTCTCCCTGTTGGGACGATTCGTCGCAACGCTTGGCTTTTGTTGCGTGGGACCATCCGAACATGCCTTGGGATCACAGTGTTCTATATGTTACAAAGGAAAGCATCGATCCCTCCACGAGCGATCAAGTTCCTGATGCTCAACCTGTCACTTCCACCTGTCACAACGACAGCTTTGGTGTTTATTCCCCTGCATGGTTTCAAGGAAAACTATTCTTTCTTTACAACCAGTCAGGGTGGTATAACATTTACAAATGGGAAGCCAATACAAACGGCTTGAAGTGTTTGTATCCAATTGATGCCGATTTCTCAGAAGCAAAATGTGGCTGGATGCTTGGTTGTCACAATTTCGTTTTCATGGGCGACAAGCGCATGCTGGTTGCAAATTATGCCCCACCGCCGGACTCGGGAAATGACGATTCGTCAGGATCAAGACTCGTCTTCATCGATCTCATGTCGGGTTCTGTACGCGAATATGGACGGTCGTGTCTTCCTCCTCATTCGATCTCGTCACTGGCTTACTCCGATAGCGAACAAGCTCTGTATTTCTTTGGAGGCTCCACATCCGCGCCTCCGGCAGTGTGGGTGTGGAAGACTCCCGGTGTCGATGATTCCGTGGCAGTCCCAGTGTTCGATCCCGCTTCTGATTTGTTTGATGCGGACGTGTGGACGCATCTGAAAACCGCAATGTCGACTCCGAAACACATCAAATTCCCGTCTCCGTCGAGCTGCAATGGACTCGGGTATGCGTACGGACATTACTATCCTCCTAGTCTCTCTTCGCCGGAAGCAAAACCGCCTCTGCTGGTCAAAGCACACGGTGGACCAACCGCGCGAACATCTACGACCTTCCGCCTTGATATTCAATACTGGACCACTCGGGGATTCGCTGTTTTGGATGTCGACTACGGTGGCTCCACGGGGTACGGCAGAGCGTACCAAAAGAGCTTGCGAGGTAACTGGGGAATACTGGACATTGATGATGCTTGCAATGGAGCGAAGTACTGCGTTTCGAAAGGGCTTGCAAGGGAGGACTGGCTCTGCATCGATGGCAGTAGTGCTGGCGGTTATTCGACGCTGGCTGCTCTTGTGTTTCGGGATACCTTTCGAGCTGGGGCTTCGCTTTACGGCATAGGAGATCTCAATGCTCTTGCACAAGAAACTCACAAATTTGAAAGCCGATACTTGGACGGTCTTATCGGCCCATATCCAGAAATGAAGCATGTATATGATGAGCGATGTCCTATCAACTTCGTTGATAATCTGACTTGTCCAGTTATTCTTTTGCAAGGAGGTGAAGATAAGGTTGTTCCACCAAACCAGGCGGAACAAATGTTTGAGGCGTTGTCGACGAAAAATTTGCCGACTACTCTTGTCATTTACAAAGGCGAGCAGCACGGCTTTCGCAAACCAGAAAACGTCAGTCATGCGTTGAGCAGTGAATACTATTTCTTTTGCAGGGTTTTCGGTATTCAACCGCAGTCGGAAGGTGCTTTTCACGAAATCCCAATCGGATCGAGAATCGAGTTGTAAGATTTAGTTTGTACCATTGAGATCAGTAGTTCCTATAGAAAGGTTGAGCTGCAAGGGCTGGTGTGTTTACAATCCTACAGGGACACAGCCCCCGTTTCTTTCGTGTCTGCTTTTGTGGTCCGCGTCATCAAACGCACAAGTCACAACAAGTCGACTTCCATTCTCGGCTATTTAGGTCGAAGGCAACACACGCCGAGTCATTGGCTGATACATCCCCCGCGACCATGCGGCACGATGTGTTGCCAAAAAAGCTTGAATAAATGAGAAGTTACGGTCTCTTATGGTTTAAAAGCGTTACAGCAAGCAAGCGATAAGTAGTCGTTCTCCAGAGTATTTATTTTCTGCATTACCAAGAATTTCTCGTGTAAAATTGGTCCGTGAACCGCGCTGAGTTTCTTTAGTACGGAGTAGACTCTAACTGTCCTTAACCTTGTGACAGTCGAATTAGCAGAGGCATGTATGCATAAATGCATGAAAAGGCAAACCCGTAGGGAACGAAAATCCTAGAGAAACATTTGGACAAGCAACATTTTCTTACTATGTCGACACAAAACAAACAACGGCACTCAGTGCAGAAGAACAAAGCCGCAAGCATCTAGCCCGTATATTTTGCATAAACGTTGCGCCAAACGGAGATAATTATCCATGATTCCAGACGAGATGACCGAGGAAGTAGACACCCATACCCGTCCGTTGATACATTCACGTAGAACCTGACACGTAGTCAATGGAAACTTACAACCTATGAAAGGAGTGCGGGCGCTTATCAGTCGTTATTGTTGACGACTTGCAGTTACATTCTGATTGGCTCGGTCGGAAGTAAAAGCTACCCGCCACCTGGTATAGGCAGAATCGACAGGACCTCTTGGGATGTCCATGACTACTCAAATTATTCTACACATCGGAAAAAACTGAGATGATTGTAGCAATAAGGCCCTCATGACTCATGACGACGACCTCAGGGTCCCTTTTCGAAGCGCTTCGTCACAGCGTCACGCAGTTCATGTGCCGTTACTAGACCAGACGAGGTCAAATATCACGGATGATGATATTAATGATGGCATTAGCTAGAACGAAAAAAAAACCTTTCAAACACATGACCAGTTGTCGATAGAGATGCTGCAAAACTGCGAAGAAAAAAATTTCATGGGCAATCCCCTTGCATTTTTGGGCAGAAATTTGACCTATGATCACAGTAAGGGCAGAAAGTGGCATGACATCAACACTACATTTATAATGTAGGGGACATCTCGGACCGGTAATGAAACGGCATCCCCTGTCGCAGAGCGACTAACCGATGTCGTAGGTGGACGCACGGACAGACGGGACCCTCCTTGAAACTCGTGACTAAATGACCCAAAAATATTTCCCGGGATACACGTAGGATCCAGTATATTTTGTACATGAATGATGGTCTAACTGCTTATGTTGCAAAAACAAATACTCTTTTATTGAATGAGCCCTTTCATCAATCTTCATGAGTTAAAGTGCGATTTGACTGAAGGAAGGCTATGATGGGTGCGCATGAAACCCTGTTTGAACGTGTGTCAAAATCGTTTTCATGCGCTAAGGTTAGAGTTCGCTGCGTAGGCATTCTTCGTCATTCGTCTGACGTCTGCGGTCAAGAAAGTACATGGCAGCGTACATTTTGGTCGACACTTCACGTTTGAGTCAGCGCGTCAAAGTAGCTGATTGGCTACTTGAAACTCCGATCTTTTGAAAGCAGAAGGCAAATCGTACAGATTGATGGACAGTGGCTAACATAATGAGTCACTCCCTCGCGGTTCGCTTTTTTCTCGCAACGCCAGCATGTTGGATGACGCATAATCGCAAGCCGCGAAAAGGCCATCGCTGGCAAACTTTCCCGCTGAGCAAGCCAAAAGGACAACAACGCTGGAAAACGCTGAGCAAGCAGAGATTACATTACAATCACCGATTGCTTTGTTACGGTCATAGTTTGAGAAAGACCGAGCCAACGCACCGAATAATATTATTTGACAATAACAATGAATCAACAACGAAAGCGAAGTAGAGCATCGCTGGCAATTCTTGCAGTGGCGCTTACCGCTCCTTGCGTTACGTCTTTGCAACCTCGAATCGCGTCGAGGAGACCCATCTCGGCGTCACGTTATGCCTCTTTGCAAGTTGTGGAAGGCCATGAGACCAAATCATCCACAGAAGATATCACTTTCGATGTCGCAAAAAGTTACTATGCTTTTGACGAGATGTACGACTCGATGCAAGTCGAAGAGAATGACGAGCTATTTGTAGAAGCATCGGTTCCTGGTTTTCAGCAGCTCGTGAAATCGACTGGATCAGAAATTCTGCCTTCCGATGTACAGACATTGATTGATAAAGGCCCGGATGAATTTTTAGAGAAACATGGAGAGTCTACGATGGAAAAAATTGCCATGATTTCGATCACCGAACAGTTGCCGCAAAAAGCAGTGCAAGCCTTGCAGACGAGACGCCAAAAGAGTAATTCCAGCGCAAACAAAACGAAAAGGAACGATCTTCTTTTCGCGAAAAACAAAAGAGTTACCCCTGAAGAAGAAATTGCCCTGGCTCGCACAATCAAAGAAGGAGCGGCTTTATATAAGATCCGCACTGATGCGCTCGAAAGAGGGAAGGAGCTTACACACAAAGAATGGGCAGACTTGGCCGGTTTGACATCGAAGGAACTGCGTCGACAGGTGGCTACGTACCGACGAGCGAAGCATGATTTAGTGGTAGCCAATCTTGGTCTTGTTCATGCGGTGGTGAACCAGCTGTGGTCGAGTCGATACGCGCGAACGGGTGTTACAAAGCAGGAACTGGTGCAAGAGGGCAGTCTTGGTTTGCTACGAGCAGCCGAGTTGTTTGATCCTGAGAGGGGACTACGCTTTTCTACCTACGCGGTGGTTTGGATAAAGGGTACCTTATCGAATAGCCACGTCCCTGACTGTGAAATTGTTCGCTTACCTCTTCGCGAAAAGAATAAGTGGAGCAAGATTCTGAAAGCCCAAAAGATATTCTCGCCATGTCCGACACATCAAATGAGCAAAGGAGTTCACTCGACATTTGTGTTCCCGTCGAGGAGATTGCCGCGCAAACTGGCCTTACGGTGGCGGAGATCTTATCCACCCAACGCAAAATGAAGCAAGCGAAACGCGTCTTCTCTCTCGACCACAAGATGAAGGGACAATCTCGAAGCGGCGCTGACAATGGTCCCGAAGAGACGGTAGAATCACGACATTCGATTGAAGAACAAGACCTGGCCGATCGGACCCAAATGCACGCCGACATATTAGCGGCCATGGCTCGGAACTTGGACGTGCGGGAAGGTCGATTGATGAGGTTGCGATATGGCTTGACCGACGGGCGAGCTCGTACTTTGCATGAGTGCGCTGACGCGATGGGTCTTAGCTACACTCGAGTTAACCAGCTGGCGAAACAATGCCTCAAGAAGTTGCGAGAAGCTGCCGAGGCGGAATCGCTGGAAGAATATCTCCTCACAATCTCATAGTTTGATGGATTGCCATTCAAATAGTTTCCTTACCTCTTTCATATAAGTTACACTGTACAGAGCTCAACGACTAAAAACCCAAATAACGATGCTACATTACAAATAATAAGTTTACACATCATTAGGAGTGCGTTGTCTCGCGATTTAAAAGCATGCTAGTTGCGAAGCGCAAAGAGGTTGGCTTGCTAGGCGCTTATCTTCGAAACCGTCTTCGGTTCACCATGCCTAGAGAAGCCAAGGAGGTATGTCGATGGGTAGATGGCTAGGAGCTAGGGCCATGCAACAAAAACCTAGCCGACGTTGAACTTTTGCAGACGGATTCCTCTTGTATCGAAATGAATGGGCACCAATCACACCGTCTCAAAAGGCTGACATATTAGTCTGTTAGACTCTTAGGAGAATTAACTCACCTGATAAGAGGTTCAGTAAGAAATGGACACAAGAAACAGAAACCCCTTGGATTGTGCTCAGTATTGACTTCCTTATAGGAGAAATGTGCTATAGCTTCGATGAGTAGGGAATTCGTTTTTCGCCAGTAAAAAATTTCTCCCCCTCTCGTTGCATTTTTGCTCCAAGCGCAAAACGGTCTTGCACTTGCACTGGCGTCTTTCTCCGCCTTCGTCTTTGTAGAGAATACCCATCGTGGATGCAAGATTTTGCGATTGAATAGTCTTTTGACCTTTGCATCCTGCAAGGCCAAGATTGCTTTGATAATCAACAACAATGGCTTCCGGCACCGTGAGTCGCCTGACGGCTGCACTGGAAATGAACAAGACTTCCAGTCACAAGCCGCCGGTGAAAATGCGCAAGGCGGGAGTATTTAACAACACAGTGATGACGGTGTCCGATCGAGTGCAGAGGCAACGAGCGACGGATACAGGTTTGAAATCTGGTTCACGCAACAAAACGGATCTGACTTTTCTGGAGAGGAAGCGAGTGCTCCCTAAGGGATCCGGGGCCACTGTCGCGACGTCCCTCACATTGACTTCTTCGGGGAGTTCGGGCTCTATAGAAGATCACAGTACGAGACCTGAAAGTCAAGCAAACGACCCCAGCAACAGCGATTGTCACAGTTCGTATGCGTCAATCGATTCATTGGGTTTGGCAGAATTCGAAGGGGATGACTTTGACTGCTCCGGTATTTTTGCAGATGAGAAAGACGATCAGAAGAGCTTCATGAGTCCTGTGAGTATAAAACGAAAAATGAGCATCAAACAAGAAGATCGTCGACCCAACCTTCCGGTTGAAGGTAAAGATCGTGCAATGTCTCGCCAAAGAGCTGAAAAGGAAACCATGACAGAAAAGAAGAATCGCATATCAAAGAACGGCGAGGTGAAAGGTTCTTCAAATAGCACTTCTTCCAAGCCAAAGGAACAGAAAGAGAAGCGGTGTGGGCGTGATCGTAGCGAGGAAACAAGCGAACGAAGTACTGTAAGCAGTCGTAGACCCATTTCTTTATCCAAAAAGCACGCTGGATCGTCTGCATCCTCCAAGCAACGCCCGGACGAGGATATTAGTGAAAGAAGCTCGCGAAGAAAAGCCTCTTTCTTGAATAAGAACGACGATAAGAAAACCACGTATGCTACAAGCAAACGAACGCCCCAGACTTCTTCGCATGTTCAGAAGCTTGCGTCAATGATTGATTCGAACCATTCGCGACGTATCGAAAAGCACGTTGAGCCTCGTTCTACCCGTGGCTCGAAGCTGTCGAGCTACAGTGATAATATAAGCCGAAGCTCGCGTAGCCTAAGACAAGAGATATCTGACGTCAAGGATACGCAGGATTCCAGGTTAACGAGCAAAAACAATCGAAGTCGAGAGGAGACTGTTCGGAAGGAGGCGGAAAGGGAACCGATACGTCGGTTGAAGCACAGCAAATCAAGTTGCGATTCCTCTGTGTCAAGTTCAAGCGGTAACAGATGTCTCTCTCGTTCAGCACACGGACGAATCTCGCAAGCAACTACCAGAAAAGACGATACGAGTCATCGGACAGAAGGATCTGGCAAAAGACGTGAAAGGAGCATGTCTCGGGAACGCAGGAAAGAAAAGTCGCCTGGCGATAAGCATGACAGACAACTTGAAGAGGATGCAGCAAGTTTCGCTCAACCGGCTTCGCTACTTGAGTCATTTTCTGATTTGAACTATATTTTGGGAGATGGAGACGATGACGAGCTGAATTTTTCTTCTCACTCTACTCAGCCTACTCAACCTGCTCGATTAGCCCGCCAACCAATCGCCCCGGATACTGCTCAAAAGAAAACATCCCGAGGGGCATCAGAGGGGCCTAGGTCAAATAATGCACTTCCGAAGAAAAGGGAGGAGCAAGGAAAGCATGCGCCATATCGATCCAAGTTCCGCGATCAGTATGGAGCGACGGGCTTAGTCGAAACTGAAAGTTTAGCTCCCGTGAAAGCTGCAAAATCTATTTTCGAGAAAAATCGCGATGAGAACGATTTAATGAGAATCTCGAAAAAGCGAACAACGGCGAAAAACGAAAGACAGAAGCACCTACCGCTTGAATTACCAGTTTATCAAGAACGTCCAAAAAGCGCCAGCGAAGATGATCACTCCGTCAGCCTAGCAAGCTTAGTTGGAAACATCGTAATGCCAGGATCTTTGCACGGCTCCGGTGTAGTATCAGTTTCGTCGAAAGCTACGCCACATAGTGATTGCTCGGATCATCAATCTGAGCGAGATGACCAATACCCCGAGAAACCAAAGACCAGGGTTAACAAAAGCATGGAGTTTTTGGAGAAACTCTCTTTAAAGAAGGCGAAGCAGGACGGCTGCAGTCGCAAATTCAGGGGGAAGGGTGAGGCGCACGAAGCGAAATGCCGATGATGAATCATGCTACGAAACTGACGACGAGACAGTAAAGAACACTGATGACGGGTCAGTGCTTTAGTCCTATAGATCTTCGATAGGAAAGTATCTTTTTGTTCGTTCATTCTTGATGTTATCGTAGGCTATTATAAAACAACATGGAACATGATCGGGAACATAAGTAAGGTGCGCGGTGAACCCCTATCTCGTTATCCCTAGCCGTTTTGTTTGACTGAGTTGACGAGAGAAACTCAGAAGCTCTGCCGACGTTGTACAAAAACAGTCAGTGTCCAACGTCAACGTTCAACCAAGTCTACTCTTTTCCGCACTCATGACGTCAGCGCTAGGTCATCTCAACACGTGATGTGCTGAGCCTTTCTGACTCTTTCGGTGAAAAAGGCATGCTGCGCAGATCGCAGAGTCAGCGCAGAAAGGTAGCGTTTGCCTTGACATAAAATAATAAGAGCGTCGCAGTCATCACATTCAGACGAAGCAATGGCGTTCCCTTCAAGAAAAAGATTGATAGCAGTATGCGCAATGCTCTGCGTTAACGGAGTGACGGTATCCGGTTTTACGACGATGCAACCAAGAACGATCCGAAGATTTTCCTCCTCTATGTATGCATTACGGCAGGAGCGGTTATCGCCGGAAGACCAAGCTGAGCTACTCAAACAAGCAGTCGAAGCGCGTCTTTTAAAATCGAAGGAAAAAGAATTAGCAATGAAATCACCGAAGCTTCAAGTGTCGCGGCTTGAGCTTTCTCGAGCACTTGGATATGATCTGGAGAAGATGCAGGAAATTGAGAACCGTGGGTACTTGGCGCGAGAACAGCTAGTGACAAGAAATATGGGCCTGGTTTACTTTTCAGTGAATGAGATTATGGGAAACAGAAAGAAAAAGCTTCAGTCTCTTTCTCATGAGGATTTAGTGCAGGAAGGTGCCATCGGTCTGGCCAGAGCTGTAGACCGCTGGGACCCTGAAATAGGAGGTAAATTCTCCACCTATGCTATGTACTGGATCAGAGCTGCGATTTTTCGGTGTATAGCTGAGCGAGATGATATCGTAAGGGTTCCCGAGCACGTCTCAGCTGCCGTTCGAAAGGTGACGCGAGCGGCCAAGACGCTCGGTTTAGATATCAATGGAGACAGTTTCATCTCCCTTGAGAGTAGCAGCGCATGGAAGGAGGCACAGTCGGCAAAAATGCTCGCGGAAACTGCCGGCGTCAGCGAGAAGCAGCTTGAAACTGCAATGAAGGTCAATCGCAGAAGAAGGGCTGGCGTTGTATCCTTCGAGACGTGGATGCAGAAAGGCAAGGATCTCGATTCGGATTTCGGAAGCTTTCCAGACACCCAGTCACTGACCGTGGCTGATAAAGAGCAGCTAAAGCAGGCTCTTGGGAGATTCTTAGGTCCACGCGAAATTGAAGCACTGAGCTGGAGGTACGGGCTCAATGAAGAGCGGTACGCGCCTCCCTCTAAAAAGAAATTATCTAAGTGAAGCCGAAAAAAACATTTTCGGGACATCATCCACTTACACCGCGTCAGAAATTCCAGCTGGCGGCAGGTGGGGTGAGTCCATGAGCTTTGTCGAGATCGGAAAGCGTATGCAGGTTTCAGCCGAATACTGCAGAAGACTATGTCATGCGGCTTTGGGGAAGCTACGACAGGCAGCGGAGGAAGGTACACTGGAACCTGCCCTATTAAGTTCATAGATAGAAACTTTTACAATGTAAAATCGAAGTTATTCTGTTAATCGTACATGTCTGATATAGCATAAAGCAACTTCTCTTGTCGGTTGGAAATGTGTTTCCAATACCCTCTCAAAGCATCGACGGGTTCTTCTATCAATGCGTTGGAAATGGTCTCTCCCGGAAGATATAATCTCGCATCTCTATCTCTACTCTGCTGTATTGCTCTTGTAATAAGAACTGCGACGCCGCGGCTGGTTCCTTCTTGAGTGGCCTTGTCAAAAACAACCTTGATCCCGGAACAATTCGCTAACATTTGACGCCATATGTCGTTGACTTCCAGTGCCTTACCACTGACAACTAAGATAGAGGCCGTACTTTGATGAAGGGACTTAGAGGTTTGGCATATCCGCGCCACAATCGCGTTTAAACGTAAGGTGACACCTTCGAGAACACTTTTGAGCATGTGCGCTGGGGTGGTGGCATGCGTGAGATCAATCATCGCACCAGTTGCCCTTGTACGGAAACCAGTGCTCCTTTCTCCGCTCAAAAAAGGTATTAATGTGGGGGTCCCTATTGACGAGCCCTTATTACAGTCACTCTCCGTCAGCAAGGAGACCGCTTTCAAGCATTCATCAAAACTCTCATCAGTCTGCAAATTCAGCAGTTGCCGAATCCATTCAACCGCATTTCCGCCGTCGTTCAAAGCACCACCAAGAAGTATATGCGAACGATCGATTCGGTAGCAAAACAATCCAGCTTCAAAATTGAGACTTTCGGAAAGTCCGATGGGACAGGGCAAACAAACGCGAGCCGCAGCAGATGTTCCAACCGTGCAAGCTATACGATTAGGGACAGAGCATTTACTACCAATGTTGGCACAAGCACCATCTCCAAGGCCTAAAAACAGTCTCGATCCACGTAGTAACGGCCAACGCTCCCAGTAAGAAGTCCGTTGTGATATCCCTTCGTTGAGAAATGGGACTTCATCGAAGTCTGCTAGTTTTGGTAAAGCGTTTGTGCAAGCATCAGGAAGCAAGTCCAAAGCCAGATCATCGTAATCGCACGTTCCATAATTGAGAAGTCCGCACCAACTAGCCTCCGAATAGGATATCGGGGTATCGTCTCTAGCCGTCCATCGATCCAGTAGTAGGCTGCATATTGATTTCCACTGGCTGACTTTTGAAACACTATCTGAATTTGACTTATAGAAGGCCCGGAGTTGCGCTATCGCGTAAGCGGGAGTGTAGCGGTGCACCGGTTCGTTTGTAGAGCTCCAGTGCTTTTTTCTTCTCCTAGTTCCCTTGGAAAATCCAACGTAGCTAAACTGAGAACGATAATTCAACAGAACAAGAGCAAATGAAAACCCCGAGCAATATTACCTTTTCAGAGCGTCAACTTCGTTTGCCACTTCATCTGAGCCGCAGGCGTAACTCATGGTCGCCTCTGATCCGATGATATTGCCATTTTTATCAGTTCCTATCAAGTTCATGACAAAGCATGCAAATCCAACGGATACAACCTGCACGGTCTCATCCATGTACTCCAGTTTCTCGAGTGTTTCATCCAAACATTCCTCTACCAGATCCAGCAGAGTCTTCGCACCGGTGGATTGAATATTGATCATTCCAGAGACAGTATTGACAGAACTGGTAGTATTAAAGGATGACGCTATGATATTGAGTTCTCTGTATGCAGAACATCGTATGCTGCTGCTTCCGATGTCGATGGCAATGATGACTTCAACGGCCATTTTGCCAACTGATGAAGTTGAGTTTCCGGTACATGCACCGGGTTTCACAGCCTCGATTTACCGTTTCGAATATAGCAGCACCCAAGCAAGAATCATAATTTAGGCTTTGATCTATTAATTCATGCTGCTCATCGTATAAAAAATATAATATCCTTCGCGCGTGTATGCGCGAGAGCAACTTAGTCGTGCGAGAACGTGACTGAAAGTAGGTCCCTAAAGCTTTACACTTGACTAGACCTAATCAACACAAAAGCAGTGTAAAATGATATCATGTAATATCAATATGTAGTTCCTGCCGCAAACGTTTACATCACGGCAGCGACAAGTGCAAAGATCATGGCCGCGATCCGTCCATGGGTGAGAGTTCCCGAGCTAACAGGGCTTGAAACGGGAGATTCTGCAGGCTCGGTTACGACAGGATTCTCAACAGGGGTTACTACAGGCGGCTCGGTTGCGACAGGATTCTCAACAGGGGTTACTACAGGCGCCGATGTCACGGGATTCTCGACAGGGGTTGTTGCTACGGGCGCCGATGTCACAGGACTTTCTTCAGGTGTTCCTTCCTCGCAGTAGGTGCCTATCGCATCAGCAGAAATATACGCACTTTCGGAGGCTTCAAATTTGATTACACCATCCACTTCTTGAGTTGTCCCTTTCACACCAATACGAAAGTTGTCGACAGCAGTTCCTGTGCATCCGTTGGTGCAGCTTCCTTCGGCTTTCATCAAGTCGATGAGCATCGCGTTGGCATCATCTGTGAACGTGTAAGCAATCGAGTACTCCCCACCTTCGGATGTGGGATCCTGGAGGATGTGGAAGCCACTGTCGCGGCATGCATCAACATCGATCAAACAGTGCACTGTGTGCACAGCAGGGTTGACAAAAGTCGGAGTACCGGCAGGGTCCAACAATGTTCCACGTTGGACGCACAAATCATCCATAATGTAGCCTTCGGCGCAAAGATTATCTTGGGCTCTGGCATTGACAGCGAAGAGTGTCATACTGACGAACATACAATAATGATATCCGGAGACCTTCATGGTGAAACGATAGTGCGTTCAACAAAAGCAACGGAGACAAGTTTCTTAACTATCAAAATTATGAGCGAAAGGCGGTGCAAAGCACGCTCCTTGGCTGATCTTTGCTCGAGCATTGCTCATTCCTTCTTCATGATCATTTTCTCCTTGTTCGTATAAACGCAGAAAGTTTGCCTGGGAAGGATCGAAAAAGTTTTGTCGTGCGAAATCCGCCCGAGTACCAGAGGTACAGTGAAGCCCCATCAGATTTTCTGTTAGAAGCGAAGAGAACACTTTAGATCCCCAGATTTATTATCTGGACAAGTGAAAATTCCACAAAATACCACACCCCCACATTTTCTGCACATGTGAAAAGACCGCAATCCCAGATTATCTGGACACGTCGAAACAACGCCCTTCCAGATTATCTGGAGAAGTGAAACAAAAACATCCAGATTATCTGGATCAACAACCCCAAACACAACACCGCATTCCCACATTTCTGGACATGTGAAAGTATCACACCCCCACATTTTCTGGAAACGTGAAGACATCACTCGCCCACATTATCTGGAGAGGTGAAAATATCACGCGCCCACTTTTGTGACACGTGAAAATATAACGATCCCACATTTTCTGGAGACGTGAAAAGAACACACGCCCACATTTTCTGGATACGTGAAAAGAACACACGCCCACATTTTCTAAGACTTTAAAATATCACGCTCCCACATTTTCTGGACACGTGAAAAGAACACATTCCCACATTTTCTGGACACGTGAAAAGACACATTCCCACATTTTCTGGAGACGTATGTTCGATGCGTTTTCTTTGCCTCGGGTAAGGTTATCATTCCACGCAGCGTTCAAAAAGTTGTTGTTTGTTGTATCGGTTCAAACAAACCGTACCCACGTTTACAATATATTTTGACTACCACCGTTATAATGGCGGATGTAGCAGAACTGCAGAAACGAGTCGAGGCTCTGGAATTGCGACATCATGGTAGCCAAGATAAGGTCGACGAAGCGATGCGTCGAGCCCGCCTGGCAGTTGAGGATGCTGCTATCTATTCGGCATGCTGGAAGTTTGTCCCTGAACCGTATTATACTTGGCCCCTCTCCAAACGAGCCGAGTGCCTGGGTGCAACGAGTGTGCACAATTTGTGCAAGAGTTTGCTTTTGGACAACCAGAAAGCACCGGACTCTGCTCAATTCGATCCAACCTATCCGAAACATGTACTAGTTGTCTTGCCGTACGCGGCCAGTTTGGACAACAAGTTGCTGGTGAATGCCATCCGAGCCTTGCGTCCTGTAAAAGACAGACTGGAGGATAATAGTTTCGATTTCAGAATAGCGAGTCAAGATGATAACGATCGTTTGACTGGCTACAAACACAATTCCGTCACCCCCTTTGGTATGGCAGACCCAAATCATGTGCTCATTGTTTTAGCCGAGGCTGCAGCATCACAGAAGTTTATTTGGATGGGTGGAGGCCACGTTCTATTGAAGTTAGGAATGGCTGTGTCCGATTTTTGCCGCGCCCTCAAACCAGTTGTTGCAAATATAAGTCAGCCTCGTGCTGATTTTGACGTCGATAATAACGATGATGCAATTTAGAACTGCCATTCTTTGACGAAACGTGAGATCATGTTTAGATAAGATGAAGGCCTCACATTACAGATCCAAGTTTCAAGGTTTCGGCACATTGCTATGTTCCTTTTGAGGTGAGGTCGAAACCTAGTGCGACCGCACATTTAGTTTAGCAAAGTTAACAAAGATGTAATGACAACTTCTCAATAAATGTTCAAATAAATGGAAGACAAATAAAATTGTTGCAAAATGTTTCATGTTTGTTTGCAAATTGATTTGCTCTACGCGCCTTTAACTAAAGACACTTTTGGATGCAAAGTGTTGACTAAAATCCTATAGTTTATTCCAACTTAATTGGCTTCCTTTGATCAATTTAGTCAACGTTTAAGCGGTGGCGGCTTCTTCCGTAACCTCGGGTGTTTCCTCCTTGGGCTTTTTTAGAAATGGCAGCCTTGACTCTCCACAAAACAATCAAAGTAGTGTAGGTACCAAGGATGGCGGCGGCAACTGATACGATGGTAATATTCGGAATGAAGTGAGATTGTAAGAAAAAGAAAACGATAAGAATGAATGTGAAATGCATTACTCTAGACGGCTGGTACAATCTCTACGTACTCTGATAGTCGTACGGCAGACGGTCTCGCAAAATCTTGTCAATGCCAGTCCAGCCTCCCGGGGGCGGCGGAGGGGGTGACCCAACGACATGTTACGTTTCTGTGTGTGTCGTGTCACGACATGTGCTACACGACGGCGGGCAAAAGCCCCGATTGCTGCGAAAGAGGCCATGGTAACAATCGTTCGCTTCAACGCGATGAATTTTTGCGATGAGGGTTTTGCGGCCGCGCAGCAGCGGAGGCGTTGGCATTCATGACGTCATCATGAGGTACAAACTACAAACAGAGTAGAACTAGTGGGAACTTATGTCGTACCATCATAGGAATAGATTGTACTCCGTATAGGGTACGGTACCGGTACGTCTTAATCTCGATACATAGCGAAAAACACCCATTTTAGTCTATTTTTTCTTCCTCGAGCTTTCGCTCCCTGTAAAGACTAGAATCAGGACATAAGAATTACTTTTATGAAGGTCAAAGCGTTTCCTTTCTCTTAAATAGCTGAATCGATGATGCCCTTGTTGCTCTTTTAGATTAGCACGTATGCGTCTGTCGCCTTTCCTCCTAACTAAAACCATTCAGTGTATAGACTATCTCTCAGGTTAACAGCGTAGTAATTTTGTCCCGTTCTTGTTATTCTCATCTCTTCGTCCAAGTAAAGTATTTCAAATTCACCAAAGGGCGCCGACAGTGGCCCTTGTAAGTTGATTGGAAACTGTTGAAGGCCTCCAGCAACGACGCCATTCTGCGATATAAAACCAAACAAGTCCGACACGTCACGTGCTCCATCCACAGGAGGTCCTTCGATTTTGAAGCCCGAGAGTCTGAGAAAGACTTTGGAGGGGGGATTGGGGTGAGGCTCTGACGTCTGTGACTACTTTTTGCAGAATGCGTGGTACACCGCTCTCACTGCGTCCTTTCCACAGGTCGGGAACAAAAGGGCTCTGTTGAACCCAGTTCGGAGCTTTCCACTCAATGACGTTTGCTATTGTTGGGGGCTCACATTCTTGGCCAATGCGACCAAGTTCCGCCCAAGGATTGAAAGGACTCTTCAAACTAGTTATGTCAGGAGCATCAGTGAAAATGAGCGTCCATTTTCCTCGTGCCGAAGCAGCAGTGGTGTACGTCGCATCCATTCGTTGCTTATTTGCAGAAAAGTAAGCTTCTGCTGGTGCTGGTGTCGGATTGAGGGCAGCCAACTGAAATATCATTTTGCGTATCTTGTTTTGTTCTTCCAACGTTGCTCGAAACCCTCGGTCCGTTTGTTCACTTAAATTCTTCAATTTGCGCTTCAGCTTTAGGCGCTTCTTCTCTTGCACCTCTTCTAATGAGTGAGGATTCGTTTCATTGATCTCGTCCAGACTAGCGGTATGCAACCGCAGATGACCGCGTCGAAATTGTTCAGAGAGGAGAAATCCATCGGAAAAGTTTAATAAGAGACACAATGACATCCATGCCTTCATTCTAAAAGCGTTTGAGTGGTTTCTGGGAAGGATCTTCATGAGTGTCTCCAATTTGTTGACGACATGAAAAAACAATGTCGCTTTTCAATCGCAATTCGCAATATAATCATCGCAACAAAATCGCGAAATGTGCACGTGAAAATACCACTCCCCCACATTTTCTGGAAACGTGAAAAGAAAACACCCCCACATTTTCTGGACAAGGGAAAAGAACACACCCCCACATTTTCTGGACAAGTGAAAATAGTACACCCCCACATTTTCTGGAGACGTGAAAAGACACATTCCCGCATTTTCTGAAGACGTGAAAAGACACATTCCCATTTTTCTGGACACGTGACACGTGAAAAGAACACTCGCCCACATTTTCTGGATACGTGAAAATATCACTCTCCCACATTTTCTGGAGACGTGAAGATATCACGCGCCCACATTTGTTGGACACGTGAAAATAAATACTCCGTAGACTTTCTCAGATTTTCTGGAAGTGACAAAGACAACATAAAAGACAAAACACCCCACTACGAACGTTTGTGCGACCGACCGACAGTTCAGCGCAGTTCGCGTGATTGCGATCGCCACGCGGAACTCAAACCTTTTTGTGTTTCTTGTCCGACTTCGATTTTATTTGTTGTCATTATCAATTAATTGATCAAGTATACCTGGTAGGCTTCTTGATAGTCGAATTATTGCTCTTATACAAAAGGAAGCCTTATTCCGCGCGAAACAGAAGACGTAGTAATAATATGTGGACAAGATTAGTGCATTTTGCTGGCCTTTCGGCTTTGTTTCTCCTCTCGGTAAGTTCCGATAGCAGCTTCTAAGTGGTTGATGTACTCATCCAATATCCCCTTTGTACTTCCTTCATCATATTTTCGAATACAATCTGACGCTTTTTCTTTCAGCCCGTATGTGCTCAATTCGGTGTCGGAGGAAATCGTCGGCAACAAGAGGGAACCAAGTTTCAAGATCTGCAAAACCGAGCCGCGCAAGCCACTGCGGGCGCCGATGCCGATGACATGGCCCAAATGCTCGCCGAAGCTTTTAACGATCCAGAAACGTTGAAGCAGTATGAACAGGCGATGGAGCAATTGTCGAAAATGACACCGGAAGAGCTACAAGCGCAAATGGCCGAAGCCATGAAAATGTTGTCAGAAGGAGACATGCTTACTGAAGTTCTAAAGAACAAAGACGATGTCATCAAAAACCTGGAAGCGTCCGGAGCGGTGCCGCCGGAGGAGTTGGCTCGTTATAAAACAGACAACGCTTACTTCGAGTTAAAAATGAGAGAATCGTTTGAGGAAATGCAACAAGTATTCACTAACCCCGAGTATCTGAAATACGCAACAGACGCTATGCAAAATGTTGCCGAACTTATGAAGAATCCTGAAAGTGTGTTTGCAGGATTGGCCGAAATGATGGGCGATATGTCGGACGACCAGATCGAAGAGGCGCGTTTGAAGCTCCTAGCGGGAGGATTCAACGATGATCCCTTGCTGAAAGATGCTTTTGACTCGCAGGACATGAAAGATATTGTAAAAGATCCTAAAAAGTGGAAGGAAGCTGTGAAAGAAGGGTACGACAATATTTTGAACGCAAAGGTAACGGCCGGCAAGGACGAACTGTAAAGGTGCGAAAATATAAAAAACCGTTTACATTGTTTCTTCCTGTGCGCGCGAACGCAAGTATGTTTTCTTTGTTGAACAGAACGCTTTGATTAGTACTGCTAAAACTTAACTTCGTCTCTGGATTAGACGATCTTGATGGTGTTATTTCCTTGCGTCTTGAGGCGGATCATATTAGTGACGTGAGTCCCGATCGCGCATGACTAAAAACCTCGTCCGCAAAAATGCAGCCGTGTGCTCTTTTCTCGTCCACAAAAATTGAGCACAGAGATTCAAGCCCGCACTCATTGATGTTGAACTCGACAAGTTCGTCTTGTTGACACGCAAAAGACTAATCATAGAGACTAGTTTTCCTTTTGTTTTCAATTAAAAATACAGAAGAAGTGGATAAATAGGAGATAAACCGCGATATCATGGTAAAAGCGAATAAGAAGAAAGGAGCAGGCAAGGCCAGCCAGTCGGCGGACGACGATGATTGGGATGCCATTCTGGAAGCGGAGGCTCAAGTCAATCAGACCGAACAAAAGGTTGAGAAGGTAGAGGAAGCCGCTGTAGAAACAAAGAATGAAGCGCCCGAAAAACCGCCCGTCATGGATGCAGCTGCTGCCTTTCTTGCCGCACAAGGTCTCCTCGATACGGAAGATGGTGAAGAAGGAGGTAAAAACAAAAAGAAGAAAAAGAAGAAGAAACCCGCTGGAGCAGCCGAGCCGAAAGAAGAAAAGGTAAGTTTGAGGTGTTGCAGACACAATTTATCCAAGAGCGTTGTCTAACAATTTATTCTTTTATCAGATATCGGCGCGAGGTA
The DNA here is from genome assembly GCA_030295235.1 of Fistulifera solaris. Lineage (NCBI taxonomy): Eukaryota > Bacillariophyta > Bacillariophyceae > Naviculales > Stauroneidaceae > Fistulifera > Fistulifera solaris. Next base: position 619,441 of record AP026127.1, on the reverse strand, counting down.
AACTCATTCAGGAAAAGCTTCGCAAGCAACGAGAGGAAGAAGAACGAATAAGAGAGGCGGAAGAAGCCGAGCGACGTCGTATTGCAGAGATTGAGGCCAAAGAGGCGGAAGAAGAGCGTTTGAGAGAAGAGGAGCGTCAGAAACGAAAGCAAAAGAAACAGGAAAAGATTGACAAGCAAAAGAAAGAGGGAACCTACATGACTAAAGCGCAGAAGGCGAAGCAAAAGCTGGCCGAACAACGACTAGAGGCCATGAAAGCTGCTGGGATGCTCCCCAATCAAGAAGCGGTGAAGCAAAAAGTCGTCTACGATAGCAAAAAGAAAAAAGGTCCGGCCAAGGCTCCACAACAAGAAGCAGTAGAAAAGCCCACGGAAGAAGAGTTGGAGAAAGCTGACGATGAAGATGATTGGGAGACCGCAGCGGATGCTGTAGAAGAAAAGCAAGAAGAAGTGAAGGGCGGTGATGAGGAGAAAAGTGATGCTGAAGATGATTCAGGCGACGATTGGGATGTCAGCGATGATGAGGACGATAAATTCGATGATCTTGCTGCTAGGCTACAGAAGGTGGATATAGAAAACGAAGACCTTGATCTTATGGAATTAGAAAAGAAGAAAGAACAAGAGCGACTCAAGCAGCTCGGTATCGAAAGAGCCGAGCGTGAACGCATTGAAGCTGAAAAGAGAGCACAGTTGCAAGCAGAACAGGAAGAGCTCAATCGTCAGGAAGCATTGGCAGCTCAAAAGCGTGAAGAGGGTAAGCGTAAACGAATTGAAATGGAGAAGCGCAATCTTGAAGCTCGTTCACCAGACGATTTGCGCTGTCCCATTGTTGTTATCATGGGGCACGTCGACACGGGAAAAACAAAATTGTTAGACAAAATTCGAAAGACGAATGTTCAAGAAGGTGAAGCTGGTGGTATTACTCAGCAGATTGGAGCAACCTATTTCGAGAAGAAAACACTGGAGACGCAGACGGCCCGCTTGAACGCAACAGAGAAGGTCGAGCTCAAAGTACCCGGTATGCTTGTCATTGATACACCTGGGCACGAGTCTTTCACGAACTTACGATCTCGCGGGTCTTCGCTATGTGATGTCGCCATCCTTGTTGTAGATCTGATGCACGGTCTTGAACAACAAACGATCGAGAGTTTGACAATGCTTCGGAAGAGAGGCGTTCCGTTTGTTGTTGCTTTAAACAAGGTAGATCGATGTTATGGCTGGAAGACAGCTAAAGATACTCCTATTCGAGAGGCTTTAAAAGGACAGGATGAAGGAACACTGATGGAATTCCGCAGTCGAGCTACCGATGCTAAAGTTCAGTTGCAGGAGCAAGGAGTAAACTCCAATTTGTACTGGGAAATGGGCGACGATGATTGGTCGAATTCAGATTTCATTCCTCTTGTCCCTACTTCTGCTGTCACCGGTGAAGGAGTTCAAGACGTGTTGCTTCTTTTGTGTCAGATGGCGCAAAAGAAGCTTGAAGAAAAAAGCTGATGTGGCATGCAAACCTTCAATGCACAGTCCTTGAAGTAAAAGCGATTGATGGCCTAGGGATGACAGTCGATGTTCTCGTCGTAAATGGACATTTGAAAGAAGGTGACAAAGCCGTTTTTTGTACACTTGATGGCCCTATTGTCACCGAAATTCGTGGTCTACTGACGCCTCCACCCAGTAGAGAAATGCGCATTAAGTCTGAATACATTCACCACAAATCAGTGAAAGGTGCTTTGGGAGTGAAAGTAATTGGTAATAACCTTGATAAGGTAATGGCCGGTACTCCCGTCATGGTTGTGGGTCCAGACGATGAAGAAGAAGACATCAAAGCCGAAGTTATGTCTGATCTAACCAAGCTCAAAGGAAAGCTTAGCACAGAAAAAGCTGGGGTTCTTGTACAAGCGTCCACATTGGGAGCGTTGGAAGCTTTGCTTCAATTCCTTCGTGAAGACACAAAACCGCCGATTCCAGTAAGTGCCATCGGTATTGGTACCATCCACAAACGCGACATCACGAAGATTTCAATCATGAATGAAAAAGGCCATCCCGAATATGCGACGGTTCTTGCTTTTGATGTTGACGTCGAAAGGGAGGCCAGAGAATACGCCCAAGAAATGAATGTGCGAATCATGACGGCAGACATTATTTATCATTTATTTGATCAATTTACACGTTTTATGGACGAGCTGAAGCAGCGTCGGCAGGAAGAAGCAGCGGCCGTGGCTGTTTTCCCCAGCATAATCAAGATTCTGCCGCAACACATCTTTAATCAAAAGGATCCGATTATCGTCGGTGTAGAGGTCGTAGAAGGTATCCTCAAACTTGGCACGCCTCTTTGCGTGCCTGCTCTGGGCGGCTTGCATGTTGGTAAAGTTACTTCGATTGAAAGTAACGGGCGTGAACAACAAAGCGCTCGAAAGGGATCATCTGTGGCGGTGAGAATCGTGAACGAGGGCAACCCAAACATAACGTACGGCAGGCAATTTGACGCTTCAAATATGTTGTATTCCACATTGACACGCGCCTCCATTGATGCTCTAAAAGAGAATTTCAAAGACGCTCTTGAAAATGAGGATTGGCGATTAGTTGTGAAACTGAAAAAGGTTTTCAACATTATCTAAGTCGACTCCAACTGAAAAAGGTTTTCAACATTATCTAAGTCAACTCCAACTAATTAGAAAAGAAAAACTAATTCACAATATCGTAAAAAATGCGGCTATGTGTTGCTAAATTGTTAACGTTGTACTATCGCGATTCTCAGTAACTTGCCTACTAATTATTCTAATTTATTCTACTAGGGGGTTCGATTTTTCGTTTTGGCATCTAAGTGAGCTGCGCCACACTGCCAAGCCTCGATTCACAGGAGACGAGTGCGGATTGCATCAATACTTGTGATGAAAGCAACATGGTAAGTCGGGCCTCGGGCTGAATGTTCTTGAATGTCAGAACTAGTGCTTCCAGGATCTTTATCAATGATTCTTCCTCGAGCACTGGTACATTCACTTGCTTGGTTGCTCCGTTCTGGACAGCGAGAGCCACCAGCTGTGAGAGAAATTCCTTCACTGAAACTAGGGCGACTGATCGAGCGGAAACGTCCACGTTGTAGTAAACCTTGATCGCTCCTTCCATAGCAAGAATCAGTGAATTGATACTATCAGAAACGGAGAACGCACTTTCAGCCGTGGCGGCCTTCTGCTCGTATGTAGAGGTATTGGGCGAGTTAACCGAGTGACTGGAGACGGAGGTCTCATCTTGCTCCGATGTCGCAGCTCGAGAATCGCTATCAAGACTACCCCTATTGTTTGTTGGCTCAGACGAAGATTTCTTACGCTTGTTCTTCAACAACTCTTTGTACCTCACACCTGCAGAGGTAGGGTCTTGTTTCTCCTCTTCAACTAACATATAAGGAAGAATCATTTCATCCATCGACGTTTCGACAAGGTCTTTTTCCTTTTTCGCTTGTTCCATGTACGGGTTCACGTGCATCGATATTTCTTTGATACTTGGATCGGCAAAGACCTGATTGGCGTATTCCTCATCGCCCGAATATCGTGCCATGTTTCGAACCGAAGAATCGCGTTTCAACTGGGCGAAATACAAGTCAGCGCTGTTCACAATCGCGTCAGCATCTCGGTTGCGTCCGATTCTCCGTCCATCGGGTGCGACTCCTGCCCCCAGATAATTTGGAGTAGGGGGTGGAGGCTGATACGTTGGCTGTGAAGCGTATCCTCCTTGCTGTTGTCGTTGCATCATTTCACGAAACATGCGTGCCTGATCCTCAACTGACATGTTGTTAAAATTTGTTGCTGGCATCGGTGGACTGGGAAACGGGGCCACGGGCTGATGCGGGCGTGGGCGATGATTCATTCCTCCCCCTTGCTGAGCTCGTTCCATCATTTTCCGAAACATTTGGCCACCCTGTGATGCTTCCTCCTCCAAAGTGTGCGATTCTTTGATCTTGGCCTTCATTTCCGGGGTCAGCTCCGCTCCATCGGTGTAGCCATCACTCAGATCTTCAAAGTCGTCCGCGCTTGCCACACGACGAGAAACTGGTGAGCGGTAAGGTCGCAATTCGGAAAAGGCGCACCCTTGAAAGACTTGCGATGCGCCTACAAGTCCCAGAAGAGCATGATGGAAATGCAAGCGCATACTGATTTGCAGAAAAGGATTCTAGCAATGGTCGATTACTATTAAACGTCAATAATACTGTGATGAAGTTTTACGAGAATGGCGGTGGTGTACGTTTGAGAATAATAATGACGCGATAGACGCGCTGCGAGTTCCACGTCACGAGCTCTCTCTAACCTTACTCAGAAAACATAATAACGAGAATCCTTTAGAAGTGACTAGAGACAAACACAAGTATGTAGCATAAATGATTATTGATCTTTTGCTTCTTTCGATGACTTCGCTTTCGCAAGAAGTTCCTGATACTTTGAAATAGATGGATTCAAGGGTTCATCTGTGGGACTTGAAACTTTAGGTGATGATGAGGGCGATGGAACATCGTTGAGCTCGTCCACCAAGATGCGTCTCACTTGGACCAAATCATCAGCGAGGTCGTCGGCCTCATCTGGAGAGAGGTCTTCTCGCAGACCCATTTTACCCCCACCGCTCGCTCTCTGTAGCTTATAATAAATACCTTCCAGAATCTTTGAGTTTTCCGTGTTAAGGTTAGAAGCGGGCTCAGGGACGGCAGTAGGAACATGAACAGAAGAAGTGTCTAATTTCTCTTCGAAAGCCATGCTAGGTGCTTCAAAAGTAGCTGTGGGTGCTGTTGCAAACGTTTGTTGTGTTGCCGCGACCGGTTCGACTATATCGTTCGCAAGAATGGAGTCGCAAGAAGCAATGGCCGAGAGAAGCGCGGTTCGGAGTGTGGGAAGAACAGCCGATTGAAGCTCGACCGGGCTATTCTTGTACATCAACGTTGCTCCTTCGACACAAGCTATCATCGATGCCGCACGATCGCTGTTTGATGCCGATGAAGATCCCATCGGAGCGAAAACTTGCTGTTCTTCAGTTTGAAGAACTTCGTTACAAGTCGTCACAGCTGACGACAGTGCTGCACGAACAGCTCCGAGCATGCTTTCTTGCAATTGTGGAGGACTGTTCTTGTACAGTTGAACAGCGCCTTCGATAAGTGATACCATCGACTTGGTGCGATCGGGGGATTCGCTCATCTCTTGCTGCGTTGGGGGAGCAGTTGACTGTGGAGTGCTCGGTTGGCGACTTGCTTCAGCGGAGACAGCGGGCTGTTCGTTTTGGAGGGCTTTCATCAGATTGCTAGCTAGCTCTTGGTATCGTTGGACCTCTTCGCCGCGCAATCTGCCAGATCCGAATCCCGGTCCTCCTCTGTGCTTTAACGTTAAACCCATTAAGGTGCGCGTGTCCTTGTGAAAGTCACCTGTGACTTGCGGAACCCTGGGTGCCGGACGGGGCGCGACAGGTATTTCGCGCACAGGTTCAGGTGCTACTACAGATTCCACCTTTGGTGATGGTGGAGGAGGAAACGAAACGAAAGGCTCTTCGTTTTGCGCTATAGCCGTGGGGAGAGGTTCCATTTTCGGCGGCTCTGGTACAGCAGCCGGAGCAGGAGAGGACGGAGCACCGGTTGTTGTGTCTACTCCCATTTTCTTGTTGCGTTTTTGCATCATTCTCTCTTTGTAGCTAATACCAGCGTACGATTCGTCTTGTTCTTGTCTATCATTTAAAAACATCGTAGGCAAGATCATTTCATCAGGAGAAGTGTCGACTAGAAGCTTTTCTTTTCCATGTAAGGGTTCACGTGCATCGAAATTTCCTTGATACTCGGATCAGCAAACACCTGATTCGCGTATTCATCATCACCGGAATATCGTGCCATGTTACGAACCGAAGAGTCACGCTTCAATTGAGCAAAATACAAGTCCGCACTGTTGACAATGGCGTCGGCGTCTCGATTGCGTCCGATCTTTCGGCCGTCCTCCGCAACACCCGGGCCCATATAATTTCTCGTGACCTGAGGAGGCTCATAGCTTTGCTGCGGTGGCGGATAATATTCGCCTTGTTGTTGCTGTTGCATCATTTCACGGAACATGCGTGCTTGTTCCTCGACTGACATGTTTTCGAAACTCGGTGTCTGCGGAGCACGAGGTGGAGGCACGGCGCGGCTGTTTTCTTGTGCTCGCTCCATTAGCTTGCGAAACATTTCACCACCTTGTGATGACTCCTCTGATTCACGCGAAGCTTTGATTTTTGCTTTCATTTCTTCGGTGAGCTCGGCTCCGGCAGTCACTTCCTGGTCCAAATCATCTTCGACAGGAAAACGACTCATAGAGCGATAGCGCTCATTCGCTTGTGCTTGTGCATCCTTTCCTTTTGAGAGCGATTCAAGAAAATCGTCATTATCCCATCCGAGTCCGCCGACAGATAGTTCGCTGATCCAGGGGGCTTTCTGCTGCGACCGCTTGTCACCATGAACGGGGGCAAAGGCAGAGCTTGTGCTCGTAGAGATACCAACAGAAAGAGTCGCGACGTACGCTGATCGCCAAAGCATATTGTTGAATTGTTAATTGCTCAGCTGAATAAGATAAAGGAGTAGCTTTCGCTGATAAAAGAAAAGGATGAACCCTTTGAACGACAACATGTTATTGTTATCAAATGCGCACACACACGTCGTGACAACATGCGGTTGTCGTTCTTCGTCTGAGGGGCGCTCCGTAGAAACTAACACGTTACTCAAAGTGTACATCTGAGTACCGGACATTAAGTTTAGCTTCTCGCGTGACTCCCTAAGCAATGATACTATTTATCGGTTTAATTGTACAAGATTCGTGAATAAGTATACACTATTACCTAGAGTAGGATTGAGAATACCGACCTGAGTGTACTAAGTATCCGGGGCCGGCTTGCTCTCATGTCTCATGTCAAAAAATTCCGCCAAAAAGAATGAATACCTGGTAAGAAAAGAGAGATGATGCTGATGCTGATAACTGCAAAGTTCAAACCTCAAGAAAGAAATAATGACGTGTTATTTGACAGACAAAATGAGCTCCCCGAAACAAGGCAAGGCAAAGAGGTCGGACCTTCAGCAGGAGATCGGTCCCATCCGTATCATGCTCGACGTCATTGTCCTCGAAGACATTTGCTACATCGTAGAAACGTCAACGTCCGGCGCGCACTGTTTCCTTTGCAAACGACTTGGAAAGATAGAAGGTACAGGAGAGGAGCACAAAGTAAGAACTGAGTGTTCCAAGTGTCAGAAAGCCTTTCATCCCAATTGCTTTACGGCCTATCATTTTCGCAAATCGCTGCGGGAGGCTAGGAACACGGAATTGGCGCAACGATTGGACCGCCTCGATGACGAATTTGACTGCAACGGGCGCCGCATCCGGAAAAGGGATATACCCGCACGTGGCTACCCGTCGTTGGCCAACCTTCAAATATTTCACACTCCCTATGTGCCGTCGAAGAAGCGTCGAGGTACTGCAGAAGGAGGATTGCTTGACGATAGTTCCGTCGACGAGACTGAAAGAAGTGAGTCGTCAGGACAAAGTCCAAATTGATCAGTGTCTTTAAAAAGCTGTGCATTTTCCCTTCTTTGGTGATGTGGTTCAAGCGCTCTGTCTTACAATATCAAAAAAGATATCCTTCGAAGTGAGAATTTCATCGCCAGCCGCCAGCTCGGCAGGTATCGACTTGATAAGCGCCTAGAAACACCAAAAGCCAGCCACGAAGGCGTTATTGATCTGATAGAACAAAAACAATACACGTTTAAGGGTGATCGCGGTGAAATTGTTGAGGAAGGCCCAATTGCGGAGGACTTGCTCGATCTTGTCGAGCAGAAACGAATGGAATTGTTGGAACGTTTAGCCGATGCTGATGATGAAATTGCTGAAGCTTTTCTTATGGAAGAGGTACCAGATATTGAGACGTTGAAGGCGGGTATCCGAAGGGCCGTTATCACTTGTAAGGTATGGGATCAACCTGTATTTGTCACGACGAAAACTAAGGCTGTCATTCTGGGGGCTATTTATATACGCGTTTCTCACCTTCTTGCTTCTAGTTTGTACCTGTATTCATGGGATCTGCATTTAAAAACAAAGGAGTGCAGCCGCTGTTAGATGGAGTTATTGATTATCTCCCAAAGCCTCAGGAAAAGGCAAACTACGCTTTAGATCGCACAAAGAATGAGGAGCCCGTGCTCGTTTCAGGGAGAGACGACGACCCTCTATTAGCTCTCGCTTTTAAACTAAATGAGACTCAATTCGGTCAACTTACATATATGCGAGTTTATCAAGGTCGTCTAAAGAAAGGAAGCTACATTACCAATGTTGATACGGGAAAGAAGACAAAGCTTGCTCGAATTGTGCGTATGCATTCCGATGAAATGGAAGACATTACCGAAGCTGGAGCTGGAGAAGTTGCGGCTATGTTCGGAATTGACTGTAAATCGATGGATACGTTTTCGGATGGAAGCTTGGATTTGGCTATGAGTACAATGTTCATCCCGGAACCTGTCATGTCACTTTCGGTCAAACCGGCGAAATCGACGATGCAGAACAACTTTGCCAAGGCCCTGAATAAGTTCACAAAGGAAGACCCGACTCTTCGTGTCAAAGTTGACAATGATACAAAAGAAACAATTTTAAGTGGAATGGGCGAGCTTCATTTGGAAATTTACATCGAACGAATGAATCGCGAATATGGTGTTGAATGCATTACGGGACAACCCAATGTGAATTACAAGGAAACCATTGGTTCTCTTCAAAATTCGAATGGCTCCACAAGAAGCAAACTGGTGGTGCTGGTCAATATGCGAAGGTTATTGGATACATTGAGCCAATCAGTGACGAGGAAAAGAAAGAGCTTGGTAAAGTCAACTCTTTCGAGAACGAATGCGTTGGAACAAACATTCCGCCTGAATATTATTCATCTTGTGAAAAGGGAACTTTTGATGCTATGAAGGAAGGCGCCCTTGTAGGTTGCGAGGTCGAAGGAGTCCGAGTTGTGCTCCAAGATGGTGCTGCACATGCGGTCGATTCCTCGGACATGGCGTTTCGAACATGCATGGCGAACGCCGTGCGTGACGCCATGCGAAAGGCCAACCCGTCTATTCTGGAACCTGTGATGGCAGTCGAAGTCAATGTTCCAAGCGAGTTCCAGGGAGCCTGGTCGCAGCTCTCAATCGAAGAATGGGGTTGATTATGAGTAGCGATATGAATGAAGACGGAAGCGGCATCAAAGTTCTAGCCGACGTTCCTCTTTCCAACATGTTTGGCTATTCGACAGAGTTACGAAGTCAAACACAAGGTAAAGGAGAGTTCACGATGGAGTACAAGAAGTATGTTCAGGTGAATAGAAATATTCAAGAAGAACTCATGAAGAAGTACAGAGAAGAGAGAGAAGCAGATAATGCCGCTTAAGATCGAGGGATTGGGATGAAAACATGAATCTTTGTAGTTATAAAAACAAACTTTGACTCGTATTGATAATGATGAGCTGAAAAGCTAGATTCGTCCATGGTTCTCAATCCTCATGGCGGCCTTTTTTAATGTTTACAAACAATAAGAAAGACGATTCTGGATCCTTCTTTCTACTTTGACTCCTCCACTATCCTTTTCGGGGGAGGGAACGGACCTGTGGGCAATATTACTGCCAAGTATCCCGAAAAAAGGGGATCATGTTTTATTCTGGCGCAGTCGTTAACCAAAGCTGAGTTAACTTCAACCACCGTCCCCCAAACAGCACACGGTACCTCAATAATCGATTGATCTGAAATTTTTATAGTACAGAGAATATCATCCGGTCGAACGATGCCTGATGCAGAAGTTTCTTTTCCTCGTAATAGTTTCGATTGCTGCTTCCGTTTGTTCCCGGCCGACGACGGAGGTGCTTCCTGGTGATGCAACTGAACGCTTTCAATGATTTTGTCCGAAATCAAGTTACCAACGGTAACAACACACAGATTGTTCGCATGCCGATGTATTCGCATACTTGAGAAGGTTTGAAGCAAATTGTCGTTTGTCGGCCGAACGATATAAGAAGATTCAAAATAGCGATGCGGCGAACCAAGACAGGCATTTGATGGCACCGACGTATAGCTGAAGCGTTCGTAGGCCTTTCTATAAGCATCATCCTTCTTGTCTTCGCGTTCATCGCGGGTCCTCTTTTCGTCATAGTGTCTCTATACCGACGTCTTAATCAAGTGACAATAGACTGGACATGAGGATCAACAGTGGTAGGTACCAAGCAATAAAAAGAAAACTTGATACTGTACCTGGTACACGCAAACGGCGGGGAGCAAATGAATTCATAAGAAGTAATGAGTGGAATGCAGTCGTGGCAAAAGTAATATTCACTTTGGCCTATAGTAAATATCTGGAAGACAAAGTTTTACCGTCGTGATGATGATCCGATGCGGAAGACAATCACTTTTTGGCAATCAAAGCTTTCGTAATTATAATTTTAATCGCAGTTGAATGACAATGGACGGATGCGAGAGACGCAAAAAGGAGCGCTTATTTGTTGTTCGGTTCATGACTACTGTACAATCCAGTCTTGGCTGCCGTAAACCAACACTCCGTTTTATAGTAACAAATCAAGGTGTCGGTCCTCTGAATTTCGACGTGAAAATAAAAGAAACTTTTAGCAAGTAGTTCAGAATCATCATTGTTGCGACTTTAACTACCCTTAATTATAATTATATTGGCAGTTGAATGACAATGGACGGATGCGAGAGACGCAAAACGGAACCCTTTGCTGTTCGGTTCATGACTCATGACTACTGTACAATCCAGTCTTGGCTGCCGTAAACCAACACTCCATTTCATAGTAAAAAAATCAAAGTGTCGATCCTCGGATTTTCGACGTAAAAAAAAGAAACTTTTAACAAGTACGGAGTAATTCAGAATCATCATTGTTTCGACTTCATAATAACCCGTGAATATAATTTTTTCGCAGTAACGGAACCCTTTGTTGTTCAGTTCATGAATCATGACTACTGTGCAATCCAGTCTTGGCTGCCGTAAACCAACACTCCATCTCATAGTAAAAAAATCAAAGTGTCGATCCTCGGATTTTCGACGTAAAAAAAAAGAAACTTTTAGCAAGTAGTTCAGAATCATCATTGTTGCGACTTTAACTACCCGTAATTATAATTATATTCGCAGTTGAATGACAATGGACGGATGCGAGAGACGCAAAACGGAACCCTTTGCTGTTCGGTTCATGACTCATGACTACTGTACAATCCAGTCTTGGCTGCCGTAAACCAACACTCCGTTTCATAGTAAAAAAAATCAAAGTGTCGATCCTCGGATTTTCGACGTAAAAATAAAAGAAACTTTTAACAAGTACGGAGTAATTCAGAATCATCATTGTTTCGACTTTAACTACCCGTGAATATAATTTTTTCGCAGTAACGGAACCCTTTGTTGTTCAGTTCATGACTCATGACTACTGTGCAATCCAGTCTTGGCTGCCGTAAACCAACACTCCATCTCATAGTAAAAAAAATCAAAGTGTCGATCCTCGGATTTTCGACGTAAAAAAAAAAGAAACTTTTAACAAGTAATTCAGAATCATCATTGTTTCGACTTTAACTACCCGTGAATATAATTTTTTCGCAGTTGAATGACAATGGACGGATGCGAGAGACGCAAAACGGAACCCTTTGTTGTTCGGTTCATGACTCATGACTACTGTACAATCCAGTCTTGGCTGCCGTAAACCAACACTCCGTTCCATAGTAAAAAATCAAGTGTCGATCCTCGGATTTTCGACGTAAAAAAAAAAGAAACTTTTAGCAAGTAGTTCAGAATCATCATTGTTGCGACTTTAACTACCCGTAATTATAATTATATTCGCAGTTGATTGACAATGGACGGATGCGAGAGACGCAAAACGAAACCCTTTGTTGTTCGGTTCATGACTCATGACTACTGTACAATCTAGTCTTGGCTGCCGTAAACCAACACTCCGTTTCATAGTAAAAAAATCAAAGTGGCGATCCTCGGATTTTCGACGTAAAAAAAAAAGAAACTTTTAATTTATCATCTCACCTACATAAAGTTTCCTTTATTCATTCTACAATTCGTCCAAGCCGTTCGATTTTAAGTATCGAAGCATGGTATCGGCATCGCTCACTTCGTAAGGATCGGGGCCCGAGTTTTGCAGCATCGGCTGTTCTACAAACATCTTTTCGATAACGCAATCCTTCACCACCATGCTGTAGCGCCATGAGCGTTCACCGAAACCGCGCTCGGACGACCAAACGGTGGACATGCCCATGCCGCGAGTGAAAGCAGCAGCACCATCGGGAATCATCTTAACGGTGGTAAAGTCACCATTCTCTTCAGTTAGATCCATCGCCAGTCCCCATTGTCGCATGACAAAGGCATCATTTACAGACAAACAATACACTTCATCAATACCCGCTTGTTTGATATCGGCATAATTGGTATGATACCCGGGTAAATGCGAAGCGCTGCAGGTCGGCGTGAAGGCACCCGGAAGAGCGAAGATAACGATGCGTTTGTTCGCACAGTAGTGCGACGTCGACACAGTCTTCCATGCAAATTCCTCTCCTTCTTGAACTCGGGTAATAAAATCGACCTCGGGGAGCATGTCGCCCTCTTTCTTCGGAGTCGTCCAGTCTACCGCTAGCTCATGTTGAGGATTGCATGTAGCTGTAGCTACAAGACAAGCTAGGAAAAAAGCCAATGATATCTTGAACATGATAAGTTGTGTGTTGTTAAGCCTTGATTATTTATATTATAATAATGCTTGCTTTCGTCGTCATTGATGTTGTGAGTATGTTTTTGTCGATTTCGTGGTCGAGGTTCCAGGTGGCACTTGGCCATTTGAGGACAGAAGGACAGTCGTGAAAATCCAAGATTACTATGGTAAACTCAAATAGAATCTAGTCCTGGACAGAATGACCTCAATATTGAACTAAAATTATTCTGCATACAGGTACTTTGCACGTCCAATGCCACAAGTACTAGCATGGAAGGTAATCGATGCGACTGCTCTCAACTAGTTTTGCTGGAGCGCTTCGAGAAAAGCGACCGTCGATTATTCGCTTATACAAAGTTGAATGGAGACTCGATGTGACGACTCATCTGGGACTCAGTCCCGAACTAGGCAGCGAAACTCGCACACAATTAAAAACATAAAAATCAAATGAATAAGTTTAGCTTTCATGGTACAAGCCACATTCGATCTTGTCAGATAGACCTGGCTAAAGAATTGAAATTTGATGTACATAGTAAGTGGTGTAGTTCGTTAAAACATGAATAATATTCCGCCTTCTTTTTGTCCCTTCGTCTCAGCGGCTCTCTAAAGGACTTAAGAGCTGGTAGACTTGAGATAGTTGAGCATAGTATCGGCGTCGCTCACTTCAAAAGGATCCGGGCCCGAATTCTGCTGCCTTCCCGGCTCCACAAACATCTTCTCAATGACACAATCTTTCACCACCATACTGTAACGCCACGATCGCTCACCAAAGCCACGCTCCATCGACCAAACATTGGACATGCCCATACCACGAGTGAACGCACACGCTCCATCGGGAATCAACTTGACGGTCGTAAAGACACCGTTTTCTTCCTTCAAACCGAGCGAAAGGGCCCACTTGCGCATCACAAAGGCATCGTTCACGGATAGGCAGTAGACCTCATCAATGCCTTGCTTTTTGATCTCCTCATACTTCTCATGATATCCGGGCAAATGCGAAGTGCTGCAAGTAGGCGTGAAAGCTCCGGGAAGCGCGAAAATGACGATGCGTTTTCCGGCGCAGTAGTGAGACGTCGAGACCGTCTTCCACTCATATTGGCCGCCTTCGCGAACTCGCGTCACAAAGTGAACATCGGGCACCTTGTCGCCCTCCTTCTTGGGAGTAGTCCATTCGGGACGTAGATCGTGTTGAGGATTACCGGAGAATAACGACATTTTAGTGATGTTCGATGCTGGTACTCTTCTAATTTGTTTCCACAATAACAAAGGCATTCTTCATGTAATTGTGTTTTTGTGTGACTTGAAACGCAAAATGTGGCGAAGACCCATGGAGTTTCGAAGTTGCGAACCGTTTTTCTGCGACTTTCTGTGATGAGAACAGCTCGCATAAGATTTTGGAAAAGAGAAAGTCATACTGCGATACCTATAGTCCCCTCAACTCTAAACCTTTTTCGCCTTTAAAAATCTTTTGCGTGATGATGGAAAAAAAAAACGGAATGAATGATGAGAAGCAGAATTCGAACAAAAAATAATGAGAGCAATGCCTTTCCTTCAAAATCTTGTCACAGGGCTTTAATCTTAACAAGTGAATAAGCTTACCGATTGAGTGAAATGGCGGCGAAATCCATTTACACGCCATTGTCAATATGGATGCAGCTTGCGAGTTTGTTCTTTATGCTTTCCGGCATGCACGGTGACTTGCTGGTTATTCGCCTCTTCCTCTTTGCTGCATATTTGATGCTTCTTCTTAATTTGCTACTTGGTTCGCCACTGTGGGGTGACAGTAAAGCCGATGGCTTGCCGTTGGATAGCTTGATCTGGGCCGTGGTGGGACTTTACGTGCACGGCACTTCGCTTGTCAATCTTCTGAATGATGAACGCTACGTGGCGCTGAATGAAAATGAAGAAGCCTTGTGGTGCTTATTTTATCGTACGGGAGGATTATCCCGACGTCTTTTCAAGACCATTGTAGCGCCAGACATGGAATTCGTCACCCTCGGTAGTGATGAGGATATTCCAACGGAGCATTACTTTTATATTATTTATCATGGTCAAGTCAGTCTCAAGATCTACGACGGTTCTTCAACAGATTTGAAGGTAGACAGAATTCTCGGCTCGGCGGAAATGTTTGATATTGCGCATGTCGGCTTCTTCGATAATTCGAGTATCTTTGTCAAAGTCAATTTACGTTGTCGGACTCTGGAAAAGACACAATTCTTTCGCTTTTCTCGGTCGGCGATCCGCAGAATAGCCAATCACCAGTTTGCCAAAGATGTCATGCAGGCATTGCTTTTGAACACTCTGTCGAAAATCGTCGAGCATCGCGAAATGAACCGAGACTCCCCGGTGGTTTGTGATCCTATCTTTAGCCCGTTGCAACCTCGAGAGCAGCCGCTTTCCGTCATGCCCGGATCCGGTAAAGCGCTGCAAAAACCCTACTTCACATTGCCAACTGCATTTATCGTTCCTTTGCAATGCCCTGGCCGTTAGGGAAACATCCGGCAGGCATTCGTCAGGTGTTGTTGAGTCCACCGGGGCAAAATGTGAGGAATCCGAAAGCCTCGAGTACTGCACCCACCGCCTTTCATTCTTGTGACGATAATGTATAGTATACCCGGCAATCCAACGTAATATGGAACATAGGCCGCCTGTGTCACTCAGTTTATCGATTCTTTCGTTGTGCTAATGTGATATCATTTCAGTATGATCGATTATATAAGACTTTTTTGCGCTGCCAATGCAAATGTCTCAAGCCAGATAACCCAAACTAGTTCTCTCGAAAAATTTTACCAATCATCGACCCATTCCGAGTCCCCCCTGATTGGGTTGAATTTGTCGGGATGGGTCTACGCGCGGCTCTCCTGTACATGCACGGCCGCCTTTTTCGTTAACATCATCGCCTTTCCTTTCGGCCTTGAGTTGTTGAATATATTGCGAAAGCTCTTTACGCTCAGGGGTCAAGGGTCCTGTGGGAAAATAGATCTGTGCTTCTTGAGTCGTCAAAAAATCGCCGTCATTGTTCGAATGATCAGCCATCATTGGTTTAAAATCGTTTGTCCTTCTGCTGCTGTAGATTGACCCTCTCAGATGACCAAGCATGGCAGCAATAGGAACAAAGGTAACAAATATCATGATATATCATGTAAAAATGGTGATTTATGAATAACAATGGTGCATAACGGATAAAGACTACCGAAATGCGCAATGCGCCAATGCGTGATGCGTGATGACGCTAAACTGAGGACTGGAATTCAGTCGGGAAAAAAGTAATCTACACTTACGGCCATAGTAAATCTAGAGATGCGTTTCAAAAGTTGAGAAAAAAATTATCATGGGGATTATCTGGAATTATAATCTAGTGGATAGCATTGTTTGTTAACTACTCCTTGATAAAACACTTCTTCGGCTATTCTTTTCTTCGTTTGCGAATAAGATTTTTTTCCTTGCACAAATTTTTTTTCACCTAACCCAACCAAAAATTTATAGGGAGTATTACTTTTTTCGGATGACGCTTAAACCATCCCGCACTGGAATTACCAATACTTCAACGCGCTTGTCTTGGGCAATTGCTGCATTGAATCTATGCATTTTGTTAGCTAGCTTTCTAGCTCGTCGATTCCTGCGGAGTTCCGCTGTTTCTTCATCGGAATCCTCGTCATCGTCATCGGATGCCGAGGAGAAGCTATCGTGTCGACTGGCATCCAAAACCAAACCCTTCCAGAGAACATTGTCTACAACAATTAGACCCCCTTTCTTCAAAACACGATCGTTCAACAAGCATGCCTCTACGTAGTCCAGTAAACGTGTTTTGTCCGCATCAACAAAGACCAGATCGAAAGCAGAGAGATCCTCCTCTGCTCCATTTGCAATGCTTTCAACGGCAGCCAGGGCATCCGAGACACGACGAAGTTCGACACCAACCGACTCTTCATACAACAATGATACAGTGCTTGACGTTATAGATGGAACATCGGCTCCCCGGAAGCTGCATATCGCTTCTGCGCCCGCTTCAAATAAACCGTGTTCAGCCACAGCCTTGACGTGAGCAGTAGCAACATTGAATGCTTTTGAATCTCGTTCCATCGTCAGCACAAATGGACCAGATTCTCTGGTACCTTTTGCCCCGTTATCTTGGCCACGTTCCCTGCTCCCTCGATGAGACAAATCGTGCTGTACCCGGTAAATGTCCCGAGCTCCAACACACGCCCTTCTCGTGTCATGGAGGTAAGTTGTGCCAGTAGACGACCTTGAGCGTCTCCTGATATCATATGGGACCCAGAAGGAATAAGCGATTTGGTATTGAACTCGATCTCTTTGTACACAGTGGGCGTCGGCGAACTGTGTCCCGAGCTATAGTCCTCTAGATTTTTGAACGACACTTTGCTTTCCTCTGGTCGCGATGTAATAGAGACAGAAGTTCCTCGAACTAGGCGATGTCGACACGCATCGGAACAAGTTCCCAGAAATGAAGTCCTGCAGTTTTCACATTGAATCATACGTTTGTGACAGTTCTCATTGCGACAGTTGCTCACCAAAGATGTCTCTCCTCCGCATGTTAAACAAGTTCCCAGTGAATCTTCTGTAATAGGTCGACCTAGACGCCCGTCGAAGACAAAATTGGTGCCTTTAAAAAGTGGTTCTTCTGTTGGAGCTTCCTCTTGTAATGTTCGATCGTACGCTACGATACCTCCAGCGAGACGAGTGAAATTCTTAAAGCCCATCTTTTGTGTCACATAAGCGCCAACTTTGACGCATCGAATGCCACCCGTGCAATAACCATAAATAGGGGTATCTTTAGGAAGGTCTTTGAGACGATCTTCCAAAACGGCCCAGCTGTCTCGAAAGTTTTCCGTTCCCAACGGTTCTGCTCCTTCAAAGCGACCGACGTCGGTCTCGTATGTATTGCGACAATCTAAAAGGACCAGATTATCCTTTTCTTCCTTTAATTTTTGATGCCACTCCAGGGGCGGCATGTCATATCCCGCAGATTGCCAATCCAACGACTCGTCCAAACCATCGGCCACGATCTGTCGGCGCACGCGGACGTGGAGACCCATGAACGGTGGTGCGGGCTCACCACCTGCCGCGGGTGTTCCTGCGGTCGCAAATTCGTCACGTGTCAACGGAATGGGGTCAATATTGATTCCATTTTCCATGTACGATCCCAACTCAGGAATACTTTGACAGCATGCCATAAAATTGTCCAATACATTGGTTGGAACACTCATTTGAGCATTAATACCTTCCCTTGCGACGTAAATACGACCCAAGGCTTGAAAGGGCTTCCATGCTTTCCGCAACAGATTCGCAAAGTCTTCCGGATTAGCCACTCCTCCAGGAGGAAACGAGTAGAACGATAGCATAGTTATCGTCGGGCTGCTAGCCGGATCGGGCATATTTTGCAGGTATGCGGGAGGAGGTGGCGGTGGAGCAGCATTCGGATCTTTTTGTACTTTGATTACAATTGACGGTCGTTTTAAAGTAGAAGTATTGTCTTGGAAAAACGAATCAGCTTTCTGGAACGTATCAATCACGTCTTGATCGGATTCAATCTTCCATAACACATCATCCACGGTCTTGCTGCTGCTGATTGTCCCATCTTCTTCTACCAAGGGATATCCAGCCGACAACATAAAACTCCCTTTTCGTAACGCCCGAAAGAAGGCATGCAATTCAAACCGCAGTCCTTTCAAGGATCGCACCGCGTCGGACTGTGATTCAAAGAACACGCGTCCTCTCTTTTCCCGTCCACTCAATTTGAGTTCGTCTCTCAACTCATCACAAACGGTGACTTTGACCGCATACATGGGTACTGTTTGGTTGGAATGAAGTATGTTTTTGAGATGCATATTCCGTTCCTGGATTTGTTGAATCGACCGCGTGCGTGCTGCTCGCTTTTCGCGCGCTACCTGCAATCGCTGTTGCACCAGCTCTTGATTGCTGGGTATTAGATTGGAGATTTGGGTGGACATGATTCTAGTCAGTGTACGAGGTGATGTCTGTTTGAGTTGGAAACAATGAATGCTTCGTATCATGAGCCACAAGCAAAATACTACGGCGCGAATGGTAAGTGCTGCCGTCTTCGTCATGACACGGGGGCACGCTCACACAAACAAAGGACCTCTTTGTCGTTTCTTGTTGATTTTCCCTTCTTTCCTTGTTGCAAATGTCAAGGTTGCAAAAGATCGACTTGAATAGAGACAAGAAACTCTTCTCCTTTAGGACAGAATTCGCATTCGATGCCAATAATCGACGGATGGTTGGCATCATCGATCGCATCGCGCGCATCTCAACACGACGGCGGGAAGAGCGCAAACTGATTCATTCATGACTCATTTTATTAGTGACTTCGGTTTTCCTGCGGCTGCGCGCATTGGCTGCGCGCAAAGAGCGGACGACGGACGAGCCCTTACACTGAACCTTATTGTAATGACATTAAGTCGTGGAGGTGCCTTCATTTTATTCGTACCGAAGCCAAAATCTTTGACCAGAACATGAAAGAACAAGGTGCATTTACTTGTATTTGTTCTTTCATTCTTCATACAGTAGTGCTCTTTTCATAAAACATCTTTACGAAGATGACGCAATCCAAAAAGTCAGACGATAGCTTTGAGTTCACTCTCGTATCGACGAATGAACCGAGTACTGTCGTCGTCGACGAAAACGATGTCATTGTGAATGCCGAACAAATGAATGATACTCACGATGCAGCTTTCGAAGAACAACGACTCGCCAAAGCCGCCGGTATCGGTTCCGCCGTCGTGGGCTGTTTGGTCGGCGGGCCTATCTTGGCGGTGGTTTTGGGTGTGGGGGCCAAGTTTGCCTGCGAACAACCGAATGCGTCCGGCCTTCGCGATACCGCGCGTGCGGTCGGTGAAGTGGCTTTGTTGGTACATCACAAAGCCAAACAGTTGGATGAGCAGTACAATATTGTGGAAGAATCGCAACAGGCTGCCGCGAACTTGTGGCAGCGCGCCAAGGAAGCCGATGAGAAACATCATATTTTGGAAAAAAACGAAGCAGGGTCTCTTGAAGGGATACCGTGCGACGGCGGATTATGTACATCGTCACAACTTGATTGAGCGTTTCGTGCTAGGGGTTGGTTCGGCGGTAGTTTGGTTAGGCGATAAGGTGGCTTTGCTCATGGCGCCGAACAATGAGAGTCGTCGTCATGAATCGAATAATGGAAGTTCGGGTTCGTCCACAGAGATTCAACGAGTGCATTTGTTGCGCGATGAAGTTTATGAAATGCGTGTAACTGAATAATAGTTTCGGTTTTTGTTTACTTTAACACCGATTCCAGAATTTTCCTTTAAAAAACAAACTCTAGTCTAAGTATTAATAGAAACACCACTTCCAGATTTTCTTGAACGTCCACAGAATCTCCGTATGACCCAAAACACCGATTCGTTCATTCCAGATTTCGGGAACGTCCCCAGAATCTCAGTATGACTAAAAACACCGATTCCGGATTTTCTGGAACGTCCACAGAATCTCCGTATGACCCAAAACAGTAATTCCAGATTTTCTGGAACGTCTACAGAATCTCTGTGTGACCTAAACCACCGATTACAGATTTTCTGGAACGTCCACAACCCATAACAGTGATTCCAGATTTTCTGGAACGCCCACAGAATATCCGTATTACCCAAACCACCGATTCCAGACTTTCTGGAACTTCCACAGAAACTCCGTATGACCCAAAACACCGATTCATTCATTCCAGATTTTCTGGAAACGTCCGCAAAATCTCCTGATGAACCAAAAAACCGATGATTCCAGATTTTCTGGAACAGCCACAGAATTTCTGTATGACCCACATCACTTATTCCAGAATTTTGGAACGTCCACAGAATCTCTGTATGACCCAAAACATTTTTTCCAGATTTTCTGGAACAGGAAACACGCGCATGTCGCATGATAGAAAATGATGGACCGCCGCCGACGAAACTCATTGCCGGCGACATAACGATGAAAGGAATGATAAAAATCAGCAACAATAACGTTGATAAAATAACAGATAATAACACTCCTTCCAAAAATCAATTACAGATCGCTTTTGTTTTTGCAGCCATGGCAACTGCACTTCCGTAAGTTCCTGTTGTGTCCTTCAAGGCGCATTTGAAATTCTTCTGCTTTCCTCTTTTACACAAGCTCATATATGTTGATTATCTTTTGATTTGATTGCCTCCTTCAAAAGAGTCACCAAATTAGCTTCACTGTTTGTCAAAACACTGGCCAAGCCATTATCGAAACGGATCAAACACGAATTCTCGCGCTACGCGGCCACCCAACGCGTCTTGATCGGCATTGGCCAAGCCTCGCATCAGGTGTCGAGTCGCATGACCATTTGGAGCGCTGGATACAAAGTCCGTGAAATCAAACCTCTCGAAGACGAGAATGCCATGAAAACGGGAGCCGAGTTTATTGGGGAATTTTTCATTCTGCTCGTATCCGGGACGACGGTCGTGTTGGAGTACAATCGGAGTAAAGCGAAAGATTTAGAGAAGGAAGAGAAACGAATAAAAGCCTCGAAAGCGGAACGGGATGCTTTACAAGCTGCTTTGCATAAGCTCGACTTGCGAGTGAAGGAACTAGAACGACAGTTAGCCGAAGAAAAGAAAGCACAGAGTTCGTCAGATATGGTGATGAAAAAATGGGGCTTGTGGTAGTCTCAGAAGAGTGATGATTCGCTTTTGAACCCTAAAATGTAAATTACAAAACGTTTCTGCGTTATGAATCTTTACAATTTAAGATCGAGGGACATAGCGATGCCATCTATACATTCTTGAAATCTGGAGTCATCTTCAGAAAGAAAACGATAGTAAATTTCTATTGTTCGTCAGTCATTCTTTCAAACGTTTACCGCCTGATTTAATGCGAAGAGGCTTAACTCCTAAAAAGTTTTCCAGTGGCGCAAATCCCTTGAACATGATTTGTCGCAAGATTTCTGTATCCAGTTGAGGGTCGGGTACGTGGTTGGACTCCACGTCGACCATCTGGCCGCAAAACACTCTCAAGTACGGATAATTGAGTCCATGCGCGAGTACTTGAGCGGAAACATAGGCAGTAGGCTCGGGATCCCACCCGTGCTCAATGATTTTAGTGCCGGGTGGCAGAAAGAGAGTGATTGACGATAGCAGCGGACTCCGAGAACCCATCAAGATGGGACATCGACCACGAAGATACAGTAAATCCAGAGGATTGGCGGAATCAATCGTTATCAGATCGACTTCACGGTGTATAGAAAAGTGCTGCTTGAGTAATTTGTGATAACCAACGGGGAGCATGTATTGTTTGTCGTTTTGTTGATCGAGATAGCAGAGAATTGTTTTGTTCAGTTTATTTTCAATCGTCGGAGTGAGACTTTCTAATGCCTTTTGCACATCATTCTGCCATTCTTCAAAGGGGAAATTATTCATTTCGAGCCACAAGTTGTCCTTGGGCACATTCGAACTCTTCAGTAAAATGAGTGCATCGGCCGTTGCCACCATTTCGTGGTATCGCACATGAGATTGAACTTTCTGATGCGCCGTAAGTAGATCTGCAGGTTGTTCCAGTTGTGATCGAGTGCTATCATCATTTGCCTCGTATCCGAAAAACTTGGTAGTCGGTCGATTGCGCGTTGCGGTGCTCACAAAAGCGCGCAAGACGGCGTCGATCGTCATCGAATAGACGTCCCCCATGCCTTTGATATCTCAGCGTGGGAATGTATATCCACGGGACGTGAACGGATGGATTTCCTTTTCTTAAAGAAGACCAGTGCTCGGGTCGGCGATGTGTGGGTGTATCCGAACAGGCAGCTGCCAAGGAATGCAACGATTGATAGGCCAAAACAAGATATTCGACCATGGAAGGAAACGACATACTCGTCCCTCGCGGTCGAAGTTCAAGAAACGACAGTCCCACGCGAAAATCGGCCGATGACAGAGATTCCGAAACTTTGTCACAATGTTGTTGAAGAAAGTGAATTGTTTGTCCGACTGATAAAAAGGTCGAATTTCCTCGCAAGGAAACCGCGACTCGGTTCGGCAAGTCAAACGGATGAGCATCCAGCATCCCTGATAACACATTGGGAAGAAAATTGGCGATTTCATGTTTGGGCTTCTTTGGAGGACGTGGTTTTAGATCATCTTCACTCTTCGTCTCAATAGTCATTTCGTTCGTCGCAGTCATCACGGTCATACTGTCGGAGAACATTCCCATCATTCCTAGCAAGGCAAGGAGGATCAACAAAACCGACGTTCCTCGACTACTGGATGCTGCCATATTTTCTATCTCATATCGATTTGCTGAGTACGTTCTTCATAGCGTATAGAGGCAGCTTTGGCTCCTTTGCTTCAAAAATGAAGATGTCTTTTTCGCGTTTTTGCGTCTCTCGTCTCTCGTCCTCCGAGGAGGAGTCATTCAGTCACAAAATCCATTCACGGTTCACATAGCCCGGTTCTTAAGGGAGCTTGCACAACACTCGTTCCGGAGAAACACGAAAAGCGGAGGGGGGGGGGAATAAGCAATCAACCATGGCGCGCCACAGCGCAATCCTCCGCACTGGGAAACCGGCGCAGGTTTGTCGCTTTACTACTAACTGTGGTACAGTGATTCAGAAATCGGAGTTTCTGAAAGAAAGAAAAAAATATTTGTGCCAAAAGAGAAAAACCAGTGGAAAATTCAGTCAAATGTCGAAAAAGCATCCGCATTTCAGGAAAATTAGGAATAAATATGATATCAACCATCTTGATTCTTGACTCTTGACAATCGGAAAACGGTGTCCGAAACGGAGTGCCGTTTCTTGGAAGCAGAGAACTCAAAGTTTTAGCATTTAGGACACAATACTGCAAGAAGATTCAAGTATAGAATTTACTTGTAAACACAGATTATGCTGTCAAGACTGAATCGCGCCTAACCTACTGAGAGAAGGCCGACCACTTCTGATAGGCTATTGTTTGCTTACTATTGCCTTCAGAAAAATGAGGAATAAAGTTCCGTAAACAATTGTCCTAACTTCAAGGGTCGGAACTTCGAATTGACCAAGCACTACTCTTTGTATCAAGGGAAAATGGAAAGCTACGGGACAAACGCCTTTTCAACCACGAAATCGCACCATCGAGGCAGCCAAGTTGGCAACAGGACCGGCTTAATCATCTTTCACAGGCATCTCATCCATTATCTTGTTTGAATCACTAATCACTAGCGGAGTTGGAATGATAAGAGAGTAAACCTTGCGTGAGGTACCTTTGTTGCTACTTTTGAAACCATCTTCTCGCCGTCTTGTAATCTTTAACTGGATGGGAGTTTGGTGAAACTAACTGCACATTATTCTTGTCCCAAAAAGCACGACGATCCTCAAGAGCAATGCGATAGATGCTGACAGCGAGTTATCCAAGTCAATCGTTGTTTGAAAGTACAAAGGAGAAATCTTCTCTGCATTGTTATCTTTTCCAACGTGAACGTTCAAACATGGCAGATTTTAGTCTATCGCCACAGCCCACTTCAGATTTACGTGCGCCTCCTTCACCACTTTCCGAAATCCTCTCGTTCCGAGAAGAAGACGATGAAGAGGAAGAACAAGAAGAGGATATGGCTTCAACAACGCCTGGTACTGTGAAGAAGCAACAACGGAAACGATGGAAAAAGCCAGCCGATCATCCCAAGCGGCCGTTGAGTGCCTACAATCTTTTCTTTCAATGGGGCCGAGAGCGACTTTTGGCGGGTGAATCGTTGATCCCATTGCAGCAAGCTGATATCGATCGAATCGATGTGGATACGCGGAGGCATGCGAAGCGACGACATCGTCGAGAACATGGCGTGATTGGCTTCACCGAACTGGCCAAGATGTTGGGAACCAAATGGAAAGAGCTCGATCCGGAATCCAAGGAAATGTTTCAGAGACGAGCCGACGTTGAAAAAATTCGTTATGAAAAAGCGGTGAGTCTGTATAAAGCAGAGAAAGGAGAGCTTTCGAAAGACAGCAAGCTGAAAGAAGCCGAAGCCGCACCATCTTCTCGAAAAGCCAAAAAGCTTGTCCAGCAACGCAAGAAACCAAAGAGTGTAGAAACATCGCAAGACATAACCACTTCGAAACAAAAGTTGACTTTGCGAGAAGATGTGGAAACCACGCAACCTCAGACGTATGATTTTTCGAGCGCTTTATACAGGCAAACATTGGGAGGAAATGTTCCATTAAGTCAAGGCATCTACTCCGGCTTGCATCGTGGAGAGAATGATCCATATTTTTTCGATCAGCAACGCTTGTATGCGTCGAGAAATCAAGTCAGCAGCATGCACTCGGGGATGTCTTTATCAGCGCAATCGACGTTTCTCCCGCCAGCGGTGAATCAAGCAAGCTATATTCAATCAAACTCTGCGGCTGGGTCGGGAACATCGCTGAGAGACTATGTCGACTCAATGGGGCCGCCTCCATTGCAAAGCATGCAATCCGTGTGGGGTACGGGTGCTGTCACAAACATGTCCTCTCAGGCATATCATTCGTTAAGAGACCAAGCCTATCACAACACCAATTACGCGGACCTTGGTCGTTTTTCCGGCACTGAAGTCCCAAATCATTCGTATTATTCGATGCCCCTATACGGGCAACAGCTGCGAAGCGACCAATCAATGATGGGATTGCAGCCGCAAAACAGTTCTTACGCGCAATATCCTAGCTTTTCTCGCTACCCATCTACCATGGATCCTCTCAATAGCGGTCAGCCGCCGACGAATCTGGCACCATCACAAATGCATCCAGGAATGAGAGATGAAGTGGATGGTTTATCGTCGATCTCTCCACTCAATTATTTTGATTAATGCATGCCTTTGTGCACACTTCTCAATGACACCCAACAAATTTAGCGCTTTCTCTAGTTATAATGAAGAAAAGTATAAAGACAGAATGAATTATTTATCTTTGCGCAAGATGCAGCAAACAAATAGATGATTCTCAAATAATCACTATACACCCAAACTGTTGAAGAATCAACTTTACTGTACCACGACTGCAGTCATGAATGAAAACCTTTAATGTGGTCGTTAAGAGGGCCACAAATAATAGCACAAAGTGTAAAATGAATTAAAAGCTTTATGAGTGTCAAGGTAAATGAATGATTTCCATTTGAATCGCAACATCTTGATTTACGCCTTCGAAAATGCATCCGGATAGTTGACTGCCAGGGTAACTATAGGATCAATGTGTTGGTTCAGGCAAACCACCAGTCACGCGTCACGCTCCACGTACGGAAAAAGATTATAAATGCGACAAAAGGGCCACAAAATGAAAGCGCAAAAATGTATAATCAATTTGTATGGCTTACACGTATCTCATGGTGTCTTGCTCTTTGGTATAACCGTTTCGCCTCAGGAACCTTGAGCCTCGGACAGTATTATTTGTTCCGTGTTCCTGAAAGTGCACTGGAAGGTTCGGGAAAAAGTGTACACTCACGTAGGCTTGCGTAGAAAAATGTACCAAGCAGAGGTGCGTTCCCGTGTCTCCCTGCCAGATCTTCTGGCTAATATTTTAACTTGAACATAGAGACACATATCGCACAGATTATTTGTATACGTGAAGATGAAACTCCAGATTTTTCTGGTTACGCAAAGACATCGACACATATCCCACAGATTATCCGTATACTTGAAAATGCATTTCCAAATCTTCTGGTTTCTGGGTTTCTCAAAGACAAAGACACATAATAACTCCACTCCCAGATTTTCTGGTTATGTAAACACACACATAACACTTCACCACAGAATATTTGTGTACGTAAAAATGCACTTCCAGATTATTTGGTGACGCAAAGGCACTTGACGCGCTCGCTCTCGAGTAATAAAAAAGTTGGTTTAAGCGAATGAAAATGAATGAATGAATGAATAGACAACAACAAGACAAGCTGTATCACTTAGTACAGAATTATGCTTAACTAAGCGAGAAAGGCAGTGACGTTGAAGGACGCGGGTGAAGGATGCGTTTGGAAATGGAACGGAAGGAAGAGGATGACGAGTATGATGGCCTTCTTCCTCAAATGACCGGATCGGTTTCTCCACCCCAACACAGCCGTCATGCCTACTACACCGTTCTCGTATTCCTACTCTTATCTCTTTCTGCTTTATTCGGCATAACGAAACCCATCAACTCACTCGATAGTGAACTTGCCGTTGTATGGAAAGACGAAGACGATTGGTTATCGGAAACGTCGCAACCGGTACAAGTCTTTCTCATGGCCGGACAATCAAACATGGTGGGCTTTGGGAGCGTCCAGCATCTTCATTCACTCATCGAGAAAGGAAACTATACTCATTTGGTGGATGAAAACGACCAGTGGCGTGTCCGATCTCGCGTACGTGTCGTCCTTCCTTCCCGGCAAGTAGAGTCATTGACGATCGGATTGGGCTTCAATGAGAGTTTTATAGGACCGGAACTCGGGTTTGGATGGACGATTTCGGAAGCTCTTCCGAAGCACAATATTCTGATTATCAAAACAGCTTGGGATGGATATTCCTTGGCGGTAATTTTCGACCGCCATCGGCGGGTTTGGGCAATTACACGAATTTTCGACACAAACCGTTTATTGACGAAAAGTACGGTGCCGCCTATCGTGAGATGATGTCAATTGTGAACCACTCCTTAGCCGCACTCGATGAGCCGTACGAAATCAAGGGATTCGTTTGGTTTCAGGGATGGGCGGATCAAAGTCCTCAGAAGAATAGTGAATACAAGACGAATTTGGTGCACTTGATTCAAGACATTCGCAGCGCTTTGGATGTCCCCGATTTATGTTTTGTCATTGGTGAATGTGGGCAATACCGAGGAAAACCCAAGGACCAGGAAAATTTGCAACGAGTCCGTGACGCACAGAAAGCCGTGACGGAATTATTTCCTAACACCAGCCAATTGGTGGATGCACGAGCCTTCACGCACGAGAACCGTACCGAACACTACAATACAGGTTTTCACTATCATGGCCACGCGGATACATACTACGATATCGGTGTCGCCTTCGGGGATGCCATGTTGGAATTGATGGGGGTTTGAGAGGATGGTAATGCGGGAAAGAAGGTTATGATGTGCAATGTAACTGAACAAATTTGGACTTGAAAAGAGTTTGGATTCACTACACTTTGAAAGGGAACAGCATCGAGACGTCTCAGTCGGCTACAAGGGATGTGATGCCGTGAAGCTGACTAGAGGGTACAAGTGAGCGAATCGGCACGACGACCACAAATGGTGCTATTGAGCTTTATTCTATTTTATCTTTCTCTAAATGACAAAGTAAGCAACCAATGCAGCAATCAAGCTTGCCTTCATGAAGATAGGAGCGCTCGTCATCGAGGCCGAGCTGACTTCTTGCATCTGAACGACACTAGCGTTCTCGCTAAGAGATGCGGCGGCCGAGTCGGCAGACGAGGAATCGCCTAAAGAAGAACCGTCGTCCATGGAGGGAGTGCTGTCTGCCGAAGTTGGATCATCGACGGAAGGATTGTCGATAGAGGGAGTGTTGTCTGCAGACGTGGTATCATCGACGGAAGCACTGTCCTTGTAGGAAGTACTGTTCACGAGAGGACTGTCGACGGAGTCCATGGAAGGACTGTCGAAAGAAGCCGTATTGTCAACCGAGTCCACGTAGTTCTGAAGGCCGCGACGAGAATCACTGGAATCGGAATCATTGTTCCTGGCGCGGTTGTTGTTGGGGCGGTTGTTGTTGTTAGGGCGGTTGTCCCGGGAATTGCTGTTACTTCTTGAGCGATTGTTAGGACGGGGACGGTTGTTGTTAACAGGCGGGGCGTGCTCGGTTGTTGTTAGGACGGTTATCCCGGGAGTTGCTATTGCTTTGTTGACGATTGCGCCGCTTGATTGTTGGGACGAGCGCGATTGTTTTGGGCGCTGACCAAAGAAGCAAAGAAGATGATGCCTAAAGTGAAAAACTTCATGATCTTTTTGTTGCTTGTTTTGACGTTAAAAAGGCAAATACTCGTTAAAATAATTGTGATTGCAAAGGAAGTGAGCGAGGAGCGAGCAAGATCGCATAATTAGAATCGGGAGAGGATGACGCTTTGCATTAGGAGTCGTCGTCAACCGTTTCCTATTTGGTACGATTCAAAGTTCAAGCGTTTTTACGTCACGGAGGGCGTGACGCATGCATGTCTTTCATGATGCACGATCTTCTTAAGGCTCCCAGTCACAGATTGCAAGTAGATTATGAGTCGTGAGTAGTACTGTAGGACCAGCCAATCGCCAATTCTGCTCTGGCTCTTCACCTTTAGTTTCTAGAAATAGGACAATTCTTTCTATTCTTGCATCATTACTGGTATTTTGACAAATCCTTGACTCTTGACTCTTGATTACTGACCACTGACCACCGTCTCTCTACTCCTTTTCGGAAATCCGCAATCTCCTCTCCTCTCCTTCTACGATCCTAGAGCAGCGGTGAGCAAAGAGCTGCTCCTTGTAGTTCCGCCTTTGATTCTTTCGAATTCGTCATGTTCCCTATCTGAAATCAGCTGTTTTTAGATCTTGGACGAAAGAAAAAGAAGCAACCGAGTTGACTGATTCTTTCACGTCGGCATAATGGCAAAAAGACTATAAATTTCATAGTTCATAGTCTCGGTTTAGTTACCAGGTGCGTACAGTACCTGGTACAATGCAAATTGCTGTTGTTGTGTTGGAAGACAGGAAAAGGCAATCCTTTTGGCATCGTGCTTTTTCCCTAAAATCCTTAACCTTACCAGGTTACCAGGTATAGACTCGATACTCAATACTACGGTACGAAGTACTCACTCTTTCCCATTACAGTAATGCTGCGACACATTCTTGTTTTGGTTGTGGCACGAGGTCGATCGCCATGATTGCAATTTTTTATTGCCTTGCATGATTGTGTTTATCACATTCATTGTTTCCGTTTACTGGTAATAACCACTACTCCGTATTTATTTGTTACAATTTCATTCTTCAAGCATGATTCATTTGTCGCACAGATCCGTCGCTTTACCTTTGCTTGTTTCCATTTTTCGCGTGGGGCCCGCCGTTGCCTTTTTCGTCACTCACACGACCACCGCATCGATCCTTGTCTCGACTTAAGGCACGCGGAGACTATGCGGGCTATCATGTGACATACGATATCGATGGGACGCACATTTCGGTACCCGAGTTCTATGTACCGCAAGCGTTGTTGGAATGGGGACAAGCACCCTCGGCATTGGAAGTGATCGTGTCGGAAAATGAGGACGACACGCGACATGTTTTGACCGTCTTGCCTGAAACGGGCTGTGGACTCGACAATCTGGAAGTTTTGCAACGCCGTGAAACACTGGGAACGCCCTTGTGGAAAACGAACGAAAATATTGCAGCGTCTGTGTACGTGTCTTCGTCCCGCCTGGAATGCGTCTTTGCTCAGCCAAACAATCATCGATCGCGTGTCGTTTTGAATTGTGATGTATCGACGGGCAGTCTCCAAAAACCGATTTCGTTGTATTTGGAACGCAAAATCTCCGAAACGAGTACCGAAGGTCGTCGCGCCGATGGTGGAGGATTGGATGCTCGGTCAGTGTCGGGATGGGTTGGACCCGAGTTGCGTGCCCTGGAGAGTTCACTCAATCAATTTTGCATTCCGACAAATCTCGCCGCACTCGACGGAAACATCAAGCATGCCTTTGGGTTGCCGGGTAATGTTACTGTGGCATGTGACACCGATGAAAAGGCGTTGACTCTGTGGGTCAATCAAGCCTATGGAGATCAAAGTCGATGGATCGAACTGAAATGTCGTAACAATGAATGGAAGGCTCGATCCTGGCTCGACACGATCACAAGCGATGCTACTTGAATGCGACGATAGTCCTCTATACAAAACACGACAACAGAAAAGTGAGGTCAGGCCGTTGCGTCGAGTACCTTCAGCGAAACCGGCACCAGACAGAGAAACGAAGTATTGTCTGTATCAGTTTATCGAAGAATTGAGTTACTGTATCCGTCTCTAAAGAGTAAAGTATGCCAACGAAGCAGCAATCACGGTGAGGAAGCAGGACTCGCCATCAACGGGAGCTAACTGCTTGCATCTGAATGACGGCTTCTTCTGCTGCAATGGAGTTGGCGCTCAAACATGATTCTGGATCGGTATCCCATGAAGAACTGTCGTCCGTCGAAGACGAATCATCCATCGATGGGGTATCGGCAGGCGAAGGAGTGTTAGCTATTGAATCAAAGTTGCTTCAATGTAGTTCAGATATTAGCAAACCACTAGTCGAAAAATGTTTTTGGAGCATTTGAGAGTGAAAAGTAGTCTAAACCGGAAAACGGTTGTTGGATCCCACAACTGGGAAGGTGACTCGGGGTTTATAGCACGGCGAAAACCACTGATGTACCAACGCTGATACGCCCGTCGCAACTCCGTATTACTGTCTATTAGCCACTCTAGAACACTGAATTTTCCACTGCCCTACTGTAAGCCATTTCCATGCGGTACGCGTGTCCCGGTGTTTCTATGGATCGCATGACATCATTCTCCAATTCGGAGAGTTCGACGTGATCCGTCACTAGAATCCCTCGATCGTGATCCAATTCGTGTTGTGCGGCGCGTGCCAATTCACCCCGCAAAGTCACCGACTTCCATACTCCCGTCGAAGCTTCTTGATATTCGACAACAATCCAGGCATCGCGCAAGACGGTGGCCGCAAACGTTGGGGGTAACACCAAACAGTGTTCCGTCCACACCCGCATTTCCGTTTCGGGGCAACGTTCAACGATCCGGGGATTGATCATGGTAAGACTATTAAAAGGACGCTCCAGGTACACGATGCGGGCATTCACACCACATTGCTGCGCCGCCAATCCGACGGCCCGATGGCGCCGAGCTGTGTTTTGTAACAGCAAACAGGCTTGTTGCAATTCTGTTGATCCAAAGAATTCGGATGAGACGGATTCCGCCGGTTGGCGGAGCACCGGATCGGGCCATCGTCCCATGGGCCAGACTGTCGTCTTGGTTGACGTAGCATCCGTGAGGTTGATGCGGGGCAGATGGGTACCGGTCCAAGAATCGGAATACACAAAATCTGGTGAATTGTTGTTCGAATGCGCTAATTGGAAGGGAGCTGCAACTTCCGGAGCTAACACGAGCGAAGGAGAGGGAATTAATGGCAAGGCAACGGAGAGCGTCGAAGCGAGAAAAGCGCGTCGGCAAACGACAATCGCATCACTCGAGAAAATAAAGATGCTGAATAACCCTACGACGAGAACACGCTGGAAGACCTTGCAGCGGCATATAAAAGGCATCATCGCCTTGATAAGAGTCGCATAGAAGATAAGGAAACGTAATTCATTCGTAATAACTTAGCACGACTGTAGATGATTATTCATTGTTGTTGTGTTTATATGATGTGGAAAAAGCAAAAGCAGATACGCCGTCGTGTTGAAAATACTAACGTACTGTGGAATCGAACCACAGAGCCAACCCAATCACGTCGTATTTCTACCCCGATCCATGATATATAAGCCACTCTGATTGACGTCCAGACCCTCAACCTGACATCCTCCCTGGCCTTATACTATCATGATCGTACTGTTTTGCCCTTCAGCCTCCTCGCTTGAGACCGCTTCAAGCCCTGTTCTTTTATCCTCCCGGCTTCACAGGAGTCGGCAACAAACTCACTCCGCCAGGGTTCGAACCCTGCACGTTACCATGTTGAAAATACTAACGTACTGTGGAATCGAACCACAGAGCCAACCCAATCACGTCGTATTTCTACCCCGATCCATGATATATAAGCCACTCTGATTGACGTCCAGACCCTCAACCTGACACCGTCGCACGCAAAGATTGCACCATAGAAAGCTTTTTGAGTTTCTGAAATACCAATCCAGTACCGTGTCATTTTTATCGCTTATGTAAAAAACATTTGCATGTCACCAAAACAACTCAAATGCGTACAGTCAACCAAGAGGTGCGCGAGGTCTGGGTCTGCGTCATCGTATTATTTTTCGCAAGTAAGTTCCGCTTTTTTCACAACTGCGTTTTTCATCTGCTGTTTTCATCCTTCATCTTCAACAATACCAAAGACGTCAAGGGTGACATTGTATCATGACACGCAAAGAAGGAGTCGCATCCGCCGAAGAGCTGGAAGCATTTGTCACGGAGGCCGGCGATCGACTGCTCGTCGTCGATGTACGCAGTCCAGACCCGGAGGGAGAAGACGTGAAGAGCATTGCGCGGACCGCTTTACCGTCCGAAACGTATCGACCAAAAGCAATCAATTTGATTTGGGATCGCACCACGGATCGGATGCCCCTTCCGTCGGTCCCCAAAGATACGCCCATCATTACCCATTGCGGTGCGGGAAGTCGAGGACAAATGGCCAAGGAATATTTAGAAAGGAACGGCTTTGTGAAGGTTGTCAACGGTGGCGGTCCCAAGGAAACGGATTGCTGGGCCGTGTATGGAGAGAAATAAAACGACTGCATGTGCCGCCACGCTCCGCCTGAATCTCGTCGAAAAGCACGGGAATACTGGAATCGCTATGTATTGGAAATCGTCGTGTGCGAACCGATTGTCGTGCCTGGAGAAGAAGGCCCTCTGTAACTGGTTCGACCGGAATCGAACAATAATGAAATGGTCGAATTCACTCATATACAATATTAAATATTGAGTGCGTTCATTACTTTAACCTATGTTTTGTTCAATATTAAGCAGCCATTACTATGCCGTCTCACTTTTCTCTGAGGTCCGAGCTTTGCGAGTGCGCTAAATTTATACGCTTTCTTGGAAACTTTTTTCAAAGTGATTCACAAAGGTAGAGCAAGAAAACAGAACAAACAGCCTTTCGATACCAAACCCATTGCTAAACGTGAAAAGCCATAGCTATCCAGTTCAAGCTTGGCGTATGCAGTCGATAGATATGACACCGTCTTTCGTCGTCAATTGCCTGAACCGCTGGTAAGAAACCGAACCAGTGCAACACAACCAGACACCAGATGAATACAGGAATATACTTGACAACTGGATTGTGTACACTTTTCAAGGACCACACTTCCAAAGGTAAATGTGTATCATGCATTAGTGCTTGCGCCGCTCGGAAGGTGTCCGAAAAAGTGAAACGTTTCGTTTTGGTGTACCGGCTCGATGATGAAGGGGGGGTTTGGGGGGTGAGGTTTTTGAAGTCATCATTATTTTTCAGGCTATTTTTAGGCTATTTACTATAGTTCAGAAGGTACTAAAAAAAATCGGGCAAGGTTTTTCCGACTACTTAGAAGAAGTATAGTCAATTGCGGTCATTTTTAAGAAGATTACTATTTTGTATCAAAATAGGCAGCTAAATTATTTGAAAGAACAAGAAACAGCCTATCTATTATCGTCTTAATTTGATCATGACAGCTTAGAAACATGTAGTGTCTGATGAAAAGTAGCCTATAGCTTCTAACTTTAAGTGCCGTATTGTAAAGGAGATGTTAGCAATGACTATTTCTATTTAGTAAATACAGTATAAGTTTAGCCTTATTGAAAAAGCACTAGAGTGTATCATATTTATTCCTAATTTTCCTGAAATGATTTCCGACTGAGTTTTGTTTCTTTCTTCTTTGCGGCTTCGGTGATCCGTGATCCATGCGATCTTCTCATTTCGATGTTCTCTGGTTTTTGTTTTTTCGCCGCAACCGTCGTGTATCGTGTTCATGCCGTAACATCATTGCATGTGATCCGGAATCGTGCGTTCGCTTTCATCTATTCATGCCGTAACATCATTGCATGTGATCCGGAATCGTGCGATAACTTCGATTTCAACGTTTTTGGATTTAGACCGCGAGTATTATGATCAGCTCTACCAAGAAAAATAGAATCCGAGAAGCGGTGAAGACGAAGGGCGCGAAGTCTCTGTTTGTAGATATGGATGGTGCGTCTATACCTTCGAACACAGAATTCCAACGAGAACAATAGAAGACATGTTACGCGACCTACACGACTTTGCCCGCTGCATCCAACATGAATCGCATACAGTCGAACAGTATCACAACAATTACGACCCAGCCACCACCGTAACATACAAAAAGAACCCAGAAGACGGGAACCTTGTCTCACTTGACTTCTACATCATTGATGAAGATTGTAGATTTTATGGAAAAGACTCCACACCATGCTCGATGAAAACTTTGTTGAAAACCACTACCTTCTGGCTTGCGCGTTGTTCAACCCCTACCAAACAGACCTTTCCGAACAACTCCAACAAGACGGCTTCCCAATTGGCAGCCGCTTAGTCGACTCCGAATTTGCAACAACTCGACCTGACCCTCGCGACGTATTAGATCAAAAACGATTCCAAATGAAGAATAAACACAATTAAAGATAATAATATATAACCTCGACAATACATTTTAATGACAACGAAAATCATCAAAACGCTTATTTCCTTCCTCAATCGATCATCGCCATTCATTCACGATCAACAATCATTCACGAATTCACTTTTACGCCTCATACTAGGCGCAAGCCCACAATCACGATGATTGACGTGTCCTGATACTCTGTACGAATCAAAGGTTATTATGTGAAGTCTCATGTGATCGACGACAAAACTTGCCGCAAATACGTTTCAATAATACGAACAGCGTGGTCTAAAGGCCAAGTTTGTGTCGGGTGATCCTTTAACAGTGGATCGTCCATCAAGCGGAAATTTTGAATTGCAAGAATTTCTTGACAAGTCTTGAGCAGTTCTCGAGCACGAATCTTCCCTAATCCGTCATAAATTCCCGTAGTCAAGCAAAGAAGTCGAAGATCGCACCCTTTGTCCTGCAAACATCGATTTGTGGGTAGAAAGAACATGC
Source organism: Fistulifera solaris (assembly GCA_030295235.1). Lineage (NCBI taxonomy): Eukaryota > Bacillariophyta > Bacillariophyceae > Naviculales > Stauroneidaceae > Fistulifera > Fistulifera solaris. Next base: position 583,939 of record AP026127.1, on the reverse strand, counting down.
ACTCGTCGTCAGGATGAGCCTTGACAAGGACTTAGACGTCGCACGCAACTACATTTGTAGTCATTCTTCTTCTTTGCGGCTCTTGTCTCCCAAGTCAGCAATTCACTGTAACGGCTGTGTTTTGTTTATTTCAGAAGTGCTCGATCAGTTGAATCTATAATGGTCTCCGCGATTCTATTCACTTCGGCTTTTACCCTCGCACTCGCGCACATCATCGTGGTTGTTTTTTTTTCATTTTTGCCTTGCTATATTGCCTTGCAAAATATTACGGATTTTACTTAGCTAAACGACACAAAATGTCATGGATTATATTTAATACATAAAAACCACAATGCGACTATATTTAGTTTGTGTAGTCTCGTATCCATAATCTTACGCTCGGATCGATCTCTCACATTAAGGTTATCCAGCTTTTAAGGAGATAACCTTAATTAATTGAATGAAAGTCAATCTCCCTTATGGATTTCTCTCCACACTATTGACCACAGTAATGAAGTGGTTTTCGGCCCTTAAGTATATAACATAAATTTTCATGTCGTATCACTAAGCGAAATCCGTAAGATTTTGCAAGGCGATAGCAAGGCAAAAATAATGAAAAAAGTTCGAAGAAAAATGTTCGGCCCCCTCATTCGTTTTTTCCGACACGATGAACGGAAGTCAATGATTCTTTCCTGTGATCTACCATTAGTCTCTCTTTACCCCTTTGATATCTAATAAGTCATGGTCGAACACCATAAGGTGCATAGCGCCGCTCTACAGTGTCTTGCGGTCTGGATGGGCAAGGGAGACAGTTCCGCGGAAACATGCCTCCATGCTGAAGCGCTTGTTCTTCGGGTAGAAAGGAACGGAACACGCGCCAGTCAAGCGGATCAGGAATTTTGATTCTATATTGGTGATTCTTCACTAAAATTCATGTCACTAAGATACAGATTGTGCCCGTGGGAAATCAAATTCTGGCTTCCGCGCTGGTGACGAGTTTTACGTGTTGCGGATGGATAATTTCGTTGAACATGGGAGATCAGTGACAATGTATATCAGCGACGTTTTCACCTCCTTTGCTTGTATCACACCTAAGGATTATCAAGATGTGATTCAACTCACGTGGGATGGATACAGTCGAGCGAATCGAATGTGTGACGGTGAAAAAATGGCTACCGTGTTTCAGGGTGCCGTTTGACCGAAGCCACCGACGGTTGTAACGATACATCCACAACGAGGTCTCTCTTGTCAAGAATCAAACCGAGTTTTGTGAGTTAGTCACACAGCGGTACGATGATCCGACCAGTCGGCACTATCCAACAATATGATTCCTTGCTGAGCATTGAATTGCGACCGATCGCGTAGCTCTGGTCACGCTACGAATAGGTCACCCATCTTGCTTGTGGACGGAAAATCTGCAGTGTACAGTTGAACGCACATCCTCTAGCACTTAGATAGCTTGTTGTTCGAATTTTCTTTTCTTTTCAAGCGTTCAACAAAATCATGAGAAACAACAATTGCCGCTGATGAAACTTTTTGAGTTTGCCGTGATCATGGAGTTGGTTCTGTTTCTGTTATCGTCTTCGTCAACGCAAGGTCCTTTGTTGTATGCATATATGTGTTTGTAAAACGACCCTCGTTCAACAGCGAGATTTTTCGGTGCTAGACGAACATGTCGCACCAGGAAGCCACATTCCATTTATTAGATTTCACGCTAACAACACCATACTGGTATGCAGTCCCACACATAACACCACGATTGGTAGCGCGGTGTGTTCTTTCAAGGGGTTCGTTGGCTTCAAAAACAACGCACATTACATCATTGTCCATCATACGCCACCCCACGCTCGATCAAATTCATCAATGGCTTGATCACCTTCCGGCAGTACACGAGCTCCCACATTATAAAGAAAAGCCTCGCGCCACTGGATTTCGTTCGTTATTAACAATTGCGAATCGTCTTGCAAAGGGTCGTGCGGTAGCGTAGCGTGTAGATGTCGCCGTGTACGGATTCGTTTGTTTCGCCAACATGTCCAATCCTCCTCGTCAGCATGAACCCACGTCGGTTCTTCCCCGCACGGCGCAGGATCTTCTTCCGACGCGGCGGCAACGGGTAGCTAGCGTACAACCCCCAACACGATTCCATCACAAAACCCCAATTTCCATTGGGCGATCGACGCACACTGTACGTCGGAACATCCCGCCCGCGACTGTGAATCGTACATAACTTCCCAATGGTCGTTCCGGTAAATCCATGGGGCGTGTCAAGAATCTCCAAGCAATAGGAACGGGCGGATCGAGGAGACGAGGACTATCTTCATCATCATTGACGTACTGCATGCCTTTTCCTGATTCCAAAAACACCATTTGTCGACACGGCAATCCCCGATACCATGGATCCACCGAGGTCCAATCGGTACCGGCACTCTCTTTGAAACGGAAACTCCACACGGTCCCTTGATGCGTGTCGGGATTGTAACAAAATTCGGGTTTCGTGACATAGGATCGTTGCGTTGCATCGGCGCACGCCAAACGGTACGCCGCGAGTGCGTGTTCCTGCACTAGCGATCGTGCGGCGGGTGCGACGTGAATTTTCGTTTTCCACAATTGGAGACACAGATTCGTCCATCCCGCTTGATTGCGCTGACAAAGGGCGTGATAGTAATGATTTGTCATCCCCATATCGATTAGCGAAATGACGTCGAGAAACGAAAAAGTGCGGAACAAAAGTTCTTCGGGGAGTTGAGATAGGGTAAAAGTTGACGAGTACTCGTTGTCGTCACAAGAAAGGTTCGACAGTGTCACACTCGCTGCCATTATTTTGCCTCGTCGGGTCCGGGGCACTTCCGTCATTACTCTTTTCAGCAGCTTACGAGTTTCCAATAACGTGTTTAACGGCTTCTTTATTTATATTCAAACCAAATGGTTGTGTTGTCAGCAGACTGTCGACAGCAATGAAAGTCATCGCATCATCGGGCGTGCGAAAACGAGGAACATGTCTCGTGACTGAAATGAAGAAGTCGTGGTGTCGTAGAACCTACACTCTTAACCTACAGTCGTGACGGGAGTCGACGATTCGCAATACATTTCGACGTAAAGAATCGACAAGAACACTTCTTAAATGCATCTGAAGGGGATGGCGTTGTAAAGTTGATATAATATTGCTCATCCAGCTAGCAGAACGAACGGAAAATGATACCAGGGTAAGCAGCGTCATTCGCAATAATCTTTCTCATGACGGAAATGCACTCATGGTAAAAACGGACAACACATTGGGCGTATAGTGGATTAGGAAGACAAATATTAGCATGCAATTTTTGACGGAAACAATCGAAATTTGCGTTACAACTGCAATTGAGGGCCATACATTGTGATGTAGATAATAGATGCTCAACAAGCTAGCAGAACGGACGGAATAAGCAGTGCCGCTCGCAAAATTGATGATGATTCATGACTGAAAATGAAGTCGTGGTGGTCACTAACCACCACAATGAATTTGAATGAAAAATCACGGCGTGTTTTGCACATTTTGCTTTAAAGTCTAGCTATTAACAACATACTATAGACACGTTTCATTGGATAAGCCGAGCATGGGCTCAATTCAGAGCAAACCTTACCGACATGATGAATGCTGAAATCCTTCATCAAAAACATTTCAAAAGAATTATACTGCGAAATGACCGATCGTCAAGATGGAGTGATGCAAAAATTCCATTTGACGCAACTGCTCCTGAGCTGGGTTGCTGCCAGTTGTAATACCGCAAGAAAGATCCCAAATTGCGTCTTACACGGCTTGATGAAAAATGACATGCGTGAGAAAGAGACAGTCAAAAGGATTTGTCGTCTGGTCTTCCTTCGTTCATGTGACTCGCCGTTGCCGTTGTTGCGTTCGGTGCACCAAAGCATCCGTAAAAAATATGGTACACGCCACAGGAATCGCCACAGCAACCATGTTTTTGCCCAGCCCCCGCGCCAAGAAACGCACACCCAACTCCCGCCACAGCTTTTGCACCGTAGCAGTCAACTCTAAATTCGTTTTGAACATTTCATTGCGAATGACATCGAGTGGATTGGTCAATGCCGCTCCGGCAATCCCGGCCGCCGCACTTTTATACGCAGACCGCCACAATCGCTCCGACGGATCCGTCGGTGGCGGCAACCAGTCTTCCATGAATCCCTTGACCACGACGGCAGTACAATATTTCGGAACCGATTTTAACACGCCCGCCGATGTACCGTGCCAAAGTCCCGCCCAACCGTGTGTTTGATAAATGTACCGCAAGGCGGCAGCCACATTGGGCAATTTCGATTGCGGGTCTTGAATGGTAATGGTCGCCCGCACGAGCGGCATATTGACGCATTGTACAACTGTACTGACTACCAACGGAGGCAGAACCGTGGCTGCGCTCTCGGCCATACCCATTTGCATCAATTGCTCTTTTCCGTAATCGGAACCCCAGAAAATGCCCGCCCGTGCCCAGGTCATGCCCAGTACTGTAGCTAGAGCGCCTTTGTACGGCGGAGCAAAGGCGTGGACGTACGGAGACAAGAGTGCCGGAATCCGTGCCGATTCTACCACAAATCCCGATTGCCCTATGGCAGAAGCACGCCACAATGGGTAGTTGATGGTAGCGGCCAATGCCGAGGCAATGAGATATTCGCGAGGATAGTCTTTCGTGCCGCCCATTATACACTACTTCTTTGTCAATTCGGACGGTTTTACACGGATAAAGTTGTAAAATGTACTTGTTTGTCGTGAAATGTTCCAATGGCCTTGGCGGAGAAGGAAAAGGATGAAACGAAAATAAATAATGACAAAAAAAGCGAAAGAGCGAACGAACAACACGAAGAGCGAAGAGGAAAAAGGTGCATCCGTCATCCGTCACCCGCTATGTCCGTTGCGTCTTGTGTCTTGTGTCGGCTATGGGGACGCACGCCTGACAGACGTAAAGCTCGTCCATCTTGAATCTTGAATAAAAATGGCAAGCATACAAAGCCAACGGGAATAGGACCTTGAATGAAACCTTCTACCAAGGCATCCTAGAACACATTTACGAATCATACCTTTAGAATAGAAGAATCATCATCGTCGTTCGTGTCTCTATGGCACGAGAATGAAAATCGTGATTTCATGACTGAAATGCAGTCGTGGTTAAGTTGATCTAGACTTTGGTCTATAAATCCGGGAGAAGGCCATTTCCAAGGATTGACGACATCAAGACTTTCTGCTCGCATTACAAATGGTGATGAAAGCCATGCAATATAATCAAGACCGACGTAAGCTTAACAATTTCATAGGAAGAACGAAGCATAAATAGCAGTCTCATTCGGCAGTGTGTTATTAGTTCATGACTCAAATGCAGTCCTGGTGAATGTTGTCTACAAGATGGTGCTATAGTACTACGATTCACATACAGTATAACCAATCGTACATTTGTCGTACCGGCTCCCAGATGACAAATGAGAAAAAACGTGATGACGTCTTCAACGTGTCCCATGTACACTTCTTTGCAGTTGCATACGTCACTCAACGTGGTAAACACAAAGAAAGACAGTTTGTTTTTCAACGATTTCAACGACAACGACAAAAATCCAAGATAGCAGAAAGCGAGGCATTTATAATAATTGTTTGCATTGAACTCCCTCCACAGACATCAAACGATAAACATTTTTCCTAGCAATTGCTGTTATTACTTCAAAAGGTCGAAAGAGCGACGAGCGACTTTATGACAAATGCCTTTTTGGCTGCTGATTGCGCTCGTCTTTTTCGGTTTTTGTTCGACGACATGTGATGCCTATGTACAGTTGACATTTCGTCGGTATCATCAACCATGCTGGAAAATATTGTCAACACAAACTCAACAAAACAATAGGATTCATTCCCCTGTGAAACGCTATAGCGTTATCGAATATACTGGTGATTCACTGGAAAAGTATGCCCGAGACATACAAAGGTCCTTGAGCTTCGCTCCAGTTACTACGACCCCACCGTGCCGAAAATTCATCACCGCAAACGTTCCTTCACCAACACATGGACCTTGGAAGAATGGAAGAGACACAGTTCAAGAAGAAGGTATATTGATCACATTTTAGCATTTCATAGAAGCCGCATATTAGCCCGCGTCGCTCCCCCGTTGGCGGTCCTGATGGCTTGGACTTGTCTCGTGTGTTGGGTCTACGATCGCTGCGCGGCACCCACCCACATAATCTCCATGGCCCCACTGTCGCTCGTTAGTACCTTTGTTGCCGCTTTGTTGACGCTCCGATCGAATCAAGGGCTCAGTCGCTTGAATGAAGGTCGATTGGCTTTTGGCAAAGTCGTACTCTATACACGCGATATGGCGCAATTGATTGCATCCAATGTGTATCCAAAAGATCGAGCCCTCGGACTCAAGGCGGCCCGGCATGTAGCTCTCTTTGCGTGGCTACTGAAAGGGTTCTTGCGGGGCGACGAAGTCAATGGTACGGATGAAGATATTCTGCGTGTCATGCTGCCGTGTTCCCAGAAAGAAAGGAAGGCTTCGGTTGACGGATTGAGTGCAGATGCTGCTTACATTTTGCAGCAAAGAAAACGACCCGTGGCAGTTGTGACTCGACTGCGACAAATTTTCGCGCTCATGTTGTCGCGTGGTTTATTGACGACATCGGAAGCCTCTCGTCTGGATCACAATGTGCAGCAACTGAACTACTGCATCATGATTACCGAACGCATTCAAGCCAGTCCGATTCCTCCCGTTTATACGACCCATACGGCGCGGCTTTTACTGTTTTACCTTTTCCATTTACCGCTCGCGCTGCGCGGAAGCAACATGCTCGATAGTGTCGCAACCTTCATAACGACGACAGCGGTGGCGTACACAATGATAGGGTTGGACGAGATTAGCATAATGACAGAGGAACCATTCCGTTTGATGCCTCTTTGGCATTTGGCTAAAAATTCGTTGCGTGATTGTGGTGATGCTTTGACCTGCGAACCTCCGCCTTTGATTTTGGAGGAGGAGGACGAAGAGACATATATGATCCCGTTGAACAAAGAGATAGAAGAGGAACAGCCAGCGATGGAAGAAGAAGAAACCCCATTTTATTTATAGAGTTGCTAAATGTAAAGTATTACATTCTGTTCTGTGCCATCGTGATTGAGTCTGTCTCTGTGCAACACATTTTAATATAAGTTTACCTGCGTTTAAAACGCTTTGAAGCTGACGCCTATAATACAAATTTCATCAATCACTTTCGGTAGCACTTTTGTTTCTCCCAAATCCAATCCAACTCCACCATCCTCGACGTGATGTTTCTTCTCTCGCTTGTTCCGCCCGCGCGGCTTGCGCCTGCAATTCTTTCATTTGCTCTCGATACACACTTCTTTGTTTTTGCTGGGCGGCCAAAGCTTCAATTTGTTCTTTCATATTTACGTTGGGATTTCAGGATATTTGACGTATTGCCAGTAGTCGGCCGATTCTTTTTGTCGTTTTGGGTCGGAATAATACCACGAAGCAGCAATGGGAACCGCTAAGTAGACGGCAAATTTCCAGCTTTCTAAATAAAGCCCTTGTTTTCCTTTTGCCATCATAAATCAGTGGGTGTATATTTGTAGAAACCCAAAGAATGGATTGTTGCAATTGAAAGCGCCAAAATGAGAAAAGAGCTTCGTTTGAAATATTTGTTTGAAGGGAAACTGAGTTGTTGATGTTCCGAGTTACCGGGAAATCTGGAAGCGCCGAGGAGTTATCGTGTCAAGAAAATGAAGAAAGTGTGATTTCCAGAAATTCTGGAATCGCTATATCCGGAAAGTTTTACTTTCGCTGTGACAAGGGGGTGGGGGGGCATCGCCGAAAATTAGGACTTTGGTGATTTTACTATAGGCCAGAAACGGCTAAATCAAGAAATACGATAAACAGGGGTCATTACTTTAATTTTAACGTCGTTTCCAGATTAACTGGACACGATGCTTTGGATCCTAGCAAAATATTGTGCACGTTGTAAAAATTCTCGACACCTTGTTTTCCGTCATAACGAAAGAAAGTGCGATTTCCAGAAATTCTGGAATCGCTATATTTCTAATCATACAGAAATTCTGTGATGGTCCAGAAATTCTGGACCACCTTTTTCGATCCTACCGAAATGCTGTGCACGTTCCAGAATAACTGGACACGATGCTTTGGATCCTAGCAAAATATTGTGCACGTTGTAAAAATTCTCGACACCTTGTTTTCGGTCATAACGAAAGAAAGTGCGATTTCCAGAAATTCTGGAATCGCCATATTTCTAATCATACAGAAATTCTGTAGTGGTCCAGAAATTCTGGACCACCTTTTTGATCCTACCGAAATGCTGTGCACGTTCCAGAATTAATATTGTTTTAAACCCGACTGCTACCTACACCTTCCGATCAATTTCTATTGAAACATGCTGAGATTGCTTCGTTTTAACGCAATAGCAATCAACACTTCATTCAAACGAATGGCCATGTTTTTTCGGTGCAAAGTGCAAAGCGAACATCGCATCGGGTATATATCGGGTACCGGTACCATACAAATGTCTGTTCTCGACCGTCGGTATAATTTTCTCGCCCTCCACCAAAATGAAATAGACCTAAATTATGATGATGTGATGAAACGAAGAAGAAAAAACAGGACGGAGCCCATCGCCTCGTAACTTCGATCTTTTCATTTGTAATCCTCTATTAATTCTTACTAAACACTGCTGTAACATGCCGCAGGATCAAGCTGTCAAGAAAAAGAAAAAAGGCCACGCACCCGTTCACCAGAACAAGTTTGCGTTTCATCACAATCCAAAGTCCAAGAAAACCGCCGCCATTCTCGCGTCTCCCATTCAACACGTCTGTCGACGATGCCACGAAAAGATTGAATGGAAGAAACAATACCGCAAATACAAGCCATTGACGGCACCCGCCAAATGCAATCATTGTGGAAATCGCAACGTCAAAGCTGCCTATCATACTATTTGCGAATCCTGCACGCGGTCGTCACCGCAGTCCCTCGCTTTGTTAGAGCAATGGAACAACCGTCAACCTGCCGCAGATGACGACGATGACACTGCCGTGACGGCTTCCGCGCGGACGTACTACCGGGCGTGTGCCATGTGTGTCAAAGAACCGGCGATTCGCAGTCTCGCCGATCAAGAGGAAGACACGCCCGAGCCGACGGGTCGGAAACTGAAATTACGAGAAGTCAAAACGCTGGAACGTCAAGAAGAGAGAGCTTTGGCGGCCAAGCGAAAGAAGAAAAAGAAGAATGATAATGATGAAGACGACGATTTGGATGAGAGTGACGAAGACATGTCCGACGCGGAAGATCCTTTTCTGCAAGCCGTAGGTGGTGCGGAAAAGCTATTGACGGGAGATGCGTATCAAAACATGCTGCTTCAACGAGAACAAGGTAATATACAGACCGACGCGTCGACGGATATGGATACTTGAGTCGTCTTGTATCGGTTGGTGCTTCTCCAATTTATAGACATTCACCGTTTCTAGCGAAGCACACCGGAATTGTTTACCCAGCGGTATGCACCAATAATATACCTTGCGGTTTCCAGCGAAGAATTGCATTGCGATGAGCGCCAATCTTGATAGTCTGGATTCTGGAGTCAAATGCCACCTCGGTGTTATTTCGAAGAAAGTTGTTTTGACAAGCTATCGGAGGACCTACGAATGATTATGCTAAGTATGGATCTCAATACAAGATAACAAAATGGAAAGTTTGCAAGCTTATGCCAAAGTTTAACCTTTGTTTAGACTATCAACAAGAACACGTTTTTTTGATATCTCAATCCCACTTGATTCACTCCCGTCTTTGCTTTTCTTGTCTGGATCATCCACGACCGGAGCGACACGCAGTATCGACTGTTGTGTAAATGGCAGAGCGAATTCGTTCGCCTTATTTCATTCACGTTTCGGGTGGATTTATGGAGGAAGAAGGGGGAGAAATGCCACCAACTCCCGGCTGGCGCGCACGGTGTCTGCACCACCCCTGTACACTAATGTTGATACCCGCGCCAAGACTTGCTTCCACGAAGTTGCGCGACAAAAGGCCGCATCCACATTCATTCATCACTTTTATGGATCATCGGTCGGTAACCTTTCATTCAAACAAACATAGTAGAAGGTGACAAGGATCTTGATTAATTTATAGTAGTCGAAAGAGAGGAAGTCACCAATGAGATTAGATTTGATTGTTCGGCTCCTAGGAGCGTCCCTCCTTTGGGGTTGACACGGTCACAGGTACGTCTTGCACATGCAATAACGTCGCACGCACACTCGACTGCTTCCTCACCTTTTTTCTCATTCCCCACAGGACAATATGGCAGCTTCCACATCTCCACTGACCAACACCATTGCATTGGCCGATATTCCGCAGTTTGTCATCCTTTCCGTGACCGACCCGGCGTCCGAATCGTCGTTGCGGGCCTTTCGGCCCTTGACCGAAGTGCGCAATCAATTTGGCTGTGGCATTCAAGCCACATTCTTTGTGACACCGACGAACGACACGACGTGTCAAATGATTCAGGCCTTGCGTCAAGGCGAACACGAGATTGCCGGTACGTCGTCTATCAATCCTCCTCCGGAAGAAATTCAGGGGAATTTGGCCTTTCTCGCCGGATGTGGTTTGGGGACGGACGAATTGCGGGGATACCGGGCTCCGCCGACGGCGTATACGTTCGAGACTCTGCAAACTATGTATAGTTTGCAACTATTGTACGATTCGTCCATTGCGTTGCCCGATAATGCGCAAGCGGGGTGCGGGAAGCAATACGTTGTGGCCCTTCACGTTCGATGGCGTCGGATATGGCGAAATTGGATGCAATTGTTTGAATGCGACGTTGCCAGGATTGTGGGAAGTTCCGATGGGTCCCATCTATGGACTGGATAACACAGTATTGAATCCGATTGACTTTAGTTCGGAGAATGTGTACGAAATATTGACTCAGAACCTGCAGCGTCGTTACACGGGCAACAAGGCTCCTTTGCACATTGCTGTGACAGGGAATTGGATGCTCAACAACAATTTTCAATTAAAGCGATTTATTGAAGACACGAATGCGGCTTACAGTGATATCTTCTTTGTCACCATTTCCGACGTGATTGAGTACATGCGTGCACCGGTGACTACCAATCTCTACCGTTCTCAATGTGACCAAGGCGCGTGCTATACTCCCATTCCGGCCGATTGTGTATTCGGCGACTTTGATTATGCCTCGTGCTCGTGCACTTGCTTTGAGGGATACTGTAAAGATGATGCGGGTACCTGTACGGAGTCGTCGGGTTGTGGAGACATTGATGGAAATTGGAGTGACTGGGACACGACGCGGCCTTGTTGCGATGAATTGCGGTTAGAGAATCGATCCTGCACCAATCCACAACCGGCGGGGAACGGAGCCGAGTGTGTGGGAGAGTCGTTGCGATCCGTCGCTTGTTTTCCGGTCGACTGTCCGAATTCGGGATGGTCCGAGTGGACGGAACCGGATGAGTGCTGTGAAGGGAAACAGAGACAAACGCGAGAATGCCTCGCTTCACCGGATATTAATTCTGGTCGTGGTTGCATTGGGGAGGCAACACAAGAAACGGCTTGCTCGCCAGATGTTTGTGTGATCAAGTTTTATCCCGACTACTCGACAACAACGTGCGTTCTTACAGGAAGGCCTCCCGTAGGAGTTGATCCCAATCTAGCCTACAACGACTATGAAGATTGTTGCAACGACAACTTTGATTTTGCATTGCAAAGTTGTATAAACGCTGGTGCGAACCCTCCGATCGATGGAGGTTGGTCGGAATGGTCGAGCGTTGGACCCTGTTGTGATCTCGAACAACTAATGACACGTACTTGTACAAACCCAGCTCCTGCTAATGGTGGTGTTGAATGCGAAGGCAGCGATCGCATTATACAGGCGTGTACGAGTGACACATGTGAGAATGGCGGTTGGTCGGACTGGTCGGAATTTGGCGAATGTTGCGACCGAAAACAATCACGGACTCGTGAATGCTTAAAAGCGTCCTCAGAATGTGAAGGCGAGGCGGAGGAGACTCAAACCTGCTCCGAGGATACTTGCACATCGTTTTACTCGCCAAATTACAACCGCCAAATTTGCGTGCGTGTTACGGATCCGGAAGCACCGCCACAGGGCGCATCGGTGACAGAGCAGTACTCGAACCCTGAGGATTGTTGCAACGAGCATTTTGGTTGGACTGTGACAACCTGTTTGCAGCAGGTGATTGAGCCTGTTGACGGAGGCTGGAGCGGTAAGTGAGAGTTGATTCAATTTGATTTGTTTTCATTGATCGGGACCTCATTCACTCGATTCAAGAATGGGGAGCTTATACTACTTGTTGCAGAGGTACCATGACTCGTTTCAGAGCTTGCAATAACCCTGCTCCTGCTAATGGTGGATTGCCATGCGAGGGTGACGTTTCCGAGATGGTGGAGTGTTCTGATAATCAATGTAGTGTGCTCGAGGCCTCATCTGGAGAAATCATCACCGCTTCCCTTGTAGCGACGACCGGTATCTTTCTTCTGGCTCTCGTTGGTTTTTAGGCTCTGGCCTATTACATTTGTTAGATATACCTTTATTATATTTAGTGCTTATGTCAGACGTCTACGTCGAAGCGTATCGAAACAACAATTTAATCATATAAGAGTACGTAAAAAAGGTAATCATGTTCACAAACGAATTCAACATAAACACACATCTACCGCCACCTGGAATGCCCCAGAAAAGGCGCAGCGAACGATTTTGTGACCGAAAATCTTAGGATTCATCTCCCAAATCCTTGAGAATTTGGTCCTCTTCGCCTTCGCTGCCTGAGCTCTCCAAATTCTTCTCTTTTATAACTAACTCGCCGGCAAAGGCTTTTGCTGTGTCTTCCTTGAGAATTGCGAGCGGCGTGTCGTCTCCGCCGCGAATTTTGAGATACAGCTCAGTCACAATGTCATATTTTCCAGTTTCACTGATTACCGGAACGCACACCAAGTAAATGAATGCGATGATAACACCCCAACCCAACAATAGTCCGACGATGTTAGGGAATGCGTCAAAGCCGATTGGAATGGTACCAAGTAATATAGCTATCACGCTAACAAAAGCAGCGTAGGGAGCTTGAGTGCTCACGTGAGCTAAAAGGTCGCAGTCGCATGCTAGTGCACTTAGCACAGTCGTGTCCGAAATGGGACTAACGTGGTCGCCAGCGACGCTGCCGCTGAGGACGCCAGCCGTGACAGCGTAGAAAATGGTATCGTCTCCATTCGCAGCATCGTATGTTGGAATCAAGATGAGAGGGAAGAGAATGCTCATTGTACCCCATGATGTACCTGTAAATGAGATGCAATGATGAGTTCGCAAGCCATGGTAACGGTAAGTCAATAATTTGAATTTTGTTGAAAACATCCTTACCAGTCGCTAACGCCATGAACAAAGAAATTACGAAAGATAGAGTAGGAAGCCATTTCGCTTCTATTCCATTCGTGATGATTGCGGAAAAGAGACGGTCTGCACCGACAGCGACCATGATTGCTCCGGAGGCCCAAGCTAAGGTCAGCACAATCAATGCAGGAACTAAAATTCCAAGGATTAGATTTCTTTACAAGAAAAAAGTCGTGACATGCGATGACTTACAGATTCGTCCCATGCCGAATAAAAAGGCTTCGATCGAATCGTTCACACTCATCAGTGAGCGAGCCTTCGAAACTCCGTCATTGTCGCGATCTCTGTTGAACAAGTTGGACATCATTTCCGACATTCCTGTAGTAGGAAGAACGAAGTCTCCGTCCTTGACCGTTTGGACAAGATAGATGAGAAGTGTACACATGGCTGCTGCCATGGTGCCCCATAAGAGGGCCACATAGCTATCTGAGACCTCAATTTTATCCATGATGCTTTGGTCTTCTCCTTCAACTTCACCACTCTTGACGAGCAAATAGAAGATGAAGAATATCAAAAGGAAAACTGGCAAGAGCATATTCCAGGAACGAAGCGGGGTGTCATCTTTGGGCTGGTTCTCTGCCTTTTCCTCAAGTTCGCTGGCTCTACCTTTTCCATCGCCTCCATCCTTACGTTGGTAGACGCGTGTCTTGCGTTCGGCGATCAACATCGTGCCGAAATCGCGGTTCGAGTAAATCATAACAACGATAAAGAGGATCATGTGAATAGGCTGCAATGTGAAGACGAAGGGTTAGGTTTCAACGATCATGTCTACGGTCACCACGTCTCCATGCACTTACATAGTAACGATATTTAATACTTTGGAAGAAAACTGCGAAACCAGAAGTCTTGATGCTGATTTCCTGTGAATTAAAGGTCAAAATGTGAGTGGATGATCGACGAAACAATCTAGAGCTGTGAACCTACCGGATTGTCAACACCTTGTCGGATGCTTTCAATTTCAATGATTTTGTCGATTTCTTGTTGAATGAGGTCGACTTCAAATCCCACCCAACTGGATACTGGCGAGATACTCGCAACAGGAGCGGCCGTGGCGTCGACGAGAAAAGCGAGCTTCTCTCGCGAAACGCTCAGCAGGTCAAGAAGAGGACGCATCGTTTCTCCTGCCAGCAAGCAGTTGGCATAATCGTCAAAGAAAATAAAGCAGCCTACCGCAAAGCAGGCGGCTTGTCCCAGGCGCGGCGTCGTCGCAAAACGACTGACATCTCTGGTAAAGCCGAGCATACCACCCGACCTTTGCATCATACCAACCATTCCACTCAAGAAGAGCGTGAAAAGCACAACAAAGACGTGTCCTTCATCATTGATGGCTCCGAGGATGTACGTGTCAAGAGTCGACTTGAAGCCGTCGTTGATGTTTCCGGCGATCATGCAGGCACCCACAAAGACGCCTGTGAAAAGCGAAAACTCCACCTATACGACAGTGAGAGGAGGTATCCTTCAGTACATATTTCAAGCAACAATTCACTTACCATTTTGGTTGTCATGGCCAAGAACAAGATGATCAGGAGAGGAGCAATGGCGGCACCCGCACCAAAGACTTGAAACTCAGCGGTCGTGCTCGCCGACGAATTGTCGACCTGCAGACGCACTTCGACGGTCGAACGTCCTCGATCACTGATGATGATTTCACCCGCATCGATGCTGGTGAGCAGTTCTCGCGACGTGCTGTCCAAGTCGACGGAGCCACTCGTGACGATTTCGCCGTCGACGAGCGTCACCCAATTCAATGTCAAAGTACTTGTGGGCGTTTCGCTCGCTTCCCATTCGATGCCGCTGACGGAAACCAGGGCCGGTTTGTCTTTGAAGATAGTTTTAATTCCAGGGATGGATGTTTCTTTGTCGATGAGTTCGATTTCGCCCGCTCTGTTGGGTGAGCAAAGAACGAACAAGGTGAGTCAAAGAAAACGAAGATCCGGACAACGAATAATCATAGCGGAAAGTCAACTCACCCTACAACGGCGTAGTCGTACGCACTACACGGTGCGAAAAGCACGGCGAATAGCCACGCCGAAAGTACCTTCATGGTGATCCTAACTTCTGAAGCCGGCTTTGGAAGGAAAGATGATTGTGTCCAACTTCGTTTGCGGATCTTTTGGGTGGAGAAGAAATTCTGTGTCAACTTTTTTTCGCCCCACGGAAACACTGCTGCAAAAAGATCGTGCGTGGGATGTATCATTTGTCATTTCGAAAGATAGTCTTTTTCCACTATAAGAGCTTATAGTACTAGTTTCCGTGACTTGTCGGATAACGTACTCTCCTGTATCAAGAAATGGTACTGACAAGGAAGTTCTTTTGGGTTCTTGCTGAGTATTGCCAAGTTAAAACATTTTTTACGGTAGAGTAGACAGTACAGGAAAGGAAGCCTTTCTTTCTGTAGTTCCGAAACCTCCAAAGAACTTGGACGTGGACATCTGTTTTTGAGTTCTGGTTGCCTATGTCCTAACGGGTTTACGTTTCGATGTAATAGTTACCGGTACGATGGGGTAAACGGAAGTCGTTGCGTAAGGTTAAGCAATTGTAGCAACAAAAGGTTGCAACACGACGAGATCATTGCTTTTCTCCGTTTCTTTTATTGAATTTGAATTTCCGTTGATATTTTATTGATTATCAAATGAAAAGAATGGATACACTGCTCTTCTCTGCCACCGCTGCAATCGCCCTGGCCATGAAGCGTACGGCTGCTTTCAGCGTCGAAACCATGTCCGCGCAAAGTTTAGCCAATCGATTTCCTTCATTGACGGAGTTCTCTGAGAAACAGAAACCTGTCAAGATTGTGGGTTTGCTCTTCTCCGCTGGTTGGTGTCCGGATTGTCAAAAGATGTACCCAAGGTCGAAACGGTGGTCCAGGCGGCGAAAGCCAACGACGCGTCCAATCTGGCGATTTACTACGTCAGCAGCGATCGGAGTGCCGAGGAAATGATGAAAAGCTGCAATCATTCCGTCTTTCAATCGATTCCTTACGAAAATGGTTTGGAGCGTTCCGCTTTGAAGCGTCATTTCAAGACATGTGCGGCGGTGGAACGACAGGAAGTCGGCGTCGAGGATCGACAATTTGGGGTTCCGACTCTAATTCTTCTCGATCAGGCGTCGGGTCGAGTCCTTACCACGGACGGTGTCAGTGATTGTGTTCGACACGTAGACACTCCGGAGAAGGCGATGGATAAATGGAAGGCTCTCTTAGAGACATAGACATCAAACACAGGAATTCTTTGTTGAATGTCAGCAATCAACAACTTTGCGTCAGTTCTCTAACATAACCAATGCATTTTTCGACGTGTGCGCATCGTTGTGCTCCTGGTCACCAATAAATAAATACTCATAGGAACGGCTTTTGAATTAGAACAAAGTTTAAATAGAAAGCTATGTTGATGGAAATGAAAATCAAATTGTTTGTCTCATAAGTAACCCAGTAAGACGCGTCCGACATTTGTGGTGACGTTTTTGTTCAAGATTAACTTAGACTACTGTTAAAGCATCAAAGACCATACCGGTCTAAAGAAATGACTCTTTGCTAAAAAAAAGAGCTTGGTAAACCATTGTTTTTCCGGGACTGAAATCAATTTAAGTCGAGAGTTCTGTAAACGAACTCATAACGCGATAGTATATTTAGTCTGTTTTCAGTAGAACTCTAAAAAATACGGAGTACGGAGTAATAAAAAGATACCCACCCCAGAATTTCTGTATGATTGAAAATACACCTGGACGAGAATTTCTGGACCTCTCCGAATTTTCTCTATGAATGAAATACACCTTGCCAGAATTTCTGGAACAATACAGATTTTCTGTATGAATGAATTAGAACTGGTCCAGATTTTCTGGACCAACCTAGATTTTCTCTGTGAATGAAATACACCTGGTCCAGAATTTCCGAAGATCGCCCCAAATCTTCTTTATGAATGAAATACACCTTGTCAAATGATTTCGGAACGCTCCAGATTTTCTGTATGAATGAAATACAACTGGTCCAGAGTTTCTGGAAAAGAATTTCTGTATAAGTGAAATACAACTGCTCCAGAATTTCTGGACCATCCCAGAATTTCTGTATAAGTGAAATACACTTGGTCCAGAATTTCTGGACCATCCCAGAATTTCTGGACTTCCCCAGATTTTCTGTATCAATGAAATTCAACTGGTCCAAAATTTCTGGAACCGTCTGTGCGGATGTCAGTTGACTTTCTCGCCGCAGAGCCAGCGAAAATATTCTTCATCGAAAAAATGTTGGAACGAAAAAAACATCATTGTTTTTTATTGTGAAGAAATTTACATTGTTAAAGAAAAGACCTACGGTTGCTTACAGAAACGAAAACATGAGTGTTGCAGCGGGAGATGAAGCGAAAGCGGTCGATGCGGATACAGCGAATCTGACGCTTTTGTACCTGCAGCGTATTCGTTCCGCGGTGGCCCTTGTTGCTCGTTCGGATCCTATGGACTGCGATGCAGGAGATCTTTCGGATTATTTAGAACAGATTGCTAGACTGCTTTTGCAAGCCTCGCATCTCGACACGTTAGAAACTCCGGTGGATGATTTGCCGGCGCGACAAGAGCTGAAGTCCCGGAATGATCCCCCCTCCGACGGAAGACGACGAAATTGAAGACGAACAGGTCCTGTACAAATGGCGCCGAGTGGACTATCTCCGCATTTTGCTTCGTGCGATGGCTCCGGTCGCGATGGATGTCGCCGCACGTATTTGCACCTCGTTCAATGAGGAATACCAGTCGCTTTTTCTCCCTCTTTTCGATTTGGCTACCGGTCGCTCCTCATCTGGAGCCTCTTGTCACGGACGTGTTTCGGACCTTTCCACAATGCCCGTTAACGGAAATCCCAAACTGGTCGCTTGCTGAAGCTACGCATCGACTATGTCGTTTTTATTGTCGTCAAATGAGGCATCACAAAGTACTATCCTCGTTGTGGAATTGGGCTCCGATTTTTGGATGGTTGAATTCGGACGAGAAAGACAATCACCCTGCTACAAAATGGCACACCGTAAGAGCAGTGGCGTGGCTTCTTCAGCTTTCTAGTCAAGTCAAAGCCGAGTTTTATGCGGATCGTGGCGTGGAGGAAGAGCTCGTTCCTTGGGTGCCGCATCCGTGGGATCTGGATCGGGAAGAGGAAGTTGTGCAATCCCTTTATGTGGAGGGTCGAACTACAATATTGTGGACCAATACCGACGATGAGTCGTTCTATATGCCTTCGGCAGAGCTGATTCGTGAGCATATTCCTCTGCACCCTTATTTGATAGAGGTTGGTCGGGGCATCCTTTTGTGAAACATGACGCTCTTCAAAACTCGATATCTTCGCTGAGACCAGCATCCCTTGTACATACCAAAACTACAGCCCAAAACTTGACGCGTCTCGGAGCGGCTCTTTGTGCTCCCTATCCCATTCTTTTGACGGGTCAGCAAGGATCTGGCAAGTCCAGTTTGGTGCGTGAGGTAGCTCGACTCTTTGGCGGGAGTAACGACGACGTTTTGCTAGAACTTCACGTCGACGAAGAAACGGATACAAAAACACTGATTGGAACCTACACTGCTACTGATATTCCTGGGCAATTTGAATGGCGTCCGGGGGCATTGACACGGGCTGTACGGGAGGGTCGATGGGTGTTGTTTGAAGATTTGGATACGGTTCCTTTCGAAATTCAGGCTTCGTTAGTTCAGTTACTTAAGGACGGCTTGCTGCCTTTAGGAAATGGGAAACTGGAGCGGTGTCATCCTCGCTTTCGGCTTTTCGCTACGCTCACAAATAAGGCAGGGAAAGGACGTGTAATGTTTCCAGCATATTGGCAAAGGTGGAGGTTAACCCGCTTACTTCGAATGAACTCCAAGAGGTCGCTACTGGGCTTTATCCGGAGCTACCAAATATTGTCATTCAAACGGCTCTGAAAGTATTTTGCTCTATGGATCCAAGTGGGCGGAATGGGGAGGGGCCTGACCATAAGATGTTGAAATGGTCCGGACGCACACCAAGTGTCAGGGATCTTTTTAAACTGCTGGCGCGTATCAAGCAGACTATTACATTTGAGGCCAATGCGCAGTATATCACTGAAGGCCAACGCACTCTTTGTCTGGGGGAAACTTTTGATGTTTTTATAGCAGCCTGTCCTGACTCTCATGAAAGAGATAACTTCGTACGGAGTATCGCTGCACCGATGTGGGGAATATCTGCGGAACTCGCCACAAGCTATGTAAATTTCAGAGGGCCCGAAATTATTTTGCATCCGAACGCTACAGAGTTGGGCAGATGCAGAATACACATATCCAACTTCCAGGCTTTAAACCGCAAACAGACTGCTACCTTTGCTCAAACTCAAAACTCGTTACGTCTTATGGAATCGATTGCTGTCTGCGTCCGCCAGAATGAGCCTACGCTACTGGTAGGAGAAACTGGTTGCGGTAAAACGACAGTATTGCAACATCTGGCGAGCCTTTGCGGACGCGAGTTGATCGTTCAAAACTTATCACTTCAAACTGATTCGACTGATTTGTTGGGTGGCTTTCGTCCTCTCGAGATCGAACACGTGGCTCGGCTCGTCCATCAACAGTTTGTAGACCTCTTCACTGTCACTTTTTCACGCAAACAGAATGCTAGCTTTCTCGATTTTACTACTTCATGCTTGAGAAAAAAGCAGTGGAAGAAGTTATCGCAGTGCTTTCGCCGTGCAGCGGCACAAGGTTTGGAAAAGTTGGAAGAAAAACGAAAAGAAGGAACAAGCGATAAAAGTTCTTTTGAGTCGTGGAATCGATTTAAGAGTATGGCTGATCGTTTCGAGCAGCAGCGTTTAGCGTGCGACTCTGGCTTTGCTTTTGTGTTTACGGAAGGTGCTTTAGTGGATGCTATACGATGCGGCTCATGGGTTTTGCTTGATGAAATCAATTTAGCTTCGTCGGAAACTCTCCAGAGGCTGTGTGGGCTCTTAGACGATTCCAACAGTAGTATTACGCTGACAGAACGTGGTGATTCCGTCGCGCTTTCACGACACCCCGAATTTCGACTTTTCGCGGCCATGAATCCAGCTACAGATACTGGGAAAAGAGATTTGAACGCAAATGTGCGATCGCGCTTTACTGAACTTTACGTGGATGAGCTAATTGATCCACTTGAACTCAGAAAAGTAGCGGGACGATACCTGAGTGGTGCTCTACCGGCAAGCGATAGAGAGCCTCATCACGTAGAATCAGTCATTGCTTGTGTAGATACATACTTGGAATGCCGTGCACTTTCGCAGACTTCGCTCGCTGATGGTAATGGTCAGCGACCACGCTATACACTGAGAAGTCTGACGCGTGCGCTATCTGCTGCGAAAAGTCTTGTGCTTAAGCAACATTTGTCGTTGCAAAGAGCCTTAGTAGAAGGCTTTACCCTTGCTTTTCAGGGCGTGCTTGATGAAAAGTCGTCAAAGATTGTTAAGAAAGCCATAATGTCAAATTTAGGAAAAGGTCTTGGATCAAAAGAGATGCAACATCCTGGGAGGCGTCCAGGTGGTAACGAAGGTTCCGAGTACTTGCTGATCAAACCGTTCTGGATCGAGAAAGGCCCGCTTGACCCGATTGACTGGTCCAGCGAGACTATAACTGAACCGCGGTCGAAATTCATTCTAACTCCCAGTACTGAGAAAAATTTGCGTAGATTGACAGCATCCATTGCCGCAGGCCCATGGCCCGTCCTGCTAGAAGGGCCTACCTCGGCGGGAAAGACAACAATTGTTGAATATATCGCTGCCAGATGCGGTCACCGAGTCGTGCGCATAAATAATCATGAGCACACTGATATCCAGGAGTATACGGGTGGTTTCACAGCTGATGCAAATGGGTCTTTAACATTTCAAGATGGGCTTCTTGTGCGGGCTTTACGAAGAGGTGATTGGGTTATATTGGATGAATTGAATCTAGCGCCTAGTGACATTTTGGAAGCCCTGAATCGCCTTCTTGACGATAACAGGGAGCTTTATCTTTCGGAAATAAACGAAACCGTGAAAGCGCATCCGCGTTTCCGTTTATTTGCTACTCAGAATCCAAGCGGAGCATATGGCGGAAGAAAGCCTTTGTCAAGAGCATTTCGCAACCGTTTTGTGGAAATGTTTGTTCCGGACATACCCAGCCATGAAATGGTGAATATATTGCATCTTAGGTGTTCAGCTCCTCTATCTCACGCAAAACAACTCGTCGCCGTGATGGAAGGTTTGCGTCAACGAAGAGGAAGCAGCGGTGTATTTCTTGGCAGGGACAGCTTAATTACTCCTCGTGATCTGCTTCGCTGGGCTGGACGAGGTTGTTCTTCTAAGTCAGAACTTGCACAACAAGGATACATGTTACTTGCTGAGCGCTTGAGGTCGCTGGAGGAGAAGGAATGCGTGAAGAGTGAAATCGAAGAGAAGCTAGGAGTTTGTGTTAACATTGAAGAGGCATACTATGGGGATTTATCCGAGGCTAGGGTTCTTCTTGACCAATTAAGAGCGAAGAACGATGTCGAGGGTACCCGAATAGCGCCCACTCGTTCCCTGCTAAGACTTTTGACTTTAGTTTTACGCTGCATCAAGAATGAAGAACCCGTTTTGCTCGTTGGAGGTACGTGCATACAATTTACCTGCTTCATCATGTGTTATCCTGCTTAAATTCTGCTTCGCGTCGCTGCTAC
Source organism: Fistulifera solaris (assembly GCA_030295235.1). Taxonomy (NCBI): domain Eukaryota; phylum Bacillariophyta; class Bacillariophyceae; order Naviculales; family Stauroneidaceae; genus Fistulifera; species Fistulifera solaris. The sequence continues at coordinate 561,870 of AP026127.1, read as the reverse complement.
AAGACACTGGCTGCGGGAAGACCACCGTTGTACAATATCTCGCATCAGTTCTAGACTACAAGCTAGACGTGGTAAACTGTCACGCAACTACCGAAATCTCAGACCTTATTGGGGGTCTTAGGCCTGTGCGCGGCCGTTCAGCAGTACTGCAAAGTCTCTTGACTTGTCTTCGCGATCTCCTTTTCACAAGCAAGATGCCCTGGTTACCACAGACGATCGAAGTCCCCTTGAATGTAAGGAATCTGTTGGAGCAACATGATGCTGTGCATTTTTCAGAGGAAGATGATGAGGCTATTGTCCGGTACGCGAAAAGCATTTTAAAAAGCGCAAAAGAAAAGCACCTTGATGATCACGACATGAGCGCCAAACGACGAAAATTAAATTCCGCAGATAGCACAGCCATTCCTTTCCCTGAAGTCGATGTACCTTTCGAACTAGGTCATTTAGAACTCCTTATTCAGCGTCATCACGCACTCTTTGAATGGATTGACGGTTCGTTGGTTCAAGCTATGAAAGAAGGTCACATGATATTACTGGATGAAATGAGCTTGGCTGAAGACGCAGTTCTTGAGCGGCTTAATTCTGTTCTCGAACCTGCCCGAACGCTGGTTTTGGCAGAAAAAGGCTCTTTGTCACCGGAAGATTTAGTAATCAAGAGTCATAAGCGATTTCGTCTCTTCGCTACGATGAATCCTGGTGGTGATTTTGGTAAGCGAGAGCTCAGTCCAGCATTAAGAAGCCGATTTACAGAAATATGGGTTCCGCCCATCTCCGAGATGAGAGACATTGAGCTTGTCCTTGACCAGTCACTATCAATATCACTAGACTCTTCCTCTGTTTCTCGAATAATGCCACCAATTTTGAAATACATCGAATGGTTTAATAAAAACGTGTGCGAAGATTCTCAAAGTCAGTACAGGGCCTTTACGCTCTCACTCAGGGACATGATTACATGGACAGAGTTCATAGCAGCTTGCTCTAAATCAGCTTGTATACCCATTGAAGATGCTATTTTGCATGGCGCAAGAATGATGCATCTGGATGGACTCGGTCTTGGTACAGGGGGGAATTTCAGTTGACGACATTTTGAAGCTCAAACAGCTATCAGAAAGCCGAATTAAGGATTACATGTCACATACGACCTTAGAGGATTCGCTTTCGTCTCCTGTTCGATGCGTTAATGGTCATTTTGGAGCAGGTCCATTTCAGATCCCCATAGGCGGACACTTGGTAATAGATCCTCCTTTTTCTTTCAGAGCCCAGACTCCAGCTCTTAACATCCAAAGAGTTTTACGAGCCATGCAGCTCACGAAGCCGATACTTTTGGAAGGATCGCCTGGCGTAGGAAAAACAACATTGATTGCTGCCCTTGCTTCTGCTTCTGGTCACCGTCTGACTCGGATTAATCTCTCGGAGCAGACTGACATTTCTGATTTGATGGGCACTGACCTCCCTGTAGTGGAGAAAAACGGATCAGGAACTTCTCAACATTCATTTCGTTGGCGAGATGGTGCTTTATTGACGGCAATAAAAAACGGCGATTGGGTTCTGCTTGACGAGCTGAATCTCGCACCACAATCTGTTCTTGAAGGCCTAAATAGCTGCTTGGACCACAGAGCAAGTGTCTTTATCCCAGAGCTGGGTTCTACCTTTGAGTGCCCCCCTACATTTCGTGTTTTTGCGGCTCAAAACCCGCTTGGGCAAGGAGGGGGGCAGGAAAGGGCTGCCGAAATCTTTTTTAAACAGATTCAGCAAGGTCTATGTTGACGAACTTACTGAGACTGATATGGTTGAAATTTGTTTGGGGAGTTCTGCCTCATTAAATAGATGTTTTGTGGAGCAAATTGTCCGATTTAATACCCGCCTCCATTCAGAGACATGCTGCGGTCGTCTCGGAACTTCAGGGAGCCCTTGGGAGTTCAACTTGCGTGATGTTTTTCGATTTTTGGCTGTAATGAGCAAACAAAGTGAGAATGTGCTTGCTGTGTTGAGTGATTTATACATTCAACGTTTCCGCGTTTCGGCGGACCGAGAAGCAGTACGGCAACTGTGCAAAGAGTATTTCGGGGAAATGGGTCATGCGCCAAAGACAGAGCTTCGTACTTCAATTGGTGATATCTCTATTGATGACGTCATTGTAAAGCGAAACAAAGCCATTGATTGTGAACAAACAGAGCCACTTTACGAAGACACAATTCCTTTCTTTGCCCAGCGTGAAAGCTTGCGTGCAGCAAGTCGGTGTGTGATGATGAATTGGCCGTGCTTACTAGTTGGGAATTCTGCCGTTGGTAAAACATCGGTGGTCAGAGCGCTGGCTGATGTGGTTGGAGCTAGGACAATAGAAGTGGCTCTTTCTTCTTCCTCTGACGTTTCTGAGCTTGTTGGGACTTTTGAACAGGCTGATGCGTCTGAAGAAGTCGTTTCGTCGATAGTTATACTTCTCTCCTTGAGCGAGCGGTTACTTACCTTGATTGCCGACGCCGAGACGTCTCGTGCTTTAGGCTCACTTATACAAGATCTCAAAGCTTCGATCGAGCAGTCCAAAGTCGACTTACAAAATAGTGTAACGAAATCCCTGAACCTTTTGGCAATAGTGAAGGAGGTAAAGCAGGGCCTTTTCTCTTCCGACGACATTAGCTTTCTTTCGCGTGCGAAATCACTGTTTGATAAATACATTTTGGGAAAGCAGCGTGGTGAAGAGGGATCATTTACTTGGAAAGATGGACCGCTCGTCGAAGCCATGAAAAATGGCTATTGGTTGCATTTGAAGAATGCTAATGTTTGTCCATCATCCGTACTGGATCGTCTTAATCCGGTCATGGAACCAGGCGGCAGCTTGTTTCTGGCTGAAGGAGGACATGACAAACAGGATGTCTCTGCGAGAGAGATCTTTGCCCATCCGTCTTTTCGAATTTTTCTGTCGTGTGATCCGAATTACGGAGAGGTGTCTAGAGCAATGAGAAACCGTTGTGTTGAGATCTCATTCGTTCCATCTAACGAACTGAACACAGAAATTGACATGACGACTATTAAGAAGGGGGGAGGAACCAAGTCCTCGTGTATTTCGAAACCGTTTTCCTCGCTAAGCGGGTTGACACATTTACGGCCAACCATGACCGTCGCCTTATCCTTGATCCGACGAGGTTTATGTTTTCAATCGCTTAACAGCTACCGCGAAACTTGTGAAGCGGGTCTTTTGTCGAACGAAAACTCTAGATGTCCTCAGCTATCTAATTCTGTGCCATTAGTCGATGTCTTGTCTATTCGCGACGATTGGCTTATCGACCCCAAACTCGCGGATATCAGATGGCGTGCTCGTGTCTTACAATCATATCTACAGGAGGATCGAGCATCTACTGACTGGATAACACACCAGACTAGTTTTCAGGGTATCTTAGTGGTTGATGGGAGTGCCGATTTCATACGGGATCATCTTATTGTACTAGTCTTGTCGTCCGTGATGACAGAGGGGCGAGGAAAACTATACTTGTCACAAATCTTTTCTACACTGAGAAGGGGGGCAAGATGGATTCATCGCTTTCTTACCGACCGCAAAACAGTTTCCGAAAGTTACAACGAATTTATCGATTGGCGATTGATTTATCGTGTCCCTTACTTATTTCAAGAGCATGTTTGGGAGAAAAATTTGGAAACGAAGCGAGATAGTTGTTCTAGCTTCGTCGGGGTCTCGGTCCTTGAACTGTCTTACCTGGTGTCGTACGGGAAGGTTGGACAAAGCTCAGTTCGATGCTCCGTGATTCCTTGTCTTGTTCCTTACTTCCTTGCACTTGATGAATGGATCAATTATGTGGAACAAAATATTTCAACACTTAAATATCGCCTATTCGAGCTCCGTTCGCACCGAGATGCGCTTCGTCAATCTCTCCTGGCGTCGGTCTATCTAGAGCAGAGAAAGCAGGATCATATTTGCTTTGATACTGGGGAATTCATTGTGCAATGGTGTTGGTTACAAAAAGCGTACTTTCCCTTTCCGTCGACAGAGGCGAACGCAAGTGGATGATGCTAGAAAAGCTGACCAGGACGATTCACGCAATTGTTTTTGAGACTAGCGATTTAACTCTCGCTCAGTCATCTCCGCTCAAATGGTCAACAGTGTTTCTTGTACCCCGCATTGAGGACGATTGGCATGTGTACTTAAGGTTAAAAGGTTGACCTCCAATCTTGCCGTGGATCGCAATGCCAATGAATTGTTGAATCTTGAAAATCTTCTCGCTACTAGGCACATGCTCTTGTTCACTGACCAAGAATTTAGACGACGGGTGTTAGCGGCGTTTTCTACTCTTCATTTATCGCTTCTTGATGATCTCAATGAAGACGGAGCATTCTCGAGCTTGAAAGCCTCGCTGCGGGGTGTCACTGAAACATTATCCGACGAGATAACCAGGAGAGAGAGAGACTTTTATCAGGTATACGACGCGCTGTGCATCAATCCGCAGGTCTCGGAGAGCGAAAATGGTTACGAGATAAAGGATATTGAAAGCATGACTGAAGACTATGTTTCCACAGGGAATCGGTATCATTTTTTTACAGAATCGATGTTGAAAACGTATTCGTACATGCAACTAGCTCCATTGCTGGAAGAGCGCTGCGAAGCTCTTGAGTACGATATCATTCGTCTCGTTGCAGAGATTGTCACAGACACCAAAAACCAGGAGCAAGCTGAAGAGCTGCTTCAGGGCGTGGTGGCTCAGATTCGGCAACTTATAAACATCGCCCTGAAAGGTTCATTGTGGTGTCCCAGTGAATTAGAACCATTCCAGTCTTTGATCTGGTTGATAGAGTCAAAAAGGCTCATTTAACGCATGACGCTCTTCGAGGCTTGCTCTCGATTATGTGCTACAATGCATCTGCTAGGATTTTCGAGGGTAGCAAAGCGCTGTCGCGACGTTTTCTCCCAACACTTGAACTTCCGTCTCTTATCAAAAGTGGTAAATCAGAAGATACTGTTCAAGCATTGAGTCTTTCACGATCCGCGGGTAGTGAGAAAGCGCTACTTTTGTCACATTGCTTTTCGATGTTTGCTTCTTACTTCGAAAGGAACACTGGGCAAAGGCCGACGAGCCCCTTCATGACAATTGAAAACCAAAGCGTAAGAAGGAATCAGGGAACAAATCTTCTTAATTTGCTGGCAGCAAATTCCTTTCATGCTTCCACGTCTCGTCCACACGAGATACTGTTCTTGACTCAAGATATCTTTTTTGCTCTCCGTAAGTCATTTGCTTCTACCGAAAGCTCGACCATCACAAGGATTCTCGCGTGTACGGATGCCTTTGACGCAGCAAAGAAAACAAAGATCTTAGCAATATGCTTATCATCCACAAATGGACGTCTTGTGAAGCTCGTAAATTCTGTGGTATCTCCTCTTCTGGACAGTATTTGGAATATTTGGAGTATGGATACACAATCTCCACACTTTCGACAGGAGCTTGGGAATGCTCGTGTGCTGTGCGGCTTGCTGCGATTTCAGCTATCTATACCGGACTCTCCCGCTGATCCTGGGCAAAAAGCGATGTATAAAATCTCTTTGTTGGCTTCTCGGCGTGAGAAATTGCGGACGCATCTTCTAGCAAGACAGGTTACTAGTGCTTTACTTCACGGTAAAACTTCGAGTGATGAACAATGCCAGTCAATTTTCAGTGAAATCCAAGCCTTGCAGTCTAGAGAACAACATGAGGAGGAAAATGTCATCCGGCGACCGTGTCCTCGGCCTGACTTCTCATTTTTATACAAAGAAACGAAGGCATTTTCAGATGCGATTCTTGATGTAACAAAGACTGTTGCTCTTGTTAATAAAGTAAAAGGATTCCAACCATCTTCGGCGGGTGATCCAAAAGACTTCTTGCTGAAATATCGCAATTCCAGTCGACAAGTTCCGCATTTTCCAAGATGCTTTCTTCGAAATTTGAAGCGTACGAGGATGTCGTTATTCCACTTTGTGGATCGCTCGCACTTATCCAGGAAGGATTCGCTACTCTGGCTGATGAGCTTGCTTCGAAAGAGAATGAGGCTGAGTTATTCCGACGTGCAATGGACACGTGCCTCAAATTTCCTTTTGAGACGCGTCTCGATGATCTCCTTGATGCCCTCCGGTACACCGAAAAGGTCTTCCATAACGACGCCCATTGTTTGGAGGATATTTACTGTTGCATTCTTTCGAGACTTTCAATACATGCTGCTGTGACGGGAATAGATAACGGCGTCTTAAGCTGTTGGTTGACAGTTGTCGGACGGCTGAATGAAGGATCGAGAGAAGACGCTTTACATTTTATGTCCCTCCAAAAAGACATCACGGACGACCACGAAGAAGTAGAGTATCGAGAGCAGTTTCCAGACCATCGTATGTTTTTTCAAAAAGCATTACAGGATAATAACAGCGACGACGGCTATGATGAATCTGATGTTGGAACATCCACGGAAGGTACAATACAGTCGCGCACAGCATGCCTCGACCAGGATCGCATAGTACTTTTAGCCTCTCTACATGATCAGCTCTTTAGCCCCAGCTCTCCCGTCCTTTCGGATTTCGATAGATCGAGGGCGTTTGGTGTATCCTTTGCTGCAGCCAGAAGACTGCACACAAAAGATGACGGTCAAAGTTTTGGCGTCACGCCATTAGGCTCTGTATCGGGATTTGCTTTGGCCATCTCACTGACCTCTGTTCCAGAAATATCTGTGTCCAGAGTTGGGCCAAACTATTTCGAAAAGAAATCAATTGATTTTGCAAGAGATCCTAATCCAAGTGAAGTACTCAAAGCCGCCAAACCTCTAAACGATTTAGGAGCAAGACTCTCTCAGCTTTTATCCACTTTTCCGGGAAATAGCGTTCTCATGGGGGTGTTACGAGTGGTAGAATGTGTTCGGAAGACTGACGTGCACAAAACGCCATGGGGGAGAGTAATGAGGGGTCTCGAGCTAATATTGAAACATTCACAAGATTGGGAGCAACATGCGAGTAGTCGAGTGAAGCTGGGTGAAGCCCTCGTAGCAATCAGCCAACTCGTGCTAGACTGGAGGAAACTTGAGCTTGCAAGCTGGCAAAGTCTACTTTCGTCTCGCGAAGAGAAGATGGAATACAATGCAAGAAAGTACTGGCTACGCTTGCATTCAGCAATGGTATCGGTTTTAGAAAAGAGCAACGAGAGCCAGAGCAAACCCCGTGTCAGCGAAGTTCATTGTTTTACCCCTGAATGGATTACGAAGAAGGGCCCTTCTGGTTATTCGTTGCCACCGACTACAGAACAATGTGTGGCGATTCTAAAAATCTTTGACACTTACTGCCTGTCCTCGCCCCTTGGTGAATTCGCCACCCGGTTAGAAATGCTTCGAAGCTTCTCTTGTCAGGTTGGCGAAGAAGTACGAAGCGGCAATCATAGTGAAGCTCACCTTAGTTTAGCTTTGTCACTGAGATCTCTCGATAGATACTACCGTCAATTCGCAGGGTTGTTACTCCAAAAAATGAAGGAACTTCGCAGACCGATTGAAACAAAACTTCAAAGGAAGTTAGCCTCGCGAAATGGGACAACAAAACGTATTATGCCCAAGCCGAGTCTATCGAACGTAACCATCGGTCACTGATGAAAATATGCAGAGAGTACGACGAAGCGCTGTCTACTTCTGTAGGTGTCTTTATCGAACCCCTACTAAATCAGGGTATCAGAGAACCGGGTTCAAATGATGTCCCATGTAATTCGATTCCTTTGAAGAATGATTTCTTCTCGTTCTCCGTACACCAGACTCCGGTCGATTCATCTGCTTCACCCCCGCGTTCTTTGAAAATAGAGTTACAACCAGGAACATACGAGCTCGCATCGAAAATGAAGCGTTGGTGTCAGAAAATGTCAGGCTTCAGGACCGGCAGTCATATCTCAACCGTCGTTCTTGGCCAGGACATAGCTAAGGATATTTCCACATCTATTTTTGATCGCATCGAGTCACTTCGATCCAAGAATTCGACTAGACCAATGAAGGAGCGGGCTTTAACCGATCTTTTACGTGAATTAAAAGCGCAAGGCTTTATATCGACGAAGTGGTCGTTGCCATCCGAATTGCGCGAAGTAGAGGCAATCTTCCAGTCTTCCTCTATAGAACTGACTTCGACAGAGATTAGGGATGCTGACCAGTATTATCAACGGTCTGTCGCCGAGATATCTTCTCTTCGTGGTGAAATTTCAGTCTTCGGCAGTAAGCATTTAACCTCGCATCAATTGGATGTTGTCCAAGCAATCACAGATCATGGCTTGCTTCTTTTGTTACAGCAGCGCTCAATTATTGCTCGAACACAACATTTCGAAAATGAGACAAGGAAAATCGTTTATGGTGCCTGTGATTTACTCGGCCAGAAGGCTGATCAAAGTAGCGAGCAAAGAGATCGGGTTTGGAAACTCAGCATAGCCCTGAATACTTTGCTTGAAACAATGAAACAGCTCAAATTTGTGCTTTCGTCCTCAATGAATCTCTTGGAAGGCGAAAATGCCACGTATTGGGCTCGAGATTCTATTGCCCAGCTTGAGTCTTATATTGAAAAACACGAGGCTCCGTTGAAAGGCGGTCAGGTTCTTCTAATCACGGACACCCACGTTGATTCTGTCAAGCGTTCTGCTGTGTTTTTAGCGACTTTCTCTGTCTTCATCGATGGACTTTGTAGAAAATCCTCAGATCTGGTATGTTTACCGTCGATGGTGTTCGAACCGTGCAGAAATCTTTGTGAAAGGGCTCTCAAACTGGCGGATGAGTTCTTACAATATCAAACCAAAAAGGTTAATTTTGTTGAAATATCGGCTTCTGCTCCCGTCCAGTCGAAAATTGAACGATTGAAAGAAATTGCCTCGGAGACAGCGAATTCGGTGCTGCTGGGAGTACAGAGCTTGGTCAAAGAGAAAAAAAGAAATGGATGAGCTTGAATACGAAGATGTTACGATACTGAGCATACACCGACATCTTCTCAGCACGTCAGTCGATTCTTTGGTACAACGCCTACATCAGTCTCTTTTTGAATGCGTTGAAACCTTCCAGGTTATTGAAAGCGACGAGGTCCTTCCATTTCACGAGAGGGAATTGCTTTTTAGACTAATGAACGACGTCGGGGTGTTGTGCTCTCACGCGCTGGAGGTCTACCGGGAGTATTTCATGGTCGTTGAGTCGTTCCACCGAGAATGCTCCAAGTTAAACTACATTTTACTCCGCGTATTTCGTGTATTGGTAGCAAAAGGGTTTTGTTCAGATAAGGTCGACGACAACGGAGTTGCTGAAGATATGAATGATGCTGGAGGAAATTTTGCCGATGATCAAGATGGAACGGGTATGGGGGAAGGCGAAGGACGTAATGATGTAACAGACCAAATCGAAAATGAAGAGCAACTATTGGGCTTAAAGAATGATGCCAACGAAAATTCAAACGATAAAGATGGGACATCTAAACAATTGGACAAGGAAGAAGCTGAAAAGGGGATGGAAATGGAAGGAGACTTTGAAGGGGATATGTATGATGTTCCTGAAGAAGAACAAGGTGATCCACAAGACGATGATAACAAAAAGAAGAGCTTGATAGAGAGTTGGGAGATGGTGACGAAGAAAATGATGATGTTATTGATGAAAAACTTTGGGGTGAAAGTGATGACGAAGAAGACCACCAAGGCGAAGAAAAATTTGAGAAGAATAGTTCGGTAAAAGGTGAACACGCTAGCGATGAGATGATGACCAGAGACGATAACGATATAGACAAAAAAGCGGAGGATGAGGCGCCGAGCAAGGACGAAAGCCGTGAAAAGAGCGCCGAAATGGAGCAGGATACTGACGAATCCAACGAGATCAACTGTGACTTTGAGGACAATTATGAGGAAAACCACGGCATTGATGTCAGAGGAAACGACAACGACAAAGTTGACCAAGATGATGAGAACGAGGAGATGGATATGGGAGACCAACTTTCGCTTGACAATCAGGACGATGCCGAAGAAAACCAGGGTTCTGCCGATGAAGAGGCTTTGAACGACGAGACCGTAAACGAAGCAGACCAATCCGAGGAGAGAAGTGTTGGTGGCTCGACGGGTGTTGATGAATCTCAAGTAGAATCTAGTCTAGCCGTGGGGGACAGGGGAGAAGATGACGAGGACGAGCCGCTACCAGACGATGCACAAGACAACAAAGATCATCTCCAGCATCACGAACAGCAGAAAGAATCACAATCTGGACTGGGGGTACAGAACGCTGACGGGAATGATCAAGTAGAAGGTGAACCTGATGAACAAGGTGCATTAGAGAGCGAACAAGAAGCACCCCAGAGTAACGAAGGTGATGCCTCCGGTAACGAAGCAAATGATACATCAAATGATGGTGGTAACGGTTCCGGTAAAAGCGGACAAAATTACAGCAGCGGAGCTTCGAAAGAAAACAGAGACCAATCCCTTGGTGATGAATTCCCCAATCCTTTGAAGAGCCCAGGCGATGCATCAAAATTCTGGTTCAAGAAACTTAACGTCATCAAGTCTCACGAGAATGAAGAAGATATGGAAACAGGAAAAGATTTGTCTGATGACAAGAATCATACTGGAGACTTTGAACATGCTAGTCAAGACCAGGCGAATACTACTCAAACTCTTGGAAACGTTGAAGAGAACGATGAAATGTTACTCAACGATAATAACGAGTTGAAGGGCCATGATTCTCCCTTGAAAACAGAAAGCGAAGTCGATAACAAGAAAGAGGCGAATAACTCAAACCAGAAAAGGAATAGTACACACAAAGACTACCCAGCGCAGTTTAATGAATCTCAAAATGCCGACGAGGCGTCCGACGACATGGATACTCAGAGCGTAGATGACCAAAGTCAGAAACAGTCAGTTTCGAGCACCGAACTGAACGGCACGGAAGAAAGCTTAGCAAATATAGTTGTATCAGACCTATCGCGCATGCATGTTTCGAATAAAACGCAAGTAACATTGAACCGTAAAGAGATAATCGTTGATGAGCACAACACAATTGTCCACATGGAACAAATTGCACAAGCCCGTGCCCGCTGGTCACAAATCCAGAGTGATACTCATGCTCTTTCAAGACGATTATGCGAGAAGCTACGTCTCGTCATGGAACCACTCGTGGCTTCAAAATTAAGAGGCGACTACAGAACAGGAAAACGGATCAACATGAAACGTGTTATTAGCTACATCGCTAGCGGTTACAGGAAAGACAAAATATGGCTACGCAGGACTAAACCTGCGAAACGAAATTATCGTGTTCTACTCGCCGTTGATGATTCGGAGAGCATGTTGAAGGGAGGTGCCGGAGAAATGGCTTTGAGAGCAATGGCTACTCTCGTCACCGGAATGAGTCAGCTTGAGGTTGGAGAAGTTGGCGTTGCTAGCTTTGGTGAGGAAATGAAACTTGTTCATCCGTTCCACCAGCCTTTTACAACAGAAAGCGGCGCAACACTTGTCCAGAACTTTCAGTTTGATCAGCAAAGAACACGAACTGCGCTTTGTGTGGAGAGTGCGCTTGCTGCGCTAGAAAGCCCGGGAGATAATGCATCCATGCAGCTTGTATTCCTCATCAGCGATGGGCGCATCGAGCGAGATAGCAAAGACGCTTTGCGAAGACTTATTCGCGAGATGATGGAACGGAACATTTTGCTAGCGATGATCGTCGTCGAAGGTGGAGATAAGAAAGAAAGCATTTTGAACATGAAAGAGGTTTCATTCGAGAAAGGCACTCCGAAGGTCACGCACTTCATGGAGGATTACCCCTTCCCCTACTACATACTTCTCGAGGATATCCAGACACTACCTGAGGTCCTTGGAGATGTTTTACGACAATGGTTCGAGATGCTTGCCCAGCTACAGAAAGGTAATCCATAATATAAATATAGTTTTAACCGGTTAAAGGACACTTATTTCTCCGAATGCCCCATTTAAAAGACGAAGAGCTTTGTCGCGAGCGATACGTTCGCGATCCCAATGAAGCTGATATTTCATGCCCGACATGCTTTCTGGATCACGGACGTCGTCGGGTGTCGGTGCTTTTTTGACTCGCGAGCTTTCGGCTTGCTTTTCATTTCCAATTCTCCTGGCATCATAAATTGTTCGGCCAGCCTTCAATCGCTCTTTGGTAATTTTGTCGGCCTTGGCGGTATCATACTGTTGTAAAATCATTTGACGCGCCATTAGGCCTTGCGATAATCCGACTCCTCCTCTCGATCGAGGTGCATCGCTCAGACGACCAGCTCCCTCCATTTTACGTCCTTGATAGACCTCCACAGGTGCCTCCATGCTACTGACTGCGCTCGCGGAATCCGACGACAAGCTTGAATATGTGGAAGAAGGCGATATCGGTAATCGACCAGGGACCTGACTGTGACCGTGCGAGAAACTGTCCGATGAGTTCAGCGTCTGCCAAGGACTGCTTAGAAAGTCAGGTTGTCTTCCACGCATGTCCATGTTACTTTGTTTTTCAATGCCCTTGTTGTTATTTCTTGTACTTACAGATCAGTCGATCTGATGAGAAATGTGATCATCGAACAAAGAGTTTGTGACATGTTGACTTCATTCTTCAAAACAAGAGCCCACGTTTTGTACAAGACTCTCGACAGGACTGATGTCCGTTGTACGTTTTATAGATAGATAATCCAACGGTACGGTACTAATAAAACTACATTCAAAACATAGAGTATCATTTCAACGACACCGAAGACGGATCAAACAATCGTTTCATCGCTTCGTCGGACAAATTTGTGCGCCACAATCCCTCCTCCAATCCTTTCCAGACCGAATAGCTAGAGGGACGATGAATGGCTTTCATAGCATGACAAGCCAATGTCGCATAGTAGAGAAGTTTGCTGTGATAGTCGAGTGATTGGACGTCTGGCATGGTAACACATCGGCGAGTATTAATTTCGACATAGCCCCTGTCTTCTTGCCAATCATGTCGCGGTTCGTTGCTAGTTAAGATCTGATAGAGAATGTTGCCTAACTCGTAGATGTCCATTTTGACGGGAAGCACAAACTTTTTGTAGGAAGCTTTTCGCTCGGGTGGCGGAGCAAAATTGTTCAAGCCGACGGGGCGCTTGTAGCGACACGTATCATTCGCCAGACTATCCCATTGCAGCAAAATGGCTTGATTGAAATCTCCCGCATAAAACGTATTGTTCTTGATCAATAAATTGGAAGCGCGAAAATCATTGTGTGCAATGGTCGGATAGGGTGCATCGATCGAATGAACGTCCCACAGCAAGCGCGCGACGTCTCGACCCCACGACAATCGTTGCCGGCTATTCAAATCGGTACGATTCAGCCAATCGGCAAAGTTCTCCTCCGCGCGTTCGATTAAAGTCGACGTAGCACACCATGCATATAGATCCAAAACGTGGGAAGTATTCTTGAGCCGATTCAGACACATGCCTTCGACCTGAGACTTGTATAAGCCCCAGGCAAATTCATCCCACGCGTTGGAGGAAGGCGGATTCAGTAGTGCTATAGAGCCGAGCTGAGAACTAGGTCAAGGCGCTAAGTGGAAGGAACAGACAAGCCAGCGTACCTCGTTTCAAAACCGTCATATTATCCATGAGCCATCCTTGTCGCCAGTAGCCCGAACCGGCCAACTCGCCCGTGTGTTCCAGCTCGTGCAGAATATTGCAAGTAGGATAAAACGTCGTTTGCCACTCCACAGGATAATGACATCGATCGTGTTCCCAGGGTTGCCACGACATGAAATCGACGTATTCGGAAATGACGGAACGTTCCGATACAGGTTCGACGGGACGGTGAGAGGCTACAACATTCGGATGAAAGTAAAACACCCGAACAGCGGCTGGGCGCGAACTGTCTTTTGTATTTAAGTATGAAAAAGCTCGAAATTGCCGTAGCGATAGGATTGCAATCAAACTGAAGCACAGAAGAATGACCCATCGTCGCACGTTCTTCTGGCGACGATGACCCTTCATTGCATCAGCATATTTCAAACAACGTTTCAAAAGGCGTGAGACTCATTCCCTCAACATGTACACTTTCGTTGGAAATTGTACCGAGCTTTTTATCCACAAGACTTTGTTCGTGTGGCTGTCGAATTTAAACGACAACGACAAAAGAAACAAGTGAGAAATGCACCGAAAGTTTCTTCAAGTATTGGTCCAGAAAAACTGGACCAATTGTATTTTCAAGTTTCCAGGAAATCTGGGAGTGTGGTATTTTCGTTGGTCAAAATGTGGGAGCGTGATTTTTGACCTCTCCAGAAAACGTCTCCAGAAAATGTGGGGGTGTGATATTTTCACATCTCCAGAAAATGTGGGAGTGTGATATTTTCACGTGTCTAGAAAATGTGGGAGAGTGATATTTCACGTGTCCAGAAAATGTGGGAGTGTGATTTTTGACAAAGTACTGGCATCCAGAAAATGTGGAGATGTTGTATTTCAACGCACACTTTTAAATTTTTTCCAGAAGAGAACGAAGCTTGATATTTTTATTGAAAATCATCGAAGAGTGCATTTTAAGTGGTGCTAAAAATGATGGCGATTAAAGCTTATTACGCAGGTACAACGCATGGAGAATGGTGATTATACGGACACGTCAAATATGGTTAATTTCACTCTAGACTACATGGTTCATTTATTATTTCGGTTTCTCAACAACAGATAAGTCGAGATGAAAAAGCAAGACGCAGCAATGCCAGTAGCTGCTGCAAGGTGCCCCAACCAAGGATCCCAGTCAAATGTCTTGAACGCCTTTTCACGAGGTTCGGTTTTCTGAGGTATCATACTTTTTCGAATGTTTGATCTATTCGCCGCTTGCTTGGGATTACCCGTGTTCTGATTTACTGTATCTTCGATGTCACGAAGTTTGCCTTTCTCGCCCCTCTCCAATGTAATGAGCTGCCCACACGCACTGTCAATGTCGGCTCCCATAGTCCTGCGAACGGTACAGAACGCGCCGTACGAACTCACAATTCGGCGAAACGATTCAATATGTTCTGGCGAGGGACATCGCAATTTATCCTTGACATCAGTCTGATTGTATGGGATCAAATTGACTACTAAATGTCGATTTTCACACAGCTTTCCCAACTGATGTGCGCATTCCAGCGAACTTGTATCACCTTCCAGCATGACGTACTCGATCATGGCTCGACGACGAGAACTTTCCTGAATACGCTGCTCCGCAGAAAAACACCGTTCCGGCAGGAAGTCGCTTTTTCAAATATGCCATCATATGACCATCGAGCGCGTCAATCAAATCGTTAATGTAAAAGTTCTTGGCCGTGGGTACAATGGCACTGCGCATTTCCTGGTTGGGGGCATGGAGTGACAAGGCAAGCGATATCTCGGGCAACTCTTCCGTCAAACGACGAATTTGTTTCACCAAACCAACGGTGGACACGGTGACACGCCCATGGGCCAGATTCCATCTTTTTCGATCAATGAGCGCCCGGCAAGCTTCCACCACGTTCGTGTAGTTGTCCAATGGTTCTCCCATCCCCATGAAAACAATGTTGCGTACCAGATCTAGTTTCAACTCATTCTTGCTGCTGTTGGATTGCACGTTTTCTTTTTGGCGTTCCTGCCACTCTTTTGCCAAAATGCGGTCCGCATGAACGACCTGCTCCAATATTTCGCCCGTCGTCAAGTTTCCGGATAACTGTTTTTAAAAATGTGAGTTTATGAATCCTGCAATCTACTTAATACACGATTCGTACTGAATAGTACTTACACCCATTGTTCCTGTAGCACAAAAGGTCTGAATGAAAGAACAGATTATGAACATAGATGAGATGACAAAGCCAGACCTTAGAGAGCACTACCATAATTTAAGAAACTTACACATCCCATGGCGCATCCACACTGCGAGCTAACACACAAACTCGCTCGACTGCCTTCCTGATTCACATAACGCATCAGTACAGATTCGACGAGTTGCCCATCGTGCAATCGAACGGCCAATTTCGTCGTCGTTTGATCGCCCGACGTTTTTGCAACGCCACTGTCGAAGTAACGGTAACAAATCCATTGTTGGGATCTTCCACAAACTCCAAAAACTTTTGTGGCAATTGCACGCGATTCTTGTTTTTCTTTCCGGAAATTCTGTTTTTCAAAGGAGCCACCGGCACCGATGATTTCTGTTTCTCACTCGCTTCTTCTTCGTGCTGATAATAGCGATCGACAAATTCGGGTAGGTCGGGATAATGCTGTCGATGCAGCGCTTGATAGAATGCATCAATGTGCACGGCCTTAACCACGAGGCCTCGATCATCCAGAGCTTTCACAAACGCCCGGCGATCGAGCACCGAGTTTGGACTCGGGGGCTTTCGTGTTCGTTTCGGTCGACGGGGTTCCATTTTTAACGTGTATCAAAACGCCTCGTTTAAATTAATTTGTAGAGCTAAATAGTTTCGTGGTCGAAAGAGTGAAGGTATAAGCCGAACAACAACAATAATAACATGAGTTTCTCCTGTCGTCGATAACAAATAAAAAATTCGTGGTTAAAAATTCCTCCGTTTGTCGTTCGCGACTAATGACTGAAATCTAGTCGGAGGTCACTCACTACAAGAAAATCTGGAAACAGCGATCACGTCCTACAGAAATTCTGTTTGATTGGTCCAGAAATTCTGGCCCAGGTGTTTTCCGAGTTTCTGTGCTGGATCCAGAAAATCTGGAATCTGGACAAGGTGTCCATAGATCATACCGGTACCGGTACCTGTTACAGAAATGCTGTATGTCTTCCAGAAAATAGAAAATCTGGAAACAGCGATCACGTCATACAGAAATTCTGTTCGATTGGTCCAGAAATTCTGGACCAAGTGTTTTCATCTCACACTCACAGAGGTTCGGTGCTGGTTCCAGAAAATCTAAATACAATGCGTAGGGTAACTTTTACAGAAAGGCTGTACGGCTGTCAGAAAATCAGGAGACGGTGTTTTTCGGCGTTTCAAAGTAACTCCAGAAAATCTGGAAACAGCGATCACGTCGTACAGAAATTCTGTTTGCTTGGTCCAGAAATTCTGGACCAGGTGTTACCACGTATCCAGAAAATGTCACTGACGGCGTAATGGGGTTTTTTATAAGGCAACCAACGCATTCACCTTTGTGCTTATAAACGATTATCGACATCGAGTCGACTGCAATACGTAAAATACACGAAAGATGTAGCGCTTCGAATGCCTACGTAGCTTCCACGTAGCGCTCGTATGGAATTTTATCGCCAGAGGGCAACCGGGATATCGAGTAATTTTGATGACATCATTTTTTTGGTCTTTTGTACAATAATTCCGTCATCGCTTTCACCGACATTCGTATTTCGTGCCTCTGAACGATTATCGATATCGAATTGAGTGCAATACGTAAAATGCATGGAAGATGCAACGCCCGAATGTCTACGTAGATTTAACGTAGCGCTCCCCCTTCTCCAAATTTGAAAACTAGGTCTATCCAGTTTTTTGTGTTTGATCTAAACACCTTGTCTAGAATTCTTTGGTTTTCTGGCAAAGCTAGGATTTGAAAGCACTCGCTGGTGTGGATACACCAAACAATAATGTCGTACAGGTCATTGACGAAACAGCAAAAAGAAAAGCTTTCTAGCGTGTATTTCTCTCGGAGTAATCTTCCTAATAGTAACGGCTATCGCGTGATGGTGGCCGCCTATCCCCGTAATAAGGGTCTTCATCGCGACCATAATCATCTTCATACGAGTACTCGTCTCTCTTTGGCTCGCGACGTTTCCGGTTGTTACCTCCGCTGAGTAAAGGACCGATCCCCGGCATATTCTTCGCCACCGCCCACACAAAAGGGAACAAATTACCAAAGAGATTCAGTATTCCAAAGGCTTCCAAGATGATTCCAAAAACGGGCATCCCAATAAAGACAAGAAAGATCCCCAGTGCGAGACAACCGGTGGCTCGGAATTTTTCCGGTTTCACAAAATAGCCCAGTGTGCGACTGGGACCGAGCGTCATGGGGACTCCGGCAATGAAGAGTAGATTCCCCAATCGCATCAATGTCTTATTGAAAAGAGACTAATCCCCAGCATCGTGATGATGCTGCCCGACCTAACAAACCGAAACCAATCCGTCGATCACCATTTTTGATGACGGAGGGCATATTCGATAAAAATGCGGGTCCTTTCCGACGTTGATTGCTTCTCTTCTTGTAATCATCATAATACTCGTCTGGTTCGTCATCGTCATAATATCGGCCTCGATCGTCGTAGTAGTAATCCTGATTCGCACCTCCTCTCACCTTCCAGAAGAAAGCAGCGAGGGACTCGCATTCGCTCAAGAACGAGTGACCTTGTGATACAACCGACGAAGGCATGTTCCAGGGACCGTACTTTTCAAGTCGCGAGCGGAAACGGAAGAAAGTACGAGCATGGAAAGAAGTAGTCCCCGCTGTGCCGAGAAGCTCGGGTGGGTACGGGCTTTGGGCTTTTTCATATTTGATTGTTGTGAATAAGTTATTTTGTTGATGAAATGAAGGCAAATGCATTGTGAGAATTGAAAAGTTTGGTTGACGTTTGTCTTCCGACTTCCGAGCATTTTTTCACACGTGGATGTTTCTCGTTTCTCGTTTCTCGTGTCGCAGAGGCTGGCCTGTCGACTGTCGACTGCGGACTGCAGGACTGAGATCCTAAATACAAGTACCGCCTGATTACCGGTACGAACATCAAGTGTAAAATTCCGAAATCCTTTCCTGCAAGTGCAACGTGCAACGTGCAACGTGGTGATGGATCCGATAGACGCATCACGGACAGACATTACGACGAGCGGTTGCCGATCATTCAAAATTCGTGGCGCTCCGATGTTTTTCAAGCGCAAGTCGTCGTCACGCAATAATTCTTCTCCTTCCAACAACTCGTCGCAATCGTTTCTGTCATTCACCGACACAACAAATCGTTCCAGCAGACTTTCATAGAAGCAAACAACAACCATGAAATTCACTGCCTTTTGTGTGACATCCCTTTTCGCTACGGCAGCCGCCTTCGCCCCGGCTGTTCCGCAGAAATTGGCCTCGTCGTCAGCCTTGCAAATGTCGTAAGTTTGTCTAATTCTTTGCTGTCCAGCCTTTCGGTAGTGTGGCCGTGACGAAAGATAAGCTCCCTCTACTGAATAATCTTGATGAACTGCTTGCATCCGGTGTCTATGAATGCAATTCAGAGCCCCAATCGATGCCATTGCCCCCGGTTGTTTGATCATTTATTCTCTCACAGAATGTTCTCTCAACTATTGCAGCTTCAAGTCGAATGTGTTCAAGACACAGGAAGTTACTTTGCTGACACCAAAGAAACCATTGTGAAAGGAGGACGTGATCTTTTTCCTCTTCTTCCCAAAGCGTTCGAAGGCATCAAGAAGATTGGTGTCATCGGCTGGGGATCGCAGGCACCGGCTCAGGCCCAGAACCTTCGCGACTCGTTGGCCGAGGTAGGCTCCGATATCACTGTATCTATTGGTCTTCGTAAAGGATCATCATCGTTCAGTGAGGCCAACGAATGTGGCTTTTCAGAGGAAGCTGGTACTCTTGGAGAAATGTTCGATGTCATCAAAGAGTCCGACTTGGTGATCTTGTTGATCTCGGATGCCGCTCAGGCAACTCTTTACAAAGAAATCTTTGCTGCTATGAAGCCCGGTGCTACTTTGGGTTTGAGCCACGGTTTCTTGCTCGGATATTTGGATTCAATTGGTGAATCCTTCCCCGAAAACATGGATGTGATCGCTGTCTGCCCCAAGGGTATGGGCCCTTCCGTTCGCCGCTTGTACGAACAAGGAAAAGATGTGAACGGTGCTGGTATCAACTCTTCCTTTGCTGTGCACCAAGACAAGAGTGGTAAGGCGACTGAGTTGGCCTTGGGTTGGGGTGTTGCTTTGGGATCTCCCTTCATGTTCGAGACCACCCTTCGCTCGGAATACTGCTCGGATATCTACGGTGAGCGTGGTATCTTGCTTGGTGCCGTCCACGGAATTGTTGAGTCGCTGTACCGCCGCTACCAACGTCAAGGCATGACCCCGGAACAGGCTTTCTTGGAGACTTCGGAGTCCATTACTGGAAAGATTGTCAAGATCATCTCTACTCAAGGAATCAAGGCTGTTTACGAACAATTCAACGATGCCGACAAGGCCGAATTCCAGAAGGCTTACTCTGCTTCGTACATGCCTGCCAAGGAGATCTTGCAGGAGATTTACGATGAAGTCAGCTCGGGCAATGAAATTCGCACCGTGATCATGCACGGAAAGCGCATCAACAAATTCCCCGTCGGTAAGATTGACGGAACGGACACGTGGATTGTGGGCGAAAAGGTTCGCGCGAACCGTGACGAAGACAAAATTCCCATCAACCCCTTCACTGCTGGTGTTTACATTGCCACCATGATGGCTCAGATTGATGTCCTCTTGGAAGCTGGCCACCCGTACTCGGAAGTCGTCAACGAGTCTGTGATTGAAGCTGTCGATTCGTTATGTCCATACATGCACTACCGAGGTGTTGCTTTCATGGTGGACAACTGCTCTTTCACTGCCAAGACTGGCTCCCGTAAGTGGGCACCCCGTTTCGATTACATCTTGGACCAGTTGGCCTACACTGCCGTCGACAATGGCGTTCCTGTGAACCAGCAATTGATCAAGGACTTTGAGCAGCACCCGGTGCACTCCGCCGTTGAAGAATGCTGCAAGCTGCGACCGGCTGTCGATATCAGTTTGTTCGCCGAGACATCTACCAAGGAGATTGTGATCCAGTAAACGATTATGATCAAAAGAATTAATAGATAGTATTTCGTATTTCTTGTCGCTCTTTCTATTGTGAAGTTAATACACAAAGAGTTTTGTTGCCAAACACGAAATGATAGAAAATTTACGAACGAAGCTCGTTGCAGAAGAAAGAGACGAAGTCGCAGCGAAACTATAATAAGTTTAGTTGTAGTTGTATTTGACTAGCGGCGCGACTCGAAGCAATCGATCGTTCGAAGCGCGATTCTGTTGGTTCTACTGTTCTTACTTGGCCAAGGCAAAGGTCATTTCATCGACTTCCACGACGAGACCACCATCGACATAGGCTTTCCCGGTCGCTTTGGCAAGACCGAATTTGGCATTCCATTTTTGATTTCGACTTCCATGACCAATGTATCTCCAGGAACGACGGGTTTCTTCCATTTGACACCATCGACACCGGCAAAAGAAGACGGCACCGGGGGCGGCACCTTCCATTTGGAGACAAACAATGCCGGCCAATTGGGCCAATGCTTCGACTTGCATGACACCCGGCATGATGGGACGACTGGGGAAATGGCCATTGAAGAATTCTTCGTTCTGTAAAAGGAATTGTGAGTGACACGCGCAAACGAAAGGACAGGGTTTTTACCTACGGACCTTAGTGACACACTTGACTCCCACGGCTCGCTTTCCGGCTTCATATTCAATGACTTTGTCGACTAACGCAAATGGGTAACGATGCGGTAAGATTTCATCAATTTGTTCGGTCGTAAAGACAGTTTTCAAATCTTTGGTGAGAGCGGAGATATCTTTGGCACCCGTAAACGACTCGGCGAGTTGTGTCGACGACGATGAGGACAAGGATGTCATTCGGGGCATAAAAGCCATGGCCGAAGAGGCCGTAAAGAGTAAGCTTAAGAACAATTTCATGATGTTTTGTATTGGTTGTTGTGGATGTGATGTTGGGTAATAATAGCGATTGAGATGGTGGATCGTCTCGTTTTCTCGATGCGGTTTTTCGAGACGCAACTGTGCGACATCATTGTCGTCGGCATGTCGGTCGGCAACGGATGTTTCTCGTTGTGACGTTTTCGAGCGCGGTGCGCCATAGAGAGCCAATCAAAATGCAAGAATGCAAGAATGTCCTCTTCACGTTCGTGACTGAGTTTGTCCCGTTGGAACCGTACGTCAGTGACGTTGATGGCAAACGAATGATGTGAAGGAAAACATCGACGAAATCAAAATTGTGCAGCAGACGTCGAGCATTCGAGTATTTCAGGAGACGCACCCAAAGACCATTGCATCTAATATACTCAAATAAATAGGCAACAACATGAAATTCTTAACAGCATCGGTAGCCGCATTGGCTCTGTTATCGAGCAGTGAGGCCTTTGCCCCGGCGGCCCCGCTTCATTCGCGAGTCAAATTCACGCAATTGTATGCGGGCACCAAGATTACCATGCCGGCGTTGTCGTCGACCATGAAAGAAGGAAAAGTCGTTTCGTGGCTCAAGAATGAAGGAGACGAAATTGAAGCGGGTGAAGCCATTATGGTGGTCGAATCCGATAAGGCCGATATGGATGTCGAAGCGTTTGAGGACGGAATCATTGCCAAAATTATCGTACAAGAGGGTGAAATGGCTCCAGTGGGTGAAGCTGTGGCGTTGATTGCGGCCGATTCGAGTGAAGTAGAAGCTGTATTGGCCGAATTCAATGCCGGTGGAAGTGGTGGAGATGCGACTTCGGCGGCGGCTCCTCCCGCGGCGGCTCCGGCAACGACTGCTGCTGCTGGTAAGTGTTGTTGACACAAGGAATATCTGATTATTAGGCGATGACCTTTCTCACGCATCTGCTTTACAGCCCCCGAGGTCCCTTTTAGCAAGATTGATATGCCCGCCTTGTCTTCCACCATGAAGGAAGGCAAAGTGGTGTCATGGCTCAAATCAGAAGGCGATGCTATTTCGGCCGGAGAAGCCATCATGGTCGTCGAATCCGATAAAGCTGATATGGATGTTGAAGCATTTGAAGATGGTTTCTTGGCTGCTATCATCACGAAGGAAGGTGAAAGTGGTGCCGTCGGAGCCCCGGTAGCTTTGATTGCGGAAAATGAGAGCGACATTCCTGCTCTGCAGGCTTATGCTGCGACTCTTTCCGGAGCCGCTCCGCCGGCCGCCGCCGCGGCGCCCGCTGCAGCTGCACCAGTGGCCGCCGCCGCTGCTCCCAAAGCCGCACCAGCTGTCGCTAATCCGGCCAAAGCGGACGGGGAGCGTCTCTTTACGTCGCCCTTGGCCCGCAACCGTGCCAAGGAACTGGGTGTCGATATTTCGCTAGTGACGGGTACGGGACCGGAAGGCCGTATCACGGCGGCAGATGTCGAAGCTGTGGCGTCGGGTGAGGCCAAGGTCAAGAAGCCTGCGGCTGCGGCTTCCACCAAGCCCTCGTGGACCCCGGCGGCCGGTGTCGTTGCGGCCACACCGACGGCGCGGGCCTTGGCCAAGAAGGCCAAGTTGGATTTGGCGACGATCAAGGGAACGGGCGAATTTGGTCGCGTCACGGCGGATGATGTACTCATTGCGACGGGACAGAAAGAGCCGGAGCGTAAAAAGGTTGTGCGACCGGGTGCTGCTGCAGTGGAGATGCCTTCCGGACCGGTCGCCATGACCGGCATGCAAAAGGCCGTCAGCAACAACATGATGGCGACTATGAATACTCCTGGCTTCCAAGTATCACGTGATATCGAAATGGATAACTTTGACGCGCTTTACCAGAATGTCAAGGGTAAGGGTATCAGCGTATCCGCTCTTCTTGCCAAGGCAGTTGCTCTTGCCATTGAAAAGTACCCTATCATCAACAGTTCCTTCTCCCCTGAAAACGGCGGAACTATTGTATACAAGAAGGATATCAACATTGCCATGGCTGTTGCCATCGAAGGCGGCCTTATCACACCTTGCCTGAAATTCGCGAACGAGCGTAGTGTAGAAGACTTGGCGGAGAACTGGAAAGAGTTGGTTGAGAAGGCACGAAAAGGTGGATTGAAGCCTGACGAATACCAATCTGGAACCTTCTCCATTTCGAACATGGGAATGTTCGGTGTCACCCAGTTTGGTTCAATTTTGCCCAACGGAACTGGTGGTATCTTGGCCATCGGAGCCACACGTGAAGTGATTGTTCCATGCAAACAAGCAGTGCTGGGCATGAAGAAAGTCAAGCAAATGACGGTTACTCTCACTTGTGACCACCGTCAAATTTACGGATCGGATGCTGCCCTGTTCTTGAAGGAACTCGCCAACATTATGGAGAACAATGTCAATCGATTGACGCAGTAATGCCAGCAGAATTCTATAACTACAATTTTCAATTACACGGTCTATAAAGGTCTGAAAGCATCTGAGAACGCTAGCGTAATTTTTTCATGGCTTCTTGTACCTCTTGTATCCTTTTATGTTTGTCTTGCGCGTCGCTGCTCGCCAGAACTGACTGGAAGGCTTTGTATGTTGCAATAGTGGGCCTCAAGTCATCATCTATCGTTTCTTGAGCAAGCATCTCTTGAAGTAAAGCATCGGAACGCTTTAAGGCTGCAAGGCTGGTAATATTGGACCACAATGAAATAGCTTTTGTGTAAGTGATGTTGTTCGGTCGAAAAGAAGGATTTTTGTGTCTTCGTACGTGCGTTTGAGTTCTTTGAAGTATCTATCTCCCCGCGTGGCGGTTTCCAGGTCCCCTGACCCACCCATCGCCGATAACAAAGCATTGTACGTTGCAACATTGGGTGTGACACCTTCAACGCGTTTCATCAAAATAAATATTTCTTCCGCACGAGCACAAGCCAAAGTCCGATCATCAGATTTACTCCAAGCAAGTATTACTGAGTTGAAACTCTGTGTGTTCGGGAGGCAATCATCTTTTCCATCCAAAGCAAGTTGAAGCATTTTCTTTAATATGTTCTCCGTTTCTGGGCCATCTCGTGCTTTCGCGTAAACGTTCAAGACCAGATTGAAATTGGCAGTATTCCAGTCTACATTCATATTGCGATCTGCTATTGCTCGAAAAATTATTTTCAGTTGATTGGCAAGATCGTCGAAATCAGACTTCACCAGAGAAGTCACCCAATGCAGAAAAATCCGATTTGCGACGTTCTCCGTGAGATTGGGTACGTTGTCCTCTGTTTTGAGCCTATTGAATAACTCTTCGACTAAGGCTCCAACTCTATCAAAACCAACGTTGCCTCCATGAAACGACCACGCTCTCATCACTTGCAGATACGTTTCAACAATCCACTTTGCATCCTCTCTATGACTCCAGTCAAACTCCTCATTCTGAAGGATCAGTTCCAGAATTCTTTCAGCTCGTGGTGCTGCATCTCTTTGTGACTTGTTACTGTTCGTCCAGGCACAAACAACTTTAAACCAGCTCTGTATACACGGCCCACCACCTTCCAGCCCTCTTTCGTTGTTCTCGTCTTGCATCTTTAACAGAAGAACCTCTGCTCTCTCGCCGGCCATTTTGTCTTTGGAATGTACCCAGGCATCCAAGCAACGATGAAAGTAGCTTTTGGTAATAGTTAGAGCGGTATCCGTCTGTTTCCGTGATATCATTCGGTATAGAGTGGCCTCCGCTCGTTGGGGCACCTGATTTCGCGACCAAGCATTGATCACAATACTATAGGTGAGACTTTTTGGTCGAATCACGCTTTGTGGTTCCTCTAACGCTTTCAGCCACTCCTCTGCTCGCGAAATGTTCTTTGCCTGCACCAAGCTAGTCATGACTGTGTGAACTAGTTTCAAGAGTGACGTTTTGTCATCGATGTTCGTCACTTCTTTCATCAACGCTTTCAGAAATTGATCCAGTAGCTTGGCGCACTTTTTCGGTGGGTATTCTTTTTCCCAGCGCTTCCATAACGCTCCTTGAATCAATAATGAGTAGATTCGCGGTTCGGGCTGAAATGATATTTGATCGGACTGTAGAAACTCGATGACTTCGAGCGGCGATAAAATGGAATTCTTTTTCACATAATCAGGATTTAGAGCACCATACTTTACAACCTCCAGCCACCTCGATAGTATTGTGACAGCTTCATCTGCTGTCCTCGCGGAAACCAAATCAGTTAGCTGTATTGGCGTTATTGTTTGCCCTTTATTATTTCTGTCTGAAGAAGAAACTGCAGGAATTCCATAGTTCGTCGACGTGATTGCACCAAACGGCCTAACCACTCCTCGTAAGCTCACAGAAGATTGAGTGCAGGAAACTGATGCCATCTGGGTCCCTCGAAAAGCAAAATTTGTGCCGCTTCTGATCGCTCCCTTGAAGAAAAAAGACCCTTGTTGAGGCGACGCGTCGGTTCATGGCTTTCAATTCACCCCAAGTTCGTTGCTCATATACGCCACTACGTATCTTTCATCGGTTTGCTAAACAAGTTCTGATTGTGATCGTTGTCCAAAGTAATCCTATTTAATAAAAAGGTTATGCATTATCTGTGCTTGTTGCTTCGCAATTAACTACTCCGTACAAAGTTTTTTTTTTTTTGTAACTTGGTGTCCATGGTCGCTTTTTGCGTGATTTACCTTTGCCCATTCTCACTCCACGGAATCTGGAATCGCATATTTATTTTCTATGCTTATAGTCTAGCTTATAGAGTACTCTGTTTTGGCGATTCACTTGATGATTCCATTGTTTCATGTTTAGATTCAGACGACGCTCCGGTAATAGAGAATATTAAGTACAAAAACAGAACACAGTTCAAACTTATTCGAGAATTTTCTCGTCGTCAAATTTCATTCAAAGTATCGGAGTCGATCGATATTATCAATTATAGCGATCTGCATCACAAAACCTTTCACCCAAGATGAAAGACGTCGATCAGTCGTCCTCATTTTCAAGCAATCGAGACATGACATCCGGGCCCAAATCATTGCCGGCTCAGCGTGGACGAACGTGGATGATGGGGAGACAGTGTTGCTGCACGCACGGGTTCTATCCCTTACTAGTGGCTCCCATTGTTACAATTGCTTCCCTTGTTTCAATTTACTCATCGATGGACTGTCGTTTTCTGGAAGTGGATGTTGGCTTTACACCCAGCAACCATGCATGGAACGAAAGTGATCTCGAAGTGGGCTTCTTCTACCAGTACCGACCCGGGGCGTCCGATCAGCGAAGCGATTATTTGAGTCATGTGTATGACTCTTGTTATCATTACTCGGACACTTTTGAGGAACAAATCATCGAAATGGATCAAACGTGGAAGGCAGCCAGGATGATGTCTCATATCGCGAATTTAAGCGGTCTTCTTGCTGCAGCTATCGCTTGGGCGATCGTTGTATTGCCACTCCCAGCAGGCTGCCTGTGGCCTAGTCTTTTGCTTCCATGTGTCATACTTGCCTTCATTGGCGAAGGGTCAAAGTTTCTTTTCGTTGAAGTTGCGCTTTGTAGACAACCTATCTGGTTTCCGGCGGCAGCTGAATCGGCTCCCACCACAGCGGAAATGTGCACTCTGGGCTGGTCGGCGTACGCCTGCATTGCAGCTGCGGCTTTACAAGGGATTGGTTTACTCCTGGTGTGCATGAAAACTCCCCGTAGACGCCGAAATGATCGGAAAGTTCAAAAGCGACATCGACCTGAACCTAACTTTGAAGAACCAGAACATCTGCGCACATCCTTTGAGGAGAACAAAAGTCCACTCGTTATTCATGGTCTAGCACCGCAGTGTGAAACTCGACAACCTTCCATGGACGAGGAATGGCAAGACGATGAGACGAATAGGGAGGGTGCATCTGTCATCTCCCCGGTCGACTCGTATGTCACAGGAAGTTCGACTTTGTTTGACTTGCACAGGAAACGACCAAGCTGGGAATCAGTCTCAGAATCTCGACTATCAGTCAAATCGAAAATGGAAAACGACGTGTATGTTTGTCAGCGTAAAGATAAACGAGTGAGCGAATTAATAGCAGATCTCGAGGCCGCTTTCAATGGCTCAGGTTCAAGAACTCACAAATCGGCAAGCAATCTCGAGGTGGTGGCAGATTGAAAAGCCGAACAAGACATCATTCAATCGAGTTCATTGTCGTCGTGAGCCAATCACCGTAAAAGTAGAAGCCTCCTTTTAGATGTTTGTTGTAGACTACTTAAGTCGATATTCTGTTACTTCCAAGAAATTCTGGACACGTTGTATTTAATCACACAAAAAATCTGGTGCGGACCAGAAATTCTGGACCAAGTGTATTTCATTCACACAAAAAATGGACGTTCACGAAAATCTGACCACTTGTATTCCACCATTCTTACGCGAAATCTGGGAAGTTCCAGAAATTTTGGACCAGGTGTATTTCATTCTTACAAAATCTAGGTAGTTCCCAGAAGTTCTGGACCATGTGTATTTCATTCTTATTGAAAATCTGGGCTGGTCCAGAAAATCTGGACCAGCTGTATTCCATTCATACAGAAAATCTGGGTTGGTCCAGAAATTCTGGACCAGGTGTATTTCATTCATACAGAAAATCTGTTATGGTCCAGAAATTCTGGACCAAGTGTATTTCATTCTTATTTTGAAAATCGAAGCTGGTCAAGAAAATCTGGACCAGCTGTATTGTATTCATACAGTTAATCTGAGGTGGTCCAGAAATTCTGGACCAATTGTATTTCACTTTTACGGAAAATCTGGGCGGTCCAGAAATTCTGGACCAGTTTTATTCTCATTCATACAGAAAATCTGGGCAGGTCCAGAAATTCTGGACCAGGTGTATTTCATTCATACAGAAAGTCTGAGGGGGTCCAGAAATTCTGGACCAGTGTATTTCATTCTTACAGAAATTCTGGGTGGGTCGGTCCAGAAATTCTAGACCTTCTGTATTCCATTCATACCTGGTAC
This sequence comes from Fistulifera solaris, assembly GCA_030295235.1. Taxonomy (NCBI): domain Eukaryota; phylum Bacillariophyta; class Bacillariophyceae; order Naviculales; family Stauroneidaceae; genus Fistulifera; species Fistulifera solaris. The sequence continues at coordinate 533,319 of AP026127.1, read as the reverse complement.
AAAAATCTGATGCGTTCCAGAAATTCTGGACCAGGTATATTTTATTCATACAGAGAATCTGGTGCTGTCAAAAAATTGTGGATCCTATGTATTTCCTTCATACAGAAAAACTGGGTTGAACCAGAAATTTTGGACCAAATGTATTTTATTCATAGTCTACAGTAGTTAATCTGTGGTGCTCCAGAAATTCTGGACCAATAATTGTATTTCATTTATACAGAATATCTGAGGATTTTCAGAATTTTTGCACTAGGTGTATTTCATGCATACAGAAAATCTGGTGCAGTCCAGAAACTCTGGACTTCCTTATGTATTTCCTTCATACAGAAAATCTATGACGGTCCAGACATTCCTGACCAATTGTATTTCATTCATACAGAAAATCTGGGTTGGTCCAGAAATTCTGGACCAGTTATATATTTCATTCATACAGAAAATGCTGGTCTTTCCAGAAATTCTGGACCTTCATACAAAAACTGGCCTGGTCCAGAATACCATTTCTGGACAGGGTGTCGTCAATCATAATCTTACAGAAAATCTGTGTAAATTCCAGAAATTCTGGAGACGGCGTTTTCGACCTTCGGTCTACTCCGTATTCTACGCTCCAGACATTCTGGATACGGTGCTATTTGAGCATCAAAAATTCTGCATATGTTCCAGAAATTCTGGATAAGGTCGACGCTCGACTCCATGATGTGACTTAAGTGTAATCCAGTCCCGGAAAGTCGCATGTAACGGAATGACTTTATTGCTTTTGCATGCTGCATGAGATAACGAGAAGGAGTTCATATATGTGGTTATTTGCTGACCTTCGTTTTACAATCCGCATCCGTGAAAGTTTTAAAGAGTCTTCTTGATTAGCGTCTGCTTCATACTATTAGAACGCGCTTTTGTGTTTGTTTCGTAGAGCGAAAGAAGCAAACGCTTGAAACAAAAGGTCACGCCTGCTGCGGTGAATGACGCTCTGTGAACACATCCGAAGATATGTGGGGTGAATGGCTTGAAAAGGGCAAAGAACTGGCCTCGAAAGCCCAAGCTGCGGCATTAGAACTAGACAAACAGATCAATCAAAGTGTTGGCATAACGGATGCACCGACATTAGCGTCCGAATTGATCGCTGAAGATGACGACGACATTTTGAATGATGCCTGGGATGGCGATAATGATGATTTGGCTGCGCTAGACGATGATTTTGATGAAAAAGTCACAGCAGAAGAGTCTGTAGAGGAAGATCATGACAAAGGAGCAACACTTCATGCGTCAGAGACCCCTGTAAGCGACCAAAATGCACAAAACGATGATGACGAACATGTTGATGATGTGACGAATACTAACGAGGCATCAGAGATTAATGACGCCATTGACAAAGATTTGGAAAAGCACGAAGGGACGAACGATGAAGGACTGTCTCTTCAAAAGAATGATGAAAATGAAAGTACGGACGATGCAGCTGACTCCTCACCGGTGGCACCCATCGAATCGACAACCATAAGCACCGAAATCAATCCACCTGGACCCGACGATAACGCACAAAACGAACAGGAAGATCATCATGAGACAGCAAAAGACCAAGAAGAAGGGTGGGGAACAGGAAACGACGACCTTGATTTGATTGACACCAGTGAAACTGTCTTCACCAACAATGAGCCATTAGAGGAGGTGAACGAGATTGTTATGCTTTCTGAAATGCCGAATTCGAACACAGCAGTAGCTACGCATTCTGAAGCAACAATCGTCGATAGCAGTATACCAGCAGAAACGGAGTACGAACAGAACGGCATACCTGCCCCTACATCGGATGATCAACCTGAAAGTGAAGTGACCGAGCAAACAACATTACGTAAAGAGTCAAAGACAGAAGAGAACTCGTCTCCACCACTTGATGAGAGCCGTAAGGATGCTGACAACGCTCAAAATGTGCATAGTCTTGAAGCGCAGATCGAAGATTTGAACAAACTTCTACGACAACGAGAGGAACAATTAATGAATAAAACAGAACAGCTGACTGAAATGACAGCCATGTTCGAAAGTGAAAAGCAACAATTGCTTCAAAAGGTGGCGAGTACGAAAGAGGAATCCATGCGGCGTACCCAGAAAGCGAAAGAACGCGTGGAAGCGATGGAGGCTCGGATGAAAGAGCTGGCACGTCAGTCCACAGCAGGTGATCAAGACGCAGCCAAGCAGGCCGAAATTATTGCCGCCTTACGCGAAGAAGGTGAGAAGCTGGCTCACAAACAAGCTGAAATGGAAAAAGCTGTACGAACAGCCAAGGGGGGAGGCACGAAGCTTACGGGAAGAGCTCGAAGATGAAAAGACAGCGAAAGACACCGCACTGGAGAAGATTGCGAGTCTAGAGTCCGAGCTCAAGAAAACCAAAGATGACTTATCTTCCGCTAGGCGTGGGGAAAGTCATGCCGAAAAACTTGATGCTGAACTACGACGTCTAACCGAAGAGAACAATACAAAAGCGGCAACCATTCTTCTACTAGAGCAACAGGTAAATGAGTTGAAGGAAACTATGAAAAGTCAAGAAGCTGCACTGCTCGAAATTCAACAGGGGGCTTCAGTTGAATCGGAACGCGAAATTAAGAAAATTCGAAAAGAGCATAATGACGCAATCAATGATCTAGAGACAAAATTGCAAATGACAGAACGTGAAGCTGGAATAAGAGAAGACGCGTTGAGGCACGAGATTGCAGAACTACCAAAAGAGGTGGCAAGACTCCGTTCGTCGGGCTGATGCCTTATCCATGGATATTCAGTCCAGTACGGCTCCACTTCTCCGCCAAATAGATAGTGCAGAGCGACAAAGCAGAAGCAGAGCAGCTGCATGGGCGGAACTCGAAAGCTCACTTCGGTCACAACTGGAAGAAGCCGTCATTTCAAACGAGCAGCTTATGAAGGAAAAAGGCGATCTAAAAACTCGCAACTCTCGAGCTGAACGAGCGGTGAGGGATTACGAAGCAGAATTAAAATCATTGAAAATTAAGCTGGACGACCAGATTGAGATGAATCGAGAGCTTCAAAATAGAGCAAATGACTTGGAAATACAGAATGCAAAACTGAAGGAAGAGTACTCGGAAGTCCAGCGCTTGGCAAATGAAGGTGCATCGAAGGCCCGCAGCGAAATGTCGCAAACTGTAATGGAAAGTGAGGAGCGCCACCGAGTTCAAGTAGAGTCTATTAGGAAAGAATTGGGACAAGAAAGGGAGAAGCGTTCGCTCCTTGAAAAGCAGGTCGAGGAACTACTTGGCAAAGCAGGGATGATCATTCCGCCTCAGCTATCCTCGCATATACCTGAATCGCAGCCAGCAAGGCTCCGCCAGTCCGATAATCAATTTGATATTTTGAACGAAGCACTCGGTGGATTGGGAAGTGACGAAGAAGACGAAGACAACGAGGACCAGGCCATGAATCAACAAGGCGATGCACATGGAAGTTTTGCTGCCCTAGCAGAACTCACATCTCGCCTTAAAGCTGCAAAGGTTGAGCTGGATGTCTTGAAGAAGCAACTCGTTGAAGCACAAGGTGCACGCGATCGCATGGCTATAGAACTAAACGAGACGCGAAGCGCAAAGGAGAAACTCCCTTTATTTGAAACAAAAGTGCAAGAACTCACTCGGGAGAACGAGGAAATGGCCATCGAAATACACTCGCTTCAAGAAGATATTGCCGAGGTGAAAGAAATGTATCGCACACAACTGAATGTTTTATTAGAAGAAAAGGCATCAAGAGATAATGGGGATAATGTAGAAGTCATTGAATCAGCTGTTGGTTCAAATGAAACCGAAATCGTACAGCTAGAAGACGAAAGTAAGATTTAGACCGCGTTAAATTTTTCTAATTAAAGTATGGAATTTTTTCTGCAAACAATCACAAACATATAATAATATGAAAGCAAAAGTGTGTTGCTTCAATCATCTTTCTTGGCCTGCGCCGAAGTAACCAGGTCATCCGCTGTCTTGTTTCCATTCGTTTCCTGTTCCGAACCTGCGTTCTTTAGTTGAATATCCACAGCATTTTTATTCTCCACGACAGCATTCTCGGTCTCACGACGTTCTTCAAAGATGGCTTGCGCTTCCGCTCGGGTCGGTACGAGCTTGGATAGACACCACGAACTGGCCTGCCAAACACCACAACTCGCTAAACTGAATTGAATCAATTGCGGCAGACCCGTGAAACCGAACCCCGTCAAACCCGACAACACGAGCGAAACACCACTTTTGCCCAACCGACTGCCCAAGACACTCACAATCTCCTTGCCAACATAGCGACTTTCGTAATCCAACGTTTGATACGCCGTCACGTACACGACATTCCGTAAGGAGTAATCCAGCAATTTAATAACACCGAACGCGGCACCCAACAATGCCAGAGAGCATTGGTGTTGCAATGCCAATGTCAGACAAGCCGCAAACGGCACCAGCGGCATGAGTCGCCAGACCGTCTTGGGTTCAAACTGGATGGCCGGCAAAATCATAAATTGAAAGGCGGCCGCCAAAAAGTTGGAGATGGAAAAAGACGACTCGAGTACGCCGATCGTAACACATCATTCGGAATTTGTACCTTCAAGGCTTGTACAAAGGCCACATTGAGAATGTTACTGAGCGTTTGGAACGAGACGGTTTCCACAAACAATGCGCCGAGCGTGGGAACACGCTGGAAGAGATGGTAGGCTTCGACGAATTTGTTTTGCTTCACTTTTTCACTGGACTGCAAAGTCGTTGTTTTCTCTTTCTTCTTTTTCTGACTCGCTTGCGTGGGATCGAATCCGTGTTGACTGGCCACCGCATACGCCTTGTCAGCACACAACAACGTGCCCACGAGCGTGACACAGGTCGCCGCCAACAGTCCAATCAAACCCGTAAAGGGCAACATCAATGCCGCCGTTTGTCCCAATAACGAGGAAGTGATACTCATAATCCCCGCGAGACGTGAAATCCATCGACTGCCTTCTTCGGGCGTCAATACGGAAGTGACAAAGGACCAGTGTTGACTGTATAACAAATATTGATAGGAATTTTGAAACAAAAAGACCAAGCCAATCAAGGCTTGACTGCACGCTTTCGGAGCCGCCAGCACACGAAAGGCTTTCAACAGAGTGGCCGCGATGGCAATAAACACCATGGACGCGACCGTCGATCGGTACAGAGCGCCGCGAGGACCGACCTGATCCAATTGTTTCCCATACAAGTACAACAATAACACCGAAAAGGGACTGACGAGTCCATTCGCCAACGGAAAGGCCGCCGCCGACGTGAATCCGTAGTCCGCGGACGTAAACAACGAAAGACAGGCATTCCGAATGAATTCGTATCCACCGAAATGGAGGGACATGCCGATCCCCATGAGTGCGACCGATTGCGCCCGGGGTGGCAATTCTTTCCAGCGGGGTAACACATTCATTTTGTGGGATGAGGGAATGTCGGGATCGCTCGTCGTCGCAATCGACGCTGAAAGACGCGTCGGAGTAGTAATAGTAGCAATGCCCGTCGTCAACGCGTGACCCACAGGTAACAATCTTCGTCCTTCCGACCGCGCAAAGGCTTCCGTCGACACCACCGAAAGCAAGAACGAGATTGTGTGTAAATAATAGGTTGCTTTCATTCTTTCTCAAACGTGCGGCCAATCGGTGCAACAATAAGAAGGAAGAAGGAAGAAATAAAAGAGTGAGAAATGGAAAAAAACAACCACGCCGCCCGAGAGGCGCAAGATGGCCAACGGAAACGGATCCTTTCTTCGGTACTATTTACTTCATAGATCGAAATTTTTCGAACAACCGGGCGGGAAAAAGTGCGAACCAACCGCAGACGTCGACAAAAAATGATTGGCGTGGTGGTCTTAGTTGATGACGACAAAGTCACGACTCATTCTGGTCACGAAGAAACGCATGCGTCATCCTCATCGCGGTCCTTGGTTGGTTGCCGGTACGACATTCACTCGTGAATCATACCAGGTCGCGCGCCCAAAATGACAAAAGCAACGACCCAAACTTCGATGCGCCTGCTTCTGTAGAATTCCTACGGTGTCTCTACACCAGCCCCCCCAAATCTCCCCCCGTTCGGACGCGTTTTTTTTCGAAACCAACACACTGCGCCCTCCATGATACTCCAGTTGATGGTCCTTGTGATACTGGTACTCTACAGACGATCGTTATTCGAAGAAAGACTGCTGATAACAACGAAATACCAGCGGCTACGATGAATGAAGAATTGCGGAATGTCGCTACGCCAGCGACGCGACCTCGCATTTGCATCACCGTCCCCAAAAACATCCAGGAGACTCCTCCGACACGCTCCTCCAAGACATTGCCTGTCTTACCCGATCACGTCATTGCCGGCCTTCGCGATCATTCGTTGCAATTCAAAATCAATGCCGAACCGTGTGCCTTGCAATTGTCACCGACGGGTCGACTCTTGGCCGTAGCCTGTACGGATGGAACCGTCCGATTGTTTGATCTGACGGGTCGTTACAAACCGTCCTTGTTGTCCTATAACAACAAAAAGAAAGGAACGCACTGTTGTTCGTTTACCCACCAGCAATTTGGTGCCGTCGCGGTGCAATTGGAAGCCAAAGGGGTGCATCGATCCTTGTTATTGCAAGTGGATGTTTCTCCCGATGCGCAATGGTTCTTTGCGGGCGCCTTGCGAGGATCGATGGAATTGGCGGCGATTTCTGTGGGAGATTTGGAAGCCGCCCTCAGTCGTCCTTCGCCGGCAGAACCGGGCAACTTGTTGGATCTCGTGAAAGTGTACACGCATTCCGATGCCAAATTGCGGGGCTTGGAAGCCTGTACGTGTCTACCAACGACGCCGTCGCAGTATCTGTTATTGACGGGACGGGGCATTAAAAATTGTCACGTTTGGCGGTTTGTGCCGCCCACGTCCACTCGTCCTTATCCATTGTTTGAAGCCATTTTGAATTTGCCCACGAACGGGACGACCATCAAGTTTCTGCACTTTCAAGAAACGCCCTATCTGCAAGCGGTCACCAAATCCGATGATATGAAAGTACAAGTCTGGGATTTGCGGGACGTTCAAACCCAGCTCCATTCCGACACGCCATTGACCACGCCATTGCCGCGTCCTTCGGTTCAAGACGTGCCGTTGACCGAATCGGCCTTGGGCGTCGCGGGCTCCGTTTGTCTGTGCGGGGGCAGTGAACACTTGTTCAATACCTTGTCGGTGGTCCATTTGGAAGATCGACTGTGTCACGAATTGGCGTTGCCCGGTACGGCGACGCAGCGTCGTCGCAGTCGTGGGGATTTGCAATCGGTCGCCAGTGTGGCCACCTTATACAATGATGCCGATCACGCCTTGTTGCAATTGGCCGACGATTCCCTGGTATGGTTTCAACTGTCACACGTGCATCCGACGTTGCTGCCCATGACCGCGCCGGGGTTTGTGGAAAAGGTCGAAAAACGCAAAGTACAAATCCGACGGGTCGGGTATCAGGGAATGACGATGGCGGTATCCGCCACCTTTGATTGTCATCGGGGAGCGGGGAAGATCCAATTTCAGATTTTAGAGGAAGAGAAATCGCACGAAGGGCGTTTCTGGGGCTATCTGGGTACTTCACTCGGCGTGGCGCCCGAGGAGAGCCCCGTTCCAGTACAAGAAACGGTGGACCTGAAGTCCTTTGCTACGACGGAAGTTGATGATGACAACGGCAGCAGTGGTTCCGATTCATTCAAGGTACTATCCAAAGTCCCTTCCGTTACTCCTTCACTGTCGACGCTGGGAAAGCAATCCATTGTGACACCTCAAGTCTCGGGGTTAAAGTTCGCACTTACTACCAACTCGGGATTGCGTCCACTGGCTCGAAAACTGACACAAACATTGCCCTTTGTTTCGGCAAAGAAAACAAAGAAAAATATAGGAGAGGCACTTTTAAAAAATGAGAATGAAAAGCGCGCTGGTCAGGGTGACAGTTCGGGCGTTCCTCGGAAAAAGAAGAAGGCAAGAGTCGAAACTGCGATGCTAGAAGATCTTGCAGCCGCTTCTATTTTGAAAAGTATCGGTCAAGGACAACGAGACTTTTCTTCCGTCATGCGATCGGAGGATCCGGTGTCCGCACAGAAAAGACGACCGCTGACATCTCCAGAACCACAGGCCTCCTCTGATCAAACGAGCGAGGCATTGAAATTGGAGCTTTCAAAGAAGTCGACAACCTCACATTCGGCCGGCATAGTGGGAAAGAGAAACGAATCCGCCTTTCATTCGTCCATGTCACCTCCTGTCCCTCGCAAGAAGGCCTCATCGCAGCCTTCTGATACAATTTCACCGAAGACCAAAGACCAAAACTCAATGGAAAGTGCAGCCAAACAAGTATCACCCAAACCCGTGTCGGCTCGAACAATGGTTAAAGTGGATTCCATTCCAATTTTGAATACGCCCGCTTCTCCCCGGCCAGTTAACCAAGCGATGACTGACACCAGTCTAGCCAGTCGGCGTGCCGCCAAACTCCACAACGTTACACCCTCTGATACACAACCTGATTCGAAAGCGCCATGCCAAAAGTTAAAAAAGAATGGCATTTCCAAGCGTTGCGCCAAGTACATTGAAACTTTACAGATCGAACTGGACAAGTTGGGTCCACACCAATCTCGATTGCTCTTAGCAACCGAAAGCGACCGAATGTCCGAGGAGCGTCAAGCTTTACAAAAGTTCGCCGTGAAGCGAGCTTTACGTATGGTCATTGCAGTTCTCAAATCGGTGCAGTTACAGCCTACCCGCTTAGCATGGATGGAAGCAAAGACATTTGTGGAAGAAAGTCTAAAAGATTTGAACCTAGCTTGGGTAAGTTGCTGTCTGTGAGACATATTTATGCTCTCTGGTTTTGTCGTCTAACATATTCTGCTACGTTTCAGAGAGACAACCTTAGTTTCCTGAAGCTAGAGCATATAGCTGCTTCGGAAAAAATGACCCTCATCCCGGAGTTGATTCGATGGATCTGTCATTCGAATCCTTTTGCCAAGCAAAGCTTGGAATGAATGAAATGTTTTGAAATACATGAATTTACGTTTTAATACTCCGTCACGAAACGTGCTACGACCACGTGTACTTAACAAAAGTTTTTCGTTATTCAAACTATAAGCTTATACCAGGTGATTCTACTTATGAAGCGTGCATTACTTTCGTCGTGATAAAATGTCGTAGCTTATTTAGATAATCGAATGGCGGATGATAGGGGTTTGTCCATGGCCCATAGCCATAGCTCAAAACTATTGATTCATGACTGAAAGGCAGTCGTGGAGAATGTCGCCTACACTTTGGGCTATAGAGACTACGGGAAATATCGATTCGCGATGAGTTTCGGCGCAATGAATTGAAGCTTTTCTTGTGAATGATCCTGATGGTAATCAAATCGTTATGAAGGTAAACGTGGCTTATCAAGGGTAACAAGATGCACGGTGATTGAAGCGACGGTCTGTCTCGATAATAGTATGATCATGATTCATGACTGAAACGAGTCGTGGTCTCTGTAAACCAACACTCTAGGTGTACAGTAAAGGGAGATCTTACCGGTATCTGACTTATAGGAAGTCAAAAAGTAATTTACACTATAGAGCAGTGTAAACAATAGCTGCTTCGAAAAAAAATGACCCTCATCCCGGAGTTGAGTCGATGGATCTGTCATTCGAATCCTTTTGCCAAGCAAAGCTTGGAATGAATGAAATGTTTTGAAATACATGAATTTACGTTAATACTCCGTCACGAAACGTGCTACGACCACGTGTACTTAACAAAAGTTTTTCGTTATTCAAACTATAAGCTTATACCAGGTGATTCTACTTATGAAGCGTGCATTACTTTCGTCGTGATAAAATGTCGTAGCTTATTTAGATAATCGAATGGCGGATGATACGGGTTTGTCCATGGCCCATAGCCATAGCTCAAAACTATTGATCCATGACTGAAAGGCAGTCGTGGAGAATGTCGCCTACACTTTGGGCTATAGAGAATACGGGAAACATTGATTCGCGATGAGTTTCGATGTAATGAATTGAAGCTTTTCTTGTGAATGATCCTGATGGTAATCAAATCGTTATGAAGGTAAACGTGGCTTATCGAGGGTAACAAGATGCACGGTGATTGAAGCGACGGTCTGTCTCGATATGATTATGATTCATGACTGAAACGAGTCGTGGTCTCTGTAAACCAACACTCTAGGTGTACAGTAAAAGGGAGATCTTACCGGTATCTGACTTATAGGAAGTCAAAAAGTAATTTACACTATAGAGCAGTGTAAACAATAGCTGCTTCGAAAAAAATGACCCTCATCCCGGAGTTGAGTCGATGGATCTGTCATTCGAATCCTTTTGCCAAGCAAAGCTTGGAATGAATGAAATGTTTTGAAATACATGAATTTACGTTAATACTCCGTCACGAAACGTGCTACGACCACGTGTACTTAACAAAAGTTTTTCGTTATTCAAACTATAAGCTTATACCAGGTGATTCTACTTATGAAGCGTGCATTACTTTCGTCGTGATAAAATGTCGTAGCTTATTTAGATAATCGAATGGCGGATGATACGGGTTTGTCCATGGCCCATAGCCATAGCTCAAAACTATTGATCCATGACTGAAAGGCAGTCGTGGAGAATGTCGCCTACACTTTGGGCTATAGAGAATACGGGAAACATTGATTCGCGATGAGTTTCGATGTAATGAATTGAAGCTTTTCTTGTGAATGATCCTGATGGTAATCAAATCGTTATGAAGGTAAACGTGGCTTATCGAGGGTAACAAGATGCACGGTGATTGAAGCGACGGTCTGTCTCGATATGATTATGATTCATGACTGAAACGAGTCTTGGTCTCTGTAAACCAACACTCTAGGTGTACAGTAAAAGGGAGATCTTACCGGTATCTGACTTTTAGGAAGTCAAAAAAGTAATTTACACTATAGAGCGTGTAAACAATAGCTGCTTCGAAAAAATGACCCTCATCCCGGAGTTGAGTCGATGGACTGTCGTTCGAATCGTTTTGCCAATCAATGCTTGGAATGAATGAAATGTTTTGAAATACCGGTACATGAATTTACGTTAATACTCCGTCACGAAACGTGCTACGACCACGTGTATTCAATAAAAGTTTTTCGTTATTCAAACTATAAGCTTATACCAGGTGATTCAGCTTATGAAGCGTGCATTGCTTTCGTCGTGATAAAATGTTGTAGCTCATTTAGCTAATCGAATGGCGGAGGATAGGTTCTTGTCCATGTCCCATAGCCATAGCTCAAAACTATTGATTCATGACTGAAATGCAGTCGTGGAGAAGGTCGCCTACACTTTGGGCTATAGAGAATACGGGAAATATCGATTCGCGATGAGTTTCGGCGCAATGAATTGAAGCTTTTCTTGTGAATAATACCTGATGGTAATCAAATCGTTATGAAGGTAAACGTGGCTTATCGCGGGTAACAAGATGCACGGTGATTGAAGCGACGGTCTGTCTCGATAATATATGATCATGATTCATGACTAAAACGAGTCGTAGTCACTGTAAACCAACACTCTAAGCAATAGTAAGGTGTAGATCTTACCGGTATCTAACGTCTAAGAACTCAAAAGTAATCTACACTCTAAAGGAGTGTAAACAAGGACATCTCGCCGAACACCGTTATGCGCGTTCGAGAGAAAGAGAAAACATTCGCAAAATGCGGCTTGGTTCGTGCATTGCAAAAGACTGTATTATCACGTAACACCTTGCACATCAATATCGAAGCATGACGGACAACAAGAACGAGAATAGCGAGTCAGAAGCCCGCGCGGTAGACGAGGCCGAGGCGACCGCCGACGCCGCCATGGTATCGAATTTGCTCCAAAAAGCCCCGACGATCGAAGCCTTGTTGCAGCAGATTGACGGGCCTTCGCTGACTTCGTACAAGGCCGAAGAATCCTCCTACGTAGGACACAATTTGCCCATTACCGCAGGAGGTGATTTGGAAGTCCCCATTCAAATTGCGATTGCCGGTTCTATGGTTCATTACGAAGTTGAATTGAAGAGTCACGATGTCGTGTTTGAAATTATAGCCGAACGCGAGGAAGGAGTCACCGTTGTCAAGGTAGGCACTGAAACGTAATTCTATGCTTGATTTGTCGTTTTTCTCACTTTCTCTGGCAGGAAGCATCTCGAGTGAACGTCGCGGAGTCACCCATCAGTCAAAAGTTTCTCGTTGGATCCGTCCCTTGCTTGTTGACATTTCGATGGGACAATGGCTACAGTTGGATGCGCGAAAAGGTGATTTCCTATCGCATTACAGTAACCCCACCCAATCGTGACTCCGTGATCAAAGGTCGCCGACGTCGTGCGATCCCGTGTTTGAAAGCCGTGCAGGAGGATCTAACAGAACTGAAGGCTCAGACGCAAATGGTCAAGGCGGAGAAAGAAACGAAACGGAACTTGGTGGAAAAACTGAAAAAGCAACTGCACGATGCTCAACAAGAATTAGAAAATGCTGAAAAGGAAGAAGCTATTTTGGTCGAGCGCGAGAAACTTCGGAAAGAACAAGAAAGCGCACTTTTGCAACGCGTTCAGAAAGGATGGCCCGACGAAAAGTGAGACTTCAATCGCACCAATCTTCATTCTTGTAGAAAGCTTATAGAAAGATTGATAACTTCAATAAGTATTTAGCCGTCATATTTTCATTTTATTGCTGCTGCGTCACTATTTGATAGGCTTTCTGCAACGCGTCCAGAAACGCCTTATTGTCGTCCGGTGTTCCTATCGTTACCCGAATACATTCCTCGCAATGCAACTCGGTACCACGATATCGACTGACGACACCACAATGGTCGGCCATGTACTGATACACGGCCTTTGCCGACTGTTGCACCCGAAATAGCAAAAAGTTCGCATCGGAGGGATACACTTTGACGACAAACTCCAACTGTTCCAAGGCGGCCGCCACCACCGCTCGTTCCGCCAAAACTCCCCGAATGTTGCTTTGCAATTTCTTCAAACTGTCTTCTTCCAACGCTTGTAACGCTGCTTTACTCGTGAGCTGATTGATATTGTACGGCGCTTTCACATTGTTGAGCAATTGAATGACATCGGGTGCTCCAAAGCAAAACCCACAGCGAATGGCCGCCATACCAAAGGCTTTGCTGAGTGTTTGCAAGACACAGACATTGGGGTGTTTGCGGAGGAGACAAATGGCGGATGATTGGGAGAAATCCACGTAAGCTTCATCCACAATGATGAGGACGTTGGGTGCTTGTTGGGCGACCGCTTCCAAGTCCTCGAGGGGCAAAGACTTGGCCGTGGGGTTTCCTGGACTGCAAAGGAAAATCATCTTGACACTGGGAGTAATTGCTGCAATGATCTGTGATGAATGATGAGAGCCGATGCAAGTCGACTCTGGACGACAACAAACATCAAATGTGACTTACATCCGGGACAACGATATCAAAGTCCGGTGTCAAAGGAACATTGACAATTTCCACGTCGTTCACCTTGGCACATACTTTGTACATACCATAGGTCGGAGGAGTCGTGATCACTTTATCTTTCCAGGAACACAAAAGATGCGAAATAGAAGATCGATGGCTTCATCCGACCCGACGCCAACGAAGATATTCTCGGGTTTGACTCCTTCACCACGAAAAGCGGCCATCTTTTCCTTGAGCGGAATCTGATACGGATCTGGATATCGTTCGAGAATTTCTTGAGCATCAATCGGAGGTCCCCAAGCGTTTTCATTGGCATCCAACAAGATGCCTTCCGAATAATCGTCTCTCGCACAACGATACGGCTGCAACTCGAGAATGTTGGGACGGGCCAATTTGGCGGCAATTCCCGATCCGTTCGACATGGTGAGTAAAGTGAGAAGCGTGAAAGTACGAATGGTAATGATGGAAAACGTTTCAAGGAAGACTTCTAATTTCAGACCCACAGTATGCTCTTTCTTTTGTCACCCAACGAGTGGCGAACGTTGATTGTTGTGTTGCTTCTTCCTCGTTTCGGCGGAATGTTTCGTTTGACGTCAGAGGTACGCCATCGAAGGACAGACGGCATTTGTTTGGCGATGAATGAGTGCCACTTTGGTTTCCGTTCAGAAAATTTTAACGGAACCAACATAATCAACGGATCGCAGGTTGGATACTCAGCTACTGTTTTCGGTACAGTGCTATCGGAAGAATTTTTGCGAGAATGCTCGATGCTCGCATTCCACCTTCGTGCACTTTTGCGACGAAGATCACATCACCCACATCATCAAGCCTGCAATTGATAACAATAACGTACACTCTAGTGCCTTTGATCGTTACATTGTTATATAAGACATTCAGAATGTCTTGGATCCACTACCAGCTCAAAAATCGCTTTCAGCGACTGCGAGAAAAATCCCATCGACTTGGAGACGGAATATTGCTACCTGCCGACCGAGGATTGGGAAGGTGTCAAATGCGATGAACTCCCTGCCTGGTTACATCCTTTGCAGGTGGCGACGTGGAGTCCTACCGGAAAAGAGCGTCATCTTTTAGAATGGATGGTGTGTACTGTTGGCTCATTGATCATCATGGCACTTATCATGAGTCGCCACACCTCCGCCAAGAAAGGTCTCCGTCGACACCCCTTGCCTCTCGTGTACCTTGTGGCCGGTTTGTATCATCTGTATCATTACAAATTCTATATCCCGCTTCCGGAACGAGGATGGTCTACGACTCCGTGTCATATGGGTTGGTTGATTCGATTGACGATGCATTTTGTGCCCCTCAGTGAACCCGTCGCCGACATTTTGCGTCACAGTTTGTTGTGTTTCTCGAGTCTAGCGGCCTTATTCATATTTCAACCCGATGGGGAAGTTACGGATGCGGTTAGTTACGGGATGTTTTCGTGGTCGTTGATTCATCACGCTTTGCTCATTACCATCCCCGTGTACGATGTCATGACGGGCCGTGTCTCCGTTTTACCGCCACCGGCGTTCGGAACCAAGAAACAACCTTCCAAATTGAAATATTTCCTCAAGTGGCATCTCATATCCATATCGGTGTATTTGCTGCTCACCGGAACACTCTTTACTCCGATTTCGTTGCTGTCGGGAGTCAATTGGGTACGTCTTTAACTGTATTTGAATGAATTTGTGTCGCATTTAGCGTGTCACTCACAGCAAGCATCGCCCCTCCATTGCTCACACTTTCTTCATTGCAGGGCTGGACGCTTCACTTCCATGCCACACCCTTGGCAATTAATCTAGGCTTGACCGGACCCATGTATCGCCCCGTTTGGTTCGGTTATTGCAACTTTCTGTTCGTCGTATTCCGAGTCATGTGGTTGATTTTGGATTACTGCCTAAGAGAAAGCGGCTTGAGTCGATTTTCGCGATCCAATATGCTCCGCTTGCAGCTGCAATTGCAAAAGAATGCGAAAGCCGAGGTGAATGGAACGGCTAACAAGAAAGGGGACGACGCCAATGCCCAGTGAATGAGATATATCGAGACGAAATAACATTTCGAGAATAAGTAGCTTATTGTTCGCTTCTAGAACTTAATCCAATGCTTTAGTAGCATCATTTTAGCAGTCGGATTTGCGAGTTTCAAATCACAAAAATGTTGTTATTACCTAATGCGAAGAAGATGAATAAATATTGTTCCATCAGCACGTAAAAACTTCCATCTTCGACCTTCGAAAGGAAAGTGGGGTAGTATGGTTATTATACGTAGTATAGGCTCTTGTGATTTTTTCACGAATGGTTTGTGTCACGTGTCGGGCGTCAGACATTCCGATGAAAATGTCCAACGCGTTGAAATTTGAAAAGAAGTCGAGGTGCAGCGATGCCAGTATTGACCTCCCATTATCTACTTCGTTGTTTTCTTACTTTTACAAAACGCCATGTTCGGCTTGTTCTGGATCATTTCGCGCTTCCAGCGATTAGTCGATTATCCGATCGACGATTTTACCGAAATATGTTATTTGAAGACCGCCTACAGCGATGAAGTGCCTTGTTTGGAAATACCCCGTTGGCTCGAGCCCAACGGGGTGGCGACATGGGACCCCGTCGGCGCGAGTCGCCATTTGTGTGAATGGATTGTGGGTACTTTGATAGCATTGGGGACGTTCTATGTCACGTACCGAAACCACAATAAGAGCCAAGAATTTCGCCGTCATCCGTTGGCGTTACCCTTTGTCGCCGCTGGAATTTATCACATGTCGTACTATAGCTGGTTTTGGGGTATGCCCGAACGTGGTTGGCTATTGACACCGTGCCACACGGGCTGGATGCTGCGAATGATTATTCATTACGTTCCGATGACAGATAGTATGGCCGATGCTTTGCGACACACGATGCTCTGCTTTTCGAGCTTGGCGGCGCTCTTCATCTTTCAACCAGATGGAGAAATCAATGAGGCATTCAACGGGAAGTTTACATGGTCGCTGTGGCATCATCTACTATTACTGTACATGCCCGTGCACGATCTTGCGGTGGGGAACGTTTGCGTTTTGCCTCCTCCGTCCCACAAAAAAAACCGAACGTTATTCTGAAATCAAATACTTTGTCAAGTGGCACATGGTATCCATTGCCGTTTATTTGATACTCTATGCAACTATCTGTACTCCGATTGCGCTCATGTCGGGTGCCAACTTTGGCCTTACCGTCTTTTTTCACAATACACAAATGGCGGAAGCAATTCATTTAACAGGGCCAAACTATCGAGTGTTTTGGTTCCTTTACTGCAACATGTTTTTCGTCATGGTAAGACTTTTCCTTGCCATTGTCGATCAACTTCTCCGAGATTTGGGGATTAGTGTCTTCTCGGAAAAGAATCAGGCCAAAATGTGGAACGAATTTGTCGCAAGTAAATATGCTGAACTGATTGATGATAGCAGAGAGGAGAAAGAGTTAAAGGAAGATTAAGACCACATTACAACGAAGCCTTAAGTTAAGTATCGACTCTAGGCAGTCTCATTTGGAGACTTAATTACCGATAGCGGCGGATTCGCATGGTATCATGTTAGCTATAATTGACCTAATCAAATAAGGCTATTATGAAAAGAAGCGATTTCTATTTAGACTGGCTTTGAAATTACCATTACAGATTTTTAATGTGTTTAGAATACCGGTACAGCAGCTGACGGCCGATGGTGAACCTCTACAGTTATTATTATTCCTAGTTGCCTCGTGACTGCAATCCAGTCATGGCGACATCGCCAAACACTTTCGACGGTCGGTTCCTAAACAATCTGAACCTGGCGTATCTTGTTTATAATTTGTCACTTGATTATTACTTACTTGACCTGTAATGATTCTTTTTATGGAAAAAGGTTGAGCATTGACGATACCCCGCATGATCTGTCGCACAAACATCGTCCTCGACTCCTCATGACTGAGAATCAGTCGTGGTGAAAACGGACAACACTTTAAGACTATAGTAGATTTTTGGGTGCATAAATTAATTGCATTTTATCAGGGGGAGACTTCCGTTAGGTCTCCAACCAGGGTGAACCTCTTCCGATAGCTCTCCCGTTAGGAGAGACGTTAACTGACTACATTCAACTTTACAGTAGAGTACGCGCCATTGGATGTGGTACTAATTACTTAAAGGCCTTCCATCCATCATTAGTTCTACTTAGGTCACGCACAATAACCGCACAATCGTTCGCGTTGTGCGTTTGTTCCGTTCCGACTGCCGACAAGATGATCAGAACGCTGCATTCCTTATTGTCATAGTTGCCCTTCCGTTCCTACTGTTGCTCTTTTACAACATTAACATGTCGATCATTGAAACGAAGGAGCGACGATCATTCGTCACGATTATGCAAAAATATGGGGCACTTCCTCCAACCGGTCCGTATGATTTTGAAAAGTTTCTCTATGACAAACCGATCCCTGAGGATGATCACGAGGAGCTTCTCCGCAGCATCGCTTTTGTGTACGATCGAAAGCTCTTACGAGATGTCAGCAAGCACGGAGAAAGCCCTTGCTACGTGTGCACTTGCTGCAAAACGTTCTCACTTAAGTTCAAGGAAGAAAACGGCGAACTTCGATTGCTACGACCATCCTAGTACTAACTTCAGGCACAGTTTGTTTTGCACTCCAACAAACGACCTCCCAAAGGACTGCCGCAGAAAATCAATGATAGTGCAGAACATTCCTGCTGTTCAAGACTTCTTCAAAACATGCTTCCAGGCACCAAACTTCGACAGTCATGCTACTCGCAAGAATCTCAACGCCGTCCTCAGGAAAGAGGGTTTCGACATCGAAGTTGGCCCGACAATGCATTCAAATCTCAAGAAACACTTCCGTGAGGTCTACCGAAAGGATTTGTTGATGTACAATGAGCTGTTGGCCCAGTATCTTCGGAAATATGTCGAGCTAAATCCAAATGCCTCCGTCAATTTAGAAACTGACCAGAACTCATGCTTTTTTCGGTCAACTGTGTTCATTGAGAATGCCGCGCACTTCTTTAGAAATGCCTGCATTCCTGCAATCTTTTAGACGGAACACACATCCGTATACCCGAACACGATGGAATTGGAGTCCCGATCATAGGGGTCGATGGAAATGGAAGTAACATTCCACTTGGTTTTGGGTTGATTCCCTCGGAAAACAAGCAAGGGATGATATATATCCTTCTCATGATGTATCAAGCTGGGTTCAATTTCGAAGAGTTTCCAGTATTCACTGACCGAGGACACATTCTCACGCTGTCCGAGCGTTGGCAGAACATTATGGACTGGTTGTTTCCGTGAAGTATTGCTTGATTCATATTCTTCAAACATTTACCATCTATTCAATATCAATCAACGATCGCTGAGAGGGCAGAGCGGTCGCTTGGTTTATGCGCGAGATGCAAAGCGCCTCCAGATGTTAACGCCTTCTTGGATGCTGCGAAGAAGCTTGTCAAAGCGCTTCCACAAATTGAAGAAAACGAAACTCTTAGTACCGGTGCGCGAATTGTTATCTATGTTCTTGGGACAATTCATCCTACTCATTGGACTGTGTTTGGAAATACACCGAGTCAACATGAATCTATGTGGGAGCCCCTATATTTTACCTATCTAGCTGAAGTGAATGGCTTCACAGAGATAAGTGGAGACGTCGACGAATGGAGGTGGTTGCTCAACGATCACGTGCCAGTTGGAAACAAGTTCCCTTTATATGGTTTCTGTTCAACAAATCATGTCGAATCGGCCCAGCAGTGGCTTCTACATCATGAAGTGAGGACTAATACCCTCCACTAGCCATTTCTAACTTTTTGATGGCGGCTGCCGAATCTCTTCGACAATTTCGAGATGAAATAACAACCAAATCTGCTAGGTTCCTCACCATATACTTTCGAAGCTTGCAAGATACAGGCAATGAAGATCTAGATTTTGTAATAGAGGATGCTGAAGGATGCCCGATGGCAGTTTGAAATTCAAATTGTACGCTGAAAAGCACAAGAAGACGGAGTATGTTACTTATGAACCCACGAGCACTCCGTCCCTGTACTGCTCCTGCAGTAGAACAGCGATGCGGGAAATCTACTGCGGCCACATCAACCTTGTTTCACGTACAAGATCCTCAACTTGGCCCTCAATCCCACCCTCTGTGTTTTCGCAATTCTACGAAGAGTTTGGAAAAGTTCCGACAAGTGGTGATCGTCAGCTTCCTTACAGAGTTTCTTAACAACTATCCGCTGACTTGACGTCCCGGGATTTGGGGATATCAAGCTTGCTTATCAATCAGAAAACATTTATCCATCACCAACTTACACTGACAAGCTTAACTCGGGGAACAGAATAATCAGTAATGGTGAACCGGGACCACGTAAGTCAAAGAAAAAGAAGCAATCGGCGCTGGAATCAGCACGAATGACAAAGGAGTATGAGCCAAGTTCAAAGAACAAGCTCAGTCGAAATAACGATGCAATAGCAGAAGCGATTGCCGCCGATGGTCTGTTTGATTTTGGGACCAAACCAAAGGCGGAACACATGCAACAGCTAGAATCAACTCTTGGACGAACGAGACGGCAAGCCCTTACCTCGGCACTGCTTTCACTGCAGATCACCGAATCACACAATTCGACAGTGTCTGGACTACCTCAAAGATGATCGAAGGTACATGGATCCTGCATTACTTGAAACTGGCGCAATTCTGGTCAACCATTTCCCAACATGCGTCATTGACATGGATGCAGGAATTACTTCTGAAGATTTGGACAACGATGATACCTCCGGAGGACATGGCCTTCACAATATTGACAAGATTGGCTTAGTAGAAGACTCTGATGCAGCCAATGCCATTGTCCAGTCACGGATTTTAAAGCTTACTGGAGAAGACGCTGCAGAAATTCACGCTGAAGACGACAACGAAAATAACTATCTTCTGGATATGGACCTTGCTCCGTCAGGTAGTAACCGAGATATTGTAGTAATTATTCGTGACAAGGATTACACGGAAAGAAGAAGTCACGAACAAGAATTGACCATGGTTGATGATGTCGAGGTAGGCATCCATGACGATTCCCGTCTGAACAGTGCACACTCGGGTCATCTGTCGACAATTCTAGAGGATGAAGATGTGGAACCAAGCACCGCACATAATGCTTTTGCCTCAAGTCCCGCGAACAACAGAATATTCAGTAAATGAAATGCCAACAACTAGAACAAAGAGGAGATCCAAACAAGTAACGAATTTAAAAGCGCAGAAGGCAAGTCCATCTACCGCAAAGTCATCGATATTGAAGACAGCGACCGCATCCAGACCGAATTTGAAACCACCGCCGACCACAACAGCTTGTGCTTCCAGTCCAGCAACAACAGATTTTTCATTAGTCAAAATGGCAACGAGAAGAGGAAACGGCCGAAACAGCCACCAAATCAAAAAGCTGAAGGAACAAGTCCCGCCACAACTGATTCGTCAATCTTTGAGAGGCCGACCATGAAGAGTCAAAATCTGAAGCCACCACCTGATATCAGAGCTCATGCCTTGACTATCGAAGTCTTCAATGAATGAGAATACAACACAAAAAAGGAAAAGATCGAAACTGACAGCAAATTCCAGAGCCAAAGGCCCGACTCATGCCCGTAAAAAAGAAGTTGAAACCGCCACCGATTGCAGAAGCAAAAGCAGGAAGTCCCGCCACAGCAGTTTCTTCCATAGTTGAGATGCCAACTATGAAGAGGGGTAATCTGAGAGCACTGCCAAGATCTCATTCAAACAGTCCAACAACCGAAGTATCACGATTCCTGAAGATATGATTATAAAGATACCGAAGACAGAACCCACTAATGCAAGTCCCGCCACGTCTGCTAGTGACGATTCATCACATGTATTTAAAAGGCGATTAGACATCCAAAAGAAGAATGCAAGTCCCGCCAAATCCGGTAATCTCAGTGACGATTCGTCGCATTTCCTGAAAATGCCGCTAGATCTGCGAAGAAAGAACTTGGCACAAAATGAAGCTCTCAAGTTCATTTTCAGTGGGTATTCCGAAAACCAGAAGAACTCAGAGCTATAACAAGTCCCGCTACTGCCACTAGTGGGACCTCATCACAATTCTTGAGAACACCCTTCGACCTGAGACGTAAGATTGTAGATCCCAGAAATGAAAATCAATTTTCATTACGCCGACAACAAGTAAGGCAAATTGGAGTAGCCCCTTTGCAACCCCCAGTCATTACTGATGAACCATCAAAGATCGTATCCTATTTTTACGACACAGCTTATCCATTTGTGGGAACCATTGAGCAATTAAATTGTTTGGTTCAAGAACACGAGTTTGATATTCCAGAATCATTTCACGGAAACGGAAACAAATGATTTAACGATGAAAAGAAGGGCTTCAACCCGAAAACGCAAGGGCGCAAACCAGCGAGGACTTGTGAGTGAGAACAATATTGCAATCCACGTGCGCTGAATACTCTTGCAGAGACAGCAAAAGGAAAGAAGTGGAATAGAATCATTTATCACTGTAGGGACAAGAAAGAATGGAAACGATCTGATTTACAACAAAGAAGATGCCAGGGGATCTCTTCGGTCACTCCTTTTTGCAATCCAGTGCAAAGGGCGTTGATAAAGGTCGCGGAGTCGTCACGACCTGAAGAGGGAAAGAAGCATCATATCAAGGTGCTAGAGTGGTGCCACGGCATCCATAACCAGTGAATGCCTTGAAATTATGAACTCGCAATGTTATTTCAATGACGCGATTGTGAACAGTTTCCTTGAAAGCATAACAAGCAAGACCGTGAACGGATGAGGGAGTTATTGCACACCCGTCGTATGTCATGAGTAATCTGTGGGATTCCGCCAACCAAAATATTAAGAGAGAGGGTAGACTGCAGCTTAGTTCAGCGTTTGTGGCATTGAATTCTATGACAAAATCGAACAATTTGGGCATTCATTTATTCCCTATGTGCAAGGAGAGGCACTGGTGGTTGATGGTGGTTGATGCCGATAATCGAAGTTATTTATTCGCTCGACTCCCTCGAAGATCCGGACGATCACTACTCTAATGCTGTCTGGCTTTCAGGTTTATTTAAATTCGCGCGGTGAGGCAGCAATTAGAATGCGCGTCAACAAGCGAGCAGCAGGAATCAACATTACCCGATTTCGGCTCCGTGGGAATACCAAGAAATGCGTCTTCCCAATAAACTATTGCAACATGATGGCCATAGTTGCGGACCATATGTATGTTTTTATGCGGCGACAATTCTGAAACATGGTCGACGTGCCCTCAATGAGAGGACATGGTTCCTTGACTCTATTTCGGAGATTGGAGTCGGAGATGATCTCCGACCTTTTGTATTTGATGTTATGTTTCAATTGGCTGAATGACACGTATAGAGTAATGTGTGATATTAATCAACCAAGTCTAGTTTGAAACTGAAATTGTGTAGATTGGGTTTTGATTATTTACACGAAGTAGTTTTCGACGAAAGCCTTGATCGGTGGAAGGTCACGTAGGCTGGGTTTTTCTTTATTGGAAGGTCGCTACCGCTGCATCAGGGTCACGTAGGCTGGTTTTTCTTTATTGACAATTGAGAGCGGTCGCGCTCGCTGACTTTTTCTTTATCAAGAGCGGTCGCGCTCGCTGACTATTGTTTATTGAGGATTTGGTTATCTTAGAGGGGTGATTCATGAATCATCCGGGACTGTCATTCATAAGGCTTTGTTACTTTATCGAGCAACCTAAGTAGATTCTAAGTAATTAGTACCACATCCAATGGCGCGTACTCTACTGTAAAGTTGAATGTAGTCAGTTAACGTCTCTCCTAACGGGAGAGCTATCGGAAGAGGTTCACCCTGGTTGGAGACCTAACGGAAGTCTCCCTTTTATCAGGTCGCAAGCGAGCAAGCAACGTAAGCTTATAGTTGCCTTGACTTCCAAACTTTTCATCAACCTGAAACGAAATATTGCATGCTTATTATCTGTAATCGTTTCAGCCGACATCGAAATGAACGATCGTTGCCGTTGCCGACAAAAATAAAGGACAAGATTCAAGTAGATTCTTCGAGGTGACGTGTTCGTCTTCCTGTCTGTTTGTCCTTGCGTGCCTCATTCATTCTCATTCATCTCTCTCGGACGTTTGTTGCTAAAAGCCTTTTTGTTATACAATGAAGACTTTCTTCATCACTTGCTTCCTTGCTATTATGCTTCGATTCTCACAAGCCTTTCGAGGTGTCTCGCATTCAACCGCTCGTACGGTTCGTTGCATGATGGCCAAAGCGGGCGTATCACCCCCGAAGAATTGAAAGCCTTTGTCGAAAAAGCCGGCGACCGACTGTTGGTGGTGGATGTTCGGAATCCGGATGCCACCGTCGAACCGGGCGACCTCAAAAGCTTTGCGGTAGCCCAACTGCCTTCCGAGTCGTACCGACCCAAAGCCGTCAATTTGATTTGGGATCGCACCACGAACCAAATGCCACTTCCATCGGTTCCGAAGGAAACTCCCATTATTACGCATTGTGGCGGCGGAGGTCGTGGTCAGCTCGCCAAGGAATTTTTAGAAAAGAACGGCTTCGAAAATGTGTTGAATGGTGGTGGTCCGAAAGAAACCGAATGCTGGGCGGAGTTTGGAGATAAATAATGAGAACTATGCTCCGAACTAACCGCGTACGGATTGAATGTTTCGCTCGATGAGCAGGAGGTACATGCACAAGCCGATGAGGATCAAAAGCAACCATTACTTTCTCATAGCTACGATAATCACTATCGCTCTACATAGATTTAATCCACTACGTTGTATTTAGCGAACAAATTGTCTGGATGCGTCATGGCTTTGAATTCGAGATTATTGCCCGATGGATCCTACACGAACAAAATATATGGAGAGCAAAGTTGTTTGGGGGGTTAGGAAGGCAAAAAAACAAAATCAATATCCCTTCGCCGTCATCCATAATCATCACTTACCTTGAAAAACATGGTGTACTGCGTGGACACGATGCAAGCATTCAGAATCATGAGATTAATAACAATTGATCAACACACTGCACCAACATGCTCTTACCTGTTCCCCCGGCATACCTTTGAAGCGCAAATGAGGTTCAATAATGAATTCAATGCCCGCGTTCCGCACGCGTTCCGCCAAGGCATGAAATTGCTCTACCGTCAGTGCCAGTCCATAATGTGGCACCGGCACTTCATCTCCATCGACCGGATTGTAAAAATCGGGACACCGATAGTCATTTCCGACCCAATGTGCCACAATCTGGTGCCCATGCAACGAATAATCTTGCCATTTCTCACTGCTCCGTCCTTCCTGACAACCCAATATGCCGCCATAGAATTCTTTCGCTAGTTGCAAATCGTGGACCGGAAAGGCCAAATGAAACGGACTTTCCGGGGCGGGTGCCGACAATGTTTCGTACGCTGTCGTGTTTCCTCCGCCGCGGAGACTGCTGAAGAACGCCGCCGTGGAAAGGAACGGCGATGACGACTCGGCGCGGACGACGAGTGCGGGTGCCAATGCAGCGACGCTCGTGACCCATCGTCTCATGATAATTTGTGACATTGAGTTCTTGGCGAACGTCTCAACGTAATTTTTTATGTGAAAGGACCATCGGCCATCGGCCATCGTCATTACCCGGCGTACCTGGTACTCCGTATTATTTATTCCCTGGCAAACAAAAAATCTCAACGTCTTTTACTATAGCGGAAAGTGTTGGTTCGAAGCACCGCTCGTCGTTTTACTATAGCGTGAAGTGTTTGTTTACTACGTAACTTGACTGAATAAATTCCAGTCCCGAAACGGTTCGACCGCATGATCGATTGCAATGAACCACGACGTTGTACTGTGCGCACTCATCAAAAAGCCGTAAATGCTTTCGTCTTACGAAACATGATGGATGCGCCGAAAGGATCTACATATATAATTGCTTCCAAGCTTGCTTCCAAGCTTGCTTCCAAGCACCTCATCGTCGTTTTACTATAGCGTAAAGTGTTGGTTTAGCTTGACTGAGTCCACTTCCAGTCCCGAAAACGGTTTGACCGCAGGATCGATTGCAATGAGCCACGACGTTGAAGGCATTTATAGATCATTTTGGATCGTTTGCAATCGGTCATCGTTTCAAAAATAATAAGAGTGCGTTTGGCGGTGCCGGGACTGATTATATTATTTGAAGTCTCGTCCCTCTTACCCGCAGTCCGCTCTAGATGACGTCATTTGCAGCTACTGTGACACGAAGTATTTCTCGACAGTCGATTTTTGTACTTGCTCGCGCGCTCATTTGAAATAAAGACTGTAGCACGAAAGGTACATGGAAAGCGCGAGGAACCGGCCGGCTCGCATGGGGGGATATTTTCCACATTATATCGCATTGCGAACTATACAAAAGTGCAAATGCTCCAAAGAAAAAGACAACAATTCTATTGATCACGGCTGTTTGTCTTTTATTT
Organism: Fistulifera solaris; assembly: GCA_030295235.1. Classification (NCBI taxonomy): domain Eukaryota; phylum Bacillariophyta; class Bacillariophyceae; order Naviculales; family Stauroneidaceae; genus Fistulifera; species Fistulifera solaris. The sequence continues at coordinate 507,491 of AP026127.1, read as the reverse complement.
TGATTACACAAATAAGGAATGAGTCCGGTTGTCACAAAAGATTTTCTTAAGGCTTTATTATCGCCCGATGGATCGCAGAGAATCCCCGCCGAAACGTATTGGAAGAGTCTTCCCGTCGAGCAACGCGTCCACGCATTGATGCACGCTCTCGCGACACACACGGAACCTTGGCAACAACAGTTGGTGGCCGTCTTGTTGCGACGGGACATTTTGTTGTTGACGGAAGAGCCGTTGCTGCAGTCCCTACTAAAAGAATTGCTGCCGTTGACGGCGACAAGTACTTCCATTGGGGATTGTGTGACGGAAATTACCTTTGTGCTACACGAAATCAACGCATCTTCCAGTATCCCAGCGATGCAAACGATTCTGCAAACATCCAGTGATGCCGTGGTACGTGTCGAATGATGGAGAACAATAAAATCATTTCTTGTATTTCCTTGTTTCTCACTTTTTTCCTTAGAAACAAGGACATCCGATGGCCTTGAAATTGTGGATTTCCTTGGCGGAACGCATTCCTTCCATCTTTGGTCCCATGACGGTGGTGTGTGATCACCTACAAGCGGCGGTTCGCTCGCGAGCTTCTCCCGCCCTGGTCATGCAATTGGTCGTCCAAGCAGCCCAAGCGACGAACGACGCGTCTCTGCTCGAACAGATGTCGATCACGTGTGTAATGCCTCTCTTGCAAACAACCACGTACGATGAAGGAACACTACACGCATTGTTGGAATCCTTGTTGGATGCGGCGACGGATGCCCCGGCCTTGTTGCGTCCACTAATAGAAACAGTGACACACTTTTGTTGTGCAGCCGCAGGAACCATTCTACTGCCGAGTGTCCAAGTCTTGGTCACGTACGCCGACACGTATGCGCGAATGCATCAACGTCACCAATTGCCGGCTTTGATCGCAGCCCTGGAACAAGAACTGCTACCGCACATGCTGCAAAAGTTGTTGGAGTTTGCGGAATTTGATGCCGAAACGTGGGCCGAAGTGCAACTCGAAGAAGCGATGCACGAGGAAGACGATGATTATACGGCGCAGTTGTTGCAAGACATGCTGCGATTGATGGGAAGTCAAGTACTTGTTCGAACGATCTTACCCGCCGTACAACCCTGTCTGATGGACTTGCAGTTGCCGTGGAAAGCCCACCGGGGAGCACTCGTGGCATTGCAATCGGCGGCGATGGCGCTGCCGGTGGCGTTTGCGCAGTATGCACCGGTGGCTTTGCAATGGGCTCTGCAGCAGTGTCAGTCGTCACATTGTGTGTTGCAATACAATGCACTGGTTCTTCTGGGTCTTTTGGTGGATCATGTGGATCAAGAGAACTTGCCACTCGTTGTGGATGCGATTTCTCATCTTTTGCGGTCTCCCCCTCGTGAAGGTGGCATCGACCGCCGCGTGCTGTGTCGTATCCCTGGCGCGCAGTGACAATGAAATGCAATCGTATGTTGGGACTTTATTGGAGGCGCTGTCGTCCGTTCTGGCCCATCCGGTGGCGCAGGTGAGAGCCGTCGGAGCTGTAGCAGCGTTGGCGCAAGTCAGTCAAGAAGATTTCGTTCCATACTATGCCGGAGTCATGCCAGGTCTTCTTTCGCTCTTTTCTCAGCCTCAATCGGAAGAGTATATGCGTAGTGCCGCTTTAGAAACGGCCACCATTGTGGGGCAAGCCGTCGGAAAGGATATCTTTCATTCCGATGCAATTCAGTTTCTTCAGTCGATTCTTTCGCAAAGCCAACCACCTTTGGAACACTTGGTGGCATGTGCCCGCATTGCATCTGTTCTAGAAGACAGCTACACACCATACTGTGCCGCCGTGGTGCCCCACCTGCTGCAGCGCGCCGCGGAATCGACGGATGTTACGTTGTCGGTACGAACAATCTGTTTTGTTGTCTCATTCGCCGGCAATGTCGGATATTTCTCACTTATTGATCTTATTCACAGGAGGGTACGGAACAAGACTTGGCCGCCACGAAGGAGAACCGTGTCGTCGTGAACGAAGAAGACGGAACACAGAGTATGACAGTTGCGTTGCCTGGACGAGGATACACGAAAGTCACCTTGAACACCAGTAGCATGCAGGAGAAAACGTTGGCCATTCGCGCCATTTATGAACATGCTGCCGCATTAGGAGCAAATTTCGGTCCTTACGTCAAAGTCTCCTTCGACACACTCTTGCCACTCCTTCAGTTTCGTTACTCCAGTGAGCTCAGAGCCGTCTCGGCCCAAACGCTCGCCGCTGTATTCGAAGCATCTTGTGCCGCCGGAGTGGACGCCAATTCACTGGAATTCTCTCGATCGATTTTCCCGGTCTTGGTGCGAGCGATCTACAATCAGATCGAGAGCGAGGACCCTGAGGAAATGGAAAACCTGTTCGCTTTAGCCGACTCGCTGAGTGATATTCTTTACGCTGTGTACATTCGTCTTGACGACTCCGATGCTTTGCTCGCAAACTTCGATCTAGATCAGTCGAACCAGCTTGTCAGATCATGCATTCAATCACTCGTGGCTTGTCTTCGTCGAAGGGACGAAATATCCAAACAACTGACAAATGCTTCATCCGAAGATGAGGTGGAAGACATCAAGAAGCAGTTGGCAAGTGAAGATAATCTATTGACACCGCTAGTTGATTCTATTGGCTACAATCTGAAAATTTTCAAGCACGAATTCTACCCTATCTTTCGAAAAGAAGTTGCTCCTATTCTCGGTCCATACCTTAATGGCGGGAATGACGCGCAAGCAACACTCTCGGCTGTCTGTTTGTTTGACGATTGCGTTGAGCATTGTGGCCCAGAAGCTGCGGCTACTGTCGGCCCCGTGCTCGCCGAGGCTGTTGTCAAGGGTCTCTCTTCCACGAATGATGACCTCATACGGGCTAGCATCTATGGAGTGACACAAATCGCCCGATACTCTCCTTCTTCTGTGTTATCGGCTCATATAAATGCAATTATTCCACGCGTCGCATCATTCGCAGCAGAACAAGTCAAGGAAAGCCACGCCGCAATCTATGAAAATGCCGCCTCCGCCCTTGCTTCACTCATTCTTTTCCAAAGGCCCCCTTCCGCGGCTCATCTGTCATGAAAGTGGACACGGCTTTACAACTTTTCGTAGCCGCGCTTCCATTATCGGAAGATGGGGATGAAGCCAAGATTTGTCACGCAGGGTTCTGCGACTTGCTGGAGGACGAGTCAACGGCAAAGCACATGATGCACATGATAGGTGCCGATGCCATTGTCGAAATTATTGGAAATACGCTAGCTCTTGTTTTTGAAGACCAGGAAGTGGCAACGGACGAGACTGTGGCCCGTTTCACCCAAATCTTAGCACGGCTGCAACAACAGATTCCGAATTTAAGTCTGCACAACCTGTCCGACGAGTCTCAATCGGCAATTCATGCCGCCATGGGCCAATACGCGTATACATCCTCCAAGGTAGTAACGCCTTGATAAAACCGCCATGCTTGCGTTATAATTCAAAGTCGACATTTTCATCGTCCTCGTTTTCATCTTCCTCTGGCTGTTGTTCCCACCAACTGGTTAAACCTAATCCATCTTCACAAATCGATGCTACAATCTGCATGGCGGCCGGTGGCGCTTTGGTTTCATCCAGCAATCCCACCGACGAAGACCGTTGTCGTCGCCCATTGGACATGTACTCTTCTTGTGGATTGGTCTGTGTTGCCTGCATTCCTTTGGCTGTATTTGTGATTTGCGTGAATTGAATGGATTTGACTTTGAAGCGAATTGGAGCCCCCAGGTACATTTCGTAGCGTTCGTCGTCCTGTGGCTCTTCTTCTGTCTTGATGGTTCCAATATCCGGTTCTTGTTCTTCTTCGTCAAACGTGGGTGTCCAGACCCATAGTCCCGTCGATTCTTCATAGCGACTGGGATTCAACATCCAATATGCCGGAATGAAAATATCTTGAAAGAATCCTAATGATACCGAAACGCCCTCGGGTGTGGATTTCCGAATCGTCCCCAACAAGACTTCGTCGACAAACGGTTGAAAGAGAATCATTTGGAAGGTACACTGATGATGCGATCCTCCATCGACGCAGATTCCGTGTCCTACTTCTAACAGCGTATCACTGTATCGTCCTATCACCAATCCGGCTCCCATGATGACTCGATTGGGATACTTTTCATCAATTTCATTCTGAATGGCCCGGGTCGTCGAGAGCGACAAAAGTGAGGAAGGAATCCGGATCATGTCCTGGAACGTCTTCAACACAAACATGGTATCTGTTTCGTTACGTCTCGTTGTGTCGTTATTGTCTTGGAGTTATCTTGTTTCTGGTTGCTTAGGATTGTATTAGATTCATCAAAAAGAAATGAATGAAACACTTTTTTTTGTGACGAACATTTTTCTTGGATGGCACGAAACTGTCGTCTGGCCGCCAAACACACTGTGACCTACCGGTACTTGTACTGTATAGCAAAGAGAAGAATACTTTTTTCGACATCGCATCGTCATCCGCGCATTTCGCGGGGCATTTTTCTTTGCAACTGCGTCGTTTTTATTCATTCGCGATGCTGATGGAGAAAGAATTATCATGATGCTCATTGCAGTTCATTCTTACGAAGTGTAGCCTGCAGAAAAACATTTCTTTTTGATTGGAAGAGGCAGCGAGCAGAAGATGCCCATAATTGCGTTTCTTTCGCTGCCTCAATTGCGTTTCATCCTTCTTTTTCTTTTTATTGCAACCCACTGAAGCATGGTTGTCGGCCTCAAGAGCCTCTTTTATCGGTCCAACGTTGAGAGTTCATGACCACAGAAAATTCGTTCTTTTATGGGTATTCGTGGGAAGAAAATTCGACGCGAAAAACGAAAAGCCCTTCAAGAACCCACACCGCCCGTCTTGCATACACCGTACGGGAAAATCCGCATCCATCGTCCTCCGCGACTGTGTACTTGTTGCAATGGTAAGGCGACGACTCGAAAACATTTATGTGTTGCTGTATAAACTCATTTTCCGTGGTCGCATAGGCCGAGGCGTGATCCGCTGTGCGGTGTGCGAAGGAAAGGGAGCGATCCGCGCGACGGGGAATCGTCTCCGCAATTTCATTCACCTTAACCGGCTGGTTGGATCGCAATGGACGTCGGTCGAAGTGTACAATGGGCATAGACATCATGAAGTTGTGGAATTGAAAGGCAGTCCCAAGAAGAAGAATTTGATGCAAGTCCGGATGCGGAATTGTTGTGGAGAGCAAGAGGATTTTTGGATATCGGTAGAAGAGTTAAAGAATAAAATGATCTGGAGGATGGGTTGGGAGACACTGGAGGACATTGAGAAAGCCAATGGGGGTCCATTGATGGATGTTCGACTGTGTTTTCGTTGTAAAGGAGGAAGAATATTACCGTGCATCGATTGTGGAGGGAGGGGACCATCCCAAGCTATGAACCCCTTCATGCTATATAAAGGAGGTTCAACACCCCAAATGGGGCCTTTAAACGACTCAACCAACTGAATCGGCTATACTACACTAATCAAAGGCTTTAAAGAAGCATATTAACAAGAACTTCGTTTCCATATCGTGTCAAAAACTACAAGAAATATGGCACCAACTGTGCTCTATCTTCTCCCTTGGGTCCATGCACAGACATTTCTGTTTCCCGAAAAAATCGAAAGCGCTGCGGAATACTTCCCACAGAGCCTTCACAGTCCTCTCCGGGTGGACCTCCCACCTCCATGACGGCGGCTACATTCCCACAGCGATAGCAATAGTTCGGCGCACTCCACACCGTCACCAAACGATCATCAAAATGATACTTGCGTCCTTCCATGACCAATTGATGCGCTCGCGCTATCAGTTGCAAATTATTCACTTCATGAAACTCGTCCGTGACGCGTTTTCCGAACAAGTACCCCGCACCCCGCGGCGACATTTGCCACGCTCCCGAAATATCTTCGGGATCACTCCACACCAAATCACAAAAGGCTCCTTCGTGTGGTATTTCCTGATTGCGATCAATCGCTCGGACTTGATCGAGAGTTCGAACATCGGGAGAGAGTCCCCCGTGCACACATAGGACTTGTTCATCGACCAGGGCCGCCAATCCAAACGAATCAAAACACTGCACACAATGTCTCCAGGGACTCGCGTTTCCATATTTCCGCAAACATTCGTCATAAAATCCGTACACTTGTGTAATTTGTCGACTTTCGTGATTTCCTCGTAATAAAGTAACATGACCGGGATATTTCATTTTCAAGCACAGCAGCAAACTGAGCGTCTCGACGCTGTTGTGACCTCGATCGACGAAATCGCCCAAAAGATGTAACTCGTTTGCGGAGGCCAGCCACCGAGATTGAGTAAATTCAGTAAGTCAAAGACTTGTCCGTGTAAATCACCGACAATCGTGACCGGTGACAACACCGGTTGTACGTTGGATTCTTCCATGAGGAGTTCGGACACATACTGACACAGGAGTTTCAGTGAATTCTCCGAAATGATTTCTCCCGATTTGAGTGTTTCTATACAGGCATCGACGTCGACGGGCATTTTTTTGTTGAAAAGAAAGACTTGATGGATAGAGTATTGAATTAAGATGAGGAAGCTTAAAATATAACATTGAATTATAAAAAAAAAGAAGGAAGATAATGGGTCACAGGTCACAACAACTCGCAGCACCAAAAACAAAAAAATCACTCCGCACGTGTATTTTTTTTGCTGCTATTATCTGCCGCCAGGTTAGTCAGTCGTCCGCGCAGTCGCAGCGGGATCGTCATTAGATCATAATCCGTTCGACGCAAATAGTTGCGTTTCAAATGAAGATGTAGTTAGTTTATATATTTGTATTTCCATGGCATTTGATTATAGACTTCACGCTTTCATTTGTGGACAGCTTTGGTGCACTCATTGCTTCGGTGGCGTTTAAAAGTGACTGCAATTTAGTCGCGATCGCGTACAACCAACACTTTACCACCATAGTGAAAATGGCGCTAGACGATACGGATGCCTTTCGACGCAAATAGTTGCGTTTCGAATGAAGATGATAGTTAGTTCATATATTTGTATTTCCATGGCATTTGATTACAGACTTCACGCTTTCGTTTGTGGACAGCTTTGGTGCACTCATTGCTTCGGTGGCGTTTAAAAGTGACTGCAATTTAGTCGCGATCGCGTACAACCAACACTTTACCACTATAGTGAAAATGGCGCTCGACGATACGGATGCCTTTCGACGCAAATAGTTGCGTTTCGAATGAAGATGATAGTTAGTTCATATATTTGTATTTCCATGGTATTTGATTATAGAAGACTTCGCGCTTTCGTTTGTGGACAGCTTTGGTGCTCTCATTGCTTCGGTGGCGTTTCAAGTGACTGAAAGTTAGTCGCGATCGCGTACAACCAACTTTTTACCACCATAGTGAAAATGGCGCTCGACGATACGGATGCCTTTCGACGCAAATAGTTGCGTTTCGAATGAAGATGATAGTTAGTTCATATATTTGTATTTCCATGGCATTTGATTACAGACTTCACGCTTTCGTTTGTGGACAGCTTTGGTGCTCTCATTGCTTCGGTGGCGTTTAAAAGTGACTGAAAGTTAGTCGCGATCGCGTACAACCAACACTTTACCACTATAGTGAAAATGGCGCTCGACGATACGGATGCCTTTCGACGCAAATAGTTGCGTTTCGAATGAAGATGATAGTTAAGTTCATATATTTGTATTTCCATGGTATTTGATTATAGACGACTTCGCGCTTTCGTTTGTGGACAACTTTGGTGCACTCATTGTTTCGGTGGCGTTTAAAAGTGACTGAATTTTAGTCGCGATCGCGTACAACCAACACTTTACCACCATAGTGAAAATGGCGCTCGACGATACGGATGCCTTTCGACGCAAATAGTTGCGTTTCGAATGAAGATGATAGTTAGTTCATATATTTGTATTTCCATGGTATTTGATTATAGAAGACTTCGCGCTTTCGTTTGTGGACAGCTTTGGTGCTCTCATTGCTTCGGTGGCGTTTCAAGTGACTGAAAGTTAGTCGCGATCGCGTACAACCAACTCTTTACCACCATAGTGAAAATGGCGCTCGACGATACGGATGCCTTTCCACGCAAATAGTTGCGTGTCGAACATTTACCATTATTTATTTACTCATGTTTCGAATGAAGATGATATCCATGGCATTTTGGTAATAAAACGGCGGCAAAAAGGTTTCATCGCAAAAAATTTTTCTGTTGCAAAATAATCAAAGATAACGCAGCGCCAGATCTTTTGTCTTTATTGGATAAGGACACTTCACCAGCAACACTAATTCCCGATGCTAGCTTTAGCGGCCACCGAAGCGGGAGAGTTTCGACAAACCCTTTCGCTGCAAACCGTCGATATACCGATCGATCCTCCCGACTTTTTGTTGGTCCAAGTCGCCTGCTCCGATTTGAATCCGGTCGATTTACAAAACTACATACTCGCACCAGCAATTTTCCCTTTGTGAGCGGGTTTGCGGGTAGCGGAATCGTTCAAGAAACGCCGGACGAAGCCGCCTTTCCCGTCGGGGCTTCTATTTGTTTCCTGTTGGATCCAACAAAGAGTGGATCGTACGCTCAGTATTGTCGAGTGGATCGACGGGCAGCCGCCCTGGTACCCCCACAAATAACCTTACAGGAAGCCGCTAGTATCCCCTTGGCGGGTTGTACGGCGTACGAATCGTTGCAGAAATTGGGACTACTGACCGAGAGTACTACATCCGTGCAGACTCTATTGATTGTGGGAGGCGCGGGAGGAGTCGGGAGTTGGGCGACACGCATGGCACGGGCGTTGCATCCGAATTCAGAAATTATCTGTACCTCCGATACATCCCGTGACTGGTGTCGTACCAACGGGGCCTCGCGGTGTATCCCCCATGATTTTCTGCAAGAATTGCCGGGAGGACCCCAGGGTAGTGTCGACGCGATTTTGTGCTTGGCGGAACCGACACCATCTCTCATGCATTCCATGTCCGAAGTGATTCGTCCTTATGGGCGTATTTGTTTAGTAGTGGCGGGACCTTCAATTCGGTCACTCAACCTGGATTTCGTCTTTTCAAGTCGGTCACGGTGTACACGGAAACCGTATTTAGCTGCTTTCGAACGCATTTTTCGCATTCGCAACCCAGCCAAATGATGGCACAAATACTGAACTGGATGTCGTCGGGACGAATCCGCGCGCCTCTGTCTCCGTGCCTCGATGAAATGAATATGCATTGGACCAAGGCTACCATGCCGAACGGGATTTTGGAGAAGCTTCATTCGGGACATGTGCAAGGAAAGCTAGTTATGCGAGTCGGTGATTTCAGCGATGCGGGGAACTAGCACAGATAAGACTTTGTGGACTAAAGATGAATTGGTTCATGACTGATTGCAACCGTGAAAATTGCGGGTGCCGTGGAGATCGTAAATATTTTGAAGACGGAAGATACGGGAGTTATGACGTAACATTTTGAAGGCTTTTCCAACGCTGTTAACAACCTTGTTTTCCAGACTGTTTTGGGTAGCGTGATCAACTAAATAAGCCTAATTTCTTGCCTTCGTACCTCAACCTAGCCTCAACTAAGAATGACGGGCGCTACGTCTTCTATTGTTTGCCTGCATATCTACGCTTCTTTCAAGTGCAGTCTTACGTTTGGTAGTGGTTGAACGGTCAAATATCTTCAAGATCTTGTGTAAGAGGATCAATAGGTCGTTGAGTGAGGCGAGAAACGAATCTAAAACGAACCAGCGCTCGTGACTAAAACCAGTCGTGGTGAAAACTGACAACAGTTGGTACCATAGTAACTTTTTACTACTGTACACTTTATGGGACATTCAGAAGTGTTCGGATTGCTTCAAGCTTCAAGCAAATGCTCCGCACGCGCACGTGCGCAGATCGCATTTCTTGCACACATGCGCGAAAAAAAGACCACGTTTGCGAACAAAAGCCAATCGTCCGCATCGCAGACACACACTCGAAAACGATCGATCGATCCGTTTTCGTCATGAATCATGAATAAAAAAGTTATCATTGACCCGCTTTCGAGACCAGTTTTCAACTCTTAGCTTCACGAATCATTCATCTAGCATCCTTTCGCTCATAATGCACGACAGCCACCAAGGCATTCGATTCTTTCGCATTATTCAACGTCACAACAACAGTCCTTCAGTATGCCCCCGCGTGCCCTCAGTCCTTCTTCGGTGAGAGCTTCGTTAGACTCATCCTCGGAGGAATATATGCCAGAGGAAAGTTTATCATCCGATCGACGACTGGGCATTATTCTTGACCTCGACGGAACCCTCGTGGCGGAAAGCAGCAGCAGTGAACATCCATCTGCATCGGAAACCTTCTTACGACCGGCGGTCTTGGACTTTTTACGCTGGTGTCAAGCACGGAACCATGTTGTCGCCGTTTGGACCGCCGCACACGCCAGTTGGGCTCATTATGTGACTTGGAAAATCTGTTCCGCCCTCGATCCGCAACACGACTGTCAAGGACTCGATTGTCGGAATCTCTTTGCATTCGTGTGGACCGCCGATCATATGGTGACACGGGCACGAATTCCCAGGCATGTGCACGGGGAAGTGTCGTTGTGTTGCTGGTGTGAGTCCTATCGTCACGCGTGCGAGCGATGCACGTGTCAGAATGGCGCCATTTTTACTTGCCCGTGCCGTGAGACCAAAGACTTGGCTAAGGTATGGAAGAAACACAAGAAGCAGTCATCCAGTGTATTTACACGAGAACGAACCATCATTATTGAAAACACTCCGCAGCAATGTGTGCGGAATTACGGAAATGCTGTCTATGTACCCTCGTACGAAGGGAATGCTGATAGCGAAACGACGGCCATTTTTGAACGCTTACCAGAATTGATTCTACAATTGGAGCAAACGCATGATGTACGCACGGTATCTCGGTGTTTGCATGGCAATGGACCGCATGCTTGCTTTCAACAAAGCTGGTGGCGTAACATGAAAACGTGTCGTCCTGTGGAGGAAACGAGTTCATATGTAGATTTATAGCATCAATAGTTAAGTAAATAGAAGAGGAAATAATAATTTAACAGCAACACGTGGGATACCAAGCTAGTAATGCCAATAAGCGTTGCAGTTATTTTTTAAGACCCCGTCCGGCAAAATTGGGGTCCTTTTGGGACCTTCAAGAAAAAGCTTGACGGTGGATTGTTGCTTTGGCCGCTGTGAAAGAGAAAACGAAGCAGAAACACCTGTTTATTTATTTCATTTAATATATTAGGACGAACAATGGATGGCAATGAAGTCGACATTGCTTTGTTGTGATGTCAAAGGCGACGTTTTGGAAATGAAGCAAGTGCGATTCATGACTACTGTACAATCCAGTCTTGGCTGGTGTAAACCAACACTCCGGTTCATAGTGAAAATTCAACGTGTCGATCCTCGGATTTTCGACGTGAAAATAAAAAAACTCTTAACAAGTCATTCAGAACTATCATTGTTGGGACTTTCTTTACCCGTAATTATGATTGTATTCGCAGTTGAATGACAATGGACGGATGCGAGAGACGCAAAACGGAACCCTTTGTTGTTCGGTTTTCGGTTCATGACTACTGTACAATCCAGTCTTGGCTGGTGTAAACCAACACTCCGGTTGATAGTGAAAATTCAATGTGTCGATCCTCGGATTTTCGACCTGAAAATAAAAAAAACTCTTAACAGAAATACTTTAAAATCATCTTTGTTGGAACTTTCTTTACCCGTAATTATGATTGTATTCGCAGTTGAATGACAATGGACGGATGCGAGAGACGCAAAACGGAACCCTTTGTTGTTCGGTTTTCGGTTCATGACTACTGTACAATCCAGTCTTGGCTGGTGTAAACCAACACTCCGGTTCATAGTGAAAATTCAACGTGTCGATCCTCGGATTTTCGACGTGAAAACAAAAGAGACTCTTAACAAGTCATTCAGAACTATCATTGTTGCGACTTTCTTTACCCGTAATTATGATTGTATTCGCAGTTGAATGACAATGGACGGATGCGAGAGACGCAAAACGGAACCATTTGTTGTTCGGTTTTCGGTTCATGACTACTGTACAATCCAGTCTTGGCTGGTGTAAACCAACACTCCGGTTCATAGTGAAAATTCAATGTGTCGGTCCTCGGATTTTCGACGTGAAAATAAAAAAACTCTTAACAGAAATACTTTAAAATCATCTTTGTTGGAACTTTCTTTACCCGTAATTATGATTGTATTCGCAGTTGAATGACAATGGACGGATGCGAGAGACGCAAAACGGAACCCTTTGTTGTTCGGTTTTCGGTTCATGACTACTGTACAATCCAGTCTTGGCTGGTGTAAACCAACACTCCGGTTCATAGTGAAAATTCAACGTGTCGATCCTCGGATTTTCGACGTGAAAATAAAAAAAAAACTCTTAACAGAAATACTTTAAAATCATCTTTGTTGGAACTTTCTTTACCCGTAATTATGATTGTATTCGCAGTTGAATGACAATGGATGGATGCGAGAGACGCAAAACGGAACCCTTTGTTGTTCGGTTTTCGGTTCATGACTACTGTACAATCCAGTCTTGGCTGGTGTAAACCAACACTCCGGTTCATAGTGAAAATTCAACGTGTCGATCCTCGGATTTTCGACCTGAAAATTAAAAAAAAACTCTTAACAGAAATACTTTAGAATCATCTTTGTTGGAACTTTCTTTACCCGTAATTATGATTGTATTCGCAGTTGAATGACAATGGATGGATGCGAGGGACGCAAAACGGAATCCTTTGTGTTTTGGTTCAAGCCTACTGTACAACCTCTAGGCTTGGCTGCCGTAAGCCTAAAGACTACGGAGTACGTAGTATATGTTAAGCCATTTTTTTTAAAAAATTTCGTAGAACGTTTTATCTAGCTAGCTAGTGTGTCATGATCAATTATTGATCAAAATACAAAAAATTTTAGTCTAAAAAATTCGAGGAATTTCCGGGACTGAAACAGTTCGAGTCGGAGACATTGTCACATACATTAGACGTCATAGTGAATTTCAGAATGACCGCAACGGATCTTCAAAAACTGGAACAATAAGGAAGTCGATACGCTCGCATAATAAATTTCAACCGCATTATGCTCATTCCATCACTCTAGAACCAACAAGAACCTTCACAAAGCGCGTCGATCATTCTCATATCATACATTGTCTACCATGTTGAATCATCTGTTGAAATCCGGTGCCTACCTGGCGGTGTTCGTGGCCATTTTGGTGCATGTGTTCCTCTTTACGGAAATTCCTCGTCACATTGGAGTATATCGACTTCTCAAACAATGTGCTCCCCCCACTGGAAGGGTTGTCGCCGGCATTTGCGGATGAACCGTGGGGTTTCTCGTTTGAAGATCTCAACAAACAGAATCTTTCGGGCCAGAGGGCTTTGGTGACGGGTGCGAATTCCGGAATCGGTTACGAAGTGGCTCGTCAATTGGCGAAATTGGGAGCCGAAGTGACTCTGGCGTGTCGGTCCGTCACGAAATGCGCCGAAGCCGCCGCTTCAATTCAAAAGGAAAATCCCAAAGGGCCCGTTATGACGACCCTTATGGACATGGCCTCGTTGGCATCCGTACGAGAGTCGGCCCACGAATACATGCTGCACCATGGTGGGAAAGCATTGGATATGCTATTTCTCAATGCCGGATACAATTATGTTCCCAAAAAAGACGGTCCGAAAGACTGTGTTCCGATCACTGCGGATGGTATGGAAGAAATGTTTCAAGTCAACTATCTTTCGCACCATTTTCTATACAAACTATTGGAACCGATGCTGAAACGATCCGACATGGCGCGCGTTGTTTCGACGTCCTCCGGATCGAGCTTCAGTACCTATTCGTACCGCGTTGCTACCGATCTGGAGACGTTGAATGGTTGTAAAGAGCCTTTCATGAAAGGCATGGAAAATCTGTCTTACGGACAGTCCAAGTTGGCACAAATCGTTTGGTCAAAAGCCCTCACGAAGCGTCTAGGACCCAATTCTAACATCTACGTTAATGCCTTTCACCCGGGTCTCGTCCGGACACCTTTGGTCGACAAGATTTTCTCGGAAGCACCCTTTATGTTGAAAGTGTTTGACAAGCTGCAGTCGGTATTGTGGAGTACCGAGGAAGGTGCATTGACGGGCCACTTTTTGGGTGTAGCGAAAGATCGACTGGCATCCGAAAACATTCGCGGAAAATATTTTCACCCTCAGTCCAAAGAAGTGATTAATGAATTGGCTTTAGATGAACGTCTGCAAGAGGATCTTTGGAACTTCTCGGAGAGTCTAGTGCAAAAGTTTATGAATGCGGAAAACACTGCTACGGTGGAATGAGACAATCAAGTAGTAGATAGACCTCCAACCGAATAACAGTGCATCCATCTTACGTCAATAAACGCCCTACAATTGTATTATAAAATGATTTATTTCGTACAAGTTAAGACGAAATTTCTATCATTAATTTGATAAGCGCATCTATTTCTTCATCCCTGCGCGTCCGGCACCAATGCTGCTTTTGCTACTTCTTCCGGAGAAGTGAGAAAGAAGGTGCTATTGGGATCGACGGTACGCAGATCGAGACGAACCCCTTTTCCTTGTGTACTGGAGACACTAGCTCGCAACAAATATTTGGTTCCTTTGCCCGTCGTTTTCTTTTTTCTTTCCCTTGCCGTAATTTTCCGGTTTCACATCAAAGATGGTCTTCATGACTTGACCGATATTCTCCAATAATTTGGCTTTCCCAAACGAACCCTTACCGACGGGGACATGCACGATGCCTTCTTTCTCGGTCCGGTACGGCACTTGTTTGCCCGCCAATTGCGTTTCGAGGGCTTCCAACAATTCGGCACTGCCCTGTAGCAGCGTACCTTCTTTCGCGTTGGGCATCAGACCCCGGGGACCTAACAATCGTGCGACTTTTTTGGAAATGATGGGCAAAATCTCGGCCGTCTGCAAGAGGATCTTTGGAACTTCTCGGAGAGTCTAGTGCAAAAGTTTATGAATGCGGAAAACACTGCTACGGTGGAATGAGACAATCAAGTAGTAGATAGACCTCCAACCGAATAACAGTGCATCCATCTTACGTCAATAAACGCCCTACAATTGTATTATAAAATGATTTATTTCGTACAAGTTAAGACGAAATTTCTATCATTAATTTGATAAGCGCATCTATTTCTTCATCCCTGCGCGTCCGGCACCAATGCTGCTTTTGCTACTTCTTCCGGAGAAGTGAGAAAGAAGGTGCTATTGGGATCGACGGTACGCAGATCGAGACGAACCCCTTTTCCTTGTGTACTGGAGACACTAGCTCGCAACAAATATTTGGTTCCTTTGCCCGTCGTTTTCTTTTTTCTTTCCCTTGCCGTAATTTTCCGGTTTCACATCAAAGATGGTCTTCATGACTTGACCGATATTCTCCAATAATTTGGCTTTCCCAAACGAACCCTTACCGACGGGGACATGCACGATGCCTTCTTTCTCGGTCCGGTACGGCACTTGTTTGCCCGCCAATTGCGTTTCGAGGGCTTCCAACAATTCGGCACTGCCCTGTAGCAGCGTACCTTCTTTCGCGTTGGGCATCAGACCCCGGGGACCTAACAATCGTGCGACTTTTTTGGAAATGATGGGCAAAATCTCGGCCGTCTGCAAGAGGATCTTTGGAACTTCTCGGAGAGTCTAGTGCAAAAGTTTATGAATGCGGAAAACACTGCTACGGTGGAATGAGACAATCAAGTAGTAGATAGACCTCCAACCGAATAACAGTGCATCCATCTTACGTCAATAAACGCCCTACAATTGTATTATAAAATGATTTATTTCGTACAAGTTAAGACGAAATTTCTATCATTAATTTGATAAGCGCATCTATTTCTTCATCCCTGCGCGTCCGGCACCAATGCTGCTTTTGCTACTTCTTCCGGAGAAGTGAGAAAGAAGGTGCTATTGGGATCGACGGTACGCAGATCGAGACGAACCCCTTTTCCTTGTGTACTGGAGACACTAGCTCGCAACAAATATTTGGTTCCTTTGCCCGTCGTTTTCTTTTTCTTTCCCTTGCCGTAATTTTCCGGTTTCACATCAAAGATGGTCTTCATGACTTGACCGATATTCTCCAATAATTTGGCTTTCCCAAACGAACCCTTACCGACGGGGACATGCACGATGCCTTCTTTCTCGGTCCGGTACGGCACTTGTTTGCCCGCCAATTGCGTTTCGAGGGCTTCCAACAATTCGGCACTGCCCTGTAGCAGCGTACCTTCTTTCGCGTTGGGCATCAGACCCCGGGGACCTAACAATCGTGCGACTTTTTTTGGAAATGATGGGCAAAATCTCGGCCGTCGCCAACGAACGTTGAATGGTGTCGACCGCGACGCGGCCCGCGACAACTTCGTCGGCCAAACCTTCTCCTCCGGCATATTTCGCACCCGCCTGTAGGGCCGCTTCTTGGAGTGCCGGATCGGACGTAAATACCAAACA
The DNA here is from genome assembly GCA_030295235.1 of Fistulifera solaris. NCBI lineage: Eukaryota > Bacillariophyta > Bacillariophyceae > Naviculales > Stauroneidaceae > Fistulifera > Fistulifera solaris. Next base: position 491,043 of record AP026127.1, on the reverse strand, counting down.
ATCCATTTGTTTCTTTCCCGTGCCGTTGGGCAGGGAAATGCTGCCACGCAACGCTTGACCCGGTTTGCGGGGATCTAAATTCAAATTGACGGCCAATTCAATCGTCTCATCGGGATGTTCCACAGTAGTTTCGACTCCTCGACGTTTGAATCGTCGAGAACGCAAACGTTTTCGTCCGTTCACATCTTTTAATAACGAAGACAGGGCATCTGTAACGGCAATTTCCGGAATGGGTTTGGGATGCGCGCGCGAATGATAAAGCATGTGCTGTGTGGTGACACGGCAGCACGCCGAAGCGTGGCGTAGAAAGTGATTCGATAGCATCCTGGTTGGAGAAAAGAAAAAAGTAATGTTTGCAAACCTTTGTCGATAACAAAAGATAGGTTGTAAATGATGGCGGTTTTTTATTGCGTTGCAACAAACTGTCGCTGTCAAAAATTTGAGCCACGAAAAATGGACGTACGTAGCACGGACCGCGTGTGTGACTAAAGTTATAAAAAAAAGCAGTCGTGGCCAAAACGGACAACACTTTGAACGATAGTAAAATACGGCAGGCAAGCGTTTCGCAAGGCTTTTGACGTACAAAAATCACTACTTGTAATGAAACACTTCTAAGGTTATTTCATAGCAACGACGATAGATAAAGCTTAAGATATTGGCTGAACGAGCTAGTGTAGGCAGCGTTATCGCTCGAAAGAATATTGATTCATGACTGAAGTTCAGTCGCGACGAAAACGGACAACACTCTAAACGATAGTAAAATCACGGCAGGCAAACGTTTCGCAAGACTTTTTGACGTACAAATATCACTACTTGTAATGAAACACTTCTAAAGGTTATTTCACAGCCAAGACGATAGATAAAGCTTAATATGTTTGCTGAACGAGCGAATGTAGGCAGCGTTATCGCTCGAAAGAATAATGATTCATGACTGAAGTTCAGTCGCTGACGAAAACGGACGACACTCTAAACGATAGTAAAATACGGCAGGTAAACGTTTCGCAAGGCTTTTTGACGTACAAATATCACTACTTGTAATGAAACACTTCTAAAGGTTACTCCGTACTTCATAGCAACGACGATAGACAAAGCTTAAATTGGCAGCATTGTCGCCCGAGAAAATAATTATGCGTGACTGAAGTGCAGTCATGGATAAGGTGAGAGTAAAAACGGCAAACAGCGTTTCGCAGGCTTTTCGACTTTGAACCATCAAGGCGTGTAGACAAGCGCCGATACTTCATTGCAACAATGGCAAATGGAGCGCTCACGATCTTTTGCTGAAAGTGATTTATTGTTAGCTTAGACGTTAGACAGCATTCCGTACTCTGTTTTACTCCCTAATAAATAGTTGCTCGTACCGGTTTTACCCACAAATTAACGCATACTACATTATGATTTTGTTTCTTGTTCCGTCATCACCACGAAAATACTCCCGCCACCACGAACGTTTTCTTCGATCGCACAATCAAGAGGACGATGGTGTCCCTCTTTGAACATTATTTAAAATATCAATAATATGCATCGTTATGTTCGAATACTAGGCAGCAAATGCACCCCATTAGCAACCAGGAATCTGGTGCGTCCGCGGCAGCATGCGCATTTATCGCCTCGATTCTTTTCTGCCGAGACTTTATCCGAACATTTTACCAACGATGTCGAGCACAAAGGTCCCAAGAATGCCACCAAACGATTGGCTCGATTAAAACAGAGAAGGAAACAACAGCAACAAAAGAATAAAGCAAAGGTGGCGCAATTGCTCGAACAAAAGAAAGGATCCTGGATGATTGAAAAGAAGAATCGCCGATCGTTGGAAGCCATGTTTCAAAAATTAGCCGCACGATTTCCCATTCCCAAAATACAAGGTGAACTAGAACGATTGCGTGCAACGGATGCCAAGGAACCGCTGATTGTGGAATTTCAAACAATTCTACAAGACGATTCGTCGCGATTGGCTCATTTACGACGAGCGATTGTGCAATTTCTGCTGCTCGGTGACATGACGGTCGATCGGAGTACGTCGCAAAAAAGTGTCAGTGCGGAAGACGTGGAAATCATGATGGCAGCGCGGGAACGTTCCTTTGGATTGACTTGGAATTTGATGGACGCGAAAGAAATCTCGGGCTTGTCGCGAGGGAATCATCAACAACTAATGCAAGCGCGACAGGACAGACACACCCCGAAATCAGAATCCCAGAAGAAACGCGAGGCACAGCGACTCGTCAAGTTTTTGGGAGATCAGTTACCCCCGCGATTGTATCAGGCCATAGTCAGTCTTTTGCGGACTTTGTGGGAGACGCACCGTCGGCACTGAAAACGGTGGGAAGAAGTATTGAACGACGAGCACCGACGCATTATCATATCATTGCTGCGGAAGTGGCTGATTTCTTTTATTTAAATGAAGGACTGAACTATAATGTTGTGGATCGAGACGAAGTGGTTAAAAAATCTCAAGAGACCTGGGACGCATACAAACTGGAATTTGTCGATTCGCTCATGTCGTTACAGGACGACTTGCTCGATTCTGTAGCACGTCATCCGGAGGCCCTATTAAGCGATTCCACACCTTTAGATGACGATGAGGAAGAAGCACTGGGCGTGACAAAAGAGATAGAAAGTTCTACAACAACTCCTGATCTATTATCCAGCACCACAAAAGTCGATCGTCGTTTTCGAAAACCCCGCCACGCTACGTTTGAAGCAGTCGTGTTGGAAGAAGACACATCAATTTTGTTCGATGATATATCGGAACTGGCACGACGCACCGTGTTTCTCGACAACTTGCCCATCGATATCACCGTAGATGAGCTACATGAACTTTACGCGCGCTGTGGTGATGTCGAAGAGATCCAAATATACAATCAAAGACCCGATTTAGACCCCGGTCCTCTCAGTGCCTCTAAAGCTCAGGAGCTGCGCAAGAAACAACTGGAAAGCAACAAAGGCAGCTTCCGTAATTGGCGACGTCCCCGATCTCCCGTGTACGGACAAGTGACATTCGTGGATGAGAACGGCAGTCAGAAAGCTTTGGTGGATTCACTGCGAGTGTTTGGAATGATAATACGCAGACACCCCGTGCGATCCATTCGAGCCACCGACATGAGTCGTCTGTATCTCGAAAATATGCCGGAAGGCTTCACGACTATGGACGCCGAATACATGCTGAACAATGAATTCCATCCCAGTTTACTATTGTGTCTCGATGCGGGACAAAACAATCGAGCGGTAGTGGGTAGTTGTGAGGTGCGCTTTCCCAGCTTTGAGCTAGCGTACAGTTCCTTTCGAAAGCTACAAAGCATGGATGCTATTTCCCACGATGCGGATATCTCTATTCAGTGGCTCAAGACACCGAACGACGCCAACATGTGGTGGACTCGTCAGGCTGGTATATTCTAATAAATGATAATTAGATAGAATTACTCATCATGGCTAAAGCAACTAAACAATGCATGATAGTGCTTCTTTTTACCTATTTTTCTAGCTAAGACGGACTACAACAAGTTAACCGCGGAGTGACGTCCTCAAGTACACATTTTCGTGCGTTGTTTGCATTGGGCAGGGGACACCCTGTATCTTTGCAGCTTCAACCGGCACACCGATCGCTGGACCGACCTTCAACGTGCACTGTCAAATAAAGTGTACAGAGAGGATTTCGTACCACCACGTACGTGAACAAATTCCTCAAGATCTTTTCCGCCTTCCGAGGCACGTTCACAAAATACGTCCGTCAATAATTTCAACATGAAGACCGCTATTCTTGCCTCCCTTATCGCCTCCGCCGCCGCTTTCGCCCCGGCCCAGAAGACTGCCCAGAGCACTGCTCTTCGCGCCTTCGAGGATGAGCTCGGTGCTCAACCCCCGCTCGGATTTTTCGATCCCCTCGGCCTTGTCACCGATGGCGACCAAGAGAAGTTCGACCGCCTCCGATTCGTTGAATTGAAGCACGGCCGTATCTCCATGCTTGCCGTTGTCGGATACCTTGTCCAGGAGGCCGGTGTCCGCCTTCCAGGAAGCATTGACCTTTCGGGAACCAAGTTCACTGACATCCCCAACGGTTTCGCTGCCTTCAAGGCCATCCCTGCCGGTGGACTTGTCCAGCTCCTTTTCTTCATCGGTGTCCTCGAGTCGTCCGTCATGAAGGACATCACCGGAACTGGTGAACACATTGGTGACTTCCGCAACGACGCCATTGACTTCGGTTGGGATACCTTCGTAAGTAAATTTGAATGTTTTGATCCGTGTTTGCAATGAACATGCTTTTAACATGCCATTCCTGCAGAGTGAGGAAGAGAAGCTTAAGAAGCGTGCCATCGAGTTGAACAACGGCCGTGCCGCTCAAATGGGCATCCTCGCCCTCATGGTCCATGAACAATTGGGCGTTCCCCTCCTTCCCTGAGTTGAAGGAATGTCTAGAGAAGTAAGGCGATAACTTTAGAAATCCCGTTTCTCGACGTACAGCATGATCTACTTTTATTTCTTTGTAGCGTCGAAATTATATTTTAGTTGTCGAAATCTCCTCTTCTTTTCGGGCAAGAAGGATTTTTTTGCATCCCAGGTGAGGATATGTTGGTAACCAGCGAAAAACTTTTTTATGGGTCTATAACCAGCACTTTTTCACACCTTTGCACCTTAGGCTAGATAACAAATCGAAATTAAACATAACATGCCTAGTTCGTCTTTAACATCATAATATTGTTTAATTAGAAGATGCATGTTTATTTTTTAGCAGCACAGTGCCTCACATCAACGATATCCATGCATCTAAACTGCCAGCTCCGAGTTTGCTACCTCTGACGTTCTAATGCTCCTAGTTGAATGAATACTTCGAATTCTTTTCTACAAATGCTCAGAAATGTTAATCAGCTGTCGATTGACAAAGTTCATCAGGAACGACGTCAATTGCTGTTATAATTATTGATCTATAATTTATTTTGTGCGAAGGTCACCATTTTGGAGTAAAAAGCGCTGGTTGTAGACCCAAAAAAAAGTTTTTCGCTGGTTACCAACATATCCTCAGCCCAGGTCATCGTTGATCGTTTCACGTTTTTAGATCTGCTTCTGTAGCTACTTGTCACTGCGAAACCAAGACCCAGAGTATCTAAGACGGGAATTGTACTGTGCGGAAACTCTAGACTAGGCTAGTCTAGAGACTGTAGACTTATCATCTCTTAGCTTTTTGCTTCGTGTATACTTGTATAAGTAAAGTGCATGACGTATCACGTATCGTCCTTAGTCCGCTGCCTGGTACGAGGATATCAAGGAAATACTGGATTTTCAACTTAAATATCATTAGTTTTGAATGCTTTTAGTGGTGAAAAGCGCTGCAGTGCTTGACGAATTAATCCAATGCACAATTATCCAAACCAGCCGAAGAACCCACTACGTGTCTTCTTCTCCGTCTTTCCTTCCTCGTCATGCTCTTTGATGTATGCTTCCAGGACGTCGGTTGGATAATCGCCTCCAATATACTGCCAAGCTATATCGTAGAATATAGGCTTGCCTGGAATTGGCACCGGCAACGGAGGACTGTCCACTAAAATCGATCCGCAATCCATTTCGTCAAGACGCATCCATAAAGGGCGATTCGTTTGTTTACTCATTTCTCCTCCCGACGTGCGCTCCAAGAATTCAACTGCTTTCATGCGACAGGTGGCAATCTCAATCTTTTTCTGTAGCTTTTCTAGATCTTTGAGATAGCAATCGACATCTTCCATGTCACAAGCCGCAATTTCTTCTTCGGCGCGTTTTGCCAGTTTCTTGGTATACTGGATGAAAGCCAGCATATCTTTCGGGTAGACTTCAACCGCGCTATTTGAACTTTCAAAGAGTCGGGCCAGATAGTAACAGCGGAAGGCTCGAATACGAATTACGTGGGCTTGAGCCTCAAGCCATTGTGCGTCGTCTTGCATGTCGTCCCCATTTCCCGAATCGAGCAAATTTAGCATGGCTTGCGCATTCTGCAACAGCGTATCATATACATGTAAAATATCCGCACTACTATCTAAATCGGTCACTCTTCTTTCTTGTCGTTGCCCCCAAACAGAGAGTTTTTGGTATTCAAAGAACGCCGCGATCGCTTGAAGATCCTGACGGCGAGCACTGACTGCCGGGCCATCCGGCAGTGATTCGTATCGATGCAGTGCCGAATGTGTCCATTTCACAGCATCATCCAAATCGGAAAAGAGCTTCATAAAGCTGTCTTCGTCATGATGCGATGTCATGTTGAGGTTCTTGAGCGATTCTTCCATCTTCAAGTACATGACTGCCAGATCTTTGTATTCGTCCAGGGCGATTTGTTTACTGCGAAAGTTCAACATTATTCCGCCAGCTGATTTCGAGCCCGTTGTAGAGCTGATTTGATCCTCGTCAATGAGATCCGAAGGCTCCAAGTCGTCACGCGCCTCGTAATGACAATATCGTTCGAGTGGCTTGATGACAGATTCCGCTCTCGTCATCCAGATATCGCTTAAAGTAAGCCTTTGGCGGTCCGCATCGTCAACTTCTGCAGACTTGCCAAGCTCCTTCACCAACTGGAGCAAAAGCTGACGCGACGACCGATACGAACGAAACGCCTCTACATAGCTTTCGCGTTTCAAACTCGCATTGCCCTTCATCCACGCCGCGTACGCCTCGGCTTCGCGAATGGTCGTTTCGTCGCATTGTAGGCTTTTCGCTAGTTCGGGGATCTGGCTGGCCCATTTTGCTGCTTTATTCAATCGGCGCTGCACGTGAGACTTTATGGATTGTGATGACGCTTCCATTTCACAGGCTTGCGCCCACGCGCGTTCGGCTTGAAAGAAAATATCCCACAACAGATTTTCATGCATTACCACAGGTTCTTTGCATTCTTCGTCTTGATAATATTTTCGTGCGCAGTAAGCGTGACGTCGTCCGGAGACTCCTTCGACATAGCGGTGATTGTGCAAAGATGCGTTCGAACGTCCTTCACACGTCGCAATCGGGCCAGTCGTTTGGTGCAATACGCATGGTATTGCGCGTAATCACGATGGGGGATGCCATGTCCCGATTGGGCCTCTTCTAACGTTGCGAAGATTCGAATGTTCATCTCCATTCTTGAAATGAATGAGAATGAGGTAGACTAGGCAATCTAAACTGCTCGGCTTCTTGTTGTTTGTTTCGTTTTTGCCGTACATATATTTCCACAAAAGACTATCACGGGTTATGGACGGACGTCAAAAATTGCCTCCATCAGCGTGACAACACTAAATGATATAGTAATAGGGTATCACGGATCACGAATAAATCAACGGATTAAAGGATACACGGCTCGCGTTTTTACTTACTATGTTTGAAACATCAAACGTTTTCTTGCATCGCACACAACACACAACCATGATCGATCTCAATTCATTCATTCTCAATAATATAATTGCACAAGCACACCTATTAGCCGACAAATCCGCCGTAATAACCAGTCCTCACAACGAATAGAAGCGCCTACGATGTGGACGGGACGAGATTTTGCAAAAGTCAAATTGGTGGAACGGTCGTATGCTTATGGTCAGCGACCGATGGATGAAGTTGACGAATATTATAGCAACATGGATCATGTCAAACAGCATCCCTGGTACGCCAATAGTATGATTATTATGTTGATAGTTCTTGTCGCGGCAATTTTCTTCTACTCGGGTTATGCTCTGTTTACATGGAGATGCGCAAAACGAGCGTCCCTCTATTCGAAAAAAGCCCGCCTCTCATGAGACGCAATGCATCGTCGATGACATGCCAAGAAATCAGAATCAAGATGCTTCACCGCAAAAATAAATCGTGATTCTGCCCTAGATAGAGTTGCATAGGTGTTTCTCCTTTGAAATCGTGGACGAACGCACCCTTTCTGGTTCCCTTCGAAATGGCAACATCGCTCGCACCGTGGATGAGAATTTTGCCTCTATGATTACACGCATAAGGCTCCTTTTAAGCGAAACGAAGAAGATGCCCAATATCAAATGATATAGCTATTTGTGCGGGTTAATGGTATATAATCGGTTCTGCTCTTTGTACATCCACTAATCCACGATCTAAAACTTTCGGAATTGCTTTTGCTTTAGATGTCTAGCTTAGCAACTACGTTCATCATCCTGAGCCTGGGCTCGTGACGAATTTCGGGTGTGACGGCCTTCACTACTTCGTCGCAACCCCTTTTCTTTCATCCAATACCGAATGTGTTCGATCGTAGTTCGGGCTGCGACTGTATCCGGGTGCTCGTTGCCGCGGGCTCTGCGATAAATACTAAGAGCGTGACGATACTGACGCTCGGCATCGGCGAGCTCGCCGAGTTTGTAGTGTACATTGCCGAGGCTCTTGTATGCGCTAGCCACTTCGGGGTGACAAGTGCCATAGATCGTGCATTTGATACTCAAGACGTCACGGAAGACTTCGTAGGCGCCCCGGAAATCTCCAGTCTTGGTAAGAATTGTTCCAATGCTTTTCAAAATAGGGGCTACATCGGGGTGATGCAGCCCGTAGGCATCGCGATTGAGCCGTAAAGCTTCTCGGTAAAACATCATGGCACTGTCCAAGTTTCGTCGTTTGTAATGGATGCTACCAACCATGACCAAAGTTCCGGCGACAGTTGGATTTCCTGGACCCAGTGTGGAATGATAGATACGAATGGCTTCTTGGTAGCAATTCATTGCTTCGTCATAGTCCGATTGTTTGTGAAGTATTCCTCCAATGTAATGCAGAATTCCAGCAACATCCTGATGATTCGTTGTGCCCTTCGCTTGAATAATCAACTCATAAGCCTGTCGATAGTGCTCCATGGCTTCCGTCAAATCCCCTTTCTTTACGTGAATACTCGCAATGCGGGTAAGGAGGGAGGCGATGGTTTCGCTCCCTGCTGCTGTGTCGTCGATACCGGAGGAGCGGAGAAGATCCATAGCTTCGGTGAAAAAAGTCGTTGCGGTGTCCAACTGTCCCTGCTTGGCATGTACCATACCTATGACTTTGAGAGTGGCCGTCACGTCGAGCACCGAAGATGAAATTTTTCAGTGCTTTCGATATTAGCAGGGTCGTCAGCCTTTTCACACAGTGCTTTGTAAATCTTCAAGGCGTCCATGTAATGAGCCAATGCTTCGGCAAGGTCTCCAGTTCTATTTTTGACATTTCCCATGCATGAAATTGCACTTGCCACATCCCTGCTCAAGTCGCTTTCATCATTTGCAGCCAGGTAAATCTTTCGTGCTTCATCGAATTCCGCCATAGCTTCTTCGTATTCCCCTCGCTCGGCAAGAACCATTCCTATATTCTTCTTGGCCCCGGCAACGTATGCGTGATTCTCACCGAATGCTCGGCTGTAAACGTCTTTGGCTTCCTTGTACATGCTGAGTTCTTCTAATCGATTTCCAAGTTTGTAGTAAACGCTTCCCATTCGGATCAGGGTGGATGCAATTTGCATACTCGTCTCCTGACAAGACGCAGATTCAAGTGCTTGCTGCTCCTTCTGTACCTTTAGGATGTGTTGATAAATATCAAGGAGTAGTTGAAGATCAATAGGCGCACCGCCTTTCCCGTCCGAGGGGGTATCTGGTCGACTAGCACTCTCGGCGAGCAGATCAGTGCGCAACGCCAATGAGTTATAGTTCTCCCTGTAAACCTCCAGAGAATCGCCGGAGAAGTTATCCAGTACTGATTTGAACGTTTCTAAAGCTTCTGTGATTTGATTTGTGGATCCAGCGAACGTTGCGGATGAAGATCTTCGAAATGGTTCACCTTCTGTCCACATTGGGACATTTGCTTGCCCAAAGTTACTCTTCCTTCTCTTGCTACTTGGGGGAAATGGAGCTTCTTTGGAGCGAGAACTGTTGCTTAATGACTTGCTTAATGACTTGTCTCTCCTCCACATGGAAGTATTATCGTTGTTGCGGAAAGAAATGCTTCGGAACATGTCGTCGAGTGCTTTGACATCTTCGTTGATTTCGCTCATCAATGTAGAATTATCCTCTTCCCCAACAAGACCTGAGAATAAGGTAGAAGTGTCGTCACCATCAACGTTGCTGGTGGTTTTAATCGCACTCAAGTTCGTCACCTCGGAGTAGTATCTCATAGCCTCGTCTTGTTCCCCACGAAGGGAGTGAACATTTCCCATGTTGCGAAGAGTGATGATTATTTCATCGATCGCCTCGTCATGAACCTGGGATGAATCGTCGGAACTGCTCGAGAAAAAGGTGTTGCCTACTCCAGCGTTTCGGTTCAGGGCAGCAACAGCATTGGTGTAAATGCTTCGTTTTTCGTGCAAGGCCTCTGTAAAGGCGTCCATGGCAGCATCGTATTCCTTTCGTCGGACATGATGTTCGCCCAGTCGGTCGAGCGACGACGCCAGTGCAGCTCTCGCTTTTCGAACAGAATCACGGTGTTCAGAAACCGTCGTATAAAGCATTTGAAAATCACCGCCGACCCGCGGAGACGATAGAGACGCTGGCGATGTGGGAGATGGCTCTTTCCGTTTCGGCAGGCATGATGTCTCGATCATCGGCAAGCCATGTTTTTGTCCCGTCGAGTCCGCGTTAGCATTACTGCCATTCGAAGACATCCGGTGATACGATAGACGATTCATATACATGGTTTGTTTAATATTCTTCTGCCTTCGATCGAAATGTTAAACGGTTGTTGCGAACACAATTCAAGCGATCCGTGATGAAACAATGAAAGGGGGTAAATTTGGGTGGAATTAGTCAGTTGGAAATTCAAATGGCGCGCCGGCGATTTTGAATTATCGCCCCCTCGCAAATAAATTCGCTGAAGTATCAAGGTAAAGTACAACTGACGTCGCGGATCGCAAAGCGATACCTAGTCTGATATCAAGAGTAATAAATTTTTCGAAACGGACATCGGACATTGCAGTTGGAGCCGTTCCACACAAAAAGCCTACTTCCTGTTTTAGAGTCGCTTTCGTTCTATGTCCGTCGTCTTAACGTTTTTCTTCCACTCTCACATTTTACGTACTCGCACATTTTCCACCCGGCATCAATGCAAAATCGACGAAAAAAGACGACCTTTCAAGAGCGGCAGTGCTTCATCGGAAGAACATAACCCGAACAACAGAAGGCACAATCACAATCGCCCAAACAAGCTATAATGACAAGCAACAGGGACCCTGCCTCTATGTTGCGGGACTCTTCCTGTCAGGCTCGTGTGCTGAATGCGTCGGATAATCATGCCACTTTTTGTTCGAGCAAGGAGAAGTGTCATCGTTGCTGAAACTGACTATACTTCCTTTCCGACAAAGACTTCTATCTCAGATTAGTTCGAATAACTCGGAAGGGGGCGAGACTGCTCGCATTATCAAATTGCTACAGCATTACGATTTCCATCTGTCCAGCGAGAGTGGCGCCGAATACAGTTACTATAACGCCACACCCCGAACAGGTCTTTGGAACTCTTTTCTTACTACCTTGACTTCATTTGTGGGGATCACTTCTTCCCCGGATTTCGGTCCTTTACAATGTGAATTCATTTATCCAGCGAGTGACCGCCAAATTCAACGAGCGTCCCCGTCTCCGTCGTCTCGGCTCATTCATGAGACACCCGAGCTGTATCGCCACGTAACCGAGCCATATATACAGGAGTTGAAACAATCCGGAAGTTTATCGTGGATTGATAACGTACTTTCTGGTGAAAAGAAAAAGAGCGCTGTCTCTTGGATACACAGCACTTTCTCGTCAATGTTGATACAAAGTGGCGTTCGCACCCAGACCCCAAAACCACAAGTCGCGAAGTCTGGTATCAGCATGAAGCAGTTGATGATCTGTATTGTCTGGCTATACTAAAAGACAAAAACGTTTCATCGCTTCGGGACCTCCGTGGATCTCATTTGGCAATGCTCAAAGAACTACTAGATGTGTGTCCAAAGGTCATCGAGAAGACGTACGGCATCTCACCGGATATGATCCGCTGCTTCTTTCACTACCAGCCGCAGTTTTATCAAGCGCACATTCACTTCACTCGAATTCACAATGAAATAGGAGCACAAGTGGAGCGAGGACATCTGGTCCATGATGTCATTCAAAATCTCGAAATGGATCCCGATTATTATGCCAAGCGAACCATAACCTACGCTTTGAGAATTACTGATCCCTTGTACCATCGTATCGATGTTTTCCAGTCGTCCAAAGCAAGTCAGGCAGCTTAAAGCGGTGTAGTATTATGAAGATAGTTCTTGCGCCATACTGCATAAAAAAACATCTATAAAAAAGCTTACCGGTACTCAACGGAAAAGTTGTCCATCGCCAAAGAAACTGATTCTCACCATAAATCGCCAATCAGACCATCACAATTCACAATCAATCAATCATCGGCGGCTAGCCCCTGCAGTGGCTTTTTTTCGTTCTCGCCCTTCCCGCAAGCGGGGGGCTCGATCCCCGGGGATAGCGTCACACCCGCGCTATTATCAATAGATAGATAAATAAATAGATAAATAGATAAAAATGAGTTGCTAACTAGAGACCTACTTTCCCTGGAAGGTTCGGGAAAAAGTGTACACTCACGTAGGCCCCCCGTAGAAAAATGTACCAAGCAGAGGTGCGTTCCCGTGTCTCCCTGCTACTCCGTATTGAGTTTCATTCCAGCCATGAGTCACGCGTAGTTTGTATGTCGTCCGCGAATTGCAACGAGACGATAAAACACGCACACAAAAAATACAAGCACCGCACAAAAAGTGGCCATTTTAGCTTTTGTTTATTGCATAAGAAAACGATAAGCATGATGACTTTCAATTTGCTAACAAGCCAACTGGCTCGAATGAGTCTCAAGTCACCAACGTTGACGAGATCCGCAGTAATCAAGTCAATCCACATCCCACAAACAAACTACGCGCTGACAGCTGCCTCCAACTCGATGCAGCAGCGCTTCTTCGGTGCAAGAAATAAACCGAGCAAGAAGGACGAAAAGCGCATGAGAAAAATCGTATCACAAGAGACGCAGCAGCAACAAGACTGGGTGGATGTACAACAATCCCTTTCCATTGGCGCATTCCCCGGAAAAGCCGGTGTCAGTGCTCGGGCCACCAAGAAGGCGAAGCAGAGTGCCGTCGAAGCCGCCGCCGAGCGGCAGAGATTGACCAAGGCCGGTGGAGGTCTCTATCCGCCCTTGCGCTACAGTCCCGAGGAAACGGAACTTTTGTTGAAGGAAGCCTACGATGCTGTCCCCGCGCGGGCGGGGAAGCGGGGAACGCGGGAGGCCAAGCGACAAGGTAGACGATGGCAAGCGGTTCGAAAGATTCGTAAAAAGTATAAAAAATTACTTGTCCGGGCACACCATCGAAAAATGGAAAAGCGTTCTTTGAAGGTAGCACAAGTCAAGGCGGTCTTAGCCGAAGCTCCGGATATCGTGAAGCGTGACAGAGAGTATCAGGCTGAAGTGTTTCGTCGTTGGGCGCAAACCATGCTGCAGTCAGTCGATAAAAATCAAGAAGGATCAATTTCTGCTGCAGAAGTGGAAAACTAAGTTACTAAAAATTACAGTCTAAAATACAAATCGGCCGGGTCGAGGAAAGAGGGAGTATAGTATCCGTGAGATAGTTCAGAAAACTTCATCGCGCTCATCAGCACGACCTGTGCTCTTCGGTTAATTGCTCGTATATCTTAGTTGACAGCTCGTGGAGAAGCACATGCGTGGAACGTCCCACGGTCCTCGCACCATCCAATAACGACAAAGCACTCGGATTCGATTCAATGTATCTGGCAGTTGAGACGCTGTGTTTACTCAAATATCCAAGACATTGCATGGCGAGCGCAGCGTCATGTTGCGTTGACAAGTGGGGCGCAGCCGTTGGCGGTCGATAAGAGCCATGAAGATCTGCTACCAGAGCGTCGATCAGCTGCTCGGATGTCCACCGTGGTATTCTGTCGCGAAGTAAGTTCTCCAAAACATCTGCCTGGTATTCTGAAAGAATTGTCAAAGCGTTGGCAAGTACCCGAAGTGCCAGGGAACGCATTTTGCCAACGTGTATGTCATCATCGATCGAATTCGCGAGCAACGTGGTGCTATCGACATCTACGGCCCCTTGTTCGGTGGGCGTGGCACGGTTCACGATGAGTCCATAGATCCATCGCTCATGGATATCTTCCAGCGGGATAGCGTAGCCCAGAGTAGCAGGTGCCCCAAGAACTGCTAATGCCGCATACATTGCCCTTGCTACTCCGGTCGTATGCCGATCGGTCAAATGAACAATCGACTCCATTCCGAGTTGCTGCGCTTCGCAACGATCTTTTCCGAGTAATTGCCAGGCCCGTTCTAACGATGCCAGAACCATTTCGGATGCTTCGGCGGGTGTGTCAGCATCTGATTCCGTATCAATAAGGCGTGATGGGTCGATTGGGTGTTCGACTTTGAAAAATAATCGGTTGAACTCAGTGGTAGATGCCTGATAAACCGACCGTCTGTCTTCCCAGAATCCAGTGACTGGGCCGCCTGCAAAACAGCCTGTACGGCCCAGTGATATGTTTGAGAGGAACCCCTCTGCTTGATGCACTCCACGAGCACGTCCGTATCTCGTGCTTGCCACAAATGAATTTGAAACGAACAACCGTCTACCGTGACACCGGTGGCGGTACAAGTATCTTCGTCGTACTCGACCGCTACCGAGCGACGACGCAAGCATTCCGCAATACGAACGGCAATGACAGAGGGGGGTGCATCCGTAATGAGGCAGGATTCTCGTGGGGTGGGTGGCGGAAAGAAGTCGGGAAATGGGGAAGTTTATCATCATCGACTTTCCAAAGTCGTCGGGGATGCTTCGGAATTCCGGATGTTTCGTTATCGTGTGCGTAGTGCTCTGTATCGGAGTCGCGGTGCGCTTTCTTGATAGAAATGTTGCGACCCGCGAGAAGTGTAGTGTTACTTTGCGGAACTTTGGGTGCACTGGAATGAATGTGACTCGAATGACTCGGTCGCTCTGGTTGCTTGTTGTCGCCTGATTTTGCCCGTGCTGAACTCGCGAGTGAGCGAGGACGTGCTAAATTGCGTGATGACATGATGTAGATGCTAAAAGAAGCGAATGATGAAATAAAATGTGTACCGACTTTGAATGCAAATGAAGTTCTCGAGGCATTTTTATTATTCGTCACACTCGCAAGTGTCGCGAAACGTTTTATGGCGCGAACACGGTTTGTGCATAAGTGTCCTTGCGTAAGTCTGGTGTATTGATGGAGTCTGCGTGGTACTCACTACTTAAAAAGCGTTCATACAATGAGACTCCAAAAGTACCAATGCTTCCTAAAATAAAACATGAACATGATACACACACACAATTTTCAGCGCTTTTGTTGCACTTCATTCATTGTGTCATTCGATGAGATTATCTTTCTTCATATCCCTTACTTTTACATGGAGTCCCAAAACCGCAGTACAGGTGCTTTATTTGAAGTGATACCGTCTTTTCAACGCCGGCCCGAGCAAGTGGCTCGCTGGCGTACCGCCCGGGGAAACATGGACGTTCGCCCTGATGCGAGACCCCTTAAATCTGGAAGAGATCAACAGGTACGGGCAAGCACTGGCCATCTGGCGCGACAACAACACTCTTACGACGTGGAACCACACGGCTACAAAAGTGACTATCCGGAAGAGGAACGACAACTTTTGCACCTAAGTTTTGGAAAAACTGGACCTAGATTAAGTATCGCCCGGTGACACGGAGGATGAGATGGCGCAAACAGCTGCATACTTTATGCAATTAGAAAATACTGAAAGGAAAGGAACCTTTTACGTTAGCAATCACATGGATTACTTTGATTTTCGTGCGGCTCGCTCTCATTGTTTTCGACATATCCTTCAATTAGTCCCGTCACTTGAGGTGGATTTGGAAGGGATTCTGCTGAGTGTCGAACAGGCAGTTGTCCTTGCAGCAAGACCACATACCATCATTTTATCCTTAAGTGAGAGCTCGTTCGAAGATGGGGGCACTGCGTTCATCGGCGCTGGAAAAACGCGCCGTCGTTTGGTACACTAAAAATCTACATGGATCCAAGGTTGACAGACGAGAATTTCAAACGACTTCTCCAGATCGAAATGATCGAGCGCTTGGAATTGCCTTCCTTGCCAGATGAGCTTGCTATCTTTCCATTCCTCTCAAAAGTCGGCTCCTTAAGCTGCTGGGTTTACTCTGGCACGTTGTTGAGTGAGGAGTTCCAAAATTTGAAGATTGCTCCCAAAAAACTCACTGTTGTCATAGATGACGATGAACAACACTTCCCAGCTGACGCTGCAATATCTTGTTTGCGACGCATAGCAGGTTGCGGACATTTAGTGGAGCTAAACATCGCTTTCGATTGTTTTCACGCTGAATGAAGATGAACATGAGGGCGGATCGATCCCTGGTATTGTGACACAGGAGCTTGTCCGCGCTATACGGGCCAATGCAAACCTCAGGACACTTGAATTGTTTCATAGTATGAACAAGGTGAAGTGGGAGCCGCACATTGGCTCTCTTCTCGATTGTTTCGAAGAACACGAAGGGCTACGCGAGGTCAAAGTCGTTGTTGACAATGAAGAAGAGGCTTTTGGCGATGACTTCTGGCGTCTCCAAAAATTACTGTCTGTGAACCGACGCATTACCGTCACCAATCAAGAGGGCAAACTTATTTCGGATGGCAACCATATTGATCAGCTCTATGCCTTTAACGGCTTTTGTCGAGGATCGAAGGAGTTAGGGGTTGAAGCATCCAGAGCGATCATCTGTTATAATGAACGCTTTGGTCGATAGAGCTGCAAACGATCTCCAGTGCACAGCACTTTTGCTATCAGATCACACCGATGTTTTGTTTGAGATAGTTCAGCCTGTAGAGAATCATGGTTTCGAGTCGTTCGTGACAAGCCGATCAAACGGGCGTAAGCTGAAAAAGCGTCGTGCCGGGCTAAAACCGACGAGGGCATTAACGTAGCCATCTTCTTCAGGATGACGACTCGCGTGATGAGCACGGTTGATGTGTCATGTAGAAGGGAAATGACGAAGACATTATCATAAAATGGCACTTCTACTCTCCCAGTACTTCCCCCCTGACATGGTAGGCGGTGATAAACTAAGTAATACTTCTTTTTCTTTTCCGCATTCGACTAGGCATATCATTCGTTGCTTCTCAGCATGGCGAGAGTATGGCTAGGAAATTAATACTCTTCAACTTTTCGTCGTGAATTCTCCGACATTTGGACCGTCAAAGCCAATCTAGAGAAAAATGAAGCAGCACACAAAGGGATTCGCAACCTTGTCAAACCGTCCTCTTTCTGCCAACATGCAATACGCTACTCCTACGAGGTGCACTTGCGTTCAAGGAGCAAGCTCTTCACTTTTAGACTCAAGCGTGGATATGAGCGGTAGGAGTTTGCCATCGTCAGGACCACCACGCATCACCATCTCGACTCTGTTTACCATATTCTGTAGCTTGGAGAGTTTGTTGTAAATATCCATGGCAATTTCAGCAGTCGTGAAGCGCTGATCCCACAAATTGATCGTATATGCTGGCTTGTAAAGCTGTCGAACCCGATCTTGATAGTCTTTCATTGCACTGGCATTGATTTCACCGAGACGCTGATGACATTGTGAGGGCGTGACTCTTGCGGGAATCGCAGATGTCTTGCAAGCCTCGGTACGAAATGAGAATGTTCGAGACGAGCCTTGGTGGCGGATCCTGTTTTCTGGCTTGTTCGACGCAAGCAATGAGATCGAACGCACCAGCGTAGTAAAAGTCTCCTTCAACACTCGAACTGGAACCCGTTATGATTTCATTAAACTGCTCTTTACATACGGGGACCTCTTGATGCTCCCCGATTCGCCTGGATGACCAGATTGTGTTTTCTCGTTCCGAAAGCATGAGTGTTATTGATCGGGGTTGGAGATTGTTGGTGGCATCACCGCCTTTTGCGAGCTGTAACATGTAGTCCAAAAAGTAAGGATATGGCGAATCATGTAGAGCAAAACTGCCAGGTTGTTTCAGCAACTCGATCAAAGTCATTTTGTTTTCTTTCAGTACTTCTTCGAGGCGGTTCGTGGTGCAATCGATGATCGGCTTGCCGACGAGCTGCTGCCACCAAGACGGTTTCCAGCGGATAGGCACATTCTCGGTAAAAGAGCCAATGTTCCATCAACTTTTCGTGAAGGACTCGCTTTTCATTTAACACCAAATTGTATTGACCAAGATATTCATCACTTTTTGTCCAGAAGGATTGATACGGGCCGCACGAAAAAAGATAATGAAATGACGGAATTCCCACGCGACAGGTCGCCTCCATGATGGTGCGAGTTCCGGTGGTGCCTTGCCCTGCATTCAACAATAGAGTCGTTTCCCCATTTGCTAGGGTCAAATATGGTTTCGCTGACGGGAGGAATGCGAGCGTTGTTGATCACAGGATAAGAAAAGGTTCGGCAATACAGGAGAGGCGTCGAGACGGCGAAGTAGCCGATGACCGATAGTAGAAAGCAGCCGACCGTTGGGCGCCGTGGATGCCCGTGCTTGACTTGCATGTGAACGTTTGTTTACCGTGATTAGCGGGTTATGAAGATAGGAATAGGCTTGTCATCGTCAAAATTAGGTGTAGACAAGAAGTGCAACGGGCAAAGTTGAAAAAATATTGGAAAAACGCGGGCGGCAATAAAAACTGTACTGCGATGACCACCTTTATTACTCACGAGTGCATCCAGTCATACATGAGAAAAGGTAACCTACACTAGGGTCTACAGTAAAATGTGAGACGCGTCGTGCGTGTCGTGCGTTTATTTTTTATTTAAAAAAAAAAAAAAAAAAAAAAAAAAAAAAAAAACATTCGATTGTTGGAAACATAGCGCTATTATTCTCGCTGCAACATGAGATTCGCATCCTCAACTGTAAGCTCCATTCTTTTCCTCACGGCAGCCTCGCGGCGGCGATGGTATTCGGCTTCGGCATTCACCGTTCACAAATCCTTCTCCGAACTGATGCATCGCTACGATGCGTTCATTCTGGATCAGTTTGGTGTCATGCACGATGGTGTAAATGCATTGGATGGTGCTGTGGATTGTGTTCGAGAATTGTACGCGAATGGGAAAACGCTGATCATTCTTTCGAATACGTCTGCTCCCAGTCAAGCTGCCCTGCAAAAATTGCCGAAATTCGGATTCGACGAAACGCACTTTTTGGGCGCCGTCACTTCCGGTGGAGAAGCCAGTAAATATATACGGAAAACATTCGGAAGTCAGTCGTCATCGCCCGCCAAGGCCTTGTTCCTAACATGGGACGCGTCCGATGTCAACAATCCGCGCTTGACCGCTACCCCACAGCGGTTTCTACAAGAATGTGGACATGTCCAAGTTGCCTCGACGATCGAAGAAGCCGATTTTTTGTTGTTGCACGGTTCGGAAGTGTGGTATCGCGGAGATTCCATATCGCAGCAGTCATTAAAACGATTCATTGAAGAGGGAGATTTGACCGATCTAGAACCCATTCTGCAAGCCTGTATCGATCGTAGTCTCCCTTGTGTTTGTGCCAACCCCGACTTTGTCGTGCAGACTCCGGAAGGAGGACAAGCGCACATGCCGGGAAAGATCGCCGCACGATATCAAGAACTTGGAGGACAGACTACATTGTTTGGAAAGCCTCATAAGGAGCAATTTTTGGCCTGTATAGATCGTTTGGGCCTGGAGAAAAGTCGAGTAGCCCATGTCGGCGATTCCCTTCATCACGACATCGCAGGTGCTTATCAGGCTGGGATTCCGAGTGTGTTTGTTACGAGTGGTATACATGCAAACCAGTTCGGCACATCTTTTGGAGAATTGCCGTCTCTTGAACTAATTGATAAAGTGGTGACGCAAGCAGGATCAGCCGTACCGACCCACGTAGTTTCCGCCTTTCGAATATAGTTCACAAGATTAACGACTCTAATCGTGCTAGAATAAGAGACAGGGGCGAATAAAGTATGAATTTCTAGTCAAATACTACGAGAGACACTTAAAATCCCTTCAAATGGCGCCGCAGGATTTCATTTTGATTGAAGCCATTTCCGTGCCTCAGGCCATCAAACTGAATTTTTCATCCCACCCGGAAACTCTTTTGCTCTGATCCGCGTCCCAGTCTTCGGCTCGTTGATACGCTGGCTTTGGTTCGTCTGTGTTTGCCTTGTCTTTGTCGATGTCGGGTGATGTTGATTGCGACTTTTCTTGTCGCTCCTTCCGCCGGGTCTCCAAAACAAAATTTTCAAAAGCAACAGGATCATTGGAAGCCTGTTGAATGCGCTTATAAAAATCTGCGCTTGATTCACCGGGCCTTTGTTTCCAAAAAATCAGACGTGGATGACAAGAACGTCGAAATTCGTCGTTCCCTTGACAGAACAAACGCGTCTGTCAACGCGTCAAACGCCAAGACGACAGAGAGGAAGAAAGCGATGTGTCTCATGTTTTCGCGTTCAAAAGGACTGTGTATTCAACGAGGCTGGAAGAAGAATAGGTAATCATTGGACGACAATGCATTTTCATGAAATGAATGGCAAAGAATTCATCGGCGGTCGCGCTTATTTTCGGTCCTGCTTCTTTGTCGTCTTTCAAAAGAACGGCTTTGTATCGTAGCGCCACCCAGCACCAAAATTCCATCCAGTTCTATTTTCAGCAAGCACGCGCGCACATACGAATGAAAAAGGGACGTGGCGTGTTCCGAAAATCTATGCGTTGGAAATCCAGTATAAGATAGTTAGTAAGTTGAGCGACCGGCAACGATTAAATCCAAAAAGTCATGAATAGATACATACACTAAACGTCGATATGTCTGTAAAAGATAAAGTAGGCTTGCATTGCGGCAAGACATGATCCGGTACTGAAGTCTTTCGTTGGAGTCACTAAATACTACAATGACTTAAGGTACTCTCTAGAAGCAAAAGTACAAGCGATTAATACCGGCTATAGCGGCCAGCATTTTCGCGTGATGAACGGAGAGCAGCGCAGCAATGTACGTCCTTAATGGCGACAATTGGACCGTTGAAGCGCAAAGTTCTCCTCCTGTTTACGCTTTTCATTTGGTTACTGTCTTTTGTTTGTGTTATTAGGATTGATTCTTCAAATACTAAACAAGAAAAATGGCTTCAGCTTCTGCCCCGTACGACATGCAAGTGAAATTGCTCATGATCGGTGACTCGGGTGTGGGAAAAACCTGTTTGTTGTTGCGTTATGCCAACGATTCATTTAGTCCTACTTTCATTACTACTATTGGTATTGATTTCAAGATCAAGAACGTCGAGATCGATAACACTCGCATTAAGCTACAAATCTGGGATACCGCCGGTCAAGAACGCTTCCGCACTATTACCACTTCGTATTTCCGCGGTGCTCAGGGCATTCTGCTCGTGTACGACGTCACCGACCGCCGCAGCTTCGAAAGCATTCGCAACTGGATATCGCAAATTCAACAGCATGCTGACGTTCATGTCAACAAAATTCTGGTAGGAAACAAGTGCGACATGACGGACGACAAGGTTGTTTCGACGGAAGAGGGACAAAAGCTAGCCGCCGAGTTCGGTATTCCATTCTGGGAGTGCTCGGCGAAGAATGACATTCACGTAGATGACAGTTTCATTGGAATCGCGCGTGCTGTCAAGGATCGATTGGTAGCCGACGGGGGTCCGGCCATGAATAAGAAGCAGCAAGCTGTCAATTTGAAAGCGGGTGCGAATGCAAGCGCACAAGGAAAATGTTGCAAATAGACTGGAGGGTCGGGAGATTTTCTTGTATAAGTTTACCTAGAAACAATCTTAACAATCATATGACAAACTTGATGGGTTTTGCCTTTTAATGAAGCTCAATGCTAGCTACTCTCTCTATCAGACCTCATGTCGACTAGGGTGTTCGCACAGAAATGGATCTTCTAAACCTTATTATCTAGTTCCCTTTTGAGACCACAAAACAAACTTAATAATTTTAATAACTTTGCCCGCTGCTGAAGTAAGGAAAAGTATGCTGGGTGCTGGGTACCGGTACCAAGCCCCAACACGTCCCCCCCTCGTAAGTAGTAGTAAAAGTATCTTTACTGCTAAAAACGCTAGAAAGAGTTAAGGAGAAAACAATTTACAAGCATTCACTATTCATTTAGCGCTTTCTAGAGAGTGTAGAATGAAGCTGGCTCACATTGCATAAGATACTAAAGCAGGGAACTCACGCAATAACTCGTTGAACTTACGACCTTCCATGGGTATTCTTATGGTAGACTGAGATCTTACTTGCTTCACGAAGAGTTGCTTCCTTGTTTCATTTCTGAATCTTACGTTCTTTTCACGATAAAGCTATTAGACGCCGAAGGCGGCGAGTGTAAGTAAACAAAGGGAAAGAAGATCGTTTTGACAACACAGTAGTCAGAATTTGCGTCTGCCACAAAATATTGAAAATCGCATCAACTATCGTCTACTTGTATCGTCCAGTGTACAAGTATCCTTGACTTTTCCACGACTGCTGTTCAGTAAGTTCAGTCATGAATGACTCTGCTGTCAAGCGACAATGTTACCTGGTATCTTCAAGCCGTTCCTTTGCCCAAGATATTGACTTCTATGGGTCCAAATGGCAGGGAGACACGGGAACGCACCTCTGGAAACGACGTTAAAATTCTGTCTCGCCGTAGGCTCCACGTAGAAACTTGTACTGAGAGGCAGAATTTTAACGTCCTTTCCTGCTTGGTACATTTTTCTACGGGGGCCTACGTGAGTGTACACTTTTCCCGAACCTTCCAGTCAAGGAACTTTTAGCAGCGTTTGAATTTCTCACCTTGATATTTAACATTGAAAAGCTTGCGAAACGTTGTTTGCCGTAAAAAAAATACTACAGTAGAAATCAAACTGTTTTACGAGTTTCGCCATGACAGCACTTCAGTCATAAGTAAATTTTCTTTCGAGCGACAATGTTACCTAGACTACGGCGCCTACGGTTTCGTTTGTTTGTCGTTGTTGCAATGCAATACTCCTTAGTAGCATTTTCATGACATGCGTTGATTTTATTGCGAAACCTTGTCTTCCGTAATCACTATGGACCCTTATGGACCTTGAGATCGAGGAATTAACAACAGAAGTTAGCCACAACCACCACGCTTAGACGTAGTATCAAGAACAACAAGTACTTTTGAATGTTGGTCAGTAGAGAAGTAGCTCAACGCACCTGTGGTGCTGGCTGGATTCTCGCTCTTTAAAGGACCTAGCATCGCCCATCAGCGGTCGAGTGAACAGAAAGTCTTTCTCTAGTCTAGCTAGATTGTTACAGCGGCTGTCGTGAGAAGTAACTCACGATTGTCTGGCGATTGCCAGTTGGACAATTTTGGGAGCGTTTCCAGGCTACTGTAGACTATTCGTCCTTATCCTTTGTCTTCGTCGGCTTTCAGGCTTCAAAAGTTCACGTTTCATGATTAGTTTCACAAGGACACTCTTCCGTTCCTCTTTCTTTAGTTTCCGTTGTATCGAGCTAGCATTGCCAAAAAAATTTTGTCAGTTTTAGACGACTTGACTTGAGGTTTTTCGTGTCACGTGTCACGTGTCACGTGCGTGACATCAAACATCAAACAATGATGTTCGATTTCGATGTGTCGATTGTCGATTGTCGATTGTTGTCGGTTGTTGTCGGTTGTTGACGTTTCGAAAGCAGATGGACCGAAATTCCGATGCGTGAATGATTGTCGATGAGTAAAACGTGAACACTATTTCTTTGGTACTCCGTATTTGGTATTGTCTGGATCTTTGATGGACAGAAAAAGGTTTTCCTTACAAGTAGTGCTACAAGCCACGTAGCTGGGGGTTAAATAAAAAGGCGCGCCGCGCCGGCCGATCCGCGCGTCCGAAGCCGCTTCAGAACTTCCGTAAAAATGCACAGAACTTGTTGAGAGTTCCATCCCGTCGCCATCCTGTTTGCGTAGAAAAGGTACGGGTGCAAACTTCGGGAAGATTGGACGACGCAGATCTTTCTGATTTTGCTCACCTGCGATCTTTGCCATTTTCTCAGGTTTGCTGTTTAGATCCGCAATCCTTTGACATCTTGTAAGCAATCATGGCTGAAATTGAAATCCCTCCGTTTGAACGGTACCGAGGCGTTGATTCCTACTTTGGTGGGTCATCACCCCTGTCGGAAGGTGTCGGTTACCTCGTCGTTCTCGGTTTCGGTATGTTCTTTAGTGTCTTTACGACCTTCCTCGTCTTCCTTAACAAGCATTACGGTGCAAAAGGAGATGAAACCAGTGAGCATTTCAAGTAAGTCTAGTGTAGTTCAATTATGGAGTTATATCTATGACAAAATTCTGACGTTGTGTTTTACAGCACCGCGGGTCGCATGGTCAAGACAGGTTTGACAGCTTCCGTGATTATCAGTCAGTGGACATGGGCCGCTACGCTTCTGCAATCTTCCAACGTCGCTTGGGCGTACGGTGTCTCGGGACCTTTCTGGTACGCCAGTGGTGCCACCATCCAAGTTCTTTTGTTCGGTGTTTTGGCCATTAACCTCAAAAAGGTAAGTTGTTTACGTTAAAGACACTCGGTTCGTCACATTTGCATACACATAATGCGGCATATCTAACACAAATTCATTCACTTGAATTGCAGGTAGCGCCATCTTCCCACACGGTCGCGGAGATTGTGAATGCTCGATGGGGACGCACGGCGCATTTGACATTCCTCTTCTTTTGCTTCTGCGCGAACATTATTGTGACATCGATGCTTTTGCTCGGTGGTGCCGCCACCGTGGAAGCCTTGACCGGTATGGATTACCGTCTGGCTTCCTTCTTGATTCCATGGGGTATTATTCTCTACACGGCCTCGGGTGGTCTCCAAGCTACCTTCTTGGCCAGTTACCTTCACACCATGATCATCTTCGCCGTCCTCATTTCGATGGTTTTCCTGGTTTATGTGAAAGAATATAGCAGTGACATCATTTACGATTTCTTGAAGGCGACGGTGGAGCGTGACACTGCGTTCTGCGAGGATTACTTTTTGACGCCACGAAGAACGAAACGTTCTTTGCACCTGGCAAATATGCATGTGGCCCTGTCTCTGGAAACAAAGATGGCTCATTCTTGACTATGTTGTCCAGTGATGGTCTCATGTTTGGCTTGATTAACATTGTCGGGAACTTTGGAACCGTCTTTGTGGATCAGTCTTACTGGCAGTCGGCCATTGCCGCTCGCCCCGAAAGTGCCGCCAAGGGATACTTGCTCGGAGGGTAAGTGTTGTCGATTGAAAATGCTGACTATTTTATGCACCATCTTTCTCATATTCTCTTTCGTTCTCTTCTGCAGAATCTGCTGGTTCTCCATTCCCTTCTCGCTCGCCACATCTCTCGGTTTGGCGTCGACTGCCCTCATGTTGCCCATTAGCTCCAGTGAAGCTGGTTCTGGACTCGTCCCTCCTGCTGTTGCTGTCGAGTTGCTTGGTAACACCGGTGCTGCTCTAATCTTGATCATGCTTTTCATGGCCATTGTGTCTACCGGTTCGGCCGAGTCGATCGCCGTATCCTCGTTGGTTGCTTACGATATCTATCGTGAATACATCAACCCCGAAGCCACAGGTGAACAAATTCTTTTGTTTCCCGTGTTGTTATTGTCGTGTTTGGAGCTTTCATGGGAGTGTTTTCCATTATTCTTTACGAAATCGGATTGGTAAGTACCTGGTACGGTAACTGATGCCACGCTATGGTAGTCGACAACAGTCTAACCCACTTTTCCTCTTTAGAATCTTGGATGGGTCTACCTTTTCATGGGTGTTGTTATCGGATCTGCCGTGTTTCCTCTTTGGAATATGATGACGTGGAAGAAGGCGTCTGGAACTGGAGCCGTCATTGCTGCATGGAGTGGTCTTGCCTTGGCGGTTACGGGATGGTTGGTTGCCGCCACAATCCAGAGTGGTGAAATTTCCATCGATGCATTGGGTACCAACGAAGTCATGCTTAGCGGTAACTTGATCGCTATTCTCTCCTCTGGTTTTATTCACTATGTTTACTCGGTCTTCATCGATCCTCAGGATTATGATTTCGCTACTCTTGATGCCAGCATCAAACTCGTCGAAGACGATCGCCGTGGCCTGACGGAAGCCGAGAAAGATCCTCGTGTTTTGGAGAAGGCCGAGCGCTGGATCGTTCGTCGTGGATACGTCTTGACATTGGTTTTGATTGTCATTTGGCCCCTTCTTTCTGTCCCTGCAGGCGTTTTCTCCAAGAGCTATTTCGCATTCTGGGTTTTGATCGCCATGTGCTGGGGTTTTGGTGCCGCTATCATCATCACCGTTCTTCCTCTCTCTGAAAGTTCCGACGACATTAACATGGTCTTGTCGGGAGCGGTCAACGCAATGCTTGGGAAAGAGCCCGTCCGCCCCGCCGCTGCTATGGCTGCTGCTGGTAAAGCTGATGACGATGCCACTCCGGAGAAAGAAATGGTCGAAGAAGAAGAATAAAGCGGTTTTTATGTGATAAGTGATGAATTTTAAATATTTGTTTTTGTGGTAAACAAAAACTACTCCGTAATAATCTCAGTTCTAGCATCATGATCCTCATTCTCCTTCCTCATGCTCATACTCCTTCGCCCCACTCCACAGCGGAATCATGTGTCCAGAAAGTGCTTGTCCATGTTGCCTTGCCCTAATCATGTTTGAAACTAGCTTCATATCGAACGGCATCGCCGTCGACTCGGGGAGAGGATTATCCTTGTAGCGGTATTCTTTGAATTGAGGAACTCGCGTGACAAACTTGCCAAACATATATCGCTTGATGGCCTTCGTCTTGCTAAAATCCTCCATTTTCATCATAAAGGCCTTCTTTGCAATGTTCAAAGACTCCATTTTCTCTCTGGCGGCAATTTGCAGCTGCTTTGCAACGTTGTCGTCACATTGACTGTCTAATTTTTGCCAATAGAATACGTCGACCAGTTTCATCCAGGGCCCCATCAAAGAATGAACAACAAGGCGGAGCGACCACCGCAAGATGATGTTCCATGGAATGAACAACAAGATCAGCGAGAGAGCGAGACAGACGTTTGCGAGAGCAAAAGCAATGTAACACTCATCCCACATGATTATGCTCCTAATGATACGCAAGCACTTGCAGACTAAACCCAAAATGTCTTGAACCCGTAAAAGTAACGGCGCGAGAGGGTTGATCGTCAACTTTCCAAGCTTCGTTTCCATCATCTCGTCCTCCATTCCTTCGCCACTCGTCAAATTCGCTATTTCTTCGGCGCGGGCTTGCGCTCGTTCCGACGCCTCCCGCTCTTTTTCTTGCCGCTTTAATAGAGCCTGCTTGTATCGTCGAACAGCGCTTTCGTTCTCATGTTCCGATATCATGGCCGGCCTCACCATATCTCCAAACAGCAGAGCGTGCCACATATCTGTGAATGACATGGGCTGGTGCCAAGGTGAAGGATGTCGATATCGGTGTTCATTTGTTGCGAGAAGGAACCAGGTTATGCTGAAAAGAAAACGGCGGGTAATCGGTTCCAGTTTTCGATCAAAGAGCTAGCCACAATATAAGCAATCATCGAATGGATGGGCAACTTAATTGCGGTTCCTGGAAAGTTCACGTGCCCGCGCCATAAAAACAGGGTGATCGCAGCCCGTCCCACTTGATTGAAAACAGAAAGATACTCCTCAATTTCGGCCTTGTAGCTGTAAATTGCTTCCATGTCCATTCGCTGCAGATTTTCTTCGCCATAGCAGACAAAGTGCGCGCAACGAAAATCGGCTTTCTTCGCTAGGTTGATGTAGTTCAGCGACGGTATTTGCAAAGAGCCAAATACGACATCTTTGAAACTATCGTATTCCATTTTCAGCCTTATCGTAACCTTGCCGACTTCTCGACGGACATTGTCTAAAATTGACTTGTACAAATCAAACACCAAGACGTATTCTGTGTTTGGATGTAAGTTTGTAACGTCAACACTCACACGGCCGATCGGTGTAGCACCTTTGTCAATCTCATGGTCGAAAACTCCAATTAAAATCTGAGACGACCCATGTGCCATGCGAAAGCAGAACGCGCGTTGTGACCATGGTGGCCATCTTGGGCTCAATTCATCGTTAATCACGTCCGTGTTCACAATGCAATCCTCAAAAATGATGGAACAAAATGCATCCGTCTTACTACCAATATCCATATTGGGAAGGTCCGTACACCTTAGAATCTCGAGGTAAATTTTACCAAGTCTCCCAGACCCAGCTTCGATCCAATTGTAAGATGGTTTTAAGGTTTCTTCGTCGAGTGCTTTGGCGGAGAGCCATTTGGTATCTTCCGGTCGTTCAGGGTCTGGGTACGGTTTGACTCGATACTGCCAATCAATGACGTTAAGTTCTTTGTGATATAAACGATAAAGGCATGGAATACACGAGTCTACTTACAACGCGTTGTCCTTGCTCGATTCTACTTTCCCGCTGGAGCGGATTGGCAATTTTGATCCGCGGTCGGGCAAAAACGTTGTTAGCATAGATTCCGATTCCCTTTCTCCGTCTCATGTTTTGTAGCCTGGACAAGAAGGACAAATCCTCTTTGGAAGCATGACGAAACCTCAAATACAGAACTGGATGAAGGTACGTCGACGACTTTCGATGCTGGCCTAACAGTGTCAACGGAAACTCCAGCCGTTCGCTGGGTTGCAAATCCGCGAATTCAAGGATTTTGGGTGCCGAGACAACAATCTGTCCCAAGGGATCATTCTTTGTCACAGAATCGTAATCCTTCACCAAAAACGTCAGGCCCGATGTAGCAAAAGAGCCTCTGCTGAGGTTTGCAGCAAAAGAGCGAGCCGGTATGAACCGTCCAAATTGGATTCAAGCTTCTAAAAATGGGAAGCGTGCGATGGATTTCCTCTTTGCCCAAATAGCAAATCGTATAAGGATCGGATGTCTTATGGTCTGCAATCGGAAGATCTGTAGCCGAAACAATTTCCACAAGGATTTGGAGCTGATCACCGTCTTTCTCTGCATCAACGGTTTTCAATGCTATTGAATGATCTTTGATCTGAGATATGCGAAAAGCTTCGAGATAAGCTTCGGATCGCTCTTTGACTTGAGATCGCAATGTTTCAAGAATCTTTTTGAATGCCGTTGCTGTTAAAAGTATTGAGTTGCTGATAATGCTATTAATCGGTAGCGCACAACCCAACGACTTTACGAACCTTCTTTGGCTGACTCAAAATGAAATTCGCGGACTTCTCTTGTACTGGTTCTCCCCATCGACGCCACCCAAGTTGTATCATTTGGTGAACTTTCCTTATCTATTTCTTCCAGCGTGTAATGTCGGTATTGCATCCATCCCTCGTACTGTGATTCTTCTTCTTCCTCTTCGACACTAACTTGACCCAGTGACGAATAATCATCATCGTCGCCATTCTCACGAGACGAGAACGGACTGGTCCACTGTTTCCCCCGATCGCGTTTCGGTCTCAATACTCGTATCGTCACTTTGTCTTCGTCATGAAGTGAAAGATCCGCTGAGGAAGAATCTCCTTCAATTTCAATGACCAATCGTTTGGGTCGATGAATCCCCAAGGCCCCGCGCAAAGTCGGGACAAAATGGCCCACAATGATATGTCGTTTCACAGGAGGACATTTTACGTCCCAGTATTGTGAATAACGAATATTGTTTCGCATTTGTCCGCTGTTGCTTGTGATTCCAGATGCTTGTGATTATGAGAGGGTCGTTTTGTCTTTTGTTGTCAATAACAAATCTTTCGATCTTTTTCGCTTTCTGTTGGGTGGAATTTCCGCGATCGCGATCGCAGGTTCCGAATGGAGTCGCGAGTCGTGCCAAGTCTTGCTTGGAGTTGAGGTTATCCAGCGTCTTGAACACCGGAGAAGCGCTCTCTTATTATTGAAAATGTTTAAAAACAAATACGTAGCTTTTGTAAAAGAGTATTCAGATGCAGCTTTGTAGCTAGACCTCTATAAAGACAATTTGGTTTAGTTTACCAGGTACCTGGTAGAGTTTTATTTTCGCGCATGACCTCATGACTGAAAATGCATTCGTGGTAAAAAGTCGTCTTCTCTTTGCTCGATAGTAATTTCTCAAAGCGAGGAGACGCAGAGTTTTATTATATAATGAACACATCGTGCGCAATTGATGCTGCTGAAAGTAACTGCATCTCAATCAAGGCAATCGTAGCTTAGTCATGTAGCACAATGATCGGAGGATGATCAGCAGTCCGAATTGGACAAAAGACGCTCATCATGCTGACGTCGACTATAGATAATGTAGTACGACAAGTACGAGTCACGGTCTTTCATTTTGGTCACGAGTAAGAAAGAGGGTGCGGTCTGTCCGTATGTCCTGAGAGACACTCTCGATACGCGCTCCGACATGTCGCACTAGGTAAGTACCGCTCCGAAGGTCAACACTACTACATAATGTTACATTCAATTGATGTTACTTTGAAGAGCTATTCAACCAAACCGTGATTTTATGCTCCAAAATGCAAGGGGGCTGCCCATGATTTTTGGCCCATTTTTTTGCAACAAGCCTCATTCGATCGCAACAATCGATTTTGGGACGAAAATTGTTCTTTTCATGACATTTCTTTGATGAATAATGTCACTCTTCCTTGATAAGATGTTATGACGACGGAAAATGACACTGAAGGCGCTTAGTTTACCCGTCAGTGCTGCATAACTGGTCATTCCTGGCGTCGATACGCGTAGACGAGGCCTGTTATTGTGACAAAGATCGCACGTATTGGAGTCGATTTGCGTGATCAGTCAGTAAGCAGCAATCATCGATCTTCCATGCATCCCCGAACATGTTGTCAGGACGACACTTAGTCTATACATCCTTCGTACCGCTTCACATCCCCAACAAGACAAATTATCATCTAGTAAATTGACAATGGATGAAGTATCATTCTGTAGCCATTAATCAACTCTCAATATTCGATTAACCTCCACCATGATACAATCAATATCGAACTTAAATTCGCCGAAAATTCGCGTCGGCAATGGTTTTGGCAGACGCGCAGCCCATTGTTGGATGTATATTGTATCTTCCTCGTATTGCTTTCGAAGTATTTCCAGTTTTGAAGGCAAGGACGAATGCTTTGATTGCTGACTCTTGGAAGTAATTTCCCTATCCGTCAAGAATAACTCGTCCGCATTGGTCTCGCCCGTCGATGAACCCGCACTCCTTTCCTTTTTCTTGCTCGCTGCTTTTCGTTGACTTGATTTTGCAGGAGCACTAACCTTATCACAAGCCCCTTCCACCACTTCACCCCAAGGTGTAACACCATCATCCGAAAAAAATGGCGTCAGCTCGTCTGTATCCGACTTGGAATGAAACAAAGGCTGAAGTTTGCTCCGATCTGGAGGCGGAGCCAGTGATTGAATGCCGGAAGAAAATGCACCGCCAATGACCCGGAACGCGTGAGGATCGGTCCCACGGAAGCCCTCTTCGGCAAAGACGTGCGGGTTGCCGTCGTATTCAACACGACGCCCAATGAGTTTCTCGTTGACACGGAACATTTCTTCTTCACTCCATCCAGATACGTCTCCGGCATGGGCCAGTCCGGTACGGACAATGTCGTCGTCTTGTTGCGTCACCCGGCCACGGCTGTTTCTGCTTCGGTTCGAAGTGTTGGTGTTTGATTTGTTATTTGTGCCCTTACGACGATCGGGGGTGTCTTTAGGGGTATTCGAGCGTGAACCTCCATTGCGATTGCTACCGCTTCGACGATTTGCCCCTTTCTTATTCTTGCGAATCCAATTTTTGAGGTGACCCATAAAAGGGAGTACTGCGTAATTATTCTTAGGAACTTCATCAAGAGAGAACCAAGAAATATCGGATACTTCTTTACGCGCGACGGGTTGAAACGGAAAATCCTCGGGGACACCTACCACGACGTACGCGACCCGACGCTTGCCGTTGTCATCTTTGACGGTCAAAACATCACTTTCAGGGAGCGCCATATTCCAAGTTATCTTTGTCGGATCCTGCTGTAACCACTCAGCGGTCGTTCCAAATTTCGCGGCTGGATCAAAACCAGTTTCTTCGTACGTTTCACGGGCCGCCGCAGCGTTGCCCTCTTCGCCTTGGTTGATTTTCCCCGAGGGGAATGTATAGGATTTGCCATTCCAAACTCGACAAAGAACGAATTTCGAACAATCTGCATTCATTAAAATACATCCGTAATTGGATATCTTGCGCTTGTAGTTGTTGAACGAGGCCCACATGGCCGGAAACTCTTTGACATCCGGCAGAAGCGGTGAATATTCGAACAACTTCAAAGAGAACGGTTTCAGTGACGAAAAACGAGGAAGATTCCATTCCGGATGTACATCACAAATCAAGTCCTCATAAAACCACCACGCCTGTTCGATTTGAAAGAATATACGGTCGGCTGTTTTCAGCTCCGAATCGGGCAAGTTGAGAACGAAGCGTGTGTGCACTTCTTCGAGTGCTTCCGCAAAGGCCGCGCTCGTTTCGTCGCTCGTTGCCATAAATTTATTTTTGTTTATAAGTTTTAAAGGGTAAGGCGTGTCGTAGGAGTAAAAGCTACGACAACAAAAGCTGATCAGATCGCTATTAATTATTACGGAGTATGCTTCTTCGATCGCACGGAGTATTATTATTGTTTCGTGTGGTTACCAGGGTACCTGGTACTATGGTCTTTTACGTTCACAGAAAAACTGCGAATGTGTCTTCTGTCCTAAGAAAACCTGTGCACCCTTTCAAGATCCGGAAATTCTGTTGGTGAGGTACGTAGTATATTCACGCTCCAGAAAATCTGGGAAAGCTTTGTTTTCACGTGCACAAAAAAAGGTGCGATTATCGCCTGCTGATCGAAATAACAAGTTGATGTATGATGCGTATTTGCAACAGTAATAAAATGAGTTCCCGACAATGTTAATCAAACCAAACATGAGACCATCACTGGACAACATAGTCAAGAATGAGCCATCCTTGTTTCCAGAGACAGGGCCACATGCATATTTGCCAGGTGCAAAGAACGTTTCGTTCTTCGTGGCGTCAAAAAGTAATCCTCGCAGAACGCAGTGTCACGCTCCACCGTCGCCTTCAAGAAATCGTAAATGATGTCACTGCTATATTCTTTCACATAAACCAGGAAAACCATCGAAATGAGGACGGCGAAGATGATCATGGTGTGAAGGTAACTGGCCAAGAAGGTAGCTTGGAGACCACCCGAGGCCGTGTAGAGAATAATACCCCACGGAATCAAGAAGGAAGCCAGACGGTAATCCATACCGGTCAAGGCTTCCACGGTGGCGGCACCACCGAGCAAAAGCATCGATGTCACAATAATGTTCGCGCAGAAGCAAAAGAAGAGGAATGTCAAATGCGCCGTGCGTCCCCATCGAGCATTCACAATCTCCGCGACCGTGTGGGAAGATGGCGCTACCTGCAATTCAAGTGAATGAATTTGTGTTAGATATGCCGCATTATGTGTATGCAAATGTGACGAACCGAGTGTCTTTAACGTAAACAACTTACCTTTTTGAGGTTAATGGCCAAAACACCGAACAAAAGAACTTGGATGGTGGCACCACTGGCGTACCAGAAAGGTCCCGAGACACCGTACGCCCAAGCGACGTTGGAAGATTGCAGAAGCGTAGCGGCCCATGTCCACTGACTGATAATCACGGAAGCTGTCAAACCTGCCTTTCCTTCATATCAAATGTCTTGTATTGTTATATGTGATAATGGAGTTCAAGAGAGGTCGTTGCATTCAGATGGACGCCTGACAATTAACGTGCTTTGGAGCTCGACGTTAGACTAGCCAACGTTCCTCGTTTATTACCTCCGAAACATATAGGTCCCAGATTTCACTATAGCCCTAAAGTGTTGTCCGTGTTTGCCATGACTGGAATTCAGTCATGATCTGCAATGATTTTTCGCATTGCATTATTATTTTGCATTGAATCATTGCTGTTTATTATTTGCATTCCTTTCTCTTTGCAACAACATGCTTACCTTTTCTTTTTAAATGCTCTCTCTGATTCATTTTTATTAATGACATGACATTAGCGGAGGAAACGGCCGCCCGGACAGGTGTGGCGGATTACTTTGCCGTCTTGGGTGTCGGGGATCGTTTGACGTGGAAACACCAGCAAAAACAACAGGAAGAAGGCACGGCTTTGGAAGAGGAACAGGAAGAACATCAGCAACGATTCGAGCGAGAAATTGTTGACGTAAATATTGTTGTGACCGACGACGAGTCCTTTTTGACAACGACACCGAGTCAGGACCTTTCTGTTGACGATTCTTCCTCGCGAGCGCAGCGCCCGCTCTTCAATGCGACAATTCCGCCGTCTCCGTCACACTCCGAGGCAACCACTTCCTTTACGGCATCATCGAATGCACCGATCGCTCTTTCGTCATCGCATCGTACCGACGATGGTTGGGTCGTTCTGGAAAAGACGTTGCCGTCGGCGACACCGGTCTATGCGGCACGCGACACGAGGATCAATGGAATTAATAGTCCCTTTGAAGGGCCCATGGTATGGAAGAAAGGAACGGTCTGGGATGCCAATTTGGATTTTGTGAATGGATTGAGCTCACACGTATCGGAACGATTGATGGGTTCACCGACACAACCCAAGCCGAACAAGCCCTTGACTGGATTGCGGCGCAAAGTAGAGTCAACACTGAATCAATTCAAACATCTGACGAACATTCCGATTGCACGACCGATGGAAACAACCGAATCGCATCGCTTTTATCTTGCTTATCGCCGAAGGCGGCAGTCGATTTCCAATCATGATTCAACAGATGTTCGACGCGCAATTGCGGATCTGAAACTGTGTTACATACGCATCCACTCCAGTACGCGGCCGACGAATGCCCTCGGGATCTCGCGCTTGGCTGGGTTGGCGGGACAAGTCTTGGAACGATATCAATCGCAGACCCAATTTCCTCCGACGGACAAAGAATTGCAGTTGGTAAATGTCAGAGATTATATATCATTGCCGGATGGATTCGAGGAATGGGTGATTCCCCATGAATATCAGTGGATCCGTGATCCGCATTCCATTGCGGCGACTCCCAGGAGTCAGGCACCTACGGCAGTGTTCTTTGCGTCCCGACATCGCACCAATGCCGACGACCAATCGGTGTCGTCGTCGGGAACTCCCACGTCGGGTTCCGGATTCGAAGTGGTGACCTCGATAGATGATTCGGGAGGACACGGTTCCGATTCTACATTTTTGTTTCCGCAAGTACTCAAAGACGACCAAGTTCGTGGAGATGATCGACACTATTTTTACATTCCGGCCTTGGCCATTCGCCGTCAAAGAACGGGTGACGAAGAACGATACCATGAAGATGCTGCTATTGTCGATTTAGCTGTTACGTTTTTGGATCAGAACGGTCCAGTGATGCCGCACGATACCGAAGATGAGGATGAGGAGGATGGGACTTTTCAACCACTCGGAAAGAGTGACTGGCTACCGGTCGGTCAAGATGTGGGTGACACAACTAGCAAGTCGCTTTTAGATGATTCACTGCACAGACCGGGCCTCGGGTCGGTTTCGTTGTTAGCTCGAAAGAACATTGCATTTGGTTTTGCCGACATCGCTTTCGCCACGCGTGTGCTTGGACGCTTTCCTCCCCAAAATTACAAAAATTTGCCATTACCGGAGGAGGAGCTTCCCATGTTCTGCTATCCAACAGGATGCCGACTTCATCGTGCGAAATTAAGTGATGAGCCTGTGCCGCAATATTACGGCTTTGTTGTGAAAAACGAACGTGGAGATAGCATCTACGTGTCCTGCGTCTCATTCATGGAGCCTTTGACACCGGAGAAAGAATCCCAGCTTGATGAGATGTCCTCTCAACGGGCGATGTATTCTCTTTCCCATAAACAGTTTTGTGAAAATCGCGGAATAAGTATCGGAAAAGGTGAAGCTGCAAGAAGACATTTACGGGCGCCAGAAAACAATCTTTTGTTGACTTCTTTCGACGACATGATAACCTTTGAAAACAAAACCATCTGTCTTGTAAGTCGGTTTCCTTTTTGGACAGCTTTTCGAAAATTTCTTTTGAACATGCACCTATTGGCGGGGACTGCTTCAGATTTACCACTGGAGCGACTCATTTCGCACCTTCTTCTTACAGTTCCCCTTCCAAGACCAGGCGGCCCTAGCGTAGTTGTGCCGCTGACTGCTCTATCGGAACCAATGATATTATTTCGGCCACCTGAAAAAGATTTTCCTGTTGTTGATCTACCCTATCACCGCCTTTTCGCATGTCTTGAAATAAAGACGGTGGCCATGATCGTACTGAGTTTGCTGGCACTTGAAAGGAAGCTCATCGTAATGTCGACTCGGTCTTCACTCGTCCTCG
Source organism: Fistulifera solaris (assembly GCA_030295235.1). Taxonomy (NCBI): domain Eukaryota; phylum Bacillariophyta; class Bacillariophyceae; order Naviculales; family Stauroneidaceae; genus Fistulifera; species Fistulifera solaris. The sequence goes on along the minus strand of AP026127.1, from coordinate 454,784 downwards.
ACGTGTGTGAGCTTCTCAAATCCCTTTTGTTTCCCTTTGAGTTGTGTGCACCATATGTACCACGGCTGACCGAACCATTCAAATCGTCGCTTGATTTCCCGGGCGCGATCTTTGTTGGCATTCACGATGACGGAGAATCACATGGACTGGCCGCAAAGATCAGAAGGACATGTCCGGAAGAAAGCATCGTCGTTGATCTTGATAAGGGCGAGATTTTATGCGATGGAGACCGCTTTGATGTGCTAACAAAAGCATGGGACGTCATTCCAGCGGTACCGCGGTCCGCACTGGTCTCTGAGCTTGAGGCTCTTTGTCGCGATGCAGGAATAGCAGATGGACAAGAGCCACTTGATTCGCAATATGATGAGTCGTTTGGTGTTTCTTTGCGGTACCCTGTTGTAGACGCGGAAATAACCACTTCGGCAACTCGTGAGCCTTTAGATGATCGAGCAGTCCGGGACACTTTTCTTCGTTTCTTTTGTGCAGTTCTGGGCGGATACGAGAGGTACTTGGTTGTACCGGATGCTGACTTTCTTGTCAGCGGAAACGAGTGGTTTGATGCAAAAGGGTATCTGGCATCAGTCCCACAGGATTTTTCTCCTTATTTGAACTGCCTTGTTTCAACGCAATTGTTTCAATCCTTTATACAAAAACGAACAGAAGCCAGTGACATCCACTGCCTGCTTTTTTGATGAATCGCTGTCTGAATATCATGCATCCGCAGTTCCGTACGGAAGATTGGGAGGTGATGCAGAGCTGTGCGAATCTTCCTCGGGCCCGCCTCACATGCTCTATAGCTTGTTGGTGGATCAATCTGCAGGCCTTTCACACACTCTCGATTCGTTTAGTACAGGGAAAAGCTTTGAAGCTAGCGATGGTGACTCGTATCTGAATCTTTCCAAAGGTTCACACGATTTGTCTATAATTCATCTATCGGAGCTCGCCTCGAATCAGGAAGGCGATTTGATTACATTACCATGCCGAGACGGCTTACCATATGGAAAACAGTACTTGTATTGTGTTGAAGGCAACCCATGCTTCCCTCACAAGTTCGACGCAGCGTTATTTCTTCCTCGGGAACCAGACTCATATTTTGTGGAGATTCCAAAGACGACTACTCCGCTTCTCGCACGAAGTGAGCGCGAGCTAGAGGAGGCAAATAGAAGGCGGCGACTGGCAACCTCTCAGCACGGCTATCAAGCCCAGCGTCGTTGTCTATGGCAGCTACCAAAACTAATGGGCTCTCACCTCCTAGGCTCTTGGCTCTTGTGTATACCGACCCTAGTCTCACAGGATCATTTATCACACGAACAACGATCGCGGTATTTACTCCGCGCTCTTGGCGCACTTCGGCTGCTAAGGAGCAAGCAACGTATCGTCCCGGACGAAGCGGCTTATAGAGCGCTGATGGTAGCTTGTGGTCGAAACAGAAGCGATCGAAGGGTCGAACTAGTGAAGCTTTTCGGTCTTTTACGTTCCGACGGCATTTTTCCAAGTGCCGTTACCCTTGGGCAGTACACAAAAGCCCTGGCCGAAGGCTATTCGAAGAGATCTATAAACAATGAAAAGAAGAAGATTTTCCTGGAGTAGAGGTGACGGAATCCGGCAGTAAAGTAGGGCGAGTGAGTTTTGGTACCCAGGAACATCGCGCTACACTTGATATGGAGTCTTTAGATCCGAGTCTCGTGCATCTTGAAGATCACGGTCGCAGATGGCGACAGCGTGGTTCTGCTGAAAATCCAAAAAGTGTGAATGACGATGTCGATAAGAGGAAACACAGCGGGGGCCGCAGCTGGCTTCCAGTCAACTATTCAACATCGTTTGCTCCTCTTTCAAATATTAGAGATGAAGAGGATGACGGCGAGTTTCGTTTTGTTGCTCTTTGGTCTCGAACTCGAGGCTGCACAAGTTGTAGCTACATACCGCTGGAAGAAGAAGTCCAAGCTGGTTGGGACATCGTCGGTGGAGAACATGAGATCCCAGGCTCAATCGCATGCCCTCGATGTCGAACTATGCTTTTACCAATGCTCGGATACAAGGAAATAACTTTCGCTCAGGCAAAGCAGTTGGAAACACCTATCTACCAGCCTTCGCCACCGTATATAGCCGACTTTCAGGATATCCCACCGCAGTTGTCTCCATCTGTACAGTCGCACCACGACGACGATGGTGTGTCCTACGTTGCGTACATCAGCCCAGCAACGTTGCGCTTGTCTCTTGAACAATACATCGAAGATTATGGGGAAGACGTCTTGCACCGAGAGAGAATGCGCGAGCTTGATCCTGAAGTGTTCTATAATTTTTGGTGGTTTTGCGCGAGATTTTCACTCCCATTCCCGTTGGCCATCAGTGCGGAAGGGAGCTTGTCAAAAATACATTACTGTGCAGTTGCCGCATGGGATCGTGCGGTGGCAGAACGTGGTTGCTGGAGTGCAGCGAAAGTTCTCGCTCCATTTTTCAGTGATAATACCGCGCATCATCAGTCGCCAGAGCAGAACGAATTAAGTTCTGAGTTCGATGAAAGCCAACTACTGTCCAGATTCAACTTACAAGGCTACTATTCGTCGGTATGGGACCATCCTGATCTCTCAAGAATTCTTGTCGCCCTTGTTGAAGCGTGCGACAAACGTGATTTTAGACCCGTGGTCGATGCAGTTGTACAGTGCAACCAACGTCGTCATCAAGAGTACGACCGTGTGGGAGATGTATCAATAGTCGAAAGTATTGATTATGAGGGTGCCGAGGTCGCACCCGCATCCGACGCATCTGCCCTATCTTTGACCGTAGAACTGGACCTTTACCGAACCGTTCTGTATCTTGCCAAATACCAGTGCGCGACCGCGTTTCATACCTTCTTCCCAGCTACCATGAAATCCTGCAAGGGGTATCACTATTGGTGCGCGATTGGGACCCCTCTTCCCATGTTCGACCGTCTGTTGCGAGACGGAGTGCAACGATTCAATAGCATAAATGGCAACAAACCGATCAAAGACTTTCATACCCCTTCGGAAGTCGCACTCGGTTTTCGCTGCGTGTTCGGGCACTTGATATGAGAATCGAATATCTATCATGCAGGCCGCTTGATTGACGGCACAATTTGTTAACTTTAGGTTTTAGTAATTTGTTTTATAGTACATGGTCATCGTAATATTACTCCTAAATCATCGACGACACGGTTCCTTACAATTTCTTGTAAATCATCAATCTCTTCATTGGTGAGACTGCGGTCCATAGATCGGTAGGCAATCCGATAGCAATGTGACGTTTTTCCCGTTTTCGGGTGCACAAAGTCGTCCATCAACCATACCCGTTCGACCAGGTCACCCGCTACATCGCGTACAATTTCATTCAGATCATTGACATGAAAGGCGGATTCCAACCAAAAACTAATATCTTTGTAACACGGTGGGAATTTGGAATACGGTTCAAACTGAACAATTTCACCCGACGCAAATTGTCGATGGAAGCGTTCATCGTGCGTCCAAAAGAGTCGAATGTCGGGAATTTGAAAGAGTACCATGGCCAATCGCTCCAAACCCAACCCAAACGCGTATCCCATTTCGTCACCACGTCCGGTCTTTTCCAAAACTTCGGGATGAATGACACCACAACCCAAAACTTCCAACCATTCTCCTTCAAACAAGATTTCGAGTTCGAAACTGGGTTCCGTGAACGGAAAGTACGTATCGATCCATCGTTTCGTAATGTCAGGTCCAAACAAATGTTCGGCCAGTTGTTCCAACGATTCCTTCAATTCACTTTCAATACTATTTTGTTCGTGCGGCGCAAAGAGTTTGACACCTTCCATTTGATGAAAGATGGGATAATGCGATCGATCAATTTCGTCGCGTCGATAGACATCTCCGCTCACTAAAAATCGATGGTGACCCGCCCGCAGCAATTCATGTTGATGCGCCGACGTGTGCGTTCGTAAGACTGTATCCGCATTGAGATAATAGGTATCGGAAGGACTTCGACTGACGTGATCGGAGGGAATGCGCAAGGCATCGAAATTGTTTGTCGTCGACACAATCGGCGACAATTGATCATATAGGTCAAAGCCGTGCGGCTGCCAAAATTCCAGAATCTGTCGTTGCAAGATTCCGAGCGGATGCTGCGGTTGACGATGCAAATTCGTGCCGACGCGTTCGGCAATGTTGCGAGGGACGTTGCAACCCGGTGCATCCAGCGGATAGCGATCGTAAGGAAAACTGGAAAAGGGTCGTCGTGTGCAGTTGCTACGCCAGACGCGTCGAAGAATCATGCTGTATTTCGAGTGTTGAATGTGTTTAAAAGCGTAAAATAAATTCATAGATTAAACAGCAGCAGCAGCCGATCAATGTTATGCTGTGGATGGATGCATTTTTGTCATCGATATTCATTCATCGCATGGCCGCGTTCGTCCATGGAGGGTTACTATAAGGAATACTGTAGTCTCGTTCGCGACTAAATATCAAATACAGTCCCGGGGAATACGATGTCTACCATATTATGCTGTACTGGTACTGATCCTGAATAAACATTACCTTGTTTCACATTTATCATCGAGGAACATATGATAGCGAAGAAGTCATCTAAATCTAATTGGTCCACTTGATGGAAGGGGACTATTCAGCTTGCACGTTCTATTGTTACAACAACTGATTCGAAACGAAATACGGAGTTCGTATTTTAAAAGTCTGTGAAGATCCTTTCCATTACATGTTCCGTCGTTAGACTTAGTGTAGTCTAATCTTCAATCGGTTGTTTCTCTGACAGTCAATAGCAAAAGCTGCTACCTAATTCTCAAGGAACGTCGTCGATTGTTCATTCGTCATACAGCAACGTTGGGTCAATTCCCAACGTATTAGGAATCCCATCTTGCACCGAATGCAGCCAGCACACACGAGTGTTTCATACCTCCGCGACTAGCACATAATTGTACATGAGCATCCAGTGTGTCAAAGCCGCCAACACGACGGCCAAATGCCAGATTTCGTGAAACCCAAAGCGTCCCGGCATCGGATTGGGCGTTTCCATCGTGTACACGTACCCCCGGCCGTATAAAGGCAACCTCCCCACAAAAAGAGACCAAAACCACTCCATCCCAGTTTGGGTATCAACCAATGCGTCATACCGGCGCCCAACCATCCCAAGGTAATGTACATGGTCATGGACCACCATTTGGGTATTTTGTCAAACCAACACGCCGTCGCGATCATTCCTGCGGCAGCAATCCCCCATACCGTCGCACAGAAGGCCCAACCAATGACGTTGTCGTGATAATACACCAAACAGAGGGGCGTGAAGGTACCCCCAATGAGGGGATAAATGGCCAAATAATCCATTTTGCGAAAGAACCCTTCCATCGGTCCCACGACGGCGTGATGAATCGTACTACAGCCAAACAAAAAGATGAGGGAGGCTCCGTAGATGGAGAAACTGACAATTTTCCACACATTCGGTGGTAATTCCGTGCCATCGTCCAGCAATTGCGTCGACGAGGATTCCGCCACTAAAAGGACGGTCCCCAAAATCGAAAACAGTGTCGCGGCCAAATGCGACGCCGCATTGAAGACTTCATCCGTCGCATGAAGACTGCCATCCCGAGAACGAGTTCCGACCTGTCCAAAATCCGTCAAGGCCCAGCTGTCGCATTGCACGTGCATGAGGCCGTCCTCGTCGGTCGCTCGATAATCGCCCATTGTGTAGTTAGTTGGTTGTAATGGCTGTGTCTCCCAGATGGTGGACCACGGTTGAGTACTCGAATAATGCTGAATTTGTCGTGTGAAAAGGAAAGTTGATGGCGCATTTACGCTTCAAAATGCATCGGTCGCCAGCGTAGGAATAGGAAATAATGATTTCTTCATTTCTTTTATTCACATTCGTCGAGTATCCGAAGAATAAAAGCGGCTGCACGCTGCACCTCTTTGGTGTCTTTGCCAACGGAAACATTTCTTAACAGGTACAAACCGTATTATATCTTTCAACGGTTATATCACGTGTTGTATTTAGCCGCTACCCTCTTCCCCAATAACTAACGCGGCTTTCATTTTTGTCACGAAGGATGCGAGCGTGATATGATAATGGATGCGAACACAAAAGTAAACCCAAAACGATTATTCCGCACAACGAATCGTATGCACAATACCATGATGAACATTTGGAATCGCATTACCGGAAAATCGTCGTCGTCGCAAGCCCGACATTTGGATCCCCACATCCGGCAATCCTTGTCGGATGCGGTGCAGGAAGAATTGCAGGACGACGAGGAATTGCGCGAGGTGCAAGAAAAATTGCGGCAGTCCACCGAACAGTTACAAACGATACAAGAACGGGAACAATTCTTGGGGATTCGAATTCAACAATATCGGAAAGCCTTGGACGAACAGCGGGATCATTGGCGAGCCGAAGAAGAGCGTCTTGCACGGATTACGAAGGTTACGAATATTGACGAAGAAAAAGTCCGACGATCTAGAACAACAAAGTCAAATGACGGCAACAGAATTCCAACAAGCCGAGGCGGCTTTACAAAGACGTCTGGAAAAATGGCAAGCGGATGAAGACGCGCTAACGAGTATCATTGAAACGCACAAAGTGATTCTCGCGAGTTGTGAACGAATGAGACGGACCGTGTTGCAGTTACAAGACAAAGAACATCGTATTTTACAAATGAGAGGAGATTGTGAGGAATTTGTAAAGACAGCGGCAGAATTGGAACAGTCGGAAACAAGAAGGATGGAGGAACGGGAGAGTGTTAACGCGTCCGATGTTGAGAGTGAACGGAATGGTAGTCAACACAATGTCGATGATGGGAATAGTTCATCGAACGACGACGATGTGGCAGTGTAAGTCGAGCATCTATGGTCGCGTAATGAAAACAATGTGCAATTAGATACAGATCTTACGTGAGAGGAGCGAGCGACAATCGTAATCGGGGAGGTTAAGTAGTGACGATACGTACATCCGTTCGTTCGCTTGTTTGGTTATCGCCGTTCACTACAACCCCGATCGTCGACTTAAGGTTTAGCACGTGCCGAGGAAAGCATTTTCTAGAGTATTGGATATAATCATATGTACTTTAAAAGGATCAATATTAACGTCGACTAGAGATCTCTCATCGTTTCTAAAAAAACTCAAGAAACATCTTGCTCCGTACGGGGCCGCTTGTGACCCGAAGGTTTACGGTCCTCGGTCGATCGCATTCGACTTTCACAGTCTACGCAGAGCTTGGTTCCGTACTCTCGTCCGGGCATTTCCTTTTGACATTTTTCGCAATCCGCCATGAAACGTTCGGGGTTCAAACCCAGCGGCCGTCGATTAGGTTCCGCGAAACTTATTGAAGCAGCTTTTTCCAGGAGAGTCTCTAGATCGTCCCCATAGGCAAAACGTGGTTTATAATTTCCGTTCGATCCGTGACGAATCAGATACTTGGTCTCTTCGGCAATTTCCTGAGCCCTTAACAGCGAAAGGTACTCATTTGTGCTGCGAGCATCATCCCGCACTCGGGTACTATCAAAGGCACCACCTGAATAAAAGCCAGCGCGCCGAAAACTCATTTCTCCGTGTAGTAATTCATCGATCGAGTCGGCGAAATCGGAGGGACCACGCCCGAGCACAATATAATCCGTATAGGCTTCTCGGCAATGTCGACAAATCTTGCGAGCCATTGGATGAATCGATCGGACGAATCTTTGGTGCTCCGGCGTCCACTGGTTCTTCTTTGTGAGAAAGTCAAACAAATGTTCCTCCGTTTTGGCCACTACTCCAAAGGTGTACTTGAACATTTTGTCCCATTCGTATTCGCCCGTTTCAATGTCTTTCGTGTCTTTGCTGTACAAGCATTCACAAACACTGGTTCTCCGATCGTAGTAATTGACAGGATCTTCCCGTGTGTTATCGCGATCCAAATACCGGCTTTTCCATTCCATCTCTAACCCAGGATATTCTTCACTGGGGTTTACCGGAGCTCCCTCTTTGACCGCACTTTGAATAGCTTCATGAGGACATTGCTTGTCATGGCTACAGTAGGGGTCCAGCATATAAGAACGAAATCCTCTTTTGCAGTACTACCAGCGGAAATTGTGAGAAGCAGTAAAACGTACAATCAAGCTTGTCACCACAAAGCCGTACCTTAACAATCCGCTGCCGGTTGCGTTTCTCGGCGAGGACAAAGGGCGTGACGACCAACGCATGGGTGAGAAGCGACAAGACCGCACGCGGAGCACCCCGCACCTGCACACCATCGTACGCGAATGCCGCGACACTGATATCAAAATCCAACAGCGCCCCGAGCAGATCTGCCCGTTCGTGAAGCATAATGAGTTGCGTATTGCGGGGCCATTTGGCTTGCTCTAGGTAGGAATACGAATGCGAGCAATTTTCGAAGTCGTACGACAAGGCAAACGACAAACCTCTTTGGGTCACCGAATAAATGAGCGGTCCAATGTCCTCAAAGGCCGGTACAATTCGATCGGCACACAATTTCGTCGCCATGCGTTCGAGATCACCGAACGCAAAGCCTCCGCGAAATCGGAAATATGTTGCAGCACTGAATCCTTGAAACCCAGTTGCACCAAATGCGACACCAAGGATCGGGTCAACGGAAAGGGTTGTAAAAAGATATCCACATCGCCCGTTCGAAACGGTGAATTGTCTTTCTTCTTGTCGTAAAAGTAGTTTTGCAATTGTTTATTCAATTGTGTCAGAATCGTTTCGTAGGAACCATCGTGCGATGCCTGGAAGAACTAGTCGAGCTGTTCCCATTCCGGCAGGTCTTGCACGTGGCTCCACGATCGAAACACCGCCACCACAGCTCCTCCCATCATGGCAGCGCGGGGCCGATCCGGATCGAGTGAATGAAACAATCCGGTCATAGAATATCCGCAGTACGCTTCTAACAGCAGCTCAAAGAACAACAGGTTCGGAGGGACCAGTGGCGCGGAAGCCTCTGGCTCGAACGATGGTGTCAAATCGAGCGAACCAACGGTCGTCGCCAAGGTAGCATCGGGTGTTCTGGCTTGTTGTAGATTTCCAAAGACCGTCGCATTGACTTTTTGAGAATATAACGAAATGTGACGTTTCGGAATTCGAGCATCCAGAATTCTTCAACTGTGCATCCGGCGGCAAATAAATGTCGAACAGTAGATTGGATTGCAAGGTGTGCGTAATGTCACGTTGCTTCACTTTGTGGGCTCGCACGCGCGTCTCGGTTTGCAAGGCCCACACAAACCGCTGTCGGTCCATCGGCAATGCCCACCATTGCTCGAGGCGATCTTGTGTCAAGTCTTCGGGGGGAAACTGCATAGAACTCATGATAGAATCACAAGAGAAGCATCGTTTCTGTTCGATAATTTTTGTGTCGTTGTTCATCGCGAGCGAAAAAATGACACCGAGGCTGAAGACGTACCGGCGCTGTGATGGACACTCGCACAAAGTGTTGATTTATGTTTCTCTGTACTACTTTGAAATGTCAACGGATTATCTGCTGTTATCGACAAATCGTGTTGAATAGCCGTTGGTAGTGCAATATCAACCCATTGTCATCGAAAACTGCACCTCGTGCCTTTTTATTAGAACCAGCTAAAAGAATGATCACAAACGAACAATAGCGCATTCTCTAACTATTCATGCACAACTTTTCCAAGTTAAGGACGACTCTCCAAGTTGTTGTTTCGGTCTCGACGGGCCTCGGCAGAGCACGATCCTTGTCGACCATGTCGAACACCATTGCCGTAGCCCAATTGTGTTCGACATCTTCCAAAGTCGACAATTTGCTGAAGATTGCCCAATGTGCTCATCAGGCGCGACAACAGAATTGTGTCATGCTGTTTTTACCCGAATGTTTCGGATACATGGGGGAATCTTCCGAAGAGACGCTGAAGAATGCCGAGCCGCTGATCGACGAAAAGATTGCGACAAATGACCCAGCCGTGTCGCAAGCACTCGTGTCAGTCGTCGAGGGCAGAGAAATCAACCGTGATACACTCCAAACTATCGACAATCACCCAATTTCTTTGCTCGATGGCCTTCAATTAATTGCTCGTCACAGTCAATTGTGGATTTCGGCCGGAGGCATGCACGTCCGCTCGGAAACCAAAGTCTACAATACGCACCTCATTTTGAATCATCAAGGAGAAGTACGATGTCACTATAACAAAATCCATCTCTTTGATGTCCACATACCCGGTAAAGTCGATTTGCGCGAAAGCAAAACGACCCTTCCGGGTCACGAACTCGTCGTGTGCGATTCTCCCATTGGTGCGTGCGTCTTAGAATCAACAGCAAGTATACGATCGATCCATCTCATCATCCTTCCCTTTCACATACAGGCCGCTTGGGACTGTCCACGTGTTACGATGTACGATTTCCGGAACTGTATATAGAATTGGTCGAACGTGGTGCCGAAGTGTTGTTGGTGCCCTCGGCCTTTACGGTGCCCACGGGTAGTGCGCACTGGCATATCTTGTTGCGAGGTACGAACGGAAACGAGTTTCGACTCTGTCAAAACGCAGTCTCACTTTTCGTCTCTGACAGCCCGCGCCATCGAACAGCAATGCTATGTTATTGCGGCGGCGCAATATGGACAGCACAATCCGAAACGATGTAGTTATGGACATTCTCTCGTTGTCAATCCCTGGGGAGAAGTCGTGGTGGACGCGGGAGGCGTGGATCGACCTGTCGTCGAACCACCGAGCATTGTAACATGCGATATCGACCTCTCAAACATCCAATCGGTGCGAGAACGCATGCCCATTTCCGTGCATCGGAAGAATGCCCACTGGACATGATTTTATCCTGCTTCTTTCAATTTATTTCCTCCTATTGATGAGCTTGTCGCTCATGCTTGAGGACGAACAACAAATCCGAAAAAGGGAGGTACCGTTTTGTCATGACAAGGAGAAGTATGAGACGTTGTCGACCTCTGTCCCGGGTCGATGGGGTTCTTACATCTAATCGCAACTTACCGACTCATAAGTTATTCATATCTCATTCATTAAGATAAAATTATCCTAGCAGCTTGGTTATAATATATGCAAGCGTCGATTCTTTAGGTCAAAATCCTTGGAATCGTCCTTGTCCAATTTCACTATAATCCCAAACTGTAGATTACTTTTTCCACGAGTGGGTTGCAGTCACGAATCCAATTTTGGAGCGGCACTCTCCGTTCGTTCGGCTTGCTCTCTAGAGGTTCCATTTGTCTTTCCATCGATATCATTACCTACCATGGCGCTGGCAACGCGAACCACCTTTTTCTACGTCTGGAGTCTATGTGAATCATTGTCTTCGGATACACTATAGACCCAAAGTGTTGCTCTGATTTTCCACGACTGCAATTCAGTCACGAAGAAAGATGACTTTTCAGCCGAAATTTTCCCGGAATGGAATGAAGAAGAATGAAGACCGGTTCATTCAAACTTTGGTCATGCTTTGCTATTGTACACCTCTATCGTTCCCTATGTCGGCATTGTGATTATTCGCTAAAACGCAGTACGTAGTAATGCTTTCCGGGTTCCTGGCGAATATTGTTCCGCAAACATAGTTTCCGTCATCGTACCGGTACTTTTCTGCTTACTTGCAAAACTCCCCCTTTTGTCAAGAACGCGTGAAAAGAGAGTGCGACGCGATATCGTTCGATGCTGATGACTTTGAGGAATAAAAGGAGACTCATACAATTACCAAGTACGACGATTTACAAGCATGCTACCAATATTATGATCCGTCTCCTGCTTCTTTTTTCGGGTCGCCGACGCCGTCCGCAACGCGACCGTGCGATGGCCACTATCGGCGCACACGGGGACGCATCACATTCAATTGTGGGTCGGACAACCACCGGTCTTACAAACGCTCATTCTCGATACGGGATCGCGATTGTCGGCGTGGGTCTGTGAACCCTGTCCTCATTGTGGGCAACACCAAAGTGCTCGGTATTACGATCCCTTGCAATCCTCAACGTCGTCGGTCACCTTGAAGGTGCACGGATTTTCTGATAATAATACAACAACGTGTCAGTTTCCCGTCAGTGTTCGAGAACAGTCGCAATGTCTTCTGCAACAACATTATACGGAAGGATCCCGATGGTCGGCGTATGAAGTCACGGATCTGGTGACCTTGTCTGTAGGACACGACGAGGACGATTACGAAGCATCGTTGCCGTATTCGACCGTCGCCTTTACCTTTGGCTGTCAAACCAAATTGACCGGATTGTTTACGAAACAACTCGCCGATGGGATTTTGGGTCTGGAATATTCCGAATTTTCCTTTTGTCTACCTTGCGTGATCACGGGATACTGTCATTGAATGAAGCGGAAACATCTCCCGACGCCTTTTCGCTCTGTTTGACCCCAACGGGTGGATGGATGGCCTTGAGTGGTGCTTTATTGGAGAAACACCAAACACCGATGCTACACGCCACCTTGAATCGTCAAACGACCAAAGGCATGTACAGTGTCATAGTCCAAGCCATTTGGGTCGGCACCCTTTGTTTGACATGTGACGAAACGACCGATGAATTTATTCAAGCCTTTGCGACCGGACGAGGGACGATTTTGGATTCGGGAACGACCGATACCTTTTTACCACAAGCGTTGGCCGATGCCTTTCAAGAAGCTTGGGAAGAACAAACGGGACGGCAGTTTACGGAACGCACCGGATCGTATACGGAACGAGAATGGAAGCGATTGCCCGTCCTGACGTTAGTATTCGAACCGGGACATGTCAATATTACCATTCCACCCGAACATTACATGGAACGCAAAGCAGGAGGAACCAATATTTGGTCGAATCGTATTTATGTGGATGAACCCGAAGGTGCCGTATTGGGCATCAATGCCATGATGGGACATGATATCTTGTTTGATTGGAAACGAGGAACTATAGGGATTGCCCCGGCTCAATGCTAAATAAAAATGCCATGCGGTAAATCAAATTTTTGTAGGATTCTGTGATAATATTAAAAATACTATGTTCACGCAATTCGTCATGACGAAAGGAGACCTCTCTCTACCGTCCAATGAAAGTATTATTTGCTCTTGAAAAGACCTCTGTGCGTAATGTCAAACCGAATTCAAGCTGCGTCGCGACGAACCACAGAAAAGCGGCGAAATGCAATGCCGTGATGCTACATGGGACCATCGTCGTCGTCAAAATCATGTGGCGGTTCCTTGACTTCCAAGTCTTCACCATATTGAACCGCATGATTTACCAAGGAAAAGACATGATCCAACGATTCCTCGTCACGGATATTGAGGGGAACAAAACTCACCATTTGCCAATCATCCAGTACTTGTGAAATGGATTGCGTCAAACGTTCTCGTCTCAAACGTCGGTCTTCTAACAATTGTATACGTTCTTTCTCTTCCGGACTGATGGTCGTTGGATTCGGTTCCGGCTCGACGACATCTAAATCATAATTATTCCAATTCGTTCTCCGCAATAAGGTTTGTCGATCCTGTTCCCGATCCCAAATGGCTTGAGCACTGCCATATTCCAAGATGCGTTCGACTTCCCGTTCGTCCATGAGGTCGCATTTCGTTAAAATGGTCACGTGTGGCAATTCCAACGCCACCATGGCCGACAAGGACAACAAGGTACCAGACAGAAATTTACTCGCATCAATACAGAACGCGGAGTCGATACAAAAGACCGCCACCATGCTGGGGCCGTAACTGGAAGCAACACGTGTGAGAAACGAGTCGCACGACTGTAACCGACACACAAATAACTTACCCCCATTGCTGCATCCTGTCCAGTATTTGTCGCATAATCGGAACATGTGTATAAAGTTCAATTTGTCCCGGACAATCCAGTATCAAGTAACCTTCTTCATCTTCCAAGGCATCCAATTCATCCCGAAACCAATCTTCCAAATGCTCCAACAAATACTCCATACAATACAACAACGCCCCGTTCGGTCCTAATTGTAATTCTTCCATGACTTCCGGAACGGAAATGAGTTCGCGGACATCCATGGAAGGTTCGTACGGCAACGAATCATCTTCGGCCGCCGGATCCAAATTGGCAATGCGGGCCGAAGGCATATGTTGTTGCATGGCTTGACAGTACGTTGTTTTGCCGGAACCGGCGGGTCCCATCACAATTTGAATGCATCCAATGCGGCGGCTCATTGTATAAAAGAGTGGTTATGATTCTATTTTCGAGAGAATGGCAGGAGATGCAATGAAATGAAAAATTTTTGTTTCGAAAAAATCTGTTGGTCACTCTCGAGTGCTTCTGCGACAATCTCTTTATCACACATACTACATACTGTACAGGGAACTCGGTTTATAAAACGGCTAGAATTTACTATGCTTACGTCCTATCCCTACAAGAGAACCGAATCCCTAATACAAGTTAGAGAAACACAACTGACCCAATGGACAATGGATGAAATCCACCGAACACCGAACCGCTGCCAGGTCAAACATGGAATCATGCGAACAGAGGGGCTCCTATCTGATTCAGACACGACCGGGGACCACCGATCGTCTCAAGACTCTCATCTACGGCGCTTGGCGCCAAGATCGACCAACCACCGTATCGAACCTCGCCCCTCCGGTTTCGTCAACCGGAGAGTAACCAACTGTGCTACTCAGTCGGTGTGGAACTCGGTTTTATAGATGGGACGGAGATTCTCATTCAGCAAGAAGCTATCATAAATAGCCATTATTATGCATAAGTTTATGCTTGCTTTTGGATCTTTTGCTGCTTTCAAATGATTGGCATTTTACGGGGATGAAAGAGAGTTGGTACCGTCGGAGAAAGTTAATGTTTTGACTCATGTCCGAAAGTCAGTCGTGGTTACCTTAAACCAACACATTGTACTATAGTAAAATCAGAGCAACACGATCTGCACGGCTTTTAGACGACAACAAATGAGAAAACGCTGCAACATTAAATTTTTATTGAAAATTAAGCTATGTTCAAGTCACAAAACAGATCAACAACTGTGCAGTACGAAAGGTAAATAGGTACCCGGTAGCAATCTAGGTCAATAAAAATTTGACTAGTGACTGGAAGGCAGTCTTGGTCGCCGTAAACCAACACATTGTTTTATAGTAAAATCAGAGCTAGACGATCTGCACAGCTTTTTAGACGACAACAAATGAGAAGAGCGCTGCAACATTGGATTTTTATAAATTAGGTTATTTTCAAGTCACAAACAGATTAACAACTTTGCAGTACGAAAGGCAATTAGGTACCCGGTAGCAATCTGGGTCAACAATGATTCGACTCGTGACTGGAAGGCAGTCGTGGTTGCCGTAAACCAACACATTGTACCATAGTAAAATCAGAGCAAGACGATCTGCGCAGCTTTTTAGACGACAACAAATGAGAAGAGCGCTGCAACACTGAATTTAAAAAAAACTAAATTGTGTTCAAGTCACTTAAACAAGTACGAAAGGTAAATAGGTACCCGGTAGCAATTTGGTCTAAAATAATATGACTCGTTAATGAAAGGCAGTCGTGGTTGCCCTAAACCAACACTTTGTACCATAGTAATATTTGAACAAGACGATCTGCGCATCTTTTTAGACGAGAACAAATGAGAAGAGCGCTGCAACATCGAATTTAAAAAGAAATATGTTGTCACAAGCAGATTAACAACTTTGCAGTACGAAAGTTAATGGTACCCGGTAGCAATCTTGGTCAAAATAATTTGACTCGTTACTGAAAGGCAGTCTTGGTCGCCGTAAACCAACACTTTGTACTATAGTAAAATCTGAACGAGACGATCTGAACAGCTTTTTAGACAACAACAAATGAGAAGAACGCTGCAACATTGAATTGATAAGTTGAGCACAAGTCACAAACAGATTAACAACTTTGCAGTACGAAAGGCAATTAGGTACCCGGTAGCAATCTGGGTCAAAAATTATTTGACTCGTGACTCTAAGGCAGTCGTGGTTGCCGTAAACCAACACATTGTACCATAGTAAAATCAGAGCAAGACGATCTGCGCAGCTTTTAGAGGAGAACAAATAATAATGAGACGATTTTTTCATCAGCAACATAACATATTATCAACAACAAAAGAATGCCACAACCCTACATCATTCCTTCATCCATTCGAGAGCAATTTACATGTGCCTTGTACGACAGCGATGTCTCGACGGTCCGTCGCTGCTCGAAGGACTATCCCGAGTTGCTGCATTTACCCGTCTTTGCGCAACATCAAACGCCCTTTGATTTTGTGACACTGACGGGACGTTTGAAATGGCGCGTCTTTTTTTGAATTAGGAGTCAATGTCCAAATGGGTTGTCCATTGATGAATGCTGTGACGGATCGCAACTTGCCCATGGTCCATCTGTTGTTGCAACATCGGGCCGACGTGAACGCGACCGATCTGGATGGACGAACGCCGCTCTTTGAAGCGGTTTCATGGAATCATCCTTCATTGATTCGTTTATTGATTCAACAGGGTGCCGAAGTGAATCACCGCGAACATTTGTTGGGTCTTACGCCGTTGTTGTTTGCGGTCGTCCACAAACGCGTCGCGGCGGTCGAAACACTCCTGCAATGCCCCGACCTGGACGTCAATGCCCCCAATGCCACAGGCCATACGGCGTTGCATTTGAATTGTCAAGAAAATCCCAATGGTTGGCGACTGGAACCGAAACGTTTGCAAATTCTGCAACTCTTGTTGCAGCATCCCTCTTTGAAAATCGATTCTACCCGAGACAATGTAACAGCCCTCGAATCGAGTGTTCGGAATGGTTACCGAGAGTATGTTCGTCTTTTACTGCAACACGATGCGAATCCGTTTCGATGCAGGGACCATTTTGCGTTGCAAATGGCGTGTCAAGAGCGTTCGATTGATATGATTTACGAAATTGTACGAAGTTTTCCTTGGATTTGCATTCGACCGAAGGAGTAAGACTCTGACGGCGTGCTCAAGTCGACGACGTGCTGTATTATAAACGAGCCGACGCTTTTGGGGGGAACGATCTGCGAGCGAAGGGCTTCTACAGTAGCAGCTTCTTCGGCACTATGAGTTGTTGCGTCTTCCGCTTGCATTCTCCTCGCTTCTGACTGTTATATACGACTTCAAGTTAGCGTTCTGGGGAAATAAATGTAATTTGGGGGTCGAGATACGAGAGCTTTTTTTGTCGTTTCGTGCGGAAAACGTTGTTCGGGAGGTGCACCAAAGGAGGAAGCCCGACGGCTTATCGATCAAAGAGGATAGAACATTTTCACTTAACAGAATATCGATTTTAACGGCGCTGCCACGAGCCTACGTTGCTTGATTTTGCACAATCGTTGCAGCAGGATGGTGTATGCTACTGTACTTCCACTAAAGACAGAGGTTTATCATTCATTATGCATACTAAATATCAATGTTTATCTTTCGGTAAGACCGAAAAATGGATGAGGGAAATCAGGGGTTCGAGCTATGAGAGCGTTTTCGTCGTTTCGGAACACGCCCTTCCGTATCATTTACCCGCAAATTGAGCCGCGCAGGAGGTGCCTCCGAGTCGGAGGGGAGAGCCAGGGGCTGATCGACCAAAGAGCAGAGAACATCCACGTTTTCGTTCAACAGAACGCCTGTTTCGGTGACACTGCCACGAGCCCACATTGTCAAAGCAGCTCCCAACATTGCAGGGCGGTCATGGTCGGGTACGCGAGTCAAGACCCGGTCACGGTTTTGGAGACGTGTTGGCTTGACCATGGTCTCTGCTTTGTTATAGAGAGCTGTTTTCCAACCATCAGTTTTGAACAAAATGTTCAAATGAATGTGCTCGCTCATGAACCAAACTAAAGCTGCCAACTGATGCAGATCGGATCGACTTGGGACATTTTGACCGTGAACCCAGAAAATCACCGTGCGAAGACTGGTGTGAGACCCTATCACCTTTAGCAGCTTTTTCCAGAAAGCATAAAGGGTATCCAAGCACCCGAGTTCCAGCTGATACAGGTTTTGATTCTTCTTGATTGCTTTCAGCAGCTCCTTTTGTTGTGTCTTGGAGGGTGGATCATGGTTGCTATAGATCATTCCCAGCTCCCGGACGTTTCCGCTGCCCTGCAGAAAATTTGTATGAAATCGGGCTGGTATGCAGTGACCGAACGTCAGGATCACTGCTCGGGGAACGACATTAAAGGGGTTGATTTTGTTCGACAAGTAAGTACGGCCCCAAATGTCATACTCGACTCGCCTCGCCGGTGAAGTTAGCGGGAGGATCAATTGCTCGTTTGTCAAAACACTGCTCCACGTGATTAGGTCAATCTGGGAAACCGTACTCAGTACTTGGGAGATCATGGGAAAAGAGGACCCATAAAATCTTTTAGGAGTGCGATTGCACAAACTAAGTGTACCGAAGTGGGTAGTTCGTAGTGAGAGTGCTTTCACGAATGCTTGTCCTTCATCTTCAAAGTGGCATCCAATATCCAGATTGATGGGGCGATGATGCGAAGCCAACGCAATCGATTCTTCTGGGGAAAGAATACAAGATTGACCCAGCTCGAGTTTTCGGTTTCGATTCTTTTTGGTGAATGTTTCCATGAATTCAGGCGTGAGGAAACTTGTCGGGGTGAACGGATCTTTCTTCTTACGGTAATAAGTCCCAAGTTGAACATTTTTGCTTCTTCCGTCTTGTAAGCATAAGAATTTTGCAGGACAGTCCGCCACGACGCTCTCTGTTTTCCCATAAATGAAGATAGAATTATCATCCCCAAAGAGGACTCTCGCGGTTGCCGTTCGAAAGTTCACATCGAACGGGACCGACTGGGGTAGCTTGTTGAGCAGAATAAAACTCTTTTATTCATCCAGATGAGAGTATTGTTTTTCATATTCTTGAAAAGATCCTCAACACTGCTGGGAGAGCAGAGTTTGCGGTGAAACTGTATCTTCGAGCTCCATTTAGTCGCGCGAAGTTGCGTCATGAGAAACGTCTTGTCGTCGTCGAATTCCTCGATAGGAACCTTTTCAAACCAGCCCATTGTGTCTCTTGCTTTAGTGAAAACTTGTTCGTTGGTTCGAATGGATCAACAAGAATACTCGATTGCTTCTATCGTTCACGGCTCGGTGAATGAGCTGATGATATTTCCTTCAAGTGTGATCATTTTCGTTTTCTTTGCGAAAATGTGCTCGCACAAAATGGCATCATTTTTTCGTGTTAGCATAGCTGGTACCGGTGAGAGCTTTTAATTACTAGAGAGACAGTGTCAGAAACGTTGTGACTGACGACTCGTGACTCTTTCTGTTATTAAATCAGGTGAACTCTCAGTGTGAGTGTGACATCAACGCCTTGTTTGTTCAAAGTTACAAGCTTTGAGCTGTCTAACGAGTCGTTAAAACAACTCTGAAACGTTATGATGATGTCCCTAAGAAACGTGTAGTTGTTGTCCCGTTCTTGAAAGGCCGGGAGGATGATCTAGTGTTGAAGGAATTCATTGAAGCCGGCATACGTCCATTCGGTCGGGCCGATGTACGACATCATTACGGATTATATCTCGGGTTCATTTTTGCAAACAAAAGAGAGCACCCCATTCCGGTTATTACAGCTTGGTGTCGTGCTTAGCTCGTCAGCGGAGTGAGTTCAGCCTTGTTGATCGAATAGCGAGAATTCTTTTTGCTATTGCGTCGTAAGTGAAAGGAAGTTGAAGGTATTGCACCAGTTTTTGCTGGTGATAGCGACATCCGACAGTTCGGTAACATCGATGGAAGCGTCTTTAAACAAAACCATTGACAGCGAACGTCCTAACTCGATGCATCACCGTAACGATGGGTTCCTATGGTATCGTGCAAAATCGACAATCCTAGTGACTGCAAGTAGTGTGACCAGCTGTTGCATTGATGAGCCGACGAGACCCCTGAAACCTAAATCAAACGTTTTTGTGCCTAGGAATGAGTTCCTAGTTCATCTTGAGGATACAATATTGACCGGTGGAATGATTCACTGCGAGCTTGAAGAGTCCTTGCGCGAGCGACATAGTTGGCTATAAGTCATATCATCCTTGTTCTAAATGGAATTCTTGTACTCTACATAATCGGAGGTTTATCACGCAAACTAAATTCAATACTATCTATTGTGAGGAAACACGAATGGAAATCACGGGCCAGAGCTTCGAGAGCTCTTTCGTCGTTTCGGAAGCCGTTCTTGAGGATCCTCCTCCTGTTGAAGGTGCCGTTCGGGAGGTGCCTCAAAAGGAAATTGAAGGGTTGATCCATCAAAGAGCAGAGAAGGTCAGCATTCTCGCTCAACATAATACCGGTTTTTTTGAAGTTACCGCTGACACATTTCGTCAAAGCAGCTGCGACTAAGACTGAGCGGTCATGGGAAGACTCGCGTGTCAAACGTCGGGCACGGTTTCGGATGCGTATCGGCGCAACGATGGTATCTACTTTACTTGGCCGACCTTTCCAGGGACCGTAAACTTCAAAAGAAATATCCAAATGTTCATGTTTTTGCATGAAAACCTTCAGAGTGCTAGTTTGCTGTTCATCAAGATGTGGTTGACGTGAAGCATGCATACCAGGTTCACTCTCCCAGAAAACAACGGCGCGAAGACTGGTATGCGAACTCATAATCTCCAGTAACTCATCCCAGATCATGTCGAGATTAAAGCGCCCAAGTTCCAGTCGGTGAAGGTTCTGATTTTCTTTGATCGCTGTGAGAATTTCTTTTTGTTGCGCGGTGGAGGGCTGGTTCATGATGCTATAAATGAGCCCCATTTCCCGCAAAAGTGCCGCTGGCCTGCAGAAATTTCGTGTGGAACTGAGCCGCGAAGCCCAGATGCCCGAGCACTACAGTTACGGCTTCTGGAACAATAGTAAAGTCCTCATTTACTTCCGCGTCATGATTGGGGCCATATACATTGTATTCGACTCGTCGTGCCGGCGATTTCAGAGGCAAAAGGAGCTCTGATCGTTTCAATACATTATTGTTTGTGACCAGCGTAATCCAGGGGAATTTGGTAGACACTCACCGGTTGAAATGAAACGACGATGGATTGCGCTCGTAATATTGGCTACTATAGATGCAGCCTTGCAAAGAAAGTGTCCCAAAGTCGCTCGTTCGCTGAGATAAGGCATTGACAAACGATCGTCCTCCATCTTCGAACTTGCATTCAAGGCCTAAACTCAACGGAGCTGGATGCAAAGCCAACGCAACCGACTCATCTTTAGAAAGGCAGCATGATCGACCTAAAACGAGGCGTCTCTGCGGATTTGCTTCGAGGTAATGATGAAGAAACCGAGCTTTCAGGAAACTTGTCGGGGCAGGGCAATCGGATGAACGAATGCGAGCTTGCCCCACTCGGACACTCCGAGCTCCTTCATCCCTCAAACAAAGAAGATATGCGGCACTACGTGCAACGATCTCACTTGACGATCCACAGATACATATCCACTTTTGTAAAAAGGTAATATCCGTTGTGACCTTTCGATACTTGGAACTTTGTGGCATGGAAGGTGGTAGCTTTCTTGAAAAGATGAAGCTTTCCTCGTTCAGCCAAAGAACAAAATTGCTCTTGATGCCCTTCAAAAGCTCCTCAACATTGAGAGGATCACGAACCTTGCGGCAAAATTGTATTTTTAATCCCTCATTCGCCGCGTTAAGCTGCTTCCGCAGCAATTTCTTGTCGTCATCAAGCTCCGCGACAGGAATCTTTTCAAACCAGCGCTCTGAAGCCATTGTGTGTATTGTATATGATTTGATTCGTAAAAAACAATCGTCAGGTGAAAGTAAATGCGATGATTATTAGCTTTCGATCAAGTGTGATCCTTTTCGTTGCGTCGTATAAACATGAATCTAAACGGTAAAAGTGCTCGCAAGATCACTTTTTGATGTTAGCAAAAGTAGAAACCGGTAAGAGGTTTAAGTAAATCTGTCTTTAAGTAGATAAAAATTTGTGTGACATCCAACAGCTATGCCGAGAACAATAACGTGTGACCTATTATATTTCCGTCTTTTTTATTATTGTTGCCTTTCTATAATTATATTTATGTTTGTTCCACTTGCTACACCTACGAGTCATCAAATAAATCATCTCGACACGTTTTAAAGATGGCTCTACGACAGACGACAATGTAATAACGCTTGTGAAAGCGTGAGGGATGACTTATTTGCAGGGACTCGATGACGCCGACGTCGACACCATCGCATGTCGTTTGCGAGGTAAATGAGGTCAGCGGTTTGACGAGGACATTCGCTTGCGAGCCGTCTTTGTGAATGAAGTTGTGCGAAGCATTTTTCTTCGTCACCGCTCCGAAGGTAAACAATATGACACGAGGCGCAAAAGTTTGCAAGCGGTTGGATGAGTTGACAATACAGCCGACAACCATGCAATGACGATAGATTTTGAAATGAAATCGTTACAAAACGGTCAACAATTTTGACAGAATTGATTCACTGAAATCAAGAAAGAGCGAGCACCGTTGGCGGATGTAGCTGGATATGGTCCGGCAAAATCGACAATCCGAACTGTCTGTGTGAATGGGCGTTACCGGCTTTTGCGTTGCAAGGCCGAGACAATCAAGATCTCGGTGATTCAGTTTAGATATAAAGAAGCTCGTGGTCAATCCGAGGTCAAGCTATCGATCAGCTGATTGAGTCATCAGTCGAGAGAAGTCCTATCGCAGCCTCTATTCATGAGCCAATCGCATGGCGTTGAGCCTACCTACTGTATCTGGCTATATATAGGAAGGTTCATAATGCAAACTAAACATTTATCGACTGGGAAGAAACACTAACAGAAATCAAAGGATCGAGCTTCAAGAGCTCTTTCGGCGTTTCGGGACACGTTCTGCAGCGTCGTCATCGTTTTGGGCAAGTTCTTGCTCTGTGAGAGTCAACGATACACCGACCAAAGAGCAGAAAAGATCCACATTCTCGCTCAAGAGAGGACTGATTTTGGCGAATTCACCGCTGGCATAGTGGCTCAAAGCTGCTTCGAAAACGGCCGGTCGAGCATCGGGAGACACGTGAATGAGGTTTTGGGCGCGGATCATGTGGCGGACTGGCGCAACTGTGGCATTTACTTTTTCATGACACTCTTCCATTTGCCGCGACATTTGAACGAGATATCCAGGTGCGTGTTTTCTTTCATGAACGAAATCAACCTCTCCAGCGCATGAAGATCCGGTTCGCTCTTACCCCAATGATCCGGTTGATGACGAATCCAAAACACCACGGATTCAAGACTGGGATGCAACGCAATAATATTCAATAGCGCATCCCAAAAGGCGTCGAGAATACTGAAGCATCCCAACTCAAGTCGCTGCAAATCGAGATTCATCTCGATGGCTTCTAGAAGCTGGACTTGTTGTTCCGGTGACGGTGGCTTCGCGGCATGATAGATCATTCCCATTTCCTTCAGATTTCCGCTGCTGTACAGAAACTGGGTGTGAAAGCGGGGTGGAATATCATCAAACACCAAATTGACCGCCGGAGGAACGACCTCCACGCCTTCTCTTGCATCCAAATCAAAATGACCGGCTACTTCGTACTCCACTTTGCACGCCAGGGAAGACAGCGGTTGCGGAAACTGAAATCGACGCAAATATCGATCACCCATGCGGAGTGCCACCTGAGACACCGAGTCTAGGACGGCTGGAATGAAGAAGAAACTGCAATGGAACGAGAAGTACTTGTCAAAGCAGAAACTGTGCAGTGTCAATGTCCCAAAGTAAGTCGTTCGTCGCGCGAGTGTTTCAACGAAGACTTGTCCTTTGTCTTCAAAGGTGCACTCCAACGATACATCCAAGGGGACCGGATGCGAAGCTAGCACAGTGGATTCAACATTGGAAAGATGACACCCGCGGCCGAGAAAGAGTCGTCTTCCAGGATTCGTTTCCATGTACTGGGTGAGAAAGGAAGTCGTCAAGAACGTGGTGGGAACTTTGGGGTCGACGGAACGATTGTAGCTAATTCCCACTTTGACTTCGTCCGTTTCTTCGTCGTTCCAGCATAGAATCTTTGCTAGTACCCGCGCCACACTGTCGTTTTGTGTCCCGTACACGTACGCCGACTTGCTTTCGAATTTGAGGCTCGCGGCCGCACGGCGATAGAGGGAATCGTTGGGGAAGGATTGCGGTAACTTCTTGGGCATGATGAAACTTTCGTCGTCCATCCAAATCACAAAATGAGATTTCATATCCTTGAGAAGTTGTGGAACGTTGCGAGGAGAACGCAATTGTCGATAGAACTGTACATTGACGAATCCTTTTGTCGCACGAAGCTGCGTCAAAAGCGAATTCTTTCTTCGTTCAACTCCTTTAGCGAAATCGGTTCCATCCAGTAATCAGTCATCTCTTTAGTATTATTTTCTTTATTTTAATCTCTGGGCAAAGGATCTCCACAGAGCGAATGAATAAATGATTTTTACTCGTTGTTTGCGTGCTTCGTTTGAGAGATTGTTTGCAGTAAAAAAAAGCACGGGGAAATGTGTTTGTTCCCAGATCGTGAAAATGTCGGAAGGGGGCTAATGTGTTAGCTTCTGATTTGCTCTACGACATCTGTATCCGTTGCTGATTTAAGTGCCGTAACGACATCGATGACTGCAAAAAATAGTACGGAAGTCATCGTATGGGCACGCGACGAGCGACGAGGAAAATTTTTCTGTTTATGCTGCTCATCTGTCGTTGTTGTTGTTGCTGTTGATGTTGTCATTTTCGGCTTTGCATGAAGAGTTATCAAACCATGTCGATCCATTATGAAGATGTTCCGACGGAGGAAGAAGAAGACGCTCGCGGGAAGCGGCAGGAATCTGGCATACGATCGAGTCGTCGGCGACGTTCACGATGGGGTCTTTGCTCGACCGCCGTGTACTGTTTAGGACTGAGCATGGTCCTTCTCGGGGCCGTGACGGCCCTGTATTTCGTATGGTTTCCACCTGTGACAAAATCATCGGTGTATCCATCTGGGAACACTCCAACATCGACGACGACTCGACCACGGCCGCCCGTAGAGTACGATGCCTCCTTGTTGGATGTCGTTTGGGATCCGTTCAATCTGACCGTGAAGAAAAACAGAGGTAGTCCGTTTCTTCCACCCCGTCTTCCTGGAATTGAAGGAGGAGCGACGGGATATCTTCGTGAACCCGATTTGGTCGGCGATGCACTCGTCTTTGTCTCGGAAGGTGATTTGTATTACACGCGTCTGCAACCTGGGACAACCATGACGGCCATGAAATTGACCACGACGGTGGGGAATGTACTTTCACCCAAAATCAATCCAAAATTTCCCAATCTCATTGCGTACACGGCGACGTATCAAGGAAATAGAGACATTTATGTGATTGATCTCGCCCAAAAGGCTCCGGCACAGCGACTGACGTTTTGGGAAACGGGAGTGTACGATATTGCGGGTTGGGGTGCAGATGGGACGACCTTGGTCTTTGCTTCTACCTCCGTTGAAGTCAGTCTTCCAGATATTCGATTGTACGAAATGACGTTAGTGCAAGGGCCTACTTCCCAAAAAAACGGTCATGCAGGTTGAACCAATTCCCTTGTCGCAAGCTTTAAATGCGGCGTTTCATGAAGACTGTATCTTCTTTACACGCTTTCGTCAAACTTCGAACACGGTACGCTATGTGGGTGGAACGGCCGAGTCTTTGTGGGCCTATTGCCATGGACACGAACTAGCGGTGCCGATCACTTCCAATTACAACGGAACTAGCAAAGATCCTTCGATCATTCAAGATGGAGAGAAGAATCGATTTCTTTTATTCTTGAGCGACCGCAGCGTAAAAGAAAATTCCGATGGCTCGTGGACGCCTACTTCGATGAATCTTTGGGCCATGCCGCTACCTTCTGAAGAGGATCTTTATCAAGAAGGTGGGCCCCGTTTGCCTAAACCGATGCCTCTCACCTCTGTTTCATGTCAGTTCGGTGGAAAATCAGTTCGCGAATTCGCTGCGGACATCAGTGGCTCGGTCATCCTAAGAATAGGAGCTGATTTGCATTATCTGTCGTCGGCTCAAATTTTGGATCGATTCAGTCACAAAAAGAAGCCTTTCGATATTCCGGAAGTACTTTCGATGCACGTTACTTCGGATTTTCATGAACAACAGGAACGTCTTATTCCTGTCAATTTGCTGAAACATCTTACTGGTGTCGACGTTTTTGATACTTCATTTGGAACGACATCTGCTTTGATGACGCTACGTGGTCAAGCGTGGGTGGCTCCTGTATTATCGGACAAACCAACATCCCATTATCAAGGTGCTGGACAAAATATTCCCGCACGGCGCTATCGTGTAGCGCCAGGAGCGCAACTAGGAGGTATACTACGCATACTTAAAACTGTTTATGTACCTTCAATAAATGCGGATGAAGAATCTAAGAAGGAAAGGCTTGCTCTTGTCTTGGCTACGGATCCGATCAGCCCTACGGCAGAACATGCTTTCTATCTGCTTCCTCTGCAGCAAAGCGACGGGTCCATTATTACCAGCTTTACAGACCCCGAAAGACTACCCACACCCTTCCTTGGTGGGCATGTAAGTGGCGGAAGTACCCAAGACGGCGGACTAGGTTCTGTTCGGGATGTCGTTGTTAGCCCTTGTGGTCGCCGTATGGCATGGACCGACAAGGATGGTCGAATATGTGTGATGAACATTCCAATCGGCAAACTTAAGTCTCGTCGAGACTACCAGATGTTACCGGCTGACAATGAATTGGGCGAACCATTGAACGGCAACGTAGCTGAGCTTCGATTTAGTCCTGGTGGAAGATATTTAGCCATCAACCATTCAGCTCGCAATCAATTCGGAATTATCTCGATCGCCGACTGTGGTGATCCCGGAAGAGATAGAGACAATGTCACGGACGTGAAAATTGGACGCGTCGTTCAGGCTACGCCGAGTCGCTTCAACTCAGTCGGGGCGTATTGGGGCAAATCCACGTCGGACATTTTTATTCATCGTTACCTGACGACGATTGCAACTTCCATTCATCTTCCTCCGCCGGATGATGTCGCAACTACATTATATTTCCTCTCGGATAGAGATATTGTTTCCGATGTTTACAGTCCCTGGGGATCGCGAGTGCCAATGCCACATTTTGAGCAAAGAAGCTCTGTATACGCTCTTCCGTTACTACCTGCTTCGACCGATGGCAGCCCTTTGCTTGGGCGATTTCCTGGGGAGGGAGCAATGGAGCTGTTCAGCGATGAATTTGATAAGCTCGAGAAGAAGCTTATGGAAATGGCTCTACCTGTACTCGAAGTTGACAATCGGATGTTGCGCGAGAGCTCTGATCAAATAAAGCGCGCGCTACGAGATCGTCGCCTATCGCGAAACACTTTTGAAACCCTCGAGCGATATCTTGAAGTCTCTAATGTGTCAAAGGCCGAAAAAGCGACTAAGTCGGGCACGGACGACACACCTGCTATCAATAATACTCAGGCGTTGCCCGCCGCCCTCGTTGACATGGAATTCGACTTTGGCGAACTCGGGCTTAGCTTTGCCAGGACGGCTTACCGCATCCCAAACATTCCAGAAGCAAATTACGTCTCAATCGTAACTCAGACTAGCGATGACGGTAGCCTCGTTTTGGCAAATGTTGTTCAGATGTCCCTTTTGTCAAGCTCTTCTCTGCAGGTGCCTTTCCATCAGACAAAATCACAGAAGTCCCTTTGTCGTCTCCGTTGTTCATGTGTGGAGATAGTACTAATCGACAATACATTTTCCTGCTTGTACCAGATAAGACAAACAACTTGTCTCTTCGGGTCATCCCAAATACAGCCATCTCATTGGCAACGTTCATCGCCGATGCTGCTGGCAGCTTTGGCAAGAATTTTGTAGATGCTGATAACCTCGCCTTATCAGTATGGCCTGCTTTAGAGTACCAACAGCTCTTTGCGGACGCGTGGCGAATGCTGCGCGATTACTTTACGACGTCGACATGCACAAAGTAAACTGGCCGGAAGTTTACGAGCGATATCAAGGCTTGGTGAAGCGATGCGGCAAGCGAGAAGAACTCGACGACGTTCTTGCACAGATGGCTGCTGAACTCAGTGCTCTCCACGTTTTTGTATACGGAGGTGAATATAACTTGCCTTTCAATGGCGATGCAAATATGCTCGCGATGCTACAACCTGCAAGTCTTGGGGCGACCTTACGGCGCAGTCCAGAATGGAAAGGTTACATGATCACCGAGATTCCACTCCGTGATCCAGACTTTAACCTCATGGATGGTACTCCCATGTATTCTCCGCTGGCTGATCAAGCTCTTCGCCCTTCAGGTCAACGCGGTTTGGCCGCCGGAGATGTTATTGTTGGAATCAACGGCGAAAGCGTGATGAATGTTCCAGATATACACAGTTTATTGCGAGGGATGGCTGGCCGAAGCGTCCGACTAGACGTCCTACGACTCGCGTCGAAATCATCTACACCCAACGTTGATTCCACCAGTAAAGCAGCTACACCGGAGGTGATAGTGACAGTTCCTATCACAGCGGCATCAGCAGCAAACCTTAGGTATACAGCTTGGGAGAGTAGAACTCGTGAAAAAGCCAAGGAACTAGCTGAACAAGCTGGTTTTAGTGTCGGATACCTTCACATGCGAGCCATGGGCAGAGACGATGAAGATGCTTTTGCGAGGGGAGTCTTTCCCGATTACGATAAAGAAGGTCTGATAATCGATGTGAGAGGTAATCATGGAGGAAACATTGACTCATGGATAATAAGCTTTCTACAAAGACGCGCTTGGATGTACTGGGGTGATAGAGTTGGAGTAAGAAAGGGAGATTTAGATTGGAATATGCAATATGCATTCCGCGGTCACGTCGTTGTTTTGATTGATGAACACACCTCAAGCGATGGCGAAGGTGTCTCGCGCGGAATATCTGAACTTGGTCTTGGACGCCTAATCGGTACACGCACCTGGGGCGGTGGTATATGGCTATCATCGGACAATAGATTAGTTGATGGGGGGATTGCTTCTGCGCCTGAAATAGGGATTTTCAACTCAAAGTTTGGATGGGGTGGTGGTATTGAGCAACAGGGCGTGACTCCCGACATAGAGATTGACAACAATCCTCGAACTTCATACGATGGTCGTGACCTCGTTTTAGAACGAGCAATCAAAGAGCTCAAGCTCTGGCTTGAAAAAGAACCGATACCAGAAGTTAAAGAACCAGGACCGAAGCCCGATATGTCGCTCAAAGCAAATGATTGCAAGGCGTAAGGTCAATGTCTGCTTGCGTAACTGAATTAATTTTTCCAAAGATAATTGTTTTGATCTGAAGTTTTACCTGCAATATGCGGTCTCCCTTAAAACGCTACACCAGCGGCTACGAAGACAATTTAAAAAGATTAGTCTGACTGTCAAATCTAGAAAGTATAATCATATGGACACCGTGCCATGTGGGCGGCAGTTCGAGTGCTATGTCTTTTACTTGACCTTTTTCGCGGGCTGCGCGAATCGGTTCAGAATATTCTTGCACTCCTCGAGACTATTTCCGTACACACCAAGGTTAATGCGACAACGTGCGTTTGGTTCGGCTTCAAACAAACTATGAACGACGACAGTGTTCTTTCCTTCACTCGCTTTGTTGTGTTCATGCACTTCCTGGAAAAGTTGAGCAGCGCTTCCGTAGTAGTTAATGTCACCGGATCGACGGAAGAGTCCAACTTGATAGTTGTATTTCTTTGAAAGTAGTTTCAGAGTCATCAAGGCAGGACACGACCCCGTGACGCGAGGATTGATATCTACAAGAGCGAATGCACGTCAGTATAATGCGAACCAATGAAAAGAATAAATCAGTCAAGCCACGACGTACCAACCAGATATCCCAAGCCTTTTGAATCGAACAATACATCAATACCACAAAAGCCCCAGAAACCCAGAGCTTGACAATAACGGACCACCTCCTCGACAAACGGAAGTTGCATTTCCTTCAGTTTCTCCTGATGCTCCAACAACAAGTACGAGTCACTGCTGAACCGTCCATCCGCATCGCGATGATTTTCGTTACTACCGAACCATACGACGCGACCGTCGGGGTGCATGAAAAAATGACACGCCACATTGCGTGCAATATCGACGAAATCGACAATGACAAAGGTGGGATTGCCCGAATCGCGCAAAAACTGCTCGAATTCTTTCTCATCTTCATCATTGTGGATGATAAAAATACCCTTGGAACCCATCGAATGGGTTGTTTTGACGACGCAGGGACGGATGGTATGAGTGTCTGGGAGTAGTTTGGTCGTCTGTGTAGCCAGCATTGAAAAAGGAAGTTGTGAGTTGACTGATGCTTTTTCATAATCACCAACGCAGATACATCTAGCAGCTTACCTTGGTCGTCATCATATGAATAGCATCTTTAGAAATAAACAATATAAGTAAGATTCACGCGAGTTCTGTCAGCATGACGACGACAGAAAACATATTGTACGTACCTTTTCCTGCCAAATGATAATGAATCGCCGGGGCATTGACTTGACCCGCCGCATTTTCCGCTTCAAAAGCTTCCACTGGGAGATACGAGTACACCACTATTTACGGCAAAGGACAGAGTGAGAGCAAAGAACATTATCAATGAATGCGACGCGACAGAACACGTACAATCCTTTTCAATTTCAATCTTCGAAGCCCAGGTCGGGGGACAATAATTCGGAATCGTTTCCGCCCAATGTTCCATGAGTCCGGGTGTCGCCGCACCGGCTCGAAGGAATACAGGATAAGCACTCCCATTCATAGAACCGTACCGACAAGGACCGAGGACGGCTTTCGACAAGGTCGACTTGGGCGGTGGCCAGTCATGAAATCGGTATTTCGTGGGATTATGGAAGGATGACTCGGTCGTCGATGTCGATGGCGATTCAAATAACATCACCACATCTTTGTGTGGTTCTTTTCCTTCCTTTTTCGCCTTATAAGCGAGACCTTCCTTGATGTAATCCGAGTAAAACTTCTTGCATCCCCATTCGCCGACTTTGAGGGAACCGTGATCGACCGAGTTCTCAAAGTCCAGATCGTGCTCGAAATCCACCAACAGTCCATCCTCTGGTGAGCCGTCGTGCAATTTATCCGTGTCGGTCATGACCAAGAGCTTGGCCTTGGGAATCGCTCCGAGGTCTTCCGCCACGGTTTCCTTAATCGCATCATCACTGATCTGTAAAAGAGTCATGGAATCCAGAGACGAGGCCGTGCGATGGCGTCCGTCGTTATTGTCAATGTGATTATTACTGCTACTGCTCATCGAGTAATGTGTTTTTTGAGTGTATGTGTGCAAATGAAAAAGTGCTAGAGGTTGCTTTTTACTAATGGTCATCCACGCGCAATGCATGCAAATCACTTCGTTCGTCTCGTCCACGGGGCGCGGTCGCGGCCAAGTACGAAGGCTACGTAGAAATTGTGTCCCGCCAAAAGAGGCGGAAATTCGGTCTTGACAACGGACGTGAATCTTGGCGGCCCAACCGTTGTTATTCGTTTGTCTTCCATTTTACACTCTTTTCAGTGTCAAAGTTTCCGTGCAGACAGAACGGATTCGCGTCCCGTGGACGAGGGTATTTCGACGACGGGTGACGGAAGTACGACGAAAATGCAGCTCATTCATGTCGTAGCAGTACTCAATCATGTAAGTGCGTCATTGTCAACGGGTGGAAGGAATATCCCATGCGCGCGCGAGCGTCGGTCGGTGGATTGAAAGCCATGAACTTCTACAGAGCAAAAACTAGCCAATGAAAAGACATAGACCTTTACCCTATACCTGGTAGCGATGTTTTCAATGCACACATTGATTCTACACGCGAAATTGGTGTCTTGCCACTCACTATAGTCCCAAATGGAAGGCGACCTTTCCCACGACTACATTCAGTCACGTGTCGCGGGATAGAGATTCAATGAAATATAAATCACAAATAAATTGTGCATGCGTGTACTATAATCGATTGTTCTGAAATCGTTGCAATAACATTTAGCAATATTTTTAAAGGCACACATGATTCTTCATGTCTAAAATTGTGCGAATTGGGTGTCCCGGTCGCTCACTATAGACCCAATGTGTTAGTTTAAGATCACCACGACTGCATTTCAGTCATGAGCGTGACGTTCGAGCGCAAAAAAAACGCAAAAACCATGCATATCGCGGTTTTGTTGTCATTCATCTTCATGGTCGATGATTCAAACTAAGGACTATATAAAGTCTTTAGATTCAAACGCACAAGAACAAACTACGGAGTGTAACATAACAACCAGCATCAGCATAAATTAAAGAACCCACTTTGCCTCTCGGAGAAAATCATCCATGAAATTCGTCTTCCTGCTGCTTTGTATCTGGCTCACGGAAGCGGATGCCTTCGCAACTACTTCCTTCCGTTTGCATCGCCCTTCCTACCATGGAATGGCAGAGCAGCCAGCAGAACATACCGCAGAAGCGCGAGCAGAAAGTTCAATTACAACAAAAAAAGAGAACGTTTCGTTGTCCCGACCCGTGGCACGTGTCGAAACATTTGCTCGATTGCCCGTGTGGCCCGTCGTAAATGGCGTCGTGTTATGGATGATCCAACAACTCTTCGGGGCCGCCACCGCGGCGGCGTGGGAAGATTGGATCACGGGACGGGTCTGTCCCAACTTTTTCGCCTACCCAGAAACGTCGCCGTTTGTCATGCTGGTACATCACTGCCATTCCTTCGCGGCGTGGGACCCCATTCGATGCCTGCAGGCCACCTTCTTCCCAGAGGGCTTCTCTGCTCATCTTCATGCTGGTTTTGTCACGGTCACTTACATATTGGATGGAGGTTTTGTGCATCGAGATTCTGTGGGAGTTCGTCAAACGTACGGGAATGCCTTGCACTCGGAAAATCATGGAGTCTTGACGGGTAATACCGAACACAAACACACGCAATGGCTTCATACCGGCTCCGGGATATTGCACGAAGAAATGTTTGACAACACGATCCGTTCGTGGTGGAAACCGACACGACAAGAATTGTATCAGTTGTGGCTCAATGTGCCCATTTCCGAGAAAATGAACGAGCCCATGACGGTCTTGTTGGGCGGCTCCGAGGAAACCCCCCTCATACAAGACGCAACGTCCCGGACTCTGGTGCTGGCGGGGAACTTCGCTGGAACCACCGCGGCGGCACCGATCCACTCTCCTCTTTGTATCTTGCACGTTCAAATCGAACCGGGTGGTACTTGGATTTACAACGAAGAGCCGCATTTTGAGACCGCACTGTTGTATGTTCGCAAAGGTAATGGTTTGGCGTGCGCCGAAACGCCCATACCCGTCCATTCGGTCGCGTATATTGAACCAGGAATCCAGGGTCCCATTGTGCTACAAAACACGGACCGTGATACCGTGGTGGATTTTCTCTTTCTCGCCGGCGATCCACTCCGTGAACCGTGTGTTTCGAGTGGTAGTATGGTCCTGTCAAATTCCCTCGAAATCAATCAAGCCTATTCCGATTATCAAAGGGGAATGTTTGGGATGCCGTGGAGTCACAAACTGTCCGACGACGAGTGGAAAAAAGCATATCGAGGCGAATCCCCAACGAACGAATCTGTTTCGATAATGTCCGTGACGAAAGAAGCAATTTATTACTTCCTTATTCTAGCGGTAATGATGCTGGTGCACGGATGGTGACAGAGTTATTTTCGAATCGGATTAATTTGGCCACACCTTGCGCTTTCATCCTGGATTGCGAAGATGAACACGAGAGACGATCCTCATTCGCCGTTGTCGGCGGCGCACACACTTGTACTTCCAACCAAAGATCCTTCTCTTGTACGGTGCTCAGAAAAGCGTCTCGGTCAATGGCATTCGCTTCACTCATGGTAAAGCGCAACGGCAACGCCACTTTTCCGACGGGTATCCTGGCGGCGGCGACAATGTTTCCATTGGGTGCATCACGGGCCGTTATCAAAAAAGAGTCATTTGCCAAAGGTCGTTGATTGGAGCGTGGATTTTTGTAATAGAGTAATGCTTTAGTCAACAGATGACAAGAATGTGTTAGAAGAGTGTCAATACGATAATCCTCTAGAGAACCCAATAGACATTTTACCTTCAATGACAGTAGATGGGGCATTCTGATTTACAGGCAATGGTATCTGTGGTCGATCGGGTGTTGCCGGTTGGAACATGGTTGATGATAAACTATCCGCAGCTGAAGCACCTTCTTGGAGAGGAAACCAATAAGGAAGCAATGACAGCCCCGACACAACTTGGCGCCGATGCAAGATTAACGCCGCATGGCTTGAGCCTGTCAGTATCAGCAGTGCAGCAAAAATACTATGTTTTATTGAATTCATTGTGAAATATGCATAATATTGTAATGAAACGCCAAGAGATATGACGATGAAAAGGCCCGCTCGTCGCGTCGGATTATCGTCGCATCAAAAAATAAAATATTACGGAGTAGAAAATCTTTCTAGTTACTATGCTATAAAGTGTAGCGTTGAACGTCTTTTTCTCACAAAAACGGAAATCGCATGATCGCTGCTACCTTCCTTATTCATTCTTATCATTCTATCAGCAATAATCTTCACATAAGTGTTTCTGTTATTCCAGGCACGTTTCATTGCATTTCAAGCGCGTAGCAAAAAGGCCGGTACGCTGTAGTCATGAGAAACAGAATTTCTTTGCTCGGCGCAACTCTCCTTGTCGGATCTTGGTGTCAAGCCTTTCTCGTCCACCCGAATCATCGTTCGAGACAAACTCGTCTGCTGGCTGAAAAACTCAACAAGGGATTCAATCTATTGGAATTGGCAGGAGGTCTCGTACCGCAAGGTGTCATAGTACAAACGGTATCTGAATCTTGGAAACTGGCGTGGAAGACCATGATGGTCGAATTGGCACCCCAAGATGATAAGGGCAATTACCAACGACCATCGTATTCGTTCTCTTCCGCACCGCCTTTGGATTTGGAGCAGGGTACTTATCATTTGTACGTAGGGAACCCGTGTCCCTGGTGTCAGCGGACACTCCTCGCACTGTTGTATCTGCAACTGGACGATAGAATATCGGTGACTCGGCTTCAAGAGAATCCGAAACAAGCCAGTCGTGGAGGATGGATTTTTCCGCAACACAACCCGATCGTCTGTTTGGAGGGTGTCGTGATTTGCGAGAACTGTACGAAACATTGTCGCCCGGATTCCAAGGTCGTTGTACGGCTCCTTTGCTCGTCAATGTACGAAGTCAAACGATTGTATCCAATGAATCGAGTGAAATTGTACAGCTCCTGAATGATGCGGCACAAAAGAAGCACGGAGTGGATAGTCCCAAAAATTTGTATCCAGAAGAGAAACGACGAGAAGTCGATGAAATCAATGATTGGGTCTACAATTTAATCAACAATGGAGTGTATCGGTGTGGCTTTGCTACTACGCAAAGTGCATACAACCAGGCGTCGTCGGATGTTCGAGAAGGTCTGGATCGTTGCAATCGCATCTTGTCGTCGAATCGCTACTTGTGCGGTGACCAATTCACAGTGGCCGACTTGCGGTTGCTTCCCACCATTGTGCGATTCGACGGTGCTTACGCACCCTTGTTTCGCGCCGCCGGAGGTCATACGCGGATCCGGGATTATCCACATCTCCACGTGTGGCTCCAACGTTGTTGGAAGGAACATCCGGCGGTGTCGCAATCGATTGATCTCGCGGATGCCTGTGCCTCGTACTTTGCGCAATTGTTTCCGCTGAATCCTTCGGGTATAGTGCCATCGCCTCCGGTGACGGCCAAGCTTTTGGGGTTGGAAGATGAGTGAGCTGGAATCATTTGTGTTCATCTAATCAATACTGGTAACTACTGCATAGACTTTCGAGAGTGCATCAAAATCTTCATAATCTGCAGCATTTTTATCCTTTCGGGTACATAGCCATTTGTAGTACCGGACGATACTTTCTCGAAATAACCGAGTGTAGTACAGACGGGGAAGCCTCCGTGGTAGATGTAACACTTGTAGTCATAATTTTACACCACTGCCTTATTTCGGGTTAAAAACCGGGGTTTCGCGATGAATCCCTCTGAAACGATGAAATACACAGGAAAACAATGGTAATATCGTAAGAGTAATGTTCCTTATGTATGTGTTACTAACTGTTGGGCTTGAGTGGTCAAGGAGATGATCTCGGCGTTGTCGGAAGTCGACAATTGTCCACATGAAAATGTGAGATCATGACCTTATGTAAAGGTCGACCCCATGGAGTCATCATGTTAATCATATGTCTTGATTAGATGGCTGGGTTTGTGAGGTAATTAGCGCTTATGAAGCACCGTTGCTTTCCTTTATTGACAGTTCTGGCTCTGTCGATGGATGCATCGGACCACAGTGATTATGTCACTTGTCGGTAAAATATGGGGGACGCCTCGTATACATGCTAATACACCTTTAATGCTAGAATACATAAATGAGTGAATTATTCACCCGATTGTTGCGAAGTCCTCATGGTGGAGGGATGTTTTTCCTCCAGAGGCGGTCAAAGCACAACATCGTCGGATTTCGCGAGAAGTTGCGCAAGTGAAATCGTGTTGTGCGTGTATTTTGGCCTGTCCGAGGTCGTGTTCTATACTGTTTAGGCCGATCTGTCTTTTTGACTATGAACGGATTCAGAGCTAAATGAGGGTGTGGACGATTGTTCTGTAGGGCCTAGTGTGTACAATGGCCTTACGTACATAAGGGCACTTTTGGCGCTTTACACTGGAGTTCCCTACAGTAAACAACACTCTCGAAGGGGAGAGTAAAGGGGTCGGAATTTCGTGCAAACGTTTTAGCGACGATGCAGTTTCGCACACAAAAAGAAAAGAAAACGTCGTTTACGTTTTTATCTCCTAGCATTCCGATTTGTGAACTTTCTCTCCTTTCTCCTTGTTTACGATGGCAGCCAATCTTGCTGCATTCAACAACTACCTCCGTGATGTCCTCTTTATTGAGGATGCGGCAGCTCGTCAGGCCATCAATGGCCAAGGCATTACCAGCGTTTGACGACTTGACGCACCGGAGTGATAAGTACGTTCAGGAGATCTTTACGAAGATTCGAAACCCTGGGGGTTTGATTCCAAACCCAGCCTTTGTCCCTCCTGCGGTTGGAGCGGAGGCTGCACCGATGGTACCTGCGATGATTCCGAACCGTGGTATTGCGATCGGAGTCAATCTTGAGCTCCGTGTTCGTCAGCTTCGCTACTTCCTTTTCCACTTGCACCGCTTGCAGCGAGTTTGTTCCTGGCTTTGCAACTCTTGCTCGATTGGAGCAGCGCTTGGACTTTCGCGTGGCGCATTCGTCGCATGCGTGAGACCAACAAAGATCTTCCTAAGATCGATGTGTTGTTGAAGGTGGAAAACGCTCGGAAGACGATTGAAGACATCGACGAGGTACTTGGCAATCACCTTGGAGCTTATGGTGCGCCTTTGTCGTACCTTGTGCGGGAGCATGTCGATCCCGATGGAATCGAAGGGGTTGATGATCCAGGTTTCGGTGTCCCTGATGCTATGTCGGAACTTGTTCGTCGACTTTCGCCATGATGGAGACCAGTATGAAGAAGACAATATGATGCTGTGGAGCGTTATTCGTCAGGTTTCACACGGTGGACCAGCTTGGAATTGGGTTAAGCCTTTTGCTTACAGCAAAGATGGACGCCGCTTATTTTGCCTTGAAGACTCACTATATGGGGCGTTCTTATCAGAAGCGCAACATTGCTCATGCTGACCGAGTCCTTTCGACAGTCTTCTATGATGGAAAGGCGTAACTTTACCTTTGAAGACTACTGTCAGAAGCTTAACTTGGCTTTCTTGGACTTGGAAGAGGCGGGTGAGGTGATGACTGAAGATAGGAAGGTGCGAATCTTTCTAGACAACATCTGGGCAGATGAACTAAAGATGAGCGTCGAGCGCGTCCGGGCTGATGCTGTGTTGGAAAGTACCTTCGAGCGCGATGAACTACTTGGCTGAGCAGGTTGATAGAAAGAAGCAAGATGCAGCAAAGACCCGTGGTTCCACTCGCAACATTTCTTCGGTTACCAGAAATTCTGGCGGCGGTAACAACAAGAAAGGTGGCGGCAAATCTGGTAAAGGAAAGGGCGGAAAAGCAAAGAGAGGCAAAGATGGTGTCCCGTACTACAAATGGAAGGAGTGGATCAAGTTACCGAAAGAGAAACAGGAAGAAGTTCGCAATGCTCGTGAAAGGGCTAAGTCCGAAACGCGAAATGCTTCAGCTGTTGAGACGGCTGACTCCGATAGTGACGATGTGGTTGAGTCGACAGGTAACCGCATGAGTCGACGACCTTGACTGGCGGTGCAGCGAGTTCGCGGCGGCAATGCGACAACAGACTCCTGGTAGAGCTGAATTGGACTCGCACTGTGATACTTGCTCGTTCGGTAAAGACGCGGTTCTCGTGTATGATACCCGTGAAACAGTTTCGGTGGAACCATTCATTAGTTCTCTTGGGAAAGTGACCAAAGTTCCCATTGGTACAGTTGCGGTTGCATACGATTGCCCCACGACGCTGCAAACCCACGTTTTGTTCTTTCACCAGTCACTCTACTTTTCAAACATGCATCGACACTTGATCAGCCCCGCTCAACCCCGGCACAACCAAGTCGTTGTGAATGAAACTCCTCTCCTACACCTACCTCCCGGAACAACGCGTCGCCCGGAGAGCCATTCTATTTTGTTTTCTGAGCCAGCTCTCCAGATTCCTTTGAAACTGATGGGGACTATTTCATATTTCCCCACTTTCGCCGACCGACCGACAAAGAACTGAGCTCGGACGTTGACTGCATCCATGTAAACGTCACCTCCGAAGTCGTTCTGGGATCCTATGGATTCTAACCACGCCAGCATGATGAGGACTCATTGCGTGTTTCCCTTGACTCTGAGCTTCGTTTTAGGGGGGACAGAGGATGCTTGGTTCGGTTACGAGTGAGCGCACGCTTGTCCCGCCAGCTCGTTCGATTGCTGTGATTTCAGCTGAGCGCGGTTCGGCAGCTTTTGACATCGATTCGTATGCTGCTTCGCTTACAAGTGCCGCAATCTCAACGAAGAACCGGAAAGCATATGTCACACCCGAAGATTTGGCAAAACGATGGAGTATAGGGATGATTCCAGCGAACGGGCAATTCGGGACTTCTCGACAGTCTCTGGAACGCGCCGTCTCAAACCATTTGGCGTACCAGCTGCGTTATCCTCGGCTTAATACGGAGATGTACTGCGACATTCTGGTCGGTACATGTGTCTCACTGCTGGGTAACAAATATGCGGCTGTGTATTGCACCCCCTTTCACTGGATATGTGTGGACCCGATTGAAAAGAAAAGCGATGCCCATTACACGCTTGACAACTTGTTTCGTCAGCGTCGGAGTCCCTAACACTTTAATTCCGGACAATGCCGGAGAGTTGACAGCAGGAGAGTTTAAGCGAAGAGGCATAGCGAGTGCAAGCGACCATTAGGCCGATCGAAGCACACCGCTAACGCCAACCCTCGCTGAAGACGGCATTCGTGAATTGAAAAGGATGTATAGGGCGTGCTATGATTCGCACGAATTCCCCACGTTGTCTATGGGACCTATGTTTGGTCTACCACGCGTATGTTCGGAGCCACTCTTGTCTTTCCATAAGACAGTTAGATGGTGAAGTGCCGCATGACGCTTTTGACAGGGGACACCGCTGATATTTCACACATTTGTGAGTTCGGTTGGTATGATTGGGTTTGGTTTATCTCGCCTCAAGACGAAAATATGGAAAGGAAGCATCTTGGAAGATACCTTGGTCCCAGTTTCGATGTCGGTGATGTCCTATGTGCTAGGATCCTACCCGCTTCTGGTCGACCGATTTCCCGTACAAGTGTTTTCCCTTTGTCAGTTGAGGAACAGAATAGCCAAGCCGTTGCTGAGTTGAAGGCAAAGTTCACGCATGACGTTGGAGCAAAAGCTGAAGGACCGAGCCATGCCCTTGGATCCGACCGAGATACCGGAAGACGAGCGCACCCCAGAGTTGGAATACTATGTTCCGACCGGTCGCAAGATCCCGAAGTTCCCGAGATAAAGGAAGCTGATGAGTTTGATTACGATTCATACAATCAATATGTCTCAGCAAGGGTAATGCTTCCGCAAGGGGACTTTCGATGTCGTACGATGCGGTTAAAGGTCGGAAGCACGATCAAGACGGGAATCCTATTGGCCGGTACCATCCTAACCCTTTGCTCGATACCGCTCTGTATGAGATTGAATTTGATACGGGTGAAGTGGAGGCTTATCATGCGAATCAGATCGCTGAAGCCATCTATGCCGAAGTGGATGACCATGGGCGTGCGAGTTATGTCCTAAAGGAAATAGTGGACTACAAGAAAGAGTCGACGCGGTTCCGGCATGAAGAGGCATTCGTGATCCACAACAACCGAAAGTATCCTAAGCGGACTACCAAGGGATGGAAGCTGTGTTGTCTATGGAATGATGGCACTACTACTTGGGAGAAACTGAAAGACCTAAAGCAGTCTCACCCTTTACAGTTAGCTGAATTTGCTGTTGCGAGACAGATTGCTGAGGAGCCTGCTTTCTCATGGTGGGTTCCCTACACGCTCAAGAGAAGGACCAGGATCATCAAAGCGATGGCTAAGCGCTACTTTCGTGTTACTCAGAAATATGGGATCGCATTGCCAAAGACAGTCGAAGAAGCATTGGCGATTGATCGCTCACGGGAACTGACTTTTGGGGCGGCGATTCGCGAAGAGATGCGTCGCGGTAGCTAAGGCGTTTCAGATCCTTGACGAAGACGCTCCCGATCCTGCTGGTTTTACCAAGATTGGGGTTCACATGGTTTTTGATATAAAACCAGATTTCACACGGAAGGCCCGCCCTCGTAGCAGGGGGGACACATGACGGATCCGCCGAGCTCGATTACCTATGCTAGTGTTGAATCGAGAGAAAGCGTGCGGATTGCCTTCCTACTTCGCGGCATTGAACGATTTGGACATTATGGCGGCAGATATTGGAAATGCGTACTTGAATGCACCAGTTCGAGAGCGAATCTTTATTATTTGCGGTGCCGAATTTGGTCCACAGTTCAAAGGTCGAAAATCGTGAAAGCTCTTCACGGACTGAAGAGTTCTGGAGCTGCGTGGAGGTCATATCTGAGTGAGTGTTTGCATGAGTCGTTGAGTTTTACACCTTGTCGAAATGGGATAACGATGTATGGATACGGCCGGCACAGAAAGCGGATGGGACTAGTTACTACGAGTTGGTATTGGTCTATACGGATGACATCCTGTGTGTTTCTGTGGCGCCGGAAGCTATTCTATACAAGCTTGATCAACACTTTCTTCTGAAAGAAGGTTCGATAGGCAAGCCAACTCGCTACTTGGGTTCGACGATTGGTCAGCATCAATTCCCGGGTGATGAAAAGCCTTGTTGGTCGATGAGTTCGAATGAATATGTGAAGGAAGCAATACGAAACGTTTGTCTTTGGTTGGAAAAGCGAGATGAGGCTTTACCGAAGAAGGCGTCAAGTGTTTTACCACCGAAGTACCGTCCGAGGAGCTTGACATATCGCCGGAGTGCGATGACGACGAAATCCAGTTTTATCACTCGCAGATAGGGGTTTTACGCTGGATGGTCGAGCTTGGAAGAGTTGATATTTGTGGTGAAGTTTCGATGCTTGCGTCTCACAGTGCGATGCCAAGGAAAGGCCATCTAGCTGCGGTTGTGCATGTCTTTGCATATTTGAGGTCACACGAAAGGTCTAAGATTGTGTTCGATCCTTCGTATGTCGAGCACGCCAGACAACCTAGACCTGATTGGAATGACTTTTACCGAGATGCTAAGCCTATGATTCCAACGGATTGTCCAAAGCCATTGGGTAAGCCTGTGCAAATAACGTGTTTCGTTGATGCTGACTTGGCGGGTGACCATGTTACTCGTCGTTCCGTACAGGTGTCTTGGTCTATTTGAACAGGTCATTGACAGTATGGTACAGCAAGAAGCAAACTTGATTGAGACGTCGACATTTGGTGCTGAGTTTAGTGCTATGAAAACGGCGGTCGAGTTAATCGAAGGTCTACGGTACAAACTACAGATGATGGGTGTGCCGGTAGAAGATCCTGCGGTTGTCAAAGGTGACAATATGTCGGTGATCAAGAACTCGAGTATTCCTGAATCAGTTCTGAAGAAGAAGTCCAATTCGGTGGCATATCACTATGTACGTGAGCGAGTTGCGATGGGTATTGTTGATGTATCCTACGAGCCTACGAAGACGAATTTGGCAGATATTCTGACGAAGATTCAAGCTGGGAATGTACGAGATCCACTGGTGAAGCGTATTTTACATCAGTGATGCAGGCGATAGGTCCCGATGCACTGGTTGGGTAGTTATGTTTACTATTCCGATGGGATGAGCCTCCTGGGGATAAGTTTTTCGTCCAGGTACAGTGATTGAAGTTTCAAGTTTGATACGTGGTTTTGACGTATTTTC
This sequence comes from Fistulifera solaris, assembly GCA_030295235.1. Lineage (NCBI taxonomy): Eukaryota > Bacillariophyta > Bacillariophyceae > Naviculales > Stauroneidaceae > Fistulifera > Fistulifera solaris. The sequence goes on along the minus strand of AP026127.1, from coordinate 412,458 downwards.
CACGGACAAGTCGATGTGTGGTTTTGATGTATTTTCCACATGATGAAGGATGGATTCGATGAATGAATCGTCATGGTTTTTATGTTGTTTTTCCATGAAATAAGGGTTTATCGGTTATGAAGGACACGTTGAAGCCCTAGCTCGGGTCTCATCGTGAGGGGACCGAAATAACCGAGTGTAGTACAGACGGGGAAGCCTCCGTGGTAGATGTAACACTTGTAGTCATAATTTTACACCACTGCCTTATTTCGTTCTGTTCTATACCATTCATCTTTTGATACTACTTGTACGTATAGCTTATTCCTTATTTAGGTGAATGATACCGAATGAGCCACTAGAGGTACTTTGTGAAGAATGCGTTCCTTATTTTCGCGGGCAATCCGATGCTTTCTGCGATCTTTTTTTTCGCATCATCGCTTTTCATCCCAATCTATTTACTGGCAAGTCCATTTGGTTCCTTATCACTTAAAGAACCAAGGCTGCGTGAATACCTTACCCATGCTAATCTTCTCGCGCCTGGTACTCAGCTTATCCTTACTCAGTCGTCCGTCGGTCTCGTTCCTTGCCCGTCATCGCCCCTTCCTTTCTCCATTATTTCGCAGCATGTCTACTACTACTGTATCTACAGCGGAAGACCCTTACATTTGGTTGGAGGAAGTCGAGTCGGAGCAATCACTCGATTTCGCGCGATCCGCGAATGCCGCTTGCTTGGCGGCTTTGGGGAACCCCGAAGAGAAAGGCACTTACGCGCGTGTCCTCCAAATTCTCGAATCCGACGATCGCATTCCCCACGTGACTCACTTTGGCGTCAATGACGACGGAGAACCCATTTTGTTCAACTTTTGGAAAGACGCCAAGAATCCCAAGGGATTATGGCGGTACACGACTTTGTCTTCGTACAAGAAAACGTCCGATATCGAATGGACTACCGTTTTGGATGTCGATGCCTTGGCGGAGAAAGATGGAATTAGTTGGGTGTGGGGCGGCAGTCGGCCATTGCCTCGATCCAGAGATCCCGTGTACTCCAAAGATCGTGTCACTCGCGCTTTGATTGTTCTGAGCCGCGGAGGATCGGATGCTACGCATGTGAAAGAATTCGATTTGACCACCAACGACTTTGTGACCGACCAACCCTTCCAATTGCCGGAAGCAAAGTCGCGTGTGAGCTACAAGAGTCGCAATGTACTACTAGTAGGTACCGATACAGGTCCCGATTCGTTAACCGACAGTGGGTATCCCCGAACGGTCCGTGAATGGGTGCGTGGCACGGACCTCCTCACCGATGCCAAGGTGGTGTTTGAAGGTGAAACGACGGACGTTTCGGTTTCGGCTTTCATTAGTGACGAACGAATTTGGGGAGGTGGCATCTACGAAGTGTACTCGCGCGCCATGACGTTCTATACATCCAAATATTTTGTACGCTCCGTGCAATTTGAGCATCTACTGGCGCCCGACGAACGTGGACCGTATGTGTCGGATCCGCCGGATTTTGTGGAACTGGACGTTCAGGATGATGCCAACATTTCGTTTTTAGGAAAGCTTTTGGTAATTACGCTTCGTTCTGACTGGGAGCCTGTTGTAGGCGGACCGGTGTACAAGAAGGGATCTGTCATCTACACGGATGCGGAAACATTCCTTCAAAAAGGGCGAACAGGGTGCGAGTACAAAATCTTGTTTGAGCCCACCGAACGCACCGCCTATGAGTACTACTCGGTAACCAAAAATTATCTCATTTTATCCACAATGGACAACGTGAAATCAAGGCTTCAGTTCTACAAAATCGAGGATGGTGGCAGTCGGTTGACATTGATAGAAGGCGGCTCCCAAGAGGCGCAGATCCGGGACGTTGGAATTCGTCCGATCGATCCGTATTCGGGTAGCGATGAATTTTGGTTTACCACGAGCGACTTTGTCACGCCTAGTACTCTTTTCCTGGCGGACGCTTCTAGAATGGAAACAACAAACGGCGAGTCGGATGCGTTTATTGTCGAACATGTCAAATCTTTGCCACCACAATTTGACGCCTCGGGTCTAGTTGTTTCTCAATGTACGGCAACTAGTAAAGATGGTACACAAATTCCGTACTTCATTGTTCGAAAGGAGGATACCGTTCTAAACGGGAAAAATCCAACTTTACTGTACGGTTACGGTGGTTTTGAAGTCTCTCTGGGTCCTCACTATGTTGCGACACAGGGTGTGGCTTGGTTGGAGCGGGGTGGTGTTTATGTGGAAGCCAACATTCGTGGTGGCGGTGAGTTCGGTCCGTCCTGGCATCAAGCCGGTCTCAAAGCAAACCGCAACAAATGCTATGAAGACTTTATTGCAGTGGGAGAGCATCTAATTGAAACGAAGGTTTGTAGTCCGAAGACACTTGCAGTTCGGGGTGGCTCTAATGTAAGTTGCGGTAAGCTCAAAGACCCTCTGTACCGATTTCACAATCCTAACCACGGTTGATTTTTTGCAGGGTGGACTATTGGTGGGCAACATGTACACCATGCGCCCTGATTTGTTTGGCGCCATTCATTGCGCTGTACCCTTACTGTAAGTTTTTTGTCATTGCTAGGGTCCGCATTAGCGGATCGATACTCACCATTCTTCTTTTCCATTGCATCAGGGACATGAAACGATTTCACACTCTCTTAGCTGGGGCAAGCTGGATGGCTGAGTATGGCAATCCTGATACGGACGACTGGGAGTTCTTACAGAAGTATTCTCCTTATCACAGTAAGTCCCATCTTCTTGTGGCCGGCGTGATGCTTTATGAAAACTGACATTAATGATGTGTTGCAGATATCAAAGAAGGAACAGAGTACCCGCCTATACTAGTCACGACAAGTACTCGCGATGATAGGGTACATCCCGCTCACGCACGGAAATTTGTGAAGAAGCTAATGGATGGAAGCAATGGTAAGCTACCGGTCTACTACTACGAAAATATTGAAGGCGGACATGGAGGGGCCGCTGATGCAAAACAATCGGCTTTCATGACGGCTCTTGCTTACGATTTCATGTTTGACACTCTGTCGAAAAATGCGATGGAATTATAGAACGGTGAACCGTTTCAACGGATCTTGCAAGTTGCTTAATGAAACGTGCTGTAGATCAGACCGATAATCGTTAGGATTACAAAAACAACTTCTTATTATGCAAGTCTATTAGTGTGGAAATTGCTTCGGAATACAAAGCCAACGCTGGTTTTCGTCTATTCCTCGATCATTAGAATAGGGCTTGGGGCAAAATTGGTAATCTAAAACCCATTTTCCTTTTGAATCAACAAAGACTGCAACAAGGGTTGGAGAGCATTCGGATTCATTTACCATCAATATCACTGGGGCGTCTTTTCGATTGTGAAGAGCGACCTTCTGGCCTCTTAGAAACTCCTTCAGATCTAATGGACTTCTCCCTCGACGCCAAGGTGGCGTAATTACGAGATTGTCGTCGTAAGCGCTTGTTGTGCTGACAAAATTGATTTGTTTCGCGGTTTTCTCTTTTGGTACTTGTATTTGAAGGTAATAACAATCATTCTTCCAGTCTTCCGGCAGTGCTGAAGCGGTTTCCACCAATTGAGTCGCATGTCCTCTATCCACACTATCTGTGGATAAGCTCGACTCAACAATGCGTAATACATCTCCTTCTCGTTGAACGTCCCATCCTCCACCAATATTCAACGACCATTTCCGCCTGTGTGAATAGTCCGCTAATTGACGAAAAAGCCGCTGAAGCTGCTCGTACGTAAATTGGTGATTGGAGCAGCAATTTGAAACAACTCCGTGACACGAAACCCAGTCATATAATGCTTCTTCAAACACCAAATCCAAGCGATCCGTGTCTTTGGGAATGAAAAGGATTGTCCGACTGGGGCATGCTGTATCTTGGCGAGTATTTTCTTTGAAATACAAAGCCACTCGGGCGGTCAAATCGGACCTCAATTTTTGACTCTGAGCTCCCATGGAATCGAGACGCTTTTGAAAAGCAACGTCACCACCCATCAAGTCCTTCATTAACGGAATAAGTTCATTACGAACGCGATTGCGCTGATAAATATCCTTTTCATTACTTTCGTCTTCTCGCCAGACATAATTGTTTTGTTGCAGATACGCCATCAGTTGATTCTTACTCAGCGAGAGCAGAGGTCGGACCCAATACAAATTGCCATCCACCTCATCGGTTACTATTGGGTTCATTCCGGCTAACTTGGTCAGATGCGAGCCACGAAGCAGTTTGAGAAGTAGTGTTTCATTTGAATCATCCAAATGATGGGCAGTGACTATAAAACCAGTGGCATTTTCTTTCGATATGAGTTCTTGCAAGTGCTGTCGCATATGACTCCGTCGCCAGTTTCTGGCATTTTCTTGCGAAAAGCTTTCGTGGTGCTCGTCATTCCAGAATATGGTTGTGCAAGGCACATTATATTGCTGACACAATGCTTCGACGAGTTCTCGGTCGGCAGTACTGTTTTCTCCTCGTTGTTGATGATCGAAATGAATGGCGTGTAACAGAAAAGTGGTGGTACTGGAATTGTGCACAAAAGTCCATTTCCACGGAATGTTAACCGAATTGTCTTTCTGTCGAATCTCTTGTAGAGCATGAAATAAAGCGACGGAATCACAACCTCCACTAACACCCGCCAAGAGAACGATTGTCATGTTGTTCTGATGATTCGATACACAAGGCAATATATCTTGACAAAAAGCGCGTTTCATTTCCGACGGAACATCTAAGGAAGAGACGGCTTTCAACTGTCTGTGATGGCTTTGCAACTTTCGAAAAGTGACGGGTATTTTCCTCATAGGATTGATCTTTGTGATAAATGCGGACACATGAAGGGGTCGCTGCCTCCGCAATCCCATCAGTAGTGCCATTTGAAACAAAATAATGACAGCCGAGAGTGAATGTACGTTGCACCTGACCATTTAGACTCAAATGAAGACCGTGCAGTCGCTTCTATCGCCATTTTCGAAATAAATATGATAGCGAGGGCGGTGCGGCGAGGTGCGAAAGTTGAAATATCTTACCGGTATCAGTTGATGAATCTAGATCTAAAGATTTAGCACCTAGCTACCGGTAAAACTCTCTCTCTCTCTCACTGAAAAACATTTCATGGAAGAGAAAGGCATCGAAGTTGATTGCTTGAACTAGCTGAACGATGCGCATACGCGAAAAAACAAAAAAAGTCAAATCAAAAGGGAGCGTGCGCTCGTAAAAATTCTTTCAACTATCCTCTCTCATCCATTTATCTGATCTTTTTTCTTCTTTTTCTTGACGGCAGCGGGAGCCGATTGCATTTCTTTCTTTGCTACTTCCGCCGCGGTAGTCGTTTTCTTGTTCTTTTTTCTTTTCGCTGCCGCACTTCTCATTCTGGCTACGGCGGCAGCATCCGTTTGAAGATTGATGTTTTCTTCGTCCATCGTCTCGTACGATTCCGCCAATTCCACAGTAGGATACAGAGATTGCTCTCTGGTAGTTTGTGGCGACTCATTACTTCCTTTATTGACTACTTTTTCCCAACTATCACTAAGGTCACCGATCGGCATACTTTTTCGTGCTTCTGTCGGAATACTTTCCGCAAGACTCGTGGTCGGAAGTACTGCAGCAACTAAATCCGATGTCGTGGTTTCATTAGAACTTGTCGCTTTTGAAAGGTTCACCATCGCCGCATTTTCTGATGTTATTTCACGATCAAATGTCGTTGGTGCCGTTGTGCTCGAGACCTCAGCGTTTACAGTGCCGTTTGTTTTTACGGGTGCCTCGCTTCCTTCATTCGACGGCGTGTCTTCCTTTCCCGATTGTAAATAAAGGTAGACGCACTGATGAATTGACAAAGGTGTGAGTGGGGAAACAAGATGCCAACGGTTGAGACATTCGAAATCAACACCTCACATACCGTCCCGAGTGCTGCGGCCCCCGCCACAGCGAAACCCGCTTTACTTGACGAAAACATAATTCACTGAATCCTTCTATGCACGAACGTTGCGATTGGAAAGGAAAGATTGAAAAATTGCGCAATTTTATACCAGTAGACTCTCTAGCAATGTAATGAGAGCGAGAAGCGAGAAGTTTGTGGTTGGTGACGGTGTGGTTCCGTCATGCAATAAGGACAATATTATTTTTTTGAAAACGGATGTGACATGATGTGACTAGACCTAGTCTAAGGTCTACTGTACAACAAATAATTACGTAGCATGTAACGGATAATTTTTTACTTAGAGACTGAGTACCGATGCGCATAAGTGAGAAACGAGCTAGGATCTTGGATGGTCATGAGTCAATTGATGAATCCCGTGTAGGAATTGTCGTGTCATCGTACCTGGTAAGCTTTTTGTTACCATAACATATAATGGATGATAGTGATAGTTGCTGAGTGAAAAGTATGCTCCTTCTGGAGTAGTTTGTCGACATCATGTTGTTGGGTGGAGCCTAGTAAAGAACCAAGCCACGTCCATCTTGCCAAGTCGGAGGAGCGAACAGTTTCTCTTTGTCGGGGAGTTCGGATGAGCATACTCGCAGATCGAGCAAGAGAAATGCTCAAACGAGAACGCACATAACCACATGTATCCAGATAAGATCGTTCCCTTTTACGGAAAGAATAGGAGCAAGCCTGCGGGACGCTTCAACGGCTGGTTTACTCAACAGTTCAGCTACCGAAAAGATCAAGGGCGTGAAGTCCATTCGTCGAAGCTTGCAACCCTTTCGTATTTTGTAGTTTCTGTTTTGATGATTCTGAACTACTTGTTAAAAGTTTCTTTTATTTTCATGTCGAAAATCCGAGGATCGGCACTTGAATTTCCACTATGAGATGGAGTGTTGGTTTACGCCAGCCAAGACTGAATTGTACAGTAGTCATGAGTCATGAACCGAACAACAAAGGGTTCCGTTTTGCGTCTCTCGCATCCGTCCATTGTCATTCAACTGCGAATATGATTGTAATTACGGGTAGAAAAAGTCGCAACAATGGTGATTCCGAACTACTTGTTAAGAGCTTTTTTTTATTTTCATGTCGAAAATCCGAGGATCGGCACTTGAATTTCCACTATGAGATGGAGTGTTGGTTTACGCCAGCCAGCCAAGACTGAATTGTACAGTAGTCATGAGTCATGAACCGAACAACAAAGGGTTCCGTTTTGCGTCTCTCGTATCCGTCCACTGTCGTTCAACTGCGAATATGATTGTAATTACGGGTAGAAAAAGTCGCAACAATGGTGATTCTGAACTACTTGTTAAGAGCTTTTTTTATTTTCATGTCGAAAGTCCGAGGATCGGCACTTGAATTTCCACTATGAGATGGAGTGTTAGTTTACGCCAGCCAGCCAAGACTGAATTGTACAGTAGTCATGAGTCATGAACCGAACAATAAAGGGTTCCGTTTTGCGTCTCTCGCTCTCGCTCTCGCAACTCACTCTACTTGTAGCTCTAGAGGCTAGAGAGTAGAGAGCGGGAAAGGACGTTAAAATTCTGCCTCTCAGTACAAGTTTCTACGTAGAGCCTACGGCGAGGCAGAATTTTAACGTCGTTTCCGTGTCTGACCATAAATGGCGTTTCCAAGTCTTACTGGTACGGCACTTGCACTGGAGACTGAGTGAGTCGCAGCTAGAGACACCCTAACAACATGACAATAAAACATCGAACTTCATGTTTAAATGAACCTTTTTCGACAAACAAGCCAAGACCGAAAGCAGATAGAACTTATCGCTAGTTTATTCGCAAACCATTCAACGCTTAAGAAATGAATGCTATGTTTGGATTTCAGGGGTAGAAAATGCGGGTCCCCGGCCATTGAGTCCATATTTATCCGTACTTGGGAGGATCCTTGGCAATCTTGGGAGGTTTGTTTTCCTCTTCGGGACTTTTGACACGGTCTCGCCACACGACACCCTTACCAGCAACATCTTTTCGGATAATCGTACCCTCCTCTCGCGTCAGAATCTTAGCGGCGTCCTTTAAATCTCCAATCGCAGCATAGCATCCCGGTTTGCCGTTTTCGACAAACGAAATGGCTGCTTGAATTTTGGGTCCCATCTTTTCAACCAAAACGCTTTTATTGAGCGCTACATGTTTGACGAAACAGAGACAAAAATTGTGCAAAATAGCACTTACCGATCCGGGGAAGTTCTTTCCAGCCTTTGTTCCCAGAAGATATTCTGGAGATACCGTCTCCATTTCCTGTGCGGTCGGCTTGCCGAAATCTTGCCAAATACCACCGCCATCGGTCAGAATGATAAAGGCATCGGCTTCCAGTGCCACTGCCAAACGACTACCGCAAGCGTCCTTATCAATCACAGCTTCTACTCCCTGCAATGTCTCGGGACGACTAGGAATACGCATGACGGGAACTCCACCACCACCACAAGCAATGGGCAGTACGGAGGGGCAGTGATGCAGTAAGGCTTTCACAGCGTCTACCTGTAGAATTTCCAACGGTTCGGGAGACGGAACGACACGGCGAAAGTATTCTCCATCTGGCTTGACCGTCCAGCCTAAACTCTCCGCCAGCGCATGGGCTTCTTTAGGACCATACACAGGACCGACGAATTTTGTTCTGCGAATGGAAACGACCGTCGTATGAGATATGCTTGGGGAAAATAATGATGCCGACGACATCGAGAAACTCTATCTCTCTCACTTACGGGTTTCGGAAAGCAGGACTGTTGGGGTCAATAACAACCTGCGTGATGATAGGGGCGGCTGTCAATCCTACACTCGCCATCGCTTGCGCCAGTACGTAGCCGATTTGCCCACAGGACTCGGCGCCAAGCACATCAAAGGTTGCTGCGGAACGTTCGAGAGCCAGTTCACCGACTTGGGGACCATTACCGTGTGTTAAAACTACTTCGTGCTCGGACGCTAGCTTCGCGATGGTCGGGGCCATGTCGGCAGCCGCTTTGAGCATGTTCTCGATGGTCAAACGTTCTCCTCGTCGTTGCAGCGCATTTCCTCCTACGGCAATCACGATGCGGTCGGACACCGCGCTGGTAGAACTGTAGGCTCGGCGGGTTGATACGCTGCCGAGACTCTTGACGGCGAGACGAAACATTTGTGATTTGAACTTTTCTTTGGCGAGTTATAATGGATGAGATATAGCAAACGAGACAACGAGTTCTGTAATTGCAACATGACATCATGCAGTTCGTTCGCACCTTCGCTTTTCAAGATTTTCCTGCATTTTTGATCCACTACCACTATAAACTATGAATTAAAGTGTATGCGACCTTTTTGATTGCCGATCATACGACAACACGTCATAAATACGTCATCATTGCGAGGATCTTTTTGTGCGCGACCCGCCAACTCGTGACTCATGATTCGTGACCAGGACTATGTTCGAGTACGAATGATGTGGACAGCCTACTTACTAGAGACAAGTTCGTGTGATCTTTGCTTGAAATTGCGTTGACCATTACAAGACAAGAGGTGAAGAATTGCAGCATATGGTTATTTTACCCTTAGTCAATATAGACGCTAAAACTACAAGCTTCGTTGATTGCTCCTCCGTTCGAAATGAATAATGATACCCCGCATGGAAAATCATCTTATTTGAACTTTCTCTCTAAATTGCAGTTTTGAAAAATAGTTTATTGTTCACTGCTTCGACCGCCAGCTTTACCTCCTGCACGCTCGGCGCGTCCTCCAGCGCGGTCACCACGACCTTTTTGTTGCCGTCCACCACCCCGACCTGCACTACCATTGCTCGGGTTTCCCTTGTTACCACCTCGACCTTTACTTCCTCCACGTCCTTTCTGTTCTACCGTTTTTTGATAAATATCTAGCTCACGACCTTTCAAGTTGAACGGCGTGGTTCCATGCTGAGCCACCGCGGCCAACACGGGAGCAGCGGAACTGAAATCAACAAATGCAATGCCCTTGTGCGCCGAAACAGTCGTTCCTACAATCTTTGCATCAGCTTTCGTAGCAAACGATTCAAACATATCCAAGACATCGGCTTCCGTCACATCGTCCGATATGTTCTTAATGACCAAGGTAAAATCAGGATCGCGCTTTCCTCCACGCGGTGCACCTGCATTTTTCCCAGCTACTTCCTCCGGAGCAGCCTTCGCAGGTGCTGAGATCTTCGGTTTCGTTTTTACGGATGATTTTGGTGCTCCGGTGGATGGGCGAACAGGAGTGCTCGGTCCAGACGATGAGCTCCCGCCACTCGTACCACTTCGAGCCACCATGCTAGCCCACGAGCCCGGAACAACTGGCTTGGTGGGTTTCGTTTCCAAAGTGGTATCGATTTCCAGATTCTGAGTCGCTACAGGAGCGACAGGCGCTGTTTCTTCCTCCGCTAACACTTCTTTCGACTCCTCAACTCCACCGCCCGGAGCTTCCTCAACAACCTCTGGTTCAACAACTAGCGCCGGTTCATCAGACGGAACAACTTCCTCAACTGTTTCTGTAGCGATCGTTGTTGCCTTTTCTTTGCTAGGTTCCTCGATTTTCGTGCTCGGTTTCTCCCCATCTTCGTGCAAGAAACGAAGCACATCATTGTGAACGTAGTAGCTTCGTTTGTTACCCGCTACCAAACTTCCAAGAAAAAAGGTGTGAACGAAAGCCTTACGACGCTCCAAAAAAACATCCTCATCTTCGCCGTCTTCATCATCATCCGAGGACATGTAAACCAGATGCCCCGTGACTACGAGCAAAACTCCCCCGTTCACCGAAAGTTGAGCATCAATCGCACCGTGCTCAAACTCAAAGCGCAGCGGGCATCCCTCTTCGCCTCCTGCCAAGTAAAAGCGATCTTTCAGCTGCGCCACATTCTCCTTATCAAACACCGCCGGCTCCGTTTGCTGCGATCCGACACCTTGCGAGAGGTAAGACGATGGCTGGTAGAAGCGAACAATCTGATCGGGAGTTGTCGAAAGGACTTTGTAGTACTGCTTCACAAAACGAGTCCCTACAATCAGCGGAGAAGGCCCTTCACTCGTCGGAGGAGGCGTCTCCGTACCACGGGGAGTCGAGGAACCGCTGCCGCTCATTTCTTACAAACAATGAGAAAATAGAGGTGCTTTTGTAGTCGCTCAGCACCGGTTGCTTTTGAGACACTAATGCGCAAATTTGCCAAAGAGGGAGACACTTTCCTTTTTTATGAAAATGATGGATTCGGCCGTAAAAATGCAACCCCCAAGGACGCAATAGTCGATCAGACTAATGACAAAGCGGCGATGCCTTTTCACAAAAGGATCATCATGCTGCCGGCAAGATCCGGTACCGGTATCACATCCATCATTTCGTGAGACGGATGTATGGAGAGACGCTTTCAGTACGTTTTGGACCTGGACGACCGACGGGGATGAATTTAGTAACACGTGCGGAACGACAGGGCAACTCGCCCATTCTCGACCATCCGCTCCCCCGCACGTAGATCGACTACGAGGTTCTACGCAGTCAGCGGGAGAGGTGCAAATCTCAAATCTGGTATCGGACGCCGGACAGACGCAGATCCTTCCGGCTATGTTTTTTTGTTGATTGCGAAGTTACCTGGTACCAGGTACTGGTACTCCGTAGATTTCTGTGAAGACGATCTTGTAACTGCATTCATTGTTTAGCTCATCGGCTCGTGTATTTTAGAGCTATTAATTAGCGAGACGATGTCTTTTCCCTCGATCTCTAGAATGAAGGGTCTTCGCAAAATATCGACGGTCTTTTCTCGGAATCTTTCATCGGCTTCACGCCACAATTTTCATCACAACACTCAATTTTCAGCCCCTTTGATCCTATGCCTGGGAGTTACTGGGGTATCAGTAGCTTTACAAATTCAGCGTCAGAATGAAGCATTTTGTGAAGAAGGAGAGAGTGATCTCCCCTCGTTTGGTAGTTCGAGCGATCCGATGTTCTTAGCCGATCAGGAGGTTCCGTTGGAAACAATTTCATTACAATCCAGGATACCACCGACTCGGGACGAAAACGAGACCACGAATCTTCAGAAATCGATTCGTGCACTAGATAGTGCACATGATATCGCCTTCCGAGAACAACAGGCACTGGCCACCAGCATGCAGGACGTCGCCGCTCAAGCCAAAGATCGAGTACAAAGCCTTCAAACTCATGATCATCCCATGGTCACAACGCAAAAAATGTACTTTTACAAAACGTCGGAACTACAGACAGATATGGCCGATCGATTCATTATTTTGGCGGGCTCCTCCTCGGTCGATGTCGGCGGCGACATTGCGCATCTACTCGGCGTCCCGATCAACCAGATGCACACGGGAAAATTCATTGACGGAGAAGTCAACATTCAAATACAAGAGTCGGTTCGTGGGAAACACGTCTATATCATTAATTCCACTACTTCGGCAGATGCGCTTATGGAACTCTTGCTCATGATTCCTACGCTTCGACGCGCCAGTGCCAAAAAAGTCACAGCCGTCATTCCCTACTACGGATACTCCAGACAAGATCAGAAACATTTTCGTCGTCGAGAACCGATTGCCGCTGCGGATATCGCACTCATGTTAGAAGAAATGGGAGTCGACCGGGTGATCTGCCTCGACTTGCATGCCGACAGCCTACAAGGATTCTTTTTCGCCAACGTGCCCGGTCGAGCATCTCATGCCCGCGCCGGTGGCGGCTGCCTATTTTCACGAGGAACTCATGCCCCGCGCGGATGAAAATTATCCCCCCATCACAGTCGTAGCAGCTCACGAGGGACAAGTCGCTCGTGCGACTCAATTCTCGTACCGTTCTGCAACGCCTGTCGGGGCAAAATGTGGATTTGGCCGTCTTGACCAAATCGAAGATGGCGCCCGGATCAAGTCAATACGAAGCCAAACTAGTAGGAAATGTTGCCGGTCGCAAATGCATCCTTGTGGACGATATTGTGAATACCGGCACAACTATGGTGAGCAATATTGAGGGTTTGAAGCAGTACGGCGCAGAATCGATCTACGCGTGGGCGACACACGCTGTGTTTGGACCGCCGAACGTGAATGATGCTCCCGAGCGACTACAGGAACTCGATGAGCTGGAATTCTTACTCGTAAGCAACTCGATCGCGACAGAGCGACAGCTACCTCCCAAGATCCGAGTATTGAACGTCGCTCCTCTACTGGCGGAAGCCATCGCTCGATCACTGCACAATCAATCGATTAGCAGCATCCTCAGTCTCGAACCACTAGAGCGTTACGACGCTTAAGTGCAGAAGTAAACAGTAATTATAATTGTTATGAGTTGTATTTATGGATATAGGTACAAGAGTATCTGGGAACAACGTGTGAAGGCACAAATCAAAAGGTAAACGGTCTCTCCCTACCGCTTCATGCCCAAAAAAGATATAATGGTGGAGCCCCAACTTTTCTTATGAGGAGTCAGCATGTCCTTCCTGCAGCACGGACAATTGTCGGATTGATCCAGCCATCGAATCAAACATTGTCGATGATACCATGACCCACAACCATCGTCACAAGAAGTGACCAGTTCTTGTTCAAAGAAATCGTTCATGCAGATGGGACACGACATGTGCTCCGACATGTTGTCGACATGTACGTGTGACTGTATCAAGTTGCGGTAGCTCTGTCGTCTTCTATGTTTCACGATCGCGATATCCATGCGACGGGCTCGCGAAATAGAATTCCACGCCGACAAGAATTTGTACCAGAAAATCACATTGTACAGAATACACAGCGCGGCAAGAAAGAGAGCAACCACAAGCACCCACGGTCCGACGGTAACCCTGACCAGATTCTTGTTAAATGGTGTTTCGCAAGACGTTCCTTCGATTCGTTCGTAGACATCAAAAGCACTCGATGGGTTCTCAAATATCTGACTTCGGTTTTCATGACGACCCCACGCGATTCTTTCCATCGTATCCATCTTCATTCAGCGAAGGCGAAAGAAACAATGAAAAGAGCTCGTTTAATTCAAACTTATCAAGTCTACCGAACTTTGCGACGAGATCGCAGAACAATATCGAGACTTTATGTGTGACGAGAAGTGAGTTGAGCGAGCGTTGAGAGCTGACATCGAGAAATCACGGAAGCCTTCTTGAATTGATGGATGCGGACGAAAATCGACAGTCCCGCTCGCGCTGTCATCAAAGTCCAGAACGTTCCGTTCGGCGTTCAGCGAAAGAACAGCGCAATTTCGTACAATCAAATCCTAGTGGAGTGTCGTACCGGACAAAACGCTACTGTTCGCTATGGGCTAAAGAAATCGAGCTCCACGTTTGAATTTTTGAATCAACCTATCAGTCGCGCGTGAATGAATGAATCACATGTTGTGGATAACGGGGAATGCCATTTTCTGTCAACAATAAAATGCTATCTATTACTTTGCGGTGATCATATAAAATATATGACAAAATTCAGCCTTTCCTTATGGGTCACTCGGTATCTTTACAATGCTCTTTGCTCTGCCACACAAACATATGGGTCATTTAGAACCCTTACTTGTCTCCAAACTCAGCCCAGCACTCAGCTTCTTTCGGCCCTCCACCATTCATCACTTTGACGAATCCGTGCTTTTCCAAAAATTCCTTCGCCATCTGTCCTCGCCCCCCGGCACCGCAATGCGTGATGATGGGCGTGTCTTTGGGGACCGAGGGGATCGGCATTTGGTTGGTGGTTCGATCCCAAAGTAGACTGACAGCTTGAGGACGGGACGACTCGGAAGGTAGCTGGGCGAGATCAAAGGTCGGCTGATCTTCAGGTTCGACCACAGCATCGGGGTTGCGAAGATCAACGACCAAGAGACGCTCTCCCGCTTCAGCGACGAATGCTTTCAGTTCTTCCGGCGATGCTACGCCCGGTTTGCGCGACATTGTTATCAAAGAATAAATAGAGTTTTATTTACTTAAACAAATGCTGACAAGTATCAGACATACTCGTAAAAGCAGATATTATGAATAATCATCAATGCGATGAACAACGAACAAACAACAGCAACAATCTTTCAGACGCGGATGATGACGCAGGCAAATACGGGGGCTCACGATTGACCTGTGACTGTGACGTATATAGTAGTCAGCGCAGTCAATAATAATCCGTAATTCCAGTCCCGAACCACGCTAGCAATTAACAAGAATTCTATTGCAGCTAAAGCGATCCTAGTACCAGCTAATAGCCAAATGGTTACGATCTACTTCTTTAGGAATAAGGAAGGATAATTACCAGGTACTTGGTGGCGCCAACGATGCTAAATGACGCCGGCAATAATATCTCGTATTTCGAAGACTTGTTCAACGTGACGAATCCTAAACTTGGTTGAATTCCAAGGTATACCATATGAGCATGACGGATAACAATGAGTTGTGTTGCATTATCTTTGAAAAATGTTACAACTAAACAACAGGGCCACGTAATCGACAAAGAAGACCAGCGTCACGGTAGTTTCAATCTCGTGTTCTCTCAAATCTGATTGTCGCGCCCATCAACGTTCCGAATCATCAGCACTCTTGCCATGTTCACCGGGGTACGTGACGTACGTATGTTTGCTACGATGATGCTTTGCAATGTCCGATAATATGCCGTCCCCTGTTCCTTCGTGCTTTATCTTTTGAATCTTTTCCGATCCGGAAATGATGATATTATTCTTTCGAAGCACGGATTCCAACTCTTCTGTATAAGCCAGCAATTCTTCGAACTCCTTTTCGGCGACCTCATGGGTAACCTCGACAAGCCCGTGACTGATTCGCAAAAAGCGCCATAATCGAACCGTTACCAGCAAACCTACCAAAGACTGCGACGTAGCCGAACTCGTGAAATGCAAAAGCACCTCCAATGCAAGTCCGAAAGAAATGATGATGTAGTCCGCCAGAAAGAAAAATTGACGGAAGAAAACGCTAGGTGTCAAGGCAATCATAGTGATGTTCAGTTCAACAAAAAAGATTGACAAAATGACGGCTGTAAGGATAAAGAGCGCTTGTTCCGCCATATGTACGCTGCTCCATTTATGATCATCACAACCCGCAGGGTATTCCATCGATGCTTCCAAACCGACCGGACAGTAATGATGTGATTCTTCTGCTAAAAATCGGTAATGTTCCTCCCCGCTGGATGGGCAACAGGAAATCGCATCTCTTTCGACAAGGTCACAAGCCGGAAAGAGTGCGAGCAAGAACAATTCCACAAATAATATCAAGACATCGAGGAGCAGAAGACCCATCAAAGTGTATTCTACCTTGGAGGAGTGCAACCACACCAGCACTTTGTGTTGCCATGAATCCTTTCCGTGATGCTCTTCCGCGTGACCTTGAGCTTGCCCATTCGTCGGGAACGAAAAAGTAATGGATTTTCCAGACAATCGGCGGGAGTTAAGGGTAGGACTCCCGATGCGTCTCCGTTTATCTTGGTGATCAGTGTTCTGTCGTTCCGGATCATTGTCCGCCGCCTCTTTTATTCTTTCTTCCGAGTTCATGCTTCCATACATTTGTTGCGCCTTGTCAGATTTTTTGATGAGATTCGTTTGTTGCCCAATCATGGAAGAAGATTCGAACGTTGGAAGGTTCTTTCGATGGCGCTTTTCCAAGGAAAGCGAATGGTTTCCAAAGTTATAAGGTTTAGCGACGAGAGCTCGTTGAAACTCCGCCGCGTTTTACCTGCTGCAAAAAACGCGCGGAGCTCGCTATACAGTAGTATCTTTCACTGACGGCTTACAGACAGATATCACTGACGATGACAGACGACTGAGTAGCGTTTTCTACTGAGTACACGCTATTACAGTCAAACCTTATGCAATTGGAGTGAAGTTTTTGGCGGTAAAAAATACGGCGCAGAACCACGCAAAAAGCAATGCTGACACAAAAAAGCGAGTCGTAATCTCAGTCGTCTCGATGTCTGCTTGATACGTTGCTACTTGGGCTGTTGAGCATATAATTCATGAAACAGTTTCATTCAGAATTAGCAGTGGGATTTTGTTGATTGACAAAAGCTTTGATCGAGGCTCTATCAACATGTCACGACGACATTTTTTACTACCCCAAAATGAGGGTGCGTCACAGCTTTCGTTCGTGTGCGTTAAAAGCGATGATGATAAGAAAAGACCTCCCGTCATTCCGTCGAGCTGCAAGAAAGGGTCTACAAAGAAGCAAAAACGGAAGCTTGGCAAGTCAATAGCGCCCGGCGTTGCGATTCAAACGATCTCCATGATGGACGAAATAGAAGAACGAACGGCAACCCCAAAAACAGCTTTCCGTGACGATCGTGACCGGGCGAAGTCTTCATCGCACAAAAATTCGGCCTCGAAACAGAAGACTGTAAATAGAAAACCCAAAGCTGCACCCTCAAAACGTTCTTCATCTCCGTTGAAGAATCAACAAACACGCAATCAATCAGCCAGCAAGAAGCCTGTTGAAGAATCACCGCGGCCCCCAGAAAGCATCGA
Source organism: Fistulifera solaris (assembly GCA_030295235.1). NCBI lineage: Eukaryota > Bacillariophyta > Bacillariophyceae > Naviculales > Stauroneidaceae > Fistulifera > Fistulifera solaris. The sequence continues at coordinate 395,139 of AP026127.1, read as the reverse complement.
ACCAACACAGGAGATGGAAGTGCCGTATGCAATCAACCTTGGCATCGCAGGAGATGAAAACTTGCTCATGGCGTGCGCCCTCTCGGATCGTCAGAAGGAGCCCCTCAACCCGGGCGACGTCATTCACTATTTTCATCCCGCGTTTGCGGCAGGGTCCGAACTTTCGATCCGTGTAACACAAGTGATTTCGACAGACCCTTCCAAACGTGACTTTCCGCTCGAGTTGGACAACGGAGAACTGATACCTCGAGAGACTCGTATGCGGCGATTGAAAGAGTACGACAATGGAAAGCTATACAACCATCCAGGAATATTTCGTGATTTAGAAAACTTTCGAATGAAAAAGCGCACTCTATCTGCGGCTGAGCGTAAGATGCTTTCCAATGAAAGGCAAAAAGTAATGGATTTATTGAATGACGTTGTTGCAAAAGCAAATGAAAAGTTGGAAAATCTACCATCGGAAATAATGAACATTGCTGCAACGACCACTTCTTCGCAAAAGAAACGAAAGGCTTCTTCTGAACCAGCACAAGAAAGTGATAGTGACGATTCCGAAAGCTCTAGCGATAGCGATTCGTCCAGCGATAGCCTACCTTCGCAGCGAAGCCCGCGAAAGACAACCGATATGGCTTCCCGATTTTCTATTGAAACACAACGGAACCGCGAGCTCTTATCTCCTCGCAGGCAAAAAGAGATTTTACCTATACAGCAAAGCCATGACAGATCAAAGCCTCCAACGTCACTTGTTCTAAAGAATCTTGGGGGTCTCAAGTGTACGTCCAACAAGAGTCAAACAGAGAACGTGACAAAAAAGGAAAGCAGTTTCAGTGTGCGAAACGAGCCTACTACCGCTGAAAAACTGTTTCGAGCTGACAAGGACTCTATCGAGAGTGCTGGAACCTCGCAACAGACCCCTGTGATTGACCTGGCGACAAGCGAAACTAAATTCAGCGATCTTACTTCTGCTAAGGGACGACGATCCCTACCCAGTCAACTTCATAAGTCTCGAACCGAGGACGTTGCAGTCAAACGCAATGTGTACAGCTTGCCCTCGTCCGACTCCGATGATGACTCGGATCTCATTTTAAGTCGTCCAGTGTTCAGTGGCGGGAGAAACAAGAATTGCGGAGAGACCGACTCGGACGCCACCAGCGTGCTTGCAAAGACCAAAGCCTCTGCAAACCTTTCGACGAAAACAAAACCGAGATGGAATCAGGATTCCGTAGAAAACAAAGAGAAGTCGGAAGGTCTCGTTGATACTTCTGAGAGCGACACTGAATTGAACAGTATTTCGGTTGCCATGAAACGCGGAATCACCAAAGTCACAAAAAGCCGATCGTCAGGCTCTAGCCAAGATAAATCAAGTCGCCATGTCTTCAGTGGCGGGCAAACAAAGGAATACAGAGACACCGACTCAGACACCACCAGCGTGTCGACAAAACCCACTGCTGCTGGAAACCTCTCAACGAAAAAGAATTCGAGATGGAGTCTCGAGTCCGTTGAAAAGAAACGTAAATCGGACGGTTTTTGGGATAGTTCTGAGAGCGACAATGATTCAAGTCGCATTTCGGTCATCACAAAGCGCAAAAATACCAAGGCGACTCAGAGCCAATCGACAGGTTCCGGTAAAGACATTTCCGTTGCTTCATCGCGACGTAAGAAAGTCAAGCATTCGTCATTTTTACCTTCAGATATTGAGACACAAGATAGCTCGTGCGCTTTAGAAGACGACGCCATGGAGGCTGATATTTGGAATTGTGGTCATAAGTATTTGAAGAAGTCGACCCCCAAACACGAAAGTCAGGATGAGGATATCGATGGCTTTTCGAGCCAAGAAACTCCGGGAAACAAGTCAAAAAGTGGGGCGTTCATGCTTTGAAACGGGCGAAGCAGAATATCTCAGCATCCGCTTTGAAGCTCCAGCCAGTTTCATACCACGATCGTTTTTGAACAACCGGACCTCATAAGCACGGGTAACTAGCGTAACCGTAATCAATCATCAATGGATTAGGATACCGATAGCCCTTCTTTTGAGGTTCAGATTGAATAATAAGCAAAGTAGGAGCCGCTCCGTCGTAAACAAAGCGGATTTACTTGTACTGTCACGCCTGACATTGCATTCGCATTGTCTTTTCTAATGCCTCATCAACGAACGCGGCGAAGCATATGAGTAGAGCAGGATCAATCCCACGTGAAATCGAAAGACGAACAAAGGCCTCGTCATCGTCAGCAGACGCATTGCTTTCTTTGCACAACGACACGACGGCACAGCCCGCGTGATAGGTTTCCCGTTCTGTTCGACCAACTACCTTGATTTCCGGACTACCGCTGGATTCGTGAACAGCACAATAGCTTGGACGGATTTCAAATCGACCATCGGAACCCGTGGCCATAAAGATGGAGTATCGAACACGGTCCGGGTAGCGTCCCGTCGTGACAATCTCCGCCCAGGTGTACAATGGCAACGATTCCCCCCAATCCAAACCCAACGCGTGTGTTTCGGCGGCCACCTTTTGTCCATACACTCGACTCTTGGTGGCAAAGATACGTACGACAGGAGGGCCGGTGGCGGTGGCTTTCAACGCACACACCAGGAGCGGAACACCGGAGCGTCGATTCAATAACACCATGTAATGTTCTGGACTTTTCAAGTTCGGTTTCACTGCCATACAATCTTTCAAGCTGCGAAATTTCTTTCGGTCGACCAGTCCGAGTGATCCTGTGAGACCCAAGTCCATAAAGACCGAATCCGTTGCCAGCAACACGACCGGCGACGAAGGAGGGCCCTCACCGACAAACGCCGAATCGATGGCAGACGATCCGGAACCGACTAACGTCGGCACTTGTCTTTGCGACAAATCAGTCTTCGTAATACCCTTGGCGATCGCTTTGGTGAGTGGATTGTCGGGTAATAATCGCGTCATGTAATTGTGATAGAAATGGTAACAATGGGGAACCATTTTCAAGTGCAACACACTGGTGTGCTCTAAAATGGTGGCCGCATACGTCGGATTGAACAGTTGCACATCGGCACAGGGTGTCAGGATGCAAGAGGTTTCGGAAATGCCCACTTCCGTTTCCATGTGGTGTTGCGTTAAAAACGATAATATGTCGCGTCGCAAATAGTTGGTCGAGAAGTCATCGGTGCCCAAAAGGACAGGACGATTAGATTCTTTCTTTGGAGCTGATCGTAAGACAGTCTTTCCTTGTAAATTAGCAGCCAGTCTCGTCGAGGTGGACATCGTTGTCATCATGGAAGGTACAGTGTCGACACGAAGGGATTCTTTTTCGGAAAATACGCTATTTCCGGTGGAAAGGATACTGTCATCCAGGGCAGGATTGACTTTGTCTCGTCGTATCAACGTTTCTGCCTGATCGACGAACGCGTCCAGGATGATGCTGGATTCCAGAATACATCGTCGTGGTGGATCCGAGGTATGAATGGTGAAAAAGTCTTCGTCTGGCTCCGTCGTGCGTCGTTTGACATCTAGTTGGAAATCTTTATCGTAGACGGTCGAAGCGTCGAGACATTGAATGTTTCCCATCTTACTCCTCTGGTCGCGTTCCAGTCACTCCCCTTTTGTGCCTTGACCTTCCCAACAAGTGCAGCAATACAATAGGAGAGTAAAAGACAGTTCGTTTTGCATAAATAATACAGTAAGAACGCTTTGCCTGGACTCTAGACGTCGAACCATGGTCGGCATTTTTCGGATTTTTTTCGTTCACAAGACTCACTCACACGCGTTATGGAATAAGGATCGGGATCCATAGAATCGTACCGGTACCCGAGTAGTTAAGTCTAAGTCCCACTCTATCGTTTCCCGCCAAATCCAACCCCGCAACGCAAAAGAGCGCGCGCTTATTCCACGCCTTCGCCAAAATTTTTCCAATGATCCATTTTTGGGAGTCCATTTATTTTATTGCCACGAAACGGCAAAGCTCCCTCTGTAACCTTCTTCCAACCCATTTTTCTTTCCTCACAATCTACATATCTCAACATCGCATTTATCATGCCCCGCATCAGCGCCGAGCAACGTCAGAAACTAAAAGCCGAATTACTCGAAAGTGACGATGAGATGGACGACATCCTCCAACCCAGCTTGCTGCATCCTTCGAACCGGAAGACCCCGCAAGTATCACCCCAGTCTTCGACGACCAGTCACAAAGCAGAAAAATTAGTAGAAACCGAAACCGTGTACACGAAAAAGAACTTGAAGAACAAGGTCCGTCGTTATTTTGTTGTCATTGTCGTACCAGTACAATGTGCTTCTATTACTGACATCTTTCGTTCCCAATTCTCCGGCTCTACAGCCATGAAAAACGCCCAAAATGCGATTGAACGAGTCCTTTCGATCAAATGCTTTCCGAAAATAGCCAAAGCTTCCGACATCAAATGGCTCCGGACCGGACGGAAACTATGGCCCGTTTTTGTCAATCACGATCCCTCCAATGCCCAAGTCGTCCATATGAAAGAGGGAAAACAGATTGTCGAGTATATGGGGGATCGTATGTTGGACACGTCGACCATTCAATCGGTGTCGACGCGGAATCTCACGGAATATGGTGAAGAAACGAGCTGGAATCCCGAACACATGGCGGCCTATACGAAACAGCTGAAACTATACCGACCCTTTTCGGAAAAGAAAGGACAGGAACAACAGCGCATGATACTGGAAGAGCAATATTTTCTCGAATTATTGCTACAAAAACAGTTGGAATTCGATCAAAACGCAACAATAGATGAGATTGGTGACGATGACGATGACCCAGAGGAAGACTTTGTGTACACGGCGAGCGAGGATACCGTGACCGTGACACCTCCCACACCCGTGACACCCAAACCCCATTTTTTCCTCACTGATGCCGAAATCAAGAACCAGTATCGCAAACTGCGAGCGGGTGATATCATTGATTACAAGCACCCCGTTTTCATCGATCAATTGAATCGAGCCATGATATTGAAGGCAATGCCACCACCAGCGTCGAGAAGAAATGCGAATGACACGGTGCTGTACCTCAGTGACGGTCAAGTGTTGCAACGAGAGACCGAAGTCCGGCTCGTGAAGCGATTCGTACGGGGTGCTCTGGTCGATCACCCCAATGGCGCCATGATGTTTCTATGGGATTTCAAATTCGATACGAGTCAAAACGGTAAATTCACCGAATCCGACTATGAGAAACTGATGGGAGGAAATTCGACAGAAAAAACGATACAAGAGGCGTTTGACGAGGCGAATGGACAAGTGGAAGAGGAGATTATGAAATTTGCGAAGCGTGGTTCCGCTAGTAGTATCGAACAGGATAACACGCCGCGAAGGGGAAGAAAACGAACACGGCAGGAAAATCAAGAATCGAATGAAAGCGAGTCCTTAAAGCGGACTCCGTCCGATTTGACATCGTAAGGTATCGGGATGGCCCTTCAATTCCTCAAGCAATGTACACCATACTATTACTTTGTTCCTATTACCTCGGCTAATTGTAGTTTATTTCAGTAATAGTATGGTTTGAAGTTCTTACTTCATGTGCTGTTGTGTCGTGCATCGTCGACTAGGAGCGCAGCGACTCATCCATGGCAGCTCAAATAATGGAAGGCTGAAACTAGGAAATAGCTATCTGTAGAAATATTAATGAGCTTTTGTTATGTTTGCTGCTGAAATTCCTTCTTCAATTCCCACATATTCTTGTGATCGCCACTCCTATGATATTCTCCAATCTCGTTGCGCAAAATGTCTCGAATTTCCGTTTCCGCCCGCTTCGTGTTGGCCGACGTGCATCCTCCGGCCGCCGCGGCGGCTTTGAGATCCTTGACGGTCCAAAACTGCTGTTCCGCAAACAGTTCAAACAAGACGGATTTGATGGGTTGATCCGGAGCGAATTTGCGTGCTTTCTTGTGTCGTCCTTGCATCTGCTGCTGCAATTGAAGACTGCGCTCTTGTGCGGCGTCCAGTAGTCTTTGTCCGGTCTGTGACACGGCGTCCCCAAAACCGCGCTTTTTGGAATTAGTTTGCAGTGTCGATTTCTGTTTCGCAATGATGGATTCCGTTTGCTCCATGGGTTTCACAAATCGATTGCTATTGATATTGGTGGCAATCAAACGGTCTTTGAGAAGTGTACGATAATTTTGATCTTGTTCGACTTGCATGTTGGCCGTTCTCGTGACGGTTCCGAGTATCTGCACCGACCCGTTATAAGGATTGCGTACGAACGGATGCATCACCGGCACTTTCTTCGTCATGGCTTGTAGCGAATAATTGAGAGGCATGGACGACGGAGGTACCGTACCGGGAGGCAAATTGCGATTGTGAGGAACCGGCGGTTGCATCTGCTCGACGAGTGACTCGGAAACATGAACGGTGAGAGACGGTTTGACTTTGCGTCCTGTTGCGGTCGTCCCGCCTTTCGTAAAGACCATTTCCCTAAATCGGTGCCCTCCGGAGCTTTTTCCCACAATTCGGCCAATTTTTTCGGGATACGAATCACCCAACATTCGTCAGCGGCGTTGTTGGTATTCAAAGAACCGTACGACTCTGCAGTAACTCGCTCTTCATTCACTTCCATCGGGTCCGCCATCGTTTCGCAAATGCACAAAATCCGTTAAATTACAACGTCGTCCTTGCAGACTTTTTCGAAGCTTTACAGCTAATGATACAGACGGCTTTTTTAATTATTTGATGACAGCAAGAGGATCTTTTTCTTGCGTTTATTAATAGTCTATACTGAGCGCGGCATTTCACGTTAGGGTCCAGAAAATCTGGACCAGCTGTATTTTCAACTTTCCAGGAAATCTGGGGGAGTGGTATTTACAATGGTCCAGAAAATCTGGACCAAGTGTATTTTCACATCCCCAGGAAATCTGGGGGTGTAATATTTAGGTTAGTCCAGAAAATCTGGACCAGCGGTATTTTCACATTCCCAGGAAATCTGGGGGTGTAACATTTACTTTGGTCCAGACAATCTGGACCAGCTGTATTTTAAGTTTCCAGGAAATCTGGAAGAGTGATATTTACACATGGTCCAAAAAATCTGGACCAGATGTATTTTCAAGTTTTCAGGAAATCTGGGAGAGTGATATTTACACGTGGTCCAGAAAATCTGGACCAGCTGTATTTTCAGGTTCCCAGGAAATCTGGGTTGTAATATTTACGCTGCTCCAGAAAATCTGGACCAATGTATTTTCACGTTACCTGAAAATCTGGGAGTTTGGCATTTTCAAGTAGTCCAGAAAATCTGGACCAATGTATTTTCACGTTCCCAGAAAATCTGGGTGAGTGGTATTTGCACTTTTCACGTTCCTAGGAAATCTGGGCGTGTGGTACTTACACGTCTCCGGAAAATCCGGACCAGTTGTATTTTCACGTTGCTAGTCTAGTTGCAACCCAAACAAATAAACGCAACACTACAAGTACGCTTCTGATCTCAAGAAACGAGTGTCAGTCTTGAGACGACAACGATACGTCATCTTTCGGACGACCTACGGGCGTTGCCCCAAAACTCCGGAATAATCGTCACAATTTCGACATCGTTGCTCACTTCTTCCGATCCTTTTTCTCATCGGCATCTTCGTCCATTTGACGCAATCATCATTCATTCTATAAAGATCTTCATCTTTAGCTGTCATATCGAAACCATGGTTCGTCTCATCACGTTTATTCTGCTCATTGTCAGCGCCACCAGCTCCGCTTTTGCGATTAGTCAGCCCATGGCCAAAGTGCCGGCTGTGTCCTTATCGGCGCCGTCGTTGGTCGAGCCGGAGTTAAAGCTACCCGTAGCGCTGTATGAAGGCGCTGTGGCGGCCGGAGTCAAGAAAGCGACAGCATCTTTTTCCAAGATTTTTACACTCGGTGTAGTATCGGGCTGCCACATTGGTTTTGGCATTTTCTTGGCCATTTCGGTCGGGGGAGCTTGCCCGGGTCTGCTGCAATCGAATCCAGGTCTCCAGAAAATCATTACCGGAGCATTCGGTCTTCCCTTTGGTCTAATTATGACGTTGGTGACGGGTGGAGAACTGTTTACGGGAAATACCGCTCTCGTGACCGCGGCGTACATGGAGGGACAAATTGAACGGAAAGACCTTGTCAAAAGCTGGGTGGCGAGTTATTTGGGTAATTTTGTCGGGTCACTCCTTCTAGCCTACTTGGCATTTCAAGGCATGACGTTGGGGGCCGCTCCGGGTGCGGTTACGCTGGCGACAGCCAAGTGTTCGGTGCCATGGGGTGTTGCTTTTACGCGTGGCCTCATGTGCAACTGGCTCGTCTGTATGGCCGTTTACATGGCGTCCGGATGCTCCTCCATGATTGGCAAGATGACGGCAGTCTGGTTCCCTATTTCCGCGTTTGTGGCCTTGGGACTGGACCATTCCGTCGCCAACATGTGCCTGATTCCGCTCGGTATGATGCGGGGAGCGGAAATTACGATTGCGCAAATGTTCACCAAGAACTTGATTCCAGTAACATTGGGCAACATAGTTGGAGGAGCAGTGGCCGTAATGCTTCCTTTCGGTGTGACACATGGTAAATGGTTTCAGAAGAAAGGGTAAATGAATAATATAAGCTATGCAATCTCAAAGTACAAAGTAATTCGCTCGCCGCATTAGACTAGTAACAAATAGTTAACTTTATTAAATACCGTCCGTCAATGTTTGAAACTCGCGTTTCATTTCCTCCACTAAATCGACATACTCCTTGCTGATGTCACTGGCCGATGCCTTGGGATCAACGTACTTCGTATCGACGACTTTTTGCAGGATTGGCGCCAAGGCTGTCTTGATATGAGCGTACGTCAGCTTAGCATCCGAAGGCGAATCCGCGATGGACTTTTGGCAGAGGTCATAAAAGCTGATGATGACTTTCAGCATACCGACAGTCTTAGGCAGTGGGCACGTAAAGTCATAATCAGTGAAAGCATTCTGCGCCAAGAAATCTTCACGAAGCAATTTCGCGACCTCCATGACGACCTTTTGATCCTCCGAGAGCGACTCCTTTCCAACAAGCTGCACAATTTCGGACAAGTTGTCTTCTTGTTGAAGAATAGTGCGAGCTTGATTTCGCAAGTAGGAATACTGGCTGTCCAAGTTGTTGAAGTAGGGTTCCAGAACTTGCATGTACTTGGTGTAAGAAATCAACCAATTGAGACTTGGGAAGTGCTTTCGTTGAGCAAGCTTCTTATCGAGTCCCCAGAAGACTTGCACGATCGACAACGTTGCTGCTGTGACAGGGTCGGAGAAGTCACCACCCGGAGGAGAAACTGCCCCGACAACAGACACAGTACCCTCACGGTTCGGAGATCCCAGACAGGCGACACGACCGGCACGTTCGTAAAAAGCAGCAAGACGTGCTCCTAAATAGGCAGGGTAACCGGAATCGGCAGGCATCTCTCCAAGACGACCGGAAATTTCACGAAGAGCTTCGGCCCATCGGGAAGTCGAGTCAGCCATCATGGAGACATTCATTCCCTGATCACGGAAGTACTCCGCGAGAGTGATACCCGTGTAAATGGACGCTTCACGAGCCGCCACGGGCATGTTCGAGGTGTTCGCAACGAGCGTGGTGCGCTTCATGATACCGACCTCTTTCTCTTGTCCGGTGGTAGCATCTTTCACTGTCATGGTCAACTCAGGGAAATCGCACAACACTTCCGCCATTTCGTTACCACGTTCTCCACAACCAACATAAACGATGGCATCACTGTTCGAGAACTTGGACAACGACTGACTGATAACGGTCTTTCCGCAACCGAACGCACCAGGTACAGCACACGTTCCTCCCAAAACAGAAGGAAAGAGACCATCAATAACACGTAAACCAGTGATAAGGGGCGCATTACCCGGGAGCTTCTCGGCAATCGGACGGGGGCGACGCACGGGCCAGAAATGGCTCAAGGTGAGAGAATGGGTCTTGTTCTGGGCCTCGTTGAAAACTTCCATCACGACGTCGTCCACAGTGAAAGTATCTTTGCCATCCGATGAAGTGGTGTAGATTTTGCTGACGATACCGTAAACATTGGGCGGGCAAAGGATCTTGTGACTATCAATAATCTCATTTTCGTACACCGTTCCGATCACATCACCACCCGAAATGGGTTGACCCTCGCGGAAATTTCCGGGAGTGAACGTCCAGCGCACGTCACGGGAAAGACAAGGAATATCGACACCCTTTGGCACATACACGTCACCGGTTCCCATGAAAATACTTTCCAATGGACGCTGAATACCGTCGAAAATGGTACCCATGATACCGGGTCCGAGTTCCACCGAAAGAGGTTGTTTCTTTCGAAGAACCGGATCACCGACGGTCAAACCCGAAGTATCTTCGTACACCTGAATCGAAGCCGTATCACCTTCGAGCTTAATAATCTCTCCGACGAGCTTGGAGTGACCGACACGCACTAGCTCGTACATGGCAGAACCGCTCATACCATCGGCAACTACCAGCGGTCCAGAGACCTTGAAAATAAATCCGTAATCTGACTCTTTTTCTTCTGACATTTTTTATCGCGTGGAAATTTTCACTCTAAAGGAAGGAGAAGGAAAAAGCAGGCGGTCAGAAATAGTGAACAAGAAGCTACATTAAATCGACATTGCCTCAAGAGAATAAGACAAATGTTCTAATATGCGTGTCTTCGCGAAAGAATTCATACGTGATGCGTCGATTCCGACGAGCACTATACCTATAGCACTACGCCTCACGCGGCCTTGCAAGCGTTCTTCCGCAAACTCTTTTGCTACAATGAAACGAAGACCCTCTTTACTAACCGTCTTCAACTAAAAACAGAGACGCAATAGCTTACCTTGATGAAACAAATCGAGTGGTATCAACACGATGGGTGCGCAACAAGACGACAAACGATAGCTTGACAATGGCAGCGCTAGTGTTCGCCTTTATTGCAGCGAAACAATAGATCCGTTCGACGTGCGGAGTATTTTCCGTTCGGGTTCTCGCCAAAATAAGTGGAACTTCGCTTATAACGTCTATCAATAATGTAAACCGTCCTAACAACAATTTACTAAGGTACACTTGACCGCAACGGCTTTATTGCGGAAAATTATGACTATACAATTTTTTAGAGTAGCGTGATTAGTTGCGACGTCATCACGTTCTCCTTTTCAAAGCAGTCACGAGAGACAGCCGTGATTATTATTTACTCTGGCTTCGTCTTATTCATTCGTCGTTCGTATTATTTTCCTTTTTTTATTATTCGACGCAACCGCCATGACACACCTATCATAAACTTACGATTAACTGGGTGAAGTATAACAAACAAGAGCCTTTTACTGTCAAATTATGACGTCTCGGTCGTACTATGACATATTGGCAGTGGATCCCTCGGCAGATTCGAAAGCAATACGGCAAGCTTATCTACGATTGTCACTCAAGGTATGTTACGATGGCAGCTTATCTTGTTTTCAAAGCACGGATACTGATAACATGAACAGCATCATCCGGATAAAAATCCCACCAACACAGAAGAAGCAAAAGCGAAATTTGTAGAGATAGGGCAAGCTTATGAGACTCTCGGTGATGAACAACGGCGAGCTCAATATGATGCAGCTTTGAGATCGGCGAGTGGACGAACTTTCAGTCCTCCGACGCAAACGTACGAAAGTTATCGTGATGTATTTGATGAAACAGTGGCCGGTTTGTCGGAAGAGGAATTAGCCGCAGCGCTGGGGGTGATTTCGATCGTGGGAAGTTTGATTGGGTCCGTCGTGGGCAGTCGATTGGGCAATAGTACAGGGGGGAAGGTGGTTGGGTGCAGCCGGTAGTTTGGTGGGCAGTGCATTAACATCACGAATGGCCGGTGAAGCCTTTGTGTCTTTGCATCAAGAAAGCATTGCCCGAGTGGCTTACAAACGAGAATGTCAACGTTGTGTCGATCAAGGCATGCCAATGCCCGAGCCCCCACCGGTGAGCCAGTGGCAGCGTGCTTTGGAGAAGACAGTAGCGTCCGTCAAAGATCAAGTTTCGCGGGCACCGGCACGGCAATGGTTTTGAACAGCTGCTTCGTCTATGAATATGCGATCGACAACACATGTACACATGACACATGCCAGTGTTTAGCCCACATCAAGCGATATAAATGACGGGCGGGAGACAAAGGACAAGAGCCGTCTCCTATCAGGAAAACTTGGAAGTAATTTACACGAGATCCACGTCATACAGCTTCACAGGCTTTAAACTACAATCACAAGGCAAGGGGAATTCTAGCGGAAAGAACTGTCAGCCAGGAACATTAAAGATTTAGAATACTTATAGTTAAAGTTTATGAAATTCAAAGTTGTCACGGATTAATGAAAAACTGCCATTCCTAGCTCAGGCCACCAATCTTCTGGGCGAAAGAACCTGTAATTACGGTGCAAATTATCGATCTTTTGTATGTCTGGCTCGTCCAGGATGAGCGAAGCAGCGGCCAGATTCTCTTTTTGGTGAGCGAGCGAGGAGCTTTTGACTACCACGCTGGTATCGTACTGCAAAGCCCACGCCAGAGCTATTTGAGCGGGCGTCGCATTGTGCTTTTGTGCTAGCTCGACGAGGACCGGGTCGGCAAGAAGATTCGGCTCGTCGCTCTCGATGTACCCGCCACTTCCCAAGGGGCTATAGGCTTGAAATTGGACTCCTCTGGCTTTGCAATACGCGCGTAGATGTCTTTGTGATAAATAAGGATGCATTTCGCATTGATTCACGGCCGGGGCTATCTCAGGATTTGAAGATAGCAGTTCATGGAGTAACATAACCGGAAAATTGGATACCCCAATCTCTCGCACCAGTCCTTTTTTCACCACTTCTTGCATTCCTTGCCATGTTTGGTGCACGGAAACCGATGTATCAATATTCTTTCCGCCCGCACTGTCATCAATGTCTTCGTTCTCCCAGCCCCGAATTCCTTGAGGAATGGGAACAGGATGAAAGGCAACTGGCCAATGAATCAAGTACAAATCTAAATAGTCCAGCCTCAAATCGAAGAGCGTCTTCCGTACTGCAGCTTCGACGTCGCGATGAAACGGACTGGCCAACTTGCTGACAATGTACAGATCTTCGCGACGGACCTCATTATCTTGTGAGGAAAGAATATCGTGCAACGCATCGCCAATAGCATCTTCATTGAAGTATACAGGTGCACAATCGATCCGGCGGTAGCCAGCTTCGAGTATAGCCGATTGTAACGCAGGCTTGACTTGACTTGGTTCTAAAAGGTACGTTCCGAGTCCGATCGACGGCATCCGTAGACAGTCGTCAGCGGTTTTTGTGCTCATCGCAAACGTCGAAAACAGTAGACTTCTCCGGGTAATAAACGACAACATGCAAGAAAGAAAGCTGAGTTCGTATTCTGGATCGCTTAGACTATTATAAGAGTATTAGTCATCGAAATGATGTCTTTTTTCATGCGGTGTATTCTGTGTTTCGTTTCTACAAGTATACGGACAATCTGTTTGATGTTTCGTAGCGTACGGTACTCTGGCATTGCGTACAGTACACCGAAAATCTGCTTTAGTGCTGTGCGCGCACAAGCAATGTCCGTGATTCGGTTATTCCTCAGTCATGATTGATTGACAAACAAAGTTACGTTTTGTTTTGTTTCTCGCAACACGGAGAACCAATAAAATCCTTTGGTTCCTCTTGTCATCAGTCTCGCACTTGCCATTACTTTGTGGTTCGCTGCTATGATAACTGTCTGCAATCCTATTGTCGAATGGAGGCTGAAAACTGAGTCTCGATGCCCATTACCCAGCGAGATGCGATGGACCTTACAACTTACAAAGCAGTATGACCTGGATTTGCTATGCATCCTTCCATCCTGTACTTTCGTAACTGGATTGAAACAATTCGTCGTGATTCATATTGAACGACTGTTCGTATGTTCATTGTTAGATGTTCTATTGTACTTAGTCTACGACACGACGAAGTATCTTTCGAGTACAAATATGAAGTTACTTCACGTTATTTCCCTTACTGAGTGAAGTTAGCGCTCTGCGTCCGCTTCTACTCATCCATTTTTAACTTCATTTTCCGGAAAGGGTTCGCGGCCTTCGATAGTTCGACCAGCTTTGCCCTTCGAAAGGGAGATTTCGACTTGATATTCAATATCGAGCTATTTCCACGGAATTTCCGCCGAGCCGTTGCGGCGGCTTCGGCCTCTTCTCTTTGTGTCACTTGTTCTATCCATTGAGCAGCCGCTTCGGCATCGCCCTCCGCTTTTCTTATAGCATCTTCCACTGACTCTCTGGAAACTTCTAAAGACGCTTCTGCTACACCATCCGGATCGTATTCATCGTTTAGTCGCTGACGGTATAATTCTTCACTAACTGCGTATTTCACCGAATATCTCCGCCGTAATTGATCTTCAGCCAGCATGCCTTCGAGACCACGGGTGGTATTACTCTCCGATTCTCGAAAACTTCCACCAGCTCTAACCAAGTTAGCAATCTGCTCACATTGCCTCCTCATGGACTGGCATTCTTGCGAAGAATACCATACTTCGTCGCGGTCCAATATGATGGTGATTCGTTCCACGATGCATGACTTCACCGTGTTGTTGAATGTTACACGATGCCCTGACGAACGTGGAGATTCCATGGCTTCGGATAGAAACGGTGTCATTGAAAAGAGTTTGTGGGGCAAGGAAGGAAGTGAATGAGCGTTTTCGTCGGTGTTGTTGCGAGGGAAGTGCGAAAGATTGATAAAAGGAGGGATGTGGCGTGGGTTCTAATGTTTTGTTGGTGTTTCAAACGAGAGAATTTGGGGTAAAAAAGCAAAATTTCCCCGGCTTCTTCAACAATGAATCTTTATGTACAGATTTAAGTGCCGCTGCACTTTTACGATGACCGATGACCGGTGTCACAGCCCAAACAGAAAGGTACAATAAAACCAATAGTGGAAATTTCTTGGTGTCAGTAAATGCTTTTTTACGCGTCCATACCAGGTACCGTACTGGTAAGGTCATACTGTATAATGAGCAGGAAAAATATACCAGAAGCAGTGCCGGTTGGTATAGGATTTCCTACGCATTTTCTACGCACTTGGTTGTACTGCAACCGAAACGATTTTAACCGAAACCCTAACGATGCCTACACACTAGAAATAATAAGGATGAATGAACATTAGTCTAGGGCGTCGTCTCTTAAAGGCTAGACCCTAAAAGCCGATAGCATCGTAACTCCATAAGATTAGGCAAAGCCTATGTCGACATCTAAAGTCTGAAGGCCACCGTTCAACTCGTTTGTGCTTTAATTATACCTCCAATTTTTATAAAATGTCATGACGACTACATCACCGAAAATTCTTGAAACAAGGCAGTCGTTAGATGCTTAAGCTAGAATAAAAATTCTAAAGAAGATCATCTAGAGCGCTGTGAGTGAATGCTAAACACGTTACCACCTCCTTATTGAAAAGATTTTATCGAGAATACCATTTAGCTCTATCTGGAGTAAGGAAAAGTGCCCGACTGCCACCTTCGTGCGATTTCTCGAGAAGAGTTTAAATACTGGAAGGCACACAAAATTGTGGTTCTGAAGTTCCACGAGCCTGCGTAGATCTGTTTTAATTGTTTCGTTCGTTCTGATGATCGATCAAAGTACTCGCCTCATGTCACGTAGAAACTGTTTTACACTGCTTAAACGCATTGTACTAACAACATTTTGCTTTGCTGCGTATTTTTAGGAAGTGATATCTCTGAAGCAAAAACTTTTGGGGAGCCTTTTCTCATTCAATATCTTTTTCAGCAAAAGGTTCGGCGATCGGAATTCTTACCGACAATCTCGAAAGCCACTTCACTGCAGATCGTATAGATGCATCACAATCACGATAGTGCGAAGCAGTGGGATCTTTCGCGACGAAGGACGACTTTATGTTAGCGTAGATGTTCTTGCCGCGACGACTTGTCGGTTTTCTCATGGTTTTCTTTCTTCGTGATGGCTCATTTTTGTGCTCGTCAAGGAAAATCGCGGCAGACGTATTACTAGTGATTGAAGAATTCCCACGAATTTCCTACATTTCACGCCATAGTGGTACTTTTCGAAACGGCACTGGTATTTCTTCATCCGCTATACCCTGGCGGTATATTTTTCCAAAAATACTCACCGAACTATCCGGAAAGTAGTAGATTAGCGCAGAAACTACTTCGAGTATTTCTGGAAAAACATACCAAATTGGTATAGCGAGACGTAGAAAGACGTAGAAGTGGTATAAATGTACGGGAGGCTGTATAATGAGCAGGAAAAATATACCAGAAGCAGTGCCGGTTGGTATAGGATTTCCTACGCATTTTCTACGCACTTGGTTGTACTGCAACCGAAACGATTTTTAACCGAAACCCTAACGATGCCTACACACTAGAAATAATAAGGATGAATGAACATTAGTCTAGGCTGTCGTCTCTTAAAGGCTAGACCCTAAAAGCCGATAGCATCGTAACTCCATAAGATTAGGCAAAGCCTATGTCGACATCTAAAGTCTGAAGGCCACCGTTCAACTCGTTTGTGCTTTAATTATACCTCCAATTTTTATAAAATGTCATGACGAAAAGCGACTACATCACCGAAAATTCTTGAAACAAGGCAGTCGTTAGATGCTTAAGCTAGAATAAAAATTCTAAAGAAGATCATCTAGAGCGCTGTGAGTGAATGCTAAACACGTTACCACCTCCTTATTGAAAAGATTTTGTCGAGAATACCATTTAGCTCTATCTGGAGTAAGGAAAAGTGCCCGACTGCCACCTTCGTACGATTTCTGAGAAGAGTTTAAATACTGGAAGGCACACAAAATTGTGGTTCTGAAGTTCCACGAGCCTGCGTAGATCTGTTTTAATTGTTTCGTTCGTTCTGATGATCGATCAAAGTAAAGCCTCATGTCACGTAGAAACTGTTTTACACTGCTTAAACGCATTGTACTAACAACATTTTGCTTTGCTGCGTATTTTTAGGAAGTGATATCTCTGAAGCAAAAACTTTTTGGGGAGCCTTTTCTCATTCAATATCTTTTTCAGCAAAAGGTTCGGCGATCGGAATTCTTACGACAATCTCTGAAAGCCACTTCACTGCAGATCGTATAGATGCATCACAATCACGATAGTGCGAAGCAGTGGGATCTTTCGCGACGAAGGACGACTTTATGTTAGCGTAGATGTTCTTGCCGCGACGACTTGTCGGTTTTCTCATGGTTTTCTTTCTTCGTGATGGCTCATTTTTGTGCTCGTCAAGGAAAATCGCGGCAGACGTATTACTAGTGATTGAAGAATTCCCACGAATTTCCTACATTTCACGCCATAGTGGTACTTTTCGAAACGGCACTGGTATTTCTTCATCCGCTATACCCTGGCGGTATATTTTTCCAAAAATACTCACCGAACTATCCGGAAAGTAGTAGATTAGCGCAGAAACTACTTCGAGTATTTCTGGAAAAACATACCAAATTGGTATAGCGAGACGTAGAAAGACGTAGAAGTGGTATAAATGTACGGGAGGCTGTATAATGAGCAGGAAAAATATACCAGAAGCAGTGCCGGTTGGTATAGGATTTCCTACGCATTTTCTACGCACTTGGTTGTACTGCAACCGAAACGATTTTTAACCGAAACCCTAACGATGCCTACACACTAGAAATAATAAGGATGAATGAACATTAGTCTAGGCCGTCTCTTAAAGGCTAGACCCTAAAAGCCGATAGCATCGTAACTCCATAAGATTAGGCAAAGCCTATGTCGACATCTAAAGTCTGAAGGCCACCGTTCAACTCGTTTGTGCGCTTTAATTATACCTCCAATTTTTATAAAATGTCATGACGACTACATCACCGAAAATTCTTGAAACAAGGCAGTCGTTAGATGCTTAAGCTAGAATAAAAATTCTAAAGAAGATCATCTAGAGCGCTGTGAGTGAATGCTAAACACGTTACCACCTCCTTATTGAAAAGATTTTATCGAGAATACCATTTAGCTCTATCTGGAGTAAGGAAAAGTGCCCGACTGCCACCTTCGTGCGATTTCTCGAGAAGAGTTTAAATACTGGAAGGCACACAAAATTGTGGTTCTGAAGTTCCACGAGCCTGCGTAGATCTGTTTTAATTGTTTCGTTCGTTCTGATGATCGATCAAAGTCGCCTCATGTCACGTAGAAACTGTTTTACACTGCTTAAACGCATTGTACTAACAACATTTTGCTTTGCTGCGTATTTTTAGGAAGTGATATCTCTGAAGCAAAAACTTTTTGGGGAGCCTTTTCTCATTCAATATCTTTTTCAGCAAAAGGTTCGGCGATCGAATTCTTACGACAATCTCACGAAAGCCACTTCACTGCAGATCGTATAGATGCATCACAATCACGATAGTGCGAAGCAGTGGGATCTTTCGCGACGAAGGACGACTTTATGTTAGCGTAGATGTTCTTGCCGCGGCGACTTGTCGGTTTTCTCATGGTTTTCTTTCTTCGTGATGGCTCATTTTTGTGCTCGTCAAGGAAAATGCGGCAGACGTATTACTAGTGATTGAAGAATTCCCACGAATTTCCTACATTTCACGCCATAGTGGTACTTTTCGAAACGGCACTGGTATTTCTTCATCCGCTATACCCTGGCGGTATATTTTTCCAAAAATACTCACCGAACTATCCGGAAAGTAGTAGATTAGCGCAGAAACTACTTCGAGTATTTCTGGAAAAACATACCAAATTGGTATAGCGAGACGTAGAAAGACGTAGAAGTGGTATAAATGTACGGGAGGCTGTACTGTACCGTCTCGGGTCTCGGGTCTCGGGCTTGAGGAGGAGTCTTGCGTCACGAGTGGAGCGAGATTCAGAGCTATCCTTTATCCCTATCGAATGCTCATCCCTCCCCTCCGTCCCTTTTGTTCTTGCGCATTTTTTCGTCGCTTATATTCGTTCGAACATCATAGACCCAATTACCAGGTACTTCAATACATTGTTCATACGCTTCATTAAAACGGAATAATTTCATTCGACAACTTATATAGCACCATAGGAATTACAAACAGAAGGAATGACAAACAGATTGATTGCATCATCTCTCCTCTTGTTGGCTCAAATCGTTTTTCACTGGAGCATTCGTGCGGAAAAAGTGCCAGACGTTTCTTCCACGTTCCTACGAATGCATCGTTTGTATGCGCAGCAGCCTCCCCACGATACAACCCTTTATGATATTCTTCAAGTTAGTCCCAACGCTACAGCTGCGCAAATTACCAAGTCGTATCGAAAACTAACTCGAATCTATCACCCCGACAAGCAGCGACGAAACAAGAAGAATGAGGACGAAGAGGATCGGGCTGAAAATGAACAACAACTGGAAAGAATACGAGAAGCGTACGAAGTCCTAAAAACGGATAAAACTCGACTTCCTTACCACCGCTTCGGATTGGTGGATACCGTGCACGCTGTCTATCTTTTGACGGGGCGTTTTGAAGATGCCATTGGGAGAGACCCCAATCTCATTGAACTTTTACACTTGATGGGTTATTCCTTAGATCACTCCGCACCGCCGCCGCCGTCTATTGACAACTTTCAAACTACCGATGTGGGCAAACAAATTCGATATAAACAAGAACACAATCAACGAGTCAAATTCATCGCCAACAACATTGTAGGGACGATCCGTCCTTTGGTAGAAGGGTCTGTCGATGAAGCTTTCTTGGCCGATCTAGTAGTGACACAGTGCGATCGTCTCAAGAAGCTTCCCATGGGAGCTCAGATTATACGTTGTATAGGACGCGCGTATCGTTACGCTGGGAGAAAAGTGTTGCGACGATATCATGCGAACCCAAAGAGTTTCGGAATGGACAATCAACAGCCCTTTTCGAAAGCCAAGTTGATCACGAATCCGGCATTGGTGACTATCTCGGATAGTATACGAGACCGCTTGCGCCATGCAGGGCATGTCATGCAAGCTGCTGTCGCTACCGGGAAAGTCATAGTTTCGAAATCTGAAACCGTCCAAAAAAGCGAATAAAGGCGAGGACTTTGATGCATCTGTCTCCGAGGACGGGGATGACGAATCAGGAGAGACACCAGGCGGTTTTTTCACAAATCGAGATCCCGCGGAGTGTTTGGCAGGATTTTTGCCTCCCGAAGAAGATGATATGCGTAGGGAGGAACGTGCAAAGGCTCAACAAGCAATACTCGAGTCGCTGGAGGTAGATGCTCTATGGAAAATCAGTAAAATTGATCTCGATCGTACCGTACGCGAGGCTTGTAATATGGTACTGGAAGGTAGCATGTTCTTTGGTCAACAAGAGGGATGGGTCGGTTCAAGTGGTCTTGTCATATCGTCCAGTGTTGCCCGCATCCGTGCTGCCGCAGCGTTAGTTATGATCGGAGAAATAATGGTTCAACGGTCGAAAGAAGGCACTGCATGGATGGAATGATCGCAACTTTACAATCTATTACGCTTTCGGCTTACGATCGTGGCAAACTTGCGCACCACTTGCAATGCACACCTATGTAGGACTGATGGTGAAACACTGACAGAATTTGCTATTTTGTTAATTTGATCGATGGAGTTTCGATATACATCTCTCTAGAGAATCGAAAGATGGATAAAACTATGGATTTCGTTGTTTGAGCTGCTTATTGTCCCTAGCCAAACGAAAATCAATTGACTTCGACAAATTTGTTGGTCGTAAACACGAGCAACACGGACCGGTACTCGTACACGACTGGCGCCACTATTTAGCCCCCAGACCTTGTTTTGAATTATAAGCGTAAATAGTAGGCGGAATCGAGGCAGGCGGGCAAGTTTTGTGTTTTCGGCCACCCTCATTATCTGAAGGCAACAACAACCATTCCAACGAAAACCTCGAGACCAAGACCTGCTTTCTACGCGAACATGATCCTCATCAATCATCTCTAGTGCTAATCATTTCTGCTAGTTCTTTCCGCTGCACTCTTACCTTATATTTTATATAATTGGTTTTTCTCGACGAGATATTTGACAACAATGTTTGATGTGACCGGGGAGGACCTGATGCCTGCGTTAACTCAAGAAAACATCCGAAAGACAACTCTGGAGGATGCCAGTCAAAGAGCTCGGGCTCTTCTTGGGTCTTTGAAAGAAAAACGCGACTTTTTTGAAACCAGAATTCACGTGGCTCATGCGAACGTGCAGGATGTGGGCGATCAAGGAAATCTTAGCCCGTCTCCCACAAGGAGTTCGCTCAGTTTCGCTGACATGACAACAACACTTGGTAGTAAAATTCAGGATCGTCGGAGTATGCTGAATAGGCTGACATCTTCTCCCAATGGCAGCTATCGAACTGCAAATACACAAGAAACCACGGCGTCGACATTAACAACACCATTACCTGAGGAACCGACGGTACTTGTTAGAATTCCTCCTGCTCCATCATTAAAAGACATTGAAGATTCGATCAAGGAAGATGTGTGTGTAGTCATTCCGGGACGTGATCAGTCGCCCAGTCCAGAATTATCGACATCTTGGTTGGAAGACTCGTCCGACACACAACAACAATGCCCTCAAACTGTCGATCCAAACATAAATCTCTGCTCTGAGAACCTCCCCACATCTATTTTCTCGCCACAAGTCGCATGTGAAACATACCCTCATGAAGCTGTGGAACCGCGGCACGTCAACTTGTTTCCCTCGTCGATTCCTACTCAGGCAACTATAAGGGTCGTGGACCCTCCGGACCGCGAAACGCCATATAAATCAGCAGGATCCGACAAACACACGGCTTCTATTCGAGAAACGGGTTTAACGGCGCATGAACTCTCTGCTGCGAAAATAGAAAGTGCGAAGATGGAATGTGCGAGTAACGATCGAACATTACGTAGCAATGAGCAACAGAAAGAACAAAGGGAGAGAGAATCACACCTGAGGAAAGAAAAATATTCAAGGCATCGCTCTAAGTCACATAAAACAAACGATACGAGGAGAGAAACTTCCAAACCATTGAGTAAGCCCCCGCGACCAAGTAGACGCATTTCACGAAGCAAACGCACTGTCAAAGATAGACGAAAAACTGAGATGGCATTATCAGCGGCTTCTTTTCTTTTGGAGCCAGCATCGTCTTTCGAAGATCATTCGGATAGTTACCCTCAATGGAGCTTATTCAACTCTGCCGCTGTTCCCATAGGCAGTTTTGTGGACTCGGGAATGAGGCGTCCAGCGACGACGGAAAAGCCAGAAACTGAAAAGATAGCGAAAAACGGGCTAAAAGTCTCCCCAGTAGGGTCACAGCCAACTAGAAGTGTAACGGGAGGTAGCGCACTTCCCACAAAAGTGCGAAGGAGGTCGGTCACGTTTGCCTTACCTGTCGAAAGCAAGACTCCTGATGCAGACTTCCCTGGACAGAACAATGTTGCTCGAAGTCAACATGGTGACGAGGATATTCACTTCATCTCGCAGAAAGACGCGGAGATGGTACCTAATGTTAAAACTTTGAAAGGTAAGCTCACGATGGTTGACGCTAATGAGCCTTAAGGCACGCAAGCTTACTCATTTGCATGCTCGGTCATTTGCAGGAAAGATTCCAGAATGTCGACCAGAAGAAAAGGGCTCTGTAGTTTTGGTTCAATGCTCGGAAGATTCACAAGAAGACCGAATTGCTTTTCTTAAGTCAGTTCTCACTACACACGGTACGCTGAAGCCATCGAAATTGAAAAAAGACGTGAAACGAATATCCGTCCGTGTAGATCGATTCGGGATTTTAAGAAAAAGATGTTCAAACGCTTGCGACGACAGCTCTATGGACTTCACAACAGACTCCAATACATCAGGATGGATGAGTGGCTCTGATTCCTTGGATGGCGCCTCTTCTAATGCGGTCATTGAGGACATTAGTGACATCGATGTTATTATCAAGAAGAAAATTCCTCGCGCGGTGTCTCCTTTACTTTCTCCTGGAGGGAGCAAACAAAGAGTCATGTATTCTGCCAAGTTGGTGTCCAGCCCAGTCCCAGCGAAAGTTGAAGGAAATGAGCCCGTGTCCGGAGATCTCCCTCTACCTGAGCTGGATGATCGTTGTTTTAGAAAGCACAAGTACAAAGTGCCTATCCTGTTGCGTCCCTTGGTTTTCGCCTCTGAAAACCAAAGTGATGCACTTTCGCAGTGTTATGGCGGCATGTATTCAATATCGTCCGAATCTATTGTTGAAAAGCGAATTCAAGCGTTCGAACGCAAGATCAAAGCAGGTCAGTACGTTCCTCAATACCGGCCTATGTCCAAAAATTTTCCCTGCGCTACTAGAGGCAGCTTATATGACATCGCTGTTCACTCGGGATGCGTGATGGACGAGGAGAAATTGAAACCGAGGCCAGAGAACAAGAGAAAAGAAAAATCCAGCAAAAGGAGGTCTTTATTACCTTGCTCTTTCGTCGGGACTTTCACGAAGCTCCATAGAATCACGATGCAGTTATACAATCTTCACCAAAACATCTGCTTGCAGCGTCATTGAGAGCAACGGGGAAGTGATACCGGAGGAAGTGTCGGATGAAATGTGTGGTGCTTGTGGAAGTTTGTACATAGCGAACACAACTTTGTCGTTGGGATGAATAAGCCAATCTGACTGACGATGAAGCCTTTCATTCGCCTTTTTCAGCAAGCCCTAATTCCATGCTCATCCATGAATGTGACTCTCGTAAAAGCTAGTATTGAAGTTAAATTCGTAGTGCTAGGCTACAAGAGCCTAAAATTAGAGGCTTACTTGGTATAAAGGAAGCAATCTCCCTAGCAATTTGTCACTCCTCGCATCGGCACTCGTGATTTCCTTCTCGAACGTTCGATGCTTTTTGAATAATGTTCTCGCATGTTCTTCGATCCTGTTCGATCGGTCAGCTGCTGTTGAAACATGAATGTCAATGTCGTGATTGTTCATGTTAATAAAAGTGGCTGAAAATAGAGAGCACCTCGGACATCAGGGTGATCTTAAGTTGGATCATTGATTTCTTGGTCGTATATTTTCTACCTGCAAACATAAGTAGACTGTCCCCGAGAGGAGACTTTCAGAACGGTCTTTCCCGATGCAATTTATTTTCAAAAGTCCGAGGGTGTTTCGGTGGACCATGTCGTGGTATCCACCTTATTGGGGAACAGGGATATGGGTGACCAAAGTAGCACACGACTTTCGTCATGTTCAGGTTCAAATGCACTCGAAATTTTACAATACAAACGTTTTTGGTTCGCACTTTGGAGGAAGTTTGGCCAGCATGAGTGACCCCTTCTATGCACTGATGCTGACCAAGCTTTTGGGCCATCGTTACCAAGTGATTGATGCCGCTACTCAGATCCAGTTCATAGCCATGGCGAAAGGAACCGTCACCGCCGATTTCAATGTTGATGACAGTCTACTGAATCGCATCCGTGAGAAAAACGTCCAAGGGTGACAAACACCACGAAACCTTCACCGTTGAGATCGTGGACGAAGAGGGTCGAGTCGTGACGTCGGTGGAAAAGACAATTTACATGCGATTGAAAAGGCATGCGCGAGATGAATTAGAGAAAACATTTTATGGTACAGATGATCAATTTCCTCCAAGAAGGTCTCGGTTGTGACGATGTACTGTACGAGGCTTAAAAAGGAACTTTTTATTAAATGCATCAAAGATGGCTATGACTTTTCGTTGAGATGTGGTGTAACAAGTATGATCAAAATGATAAAAACTACGTAGTCTCACAGCAACCTACTTGCCTGCTCGTCGTCGTGTGATGGTCTCAATCCGATGTTCTTCGACAATGTCCGCAGAAATAACCAACCAACTTCCTTTATGAAAGTTCATCGTCGAATCCTGTTCCTTGCAAAAATCTCTCCACGACTTGATTCTAGAGAGCAGGTATCCGCAGGATCTTGAAACTGTGACCTACATGCACTTTCGCATCTATGGGACTAAAGTGCATGCATCGCGCAGCACGATAGTAGGAGCAACTGCTAAGATCGTGGTTAAAATCGTTCGTCTGTTCCTCTCTCAAGAGCTCTCGCTTTTGCCGTCATCGTTCACTAAAATTTTTCGAGATGTTATGCGGCGCCAAATTACGCCAAATGGCAACGCATCAATAAGCAACTGACCATTACCATGCTGTAGTAGGAATACTGGTCAATCTTTTTATCGCTCTAGGCGAAGGGGCTTAAAATATGGCCACTAATTCCCTAGTCGACGAAACATTATTATTTTGTCCGCGCTTTGATAGTCGTTCGACACATCCGGGATTGGTACTCTCTCCATTAGTGTACTATGTACCAGTCGTGGCGTCAGCCGACATCGTGCGGCAGCTTCCGAATTTTCCGTTTTCTGCGACGGTTGAAGGAAATACTTATGGGTTTTTGTGCGAACTTCAAGAATTTTCTTCACTCTTCGCTGAAAAAGGACGAAAAAAACTAACACAGATCATCGACTAGGACAGCAACAAGCCACCATGCATTCCTTTCGACGAAAGACACACTTCTCCACGATCCAAATAGCCGCCCATTTATTGAATTGTAAAGCAGTAGAATAAAGAAATGCCCAATACTCGACTGGGCCTCTGGAAGTCTATCAATAAGCGCCGAGGGAAAGATGTCGTCTCCACAGCGTCGGCGGAATCGACTGTAGAAGAATCCGTCTCGTGCGGCACCTTTGGTTCAGCTTCCAAGCAAACTTTGCTCCCCAGCAATCATCCATCTAGCACCAACGAAGAATGTCGCGCCGATTTGAGCAGTCAAAGATCGGAGGCAAAGATACCTGGACCTGTTGATGAAATAATCATTCAGCCTTTCTCTCGTCCTCTTCCAAACGTACTCGACGAAGAAAAGAGCTATCAATTTTCGCGTACAGAAGATGATCACAATCAACTGAATGCTCATGAATCTGTTAAAAGCCGCGATGAATATGCAGGACCTGTGGATGTGGATGCCTACATTCAAGAGGATTCATCGACATCCACCACTTCCGAGGAGCGTCATGAACTTCTGGCAATCAAACGGCGCTTGCAGTCGAAACACGCCAGCAAGATACCGCGACAAATTATCCTTTATGATAACGATGATCACGAAAGCAGTTTATCTGGGTACGATGAAGGCTTCGGCACCTTGTTCGATGACATTTATCACAATCCGTTCCCTTTTGATGAAACTGCCAGGGATAAGTGTACAGTATATCTTCCTAGCAGGGGACACCGTCACACATCATCCGTTTTCGTAAAAGTTCAGTCCTCAAAAGCGTTCGATGAAGAGTTTCCCGCGGATGAATATTACGACGTTTCTCATAGAAACATGGCACCCAATGGCTTTGAGTGCTAATTCCGTATAGATTGTAAAGCATAGTCTGTTAAAGCGTTCTTTCAATAAAGTTGTAGCTAACTAAATTGTGTGACAAATAGAATAAGTTAACAAGTTCCTATTTCAAAACGACGTTAGGCGTTGACTTTCGATCCAAGCAATGAGAGGATGCCGAGGATTGGGTATAAAGTCCAACTCTCGTTCCCCGTGATCATCCATCCGACCCATGTCACAAAATGTATATGAGATACGACCCGGCCCTGTGTCTTGTGATCCACTCGCAGCCGCAGCCAAGGAGGAGGAGCCATTGTGGCTGGAAAGAGACGAGGACAAACCTTTGGTCAACCATCTCTTCAACTCCCCACTAGCATCTCGATTCTGGGCATCACGAAACATGTCATTCGAGAGCACGTATCCTGGACCATGTCGATGACTCTGGGCGGCTCGTGTGTTTTCTCGCTGCGCAATCGTTAAAGCATAAGCGTCATCATCATCACTGGGTGGAGACGGAACCAGTATTCCTTGATAGTCCAATTCTTCAATCACTCGGAATAATAACGCGTCGTCGCTGGTCGCGGAAGACGAATTATTATTCTTCCGTTGAAACCAGTGTGCCGGCAAGACGACCAAAACTCGCAATTGTGCGTGAGCGAAATACTCACACGCTACGAGGATGCCACGTGCATCCGGTTGTACTTCGGTGGAACACAATCGCGAATGCAGTGTTTTGCCGTAGGCGTGTGCGACGTTGGCTCCATCCAAAACCACCAACGGTGGCTTGATGCTGTGATCTTCCACGCCTTCCATATGCTCGGTAGGCCGTTCGTCTCTCCCGATTTCGATGTGAGTCCGTGTCGTGGCGCGTTGCGTGTGGTGGTTTGGATTGTAAGATGTTAGGGGACTTTGTAGATTGTTGTGAGTATGGGAAGTAGATGCTACTTCTAGCTCATGTGGATTTGTATGAAAGTGGTTGTGAGCGTACCCATTTAACGAATGAGTATCCGGATGTTGTTGTTGTTGTGAAGATTGGATAGAATAATGATGCTGAGCGGGGTGATGACCAGGGTTTCTCGAGTAAGCAAAGTGATGCGGGGGCTGCGAATGCGTATCTGTCGTCATCATGTGATGATCATTACTAATGAAGAAATGGCTTGCGTGTTGCGGATTAGAGGCATGTTTTGAATCGTTCTGCTGAGGATGACTCTCTGTTTTCGTAGAATGTTCCGATGCATGGCCGAGTCTCATATGCGGATCACTGACAACAGACTTCATCTGACGATCCGCTCCGATCACAAAGCGAGAATTATGAGCCTTTGCTCCACGCTTCGCTATCACGGCTTTTCCTCCCAGTGCATTTAGTAGAGAAGACGAAGCTACCGATTTTGTCGTTCTCTTTCTTATAGCATCAGGCAAATCGGTCATCATCGTGTCGTCGTGATCCTCCTGCTTTGCTGAGACACCGATCGGTAGCCCCTCGTGCACGAGACGAGGCCTTGCCATTGTGCCCTTTTTCAACGGTGCCTTTAACGCTCACAAAGAAAGTGGTTTAATTAATTATTGATGCAGATTGTTTTGTTGCCTATAGCCCTAAAAGTGTCAATAATGAAATGCAGCCGTCGTCTCGCTTTTCACTGTGGCCCAAACTGTTACTCCGTATATTATGATAGCCAAGACAGGATTTCAGTCATGAGACGTTGACCATGGTTCTTCTTTAATGCGTAGAGAACAACTTGTTGTCTTTTGCGTTTCGTTTGTAGCATTACTGCGTTACTAGGTCTAGGAATGACTTAGGGGCCACATTTGCAAATCACCGAATTGCGATTTGAGTCGACAATGCTCATGAATCTCCGGATCATCGTTGTTTCACTCTCTCTCCAATCGTAGGAGGGAGAAGCAAAGTCAAACAATATGGAATGGATGTCCGTTGTTTTGTTTCTAAGTCCACTTGCTCTTGCTAAACGAAGTATTGACTAAGAGCTGTTGCTGATTGACAAATGCGTTGCATCCTTTAGTTCTTTACGGTGGCTTTGTCGCAAAGTATTGTGCTCCTTAAAATTGACTATAGTACCAAAGTGTTGTCCGTTTTCACCAAGACTGATTCAGTCACGGAAACATTGTTTCCTACTTATCGTAGCGGTACTTACTCCCACCATCGCGATCTCGCGTCGTGTTGCACGGCAATAATACGGAGTAATAAGAAAATAATCATCAAGGAGGTCTTTCTAGATTGCTATCTTCACTACGTCTCTGACTGCTGTATCTCATCGCAATGCAAAGACTTATTCCAGTTCTACGCGCTGCGTCGTCCGCCACAAGGCGGGGACCGATCGCGAGATATCCGCATCGCACGTTGGCTTCGCAAACTCCCACACTCACGAGTGTCGATGGAGTCGTCGGAGAACCGATTGATTTTGATTTGGCGGCCAAAATTGAAGGGAATGAAAGTCAAATTGTTACCATTGAATTACGACCAAATCAAGTTCTGCGGGCCGAGTCCGGTGCCATGATGTATTTGACGGAAGGGGTCGAAATGAATACGACGACCGGCGGCGGCCTTTCGGCGGGATTTCGTCGCATGATGACGGGTCAAAACTTTTTCATTTCCGATTACACGTATAGTGGAAACACGGTAGGACGGGTAGCGCTGGGGACCGACTTTCCTTCGAAAATATTGCGCCTCAATGTACCGGAATACGGCGGCAAACTGGTGTGTCAGAAAGGTGCACTGCTGTGCGCATCGCATACGATTGATGTGCAAATGGAATTTACGAAATCATTTGCGTCAGGTTTCTTTGGTGGTGAAGGATTTATTTTGCAAGCTCTTACGGGACAAGGTGATGTTTTTCTGAAAGCGGGAGGTACCCTGATACGGAGAGATCTACGGGACGGTGAAGAACTCCGGATTTCGTCCGGTTGTTTGGTTGCCTTTACGAGTCAAGTCGATTATGGTGAGTTTCTCTATTTCGGAGTTTACTAGTTCGTTTTCAATTGCTTTTGACTGACGAATAAATGATTATCATTACTTTATCCCTGTGACAGACGTTCAAATGGTGAAAGGA
This sequence comes from Fistulifera solaris, assembly GCA_030295235.1. Lineage (NCBI taxonomy): Eukaryota > Bacillariophyta > Bacillariophyceae > Naviculales > Stauroneidaceae > Fistulifera > Fistulifera solaris. The sequence goes on along the minus strand of AP026127.1, from coordinate 365,876 downwards.
TTCGCCAATGTATTTGCTGGTGGGGAAGGTCTTTTCATCACAACACTTAAAGGTCCCGGTACCGTATGGCTCCAAGGACAGCCCCCGCAGAGGATGATTAGTGAAATTGCCCGTCGCGTTCCGGCCGGGGGTGGTTTGGGATTCATGGTAGGCAGCGGAAGTAGCGGCGGTGGTGATGAAGGAAGTGATCAGGGAGACAATAATGAACAAAAGTAGCTTGACTACTAAATAATGATTAGAGAAAGACACATGTTTGCGGATAAGTTTCAAGAAAATATTTAGCAAAAATGGTTGCTAGACTTTAATTATGATGTTGAACGAATCGAAGAGAATTGTCGAACTAACTTGGCCCGTCGATCGGTCTTGTACCCACAAAATACAGCATCGTGTTCGGCTTTAATGATAGCAGCTGCTCGGTCGGCTTTCGAACTACTCGATGACGCTCCTCGTAATCGCTCCGGGGATAACAGATTCTGTGTTCGTAACCGTTCCTGTTCGGCCAGCACTTTCGCGCAATGTCGTTCTCGTTTACATTTCTCTCCGGGTTTCATTGATGCTTTTTGGATCATTTCCTCGAGTCCTCGGATGCTGTATTCGTTTTCTTCCCACGCGATATTGGCTTCTCGTCGTTTAATGTACATCACCGCAGTCAATGCACTATCTTTTTGAAAGGCTTGCACGTCGCTGGACTGTAATAATGATAAATAAAGCACAAACGACAACTCTGTGAGAAACCCAATGTGCACTTGACGTATTTGCAATCACTGTCAAACATTTTCTTACCGTATAAAAATATAAATTGCGCTCTTCCTCCGACAAAGGTTCGGTGTAAATTTCGCACGTTTCAATGAATCGAACGCTAACTTCCATGCCTTCGACGGCCTCATCCGCAAAGGACACGTTATTTTGACATTTCCTTTTATCGTCGTGACTGCTGTGAGACGACAGTGTATTGATGGTTCGTCCACTGCGATTCCATGATTTCCCCGAAAGTTCGCGTCGAAACAATTCTCGTAAGTTGCGACGCGCCGGTGATTGTATGAGGGGCGGTGCATCGCTTCCCATTGTGGCCTTTAATTTTGCTTAATTATAAACTGAACGTAAAACGAAATTGCCAAAGTATAGAAGAGGTGCGGAAATGGATAAGAAATAATGATCGAAATCGATGGGTCTTGTTGGCTGCTCAATGCGGTGAATAAGAAGGAACGTTGCGTTGTTCGTCAAGGAAAAATTTATGGCACGATCCGTGCACGCGAAAACGGAACCACCCGCACCGCGCAAAGAACAGCGTCAGCCAGCAGACATTTAGTACTGCAAATATTCAAAAAAGGTTAAGACAACTATTACCTAAGAAGTACAATGAATGACCGCATCCTAACGATCATAGATAAGAATAGTACTCAATAAAAACGATTTCTAGTTTCCAGTAATCTATCGTTACTTAATTAATATTTCGAAGGCCCTAAGGGCTAGCGTTTTGAAACACATTTAAAAACAAGGGCCGAAGGGCTTAGTTGAAAAGGGACATTTTAGACATTACCGTTACTTTTGTTATGCGAAGTGCGAAGGGCAACGGACTACGCACTGTAGAATATAGAGTACGAAATGCAAAGAAAGGGCGCGGTGCAAGTTCTCGTGAAAGCGAACATGCAAGACTGAATTCTGGTTCCTTCTTCGTTGCTCGTTTTGCGTCTACCCGCTACCCGCTACATTCTATTTCATAGTAAATAAGTGTCGTTTACGGTATTCAATCATGCAGGAAGACTGGCTTAATAGAGCAAGTACTGATCTGACTCAGTGGTTAATTCGAAAATGCCAGTGAGTCACATCAGTATATGAGCAAATTGTAAAATGCCATAATGCTTCATTGAAGCCATTTGACTTCCGTGTTCACTTCAAGGGCAATACTAAATCCACTTCCGACTTCCGAGATGCCCTCCTTTTACACTCCGCACTCCGTATAAAATTAGCTAGGATCTCTAGACTAATCTCTACCAATTACCAATTCCCTAGAGAGGTTATTGCGATTAGGAAGTCTTTAGATTCTACAGATAAATGAAATGGTTTGAGGCTACTGTAGGTAAGAAGTAGTCTTGAGAGGTTAATAAGTAATTGACTTTAGTTCCTGAATATCATATTCTTGGCTGGAATCTCAGCGAGGAGTCAGTCTGGAGTTTTTCGGGTGCTACGTAGTAAATAATGCTGGCCTGGATCGTTCCTTTCCATCGAGCAATGGTTCCTCGATGATTTGTGTTCAAGGAATAGAGCTGGATCCGGAACCGCCGTATACGAAGTTCCAGTTCAATTCATCTTGCAGGGGTACAGGACCACCCATACCGATGCCCGATGCAGCAATTGTCTCATTCTTGGGAAATTCGTTCGACGCGGCCTCCAACAGCCTGTTGAGCGTCGATTCCGTCGACCGCGGAAGGTTGGCCAAGGTGATGTGAGGGATCCATGGCTGGGTGGTGGCCAGTTCCTGGAAGCCTGGAGAGTCTCGTGCAATGGTTTGGAGATCACGGTACAGCGCATGCCAGGCCGGAGAAGCCTCGAATTCGGCCACAATCAAATTGTTGCGATGAGGAGGAAATGTCCGCAACCGGGCGAAGTGAAACCAAAAGTCTGGGGGCATTATTTCCTGCGCAGCGGATGATGATGGACTGCAAAAATGCGACGCGGCGAAGCAATTCTGAACCTGCGTATGCCAATAATGCAATTCGTCTTTCGAAAGTTCATTGCACAGAATTTCTCCGCCAAAAAGAGTGTCATATGAAGCGATGGCAGCGATCGAATGCTGAGTTTCGGGATTTCGTTTTGTAGATTTGCAGCAATCGAGTGCAGTCGGTCCAGTGTATCGTCGTTTTCGAACAAGACTTTGAGATACGAGTTCATTCCCGGTCGATTTCTGCGGCGTGGCCTGCGTTCAATTGTCGGGTGATCGTTTGCCATTCTAGGTAGCGAAGTTGAGTAACTGTTACGCAGTGATGCGATGGAGTTCAGGGGGCGCAATGATGAGGGAGACACTGATGAAAATCCGGAAAAGAAAAATGGCCAGCTCGAAAACTTCACAATACTTTTTAATATCATGATGAAGAAGTAATAAACATTATGCTTGGTATCTTTCTTCCAAGGAGCGATACAAACCGCTAGACTACTTCATTCAATCAATCGCAAACGTTTTTATTGTCGTCACTTTTTCTGTGAGCGGTTCGCCAGTCAGTCACGGTGTTTACGTCACGGGATACCTTCTGAGTACCGGTAAGATTGTGATGCTGAGTCATTTTGTACTGCGTCAACCGTCAACCAAGCAAGCCTGCTGCGACCGCGATGACATCAGTTCACATTGCACTGCAAAACGCAAAGCGATCAGATGATTGAATCATTATCCGCATCTCCTATTGTGTCGTTGCAGTTATTGAATCAGATTGGTTGAATCATCAACATATCGTGTTTATCAAAAGTTGATACTGAAGCAGTCGCTCGTCAGCAAAGAAGACATCCCAAACAACTTCATTCCTTGCGACAAAGTAAAACAATCTTCTTCGAACACCCTTGATACAACAACAACATGTCGTCGAAAACACTGATCCTACAAACATTCACAGTTGCTGTCCTATTGATGGCCGCCTGTGAGGGATTTTCAACACAGCCTCGGGCATTTGCGACACAAAAGACGCATCGATTCTTCATGAGCAGCGAGCCGACCTCGGAAGATCGGTCGGACCCCATGGCATCCGCTACCATGGACGCCGAAACACAGAAGCAACTCGAAAAGATGCGTCGCGCGCAAGAACTTCGCGAACAAGAAGTGTTTATGAAGAAGAGTCTCGGCAAGAGTACTTGCAAAAATTGCGATTGGGTCTACGACGAAACCAAGGGCGATGTTATGATGATTGGTGGGATGGTCCAACCGGGCACGCCGTTTGCGGATTTGCCCAGCAATTGGCGTTGTCCCGTATGTCGGGCCTCGAAAGATTCCTTCGAAGAGCAAGTGGAAGAAATTCCGGGTTTTGCCGTCAATCAAGGATACGGATTCGGAACGAATGCCTGGTCGTCGCAGCAAAAGAATCTCGCCGTTTTTGGGGGGTTGGCGGCGTTCTTTGTGCTCTTTTTGAGTGGTTATGCTCTCAATTAAACGAAAGAGCTTTTGACCTCTTTTTCTAATTGAGAGCGAACGTGAGCGCGTTTGAAACACTCTATCACCTTACCCAACGCATTTAATTATTATAACACGAAGATATTCGCACAAGCATTGTCATCTGCGAGCAATAGATCTTTTGATTATTTCTATCCGATTATCGCTTATTAGAAAAATAGTTGACATCCAAAACGATGGCTCCAGTGTTCCTTGTCGTCAACAACGGTTTCGCTTCCGGATAACTTGCGTAGCGAAACCAGCAACACGAGCCGTCTTCGTATAAGAAAACACCACCCACCACCAAAAGAAGGGCTACGAAAAAGAATACCGACGGCATGAAGCGATAAATGAATACTGAAAACAAAATAGCCCAAACATTCGACGCTTGTCCGGAGAGATTCAATAAAGTAGCATCGGCAGTGGTCAAAAAGTAGGCATACGTGCGGTAATATAAGTAGACCGAAGTCGTATACCATCGTAGCACCCAAACGGTTTCCCATGTTTGGGTTGACGTGACAATCCTTTCGATTTCGGGTAACTCCCACCATGCCGCTGCCACGACACTTTGAAAGAATCCAAACACACCGATCATTCCCAAGTATTCCTGGCGATCCAATTGTTGAACGGCTTGTTCCGCCACGACATCCCCTAAACCGTATATGATTGCCGACAATATCACCAGAATATCTCCCACGAACGGACTGCTTTTGCTTTCCTCGGCCGTTGGCGATGCAGTAGGTTTGCCGCGATGCTCTTGGTCACACAAAACGGTCAAACATCCCCCCAAAATACAGCAACACACCCCCCAGTAATGCTGTGATCGAAAGGTCCGTCGCAGCAAGAGTTTGGAAAATATCATGGTGGACGGCACCGACAACGCACTGAGCAATGTCACGCTTGTCAATGTGGTAGAACACAGAGAGCGGAGCACCAGAAAATTGGGAAAGACGTCAAAACAGAGCGATATCAGGAAATAGTTCCACCACGGTATCCGCAGATCGTTGTCCGATGATCGAGCCAAGAGTTGAAAGGATAATAGAAAATACATGGGTATCATTTGTGTAAATTGTGTCGCAATTCCGCATCGATGGACGAGTGTAAACGAAGCCGCGTTCGTCGATGCGGCCAAGAGAGCAATGATCTGACTCAATACGATGGCTGTCATTTTGTTTTTGTTGCTATTGTTGTGTGAATCATGATGACGAGGCAGCCAAAAGCTGGAGACACTCTCATGAACGAAATTCCAAGAGGACGACATGATGTGATCGCCACTTCTGTTCTGTGACTAAAAGCGGAAGGAGCGTGGTTGCGACATTCGGTGCAGATGCCACCTTCCGAATCAGTGGTGAAAGCGGGTTGATACGAAGGTAAAGCTCGCCCTACGGGTTGGCTATTCTTTTTACATTAACGAAAATGAATGAATGTATTGCGATATGGCCGCATCGCAACCGAAAAAATTTCGTGGCTGTGACTATTGCAGTCACGTTTTCTCAGTCCTTGGTCAAGACATCTGCGCTAGGTATTGCTGCATTGTTAGTCTTTTCGCCGCCAAACATTTTTATTTTTCCGGTATGTGGAAGGGAAATAATCATGAAAACTATTTACATGTGAGCTATCAAATTCATATTGTCGTGAACCTCAAAAGCGGAAAAAGAACGCCAACATGATGGCTGTCGAAATGGTAGTCGTCGCAAAGACATACTTGTACGTCCGCAGTAGAAGCTGCCCTTCACTGACATTCAAACCCACCACGGCACACGCCGAAATGATGTTGTTCAGACAAATACCATTGCCGGCAGAAGCGCCCACCGCCTGCAAGGCCAACATCGTCGTCGAACTGGTACCGATCGATTCGGCGGCGATGCGTTGGATGGATCCGAACGTTAAATTCGAGACCGTCGTGGAACCGGAAAAGAAAGAACCGAGGGCCCCCAGTAAAGGTGAAATGACAACAAACGCCTCTTGGAACCAATCGGACAAGACGGTACCGAGAATGAATGCCGGTGCCACTTCCTCCATTTGAATCATCAACTGGACCAGCACCAATGCTCCAAACAATGCAATGGCCGGATTTTTCAGTCGATCCAAGACCACGAATGCAATGTCTCTAGGTCGACCGGTCATATCCTTCCGGAATAGCAGCATAGTAAGCAAGGATATCAGAATGAACGGAAGGATAAAGGGCACATAAAACAATTCGTAGTTCCAGTTCAAATTCGGATACGTCATAATGTCGCGAAACTCAAAGACCACGCTCGTGGAGAGTCGAAACGTTCCAAGTGTCCCAAAATGAATCGAGAAGTACTTGTCCGTCGACGTAAGATAATCCTTGATACCAATTTGTTCGACGCGCGTGGCAATCAGCAACAGCACCACGCCCCATAAGGGGAACGTGCGTAAAAATACATCGGTCAAATATCCCTCTTGATACGTCTTACGAGGTCCCAGTGAATCATGGAAACTTGCCGTTTCCTCCCGGCGTGACAATTGGCGTTGCATCAACTTTTTTGTTTTTTTCGCAGTGTGAACCTTCGCCATTCTCTGGAGCACCATTTTCTGTCTCCGTTTCTTTTGGTTCGTCGTTATCGGTACCAGTAACTTCTTCCCGATCGTTGCTGGTATCTGGGACGGCTTCGGGGTTTGGTGTAAAAGAAATTTCTTGTTCTTCCGCCACACTATGGTCCACATGCGTCATGCCAACTTTGTACTTGACCAAGATGGCGGACAGCATGCAACCGGCAATGCCACCGATCAAGGACGGAAATTCGTAATTGATATGCGCCAGCGCCACAGACGGGCCAATGGTACTGAGCAACGACAAATAGACGAACAGAAGGTTCGACAGGACATGCTGCCAGGGTACCAGAATGGTCAAGATGAGTGGCATCAATACCAGCGCGGATGCCGCCAAGGCGACGGCCGCTTTGGACGAAATGGTCAAGAGCAGATCGTCAAAGGTTGCTTCGCTGATACCATCTTCGAGACTCTGAAAACCAAACCATAAAGGTGTCCCCACCGCACCCCATACGGTCGCGAATGTATTAAAGATGAGCACGACGACCACCGATTCAACGGCGGGGTAATGTCTCCGTACGAGCATGGGAGCCGAAAGCGCGGCCGGGGTACCAAATCCCGAAGCACCTTCCACCAAATAGGCAAAGGCGAAAATGAGCATCAATTCGGCAATGGGATGACCTTCGGTCAGTGCTTCAATCTCGCGCATCATAAAGGGCAAACAGAGCGTCGATTCCATCGTTTCAAAAAGACAAATGGCCCCGGCCATGATCGAGAGTGGCGTGAGTGCTTCGAGGAGTCCCAATATCACCGAAGCCGTCGTTAACAGCGGATCACTACCCAAGTAAGCGAGTCGGACCAAGAACATGAGAAAGGCCGCCAGTGGCAGCGACACGGTCGTGGGAAGCATGAATTTTGGGACAGTTACCGTGATAACTAGAACAATAATGGGAAATAAGCAAAAGAAAACATCCATAAAGTCGCCCCACGGACCTCCCGTGTCACTTAAATCCAAAAAAGTGCAATTGCAGTCGTTGCAGGCGTCCAATGAGACGCAAGATTCGGCGCACTGTACGCCTTTGTCGGGATCGACGCAGTTGTAACTAATGTCGCTCATTTTTATTAAGTTCTGTTTCCCTTTCAATGTCGTAAGGATCTTAGATGCCCTTTTAAACAATCTTTCCCCAACTACACTATACTCAAGTAATGAAAAGGATTCGATGCAAAGAGAAATAATAAGGAAGAAATGAGAATGAAGACCTTTTGCATCAGCCGTCGAGAAAGGCGAAAAATAATAACAAAGCGAAGAAAGAAGGGCAAGGTTCGCATTTCCTACTGTAGCTTTGAGTGTAGGGGATGATAGGGGATACACTTTGAAGGGATAGAGACGTGGCGAATTCAGCGTCATCGCATTCATAGCTAGGTTCTTGAGATCAACTAGCTAGCAAGGGCGTCGTTTAGGTCTAGTAAATCATCATGGAAATTATTCGTCTTCATCCTGGCATCTCCGATGACAGAACCTTAGGCGGTTCGCATGGCGGTAATCTTTTCTTTTTAAGTGATTGAACATTCGAAATTATCATGTTCAACTGTAGTTGTTTTATTATAGCTTAGGCGATGAATTAATTACAATGGCAAACTGGGGTCACTTTGGCAGATACTCCCTGGCTGTACATTCGTTTGTTGTTGCCTCGAGGCGGATGGAATTCTTCTTCTTCCGCCCAAGATCTCTTTCTCGTGGGAGAAATGGGAACCGGCTGTGGTCGACAGAATAAATGCATGCGAATGGAGGAGACTTTGTGGAGCAAGAGTTTCGTTTCTTCCGCACGCTGTGCTACCTCGTGGACATTGACGGTCGATGTCAAGTCCATGTGCTTGCATCGGAAAAGACATTCAATGATGCGGCTGACCGCGGCCTCAAAATCGTCGAGCTCAGATTGAGCCTTGCACGCGAATCGGTCTAACAAATATGTCTTTAAGCCGTCTCCGATCGATTCGCTGTTTGTTGGAGTGGCTCCTAGCGCGATGGCTACCGCGGCAAATCCCACGTGGCCGGGGGCAAACAAAAAGTTCGCGTCCGAAAAGACGAGAGCCCGCTGTACGACAGCCGAGGCCCGTTCTAAAACATCATCTGCGTCGATGAAAACGCCCTTTTTGGCAAAAAAGTTAGTATAATCAATCGCCAAGGCGTGCATTGCCGAAAACGGATGGTGACACTTGAATTCGTAGTTCGTTCCCTCCATCAGGAGCTTCTCGTAGTCTTGAATGTCAAAGACGGAAACTCCCCGGAGTTCATTTCGACAAAGAGGGGCGTGTTGGACTCTCGAGTGCACCACTTGGGTGGCATGAGAAAGGAGACCGATCTGAAAAGGCGGGTCGGAAAAGATGAGGCCAAACGTTCCGACAATTTGCGTCACAATCACAGAGAAGACTCAATTTGGCGATACACGTCGATACAACGGTGACGCATTGCGTATGCAGAAAACGTGCTCCAAAACGTTGATCGACTCATTTAGTGGCCGACTGGCTGACAACGGAAAATAAATTTTCGCGCCATTCGGTCCAAGGGACTCATTAATCTCCAACACGACCATGATGATAGCTTACCTCGATCTTTTCTTCCTCTGATTTAGCAGCAAAGAAGGCACAAGCGGCGGCCATCTTTCGAGGATTGAAGTAGAGAATAGAGTTTGAAAGGTAAAAACGGCGGAAGAGCATTATCGCCGTGGAGAGCACCGTGATACTGGTCCTCAGCTCGGGGAGAAGTGCGGTCGGCCCAACGAGAGTTTGCATCTGATGAGCGTGGAAACGAACAAGACTCTCTTGTTCGTCGGGATCGAGTAGATCGTTTGTGCATGGATTGAAACGTTGAGAAACTGACGACCGATGAAATCCTGAAGCAAATTTTCGGACAGTCTTGACTCTCGGCATTCTCACGTCGACCTCGTGAGGAGCCGTCGACCGTGATCGACAGGCTTGTAATGATGGCTCATCGAAAAGCCATGATTTTGCTTGAGATGATCGGTCAAAGTCCATGCTGATTGCTTTGATCGATATCTCGCCTTCCTGGATTTTGAAGCTATGGTGAAAGTCTGGAGGGAGAAAACGGCGGGTGAGCGAGGCTCGACGCTCGACCCAAGGCCTCGTATTTTTGTTGTGCATCGGGAGCGCGGGAGAGGTTGGCCAGACTCCAGAACACGTGTACATTATTGGTGAGAGTGACATCAAACTCTATTGGCGGGAGACTTGAGAAAATGTCAACTTCAGTACTTTTTGCCACACAGAAATGGCGAGTGTTTGTGCAGTCACGTAAGCGCGGGCGGTCGGATAGGAATCACGGACGGAGCGCGCACGAAAGCCAAGTCCCGGAAATCCATTTGTACTTTTGGATCAACAGTCTGGTCTTAAGTCTCGTGCCGCAGTAGCGGAAGGAAACGGGACATGATGACATTTTCGTTTGCAAGAGTCGAAGTTCAAGGCCCGTTTATAACCGAATATGGCTACTTAGTACATCAACGATAATACAATTAATTTTAACGGATAAAATACTTAGAGGTAATGAAAGTCTCGTACTATAGTAATTTTCATTTGAGTTCTACAAGATTCTAAATGAACTGATAAGAGTCCTATGTCCGGCAAAGTTCCCGCCATTGCGCTTTGAGGAGGAGGAGGAGTCCTTTGAGCGCGCCTATCTTGACGCACGCTCCGTGACTGACTAGAAAGTCGTCGTGTTCAAGATCGTGACCGTGACCGGTGACCGTGACAATACTAGGAATTACAACCACTGACAACCGCTAATTTGACTACCACAATGTCATTACGCATAATAAATGGCGAAATGGGCCAATAAAGAACTGCTAACGTGACAGTGGCGACGCGGTGATGGTTGAATCAAACGAAAGACGTCGATCAGGTGATGCAAAAATGGTTTCAAAGAATCAATTGTAACCATGTTAACAAAGAATTCGAAGACCATCAACAAGTAGCGCATTAACACTGATATCTGGTCGTGAATATGATTGATTGATTCATTCCTTGTCAATTATTGCACCAAGTTAAAAATCTGTTCCAGATCATTATCCAAAACGATATTGTCCAAATCAAAGTACTCGAAAAATGTGCCAGTATTTACAAGCCGGTTGTCTTTGGCGGAGTGTGTTGATTTCATTGGTTCGGGTTCGACGCGGACGTATTCCGCAAACAAGTACGCCACGTCGAGATTGACAATCTCCAAGCACGTCACTTGGTCGACCATAATAATCCCTTCATTTTTCGAGCGAAGTCGGACGCGAGTGCGAGTGAGACGATTTCCTTCCCCATTTATAACCTGGTCTTTGTATAAGGATATTTGATGCGCAAAGGACTTGGTATGCTTGTGCTTATCTTCGGCAATGACAAATAAATCGATCACGGCACCCCGGTTGTCTTCCCATGCTTTATGTAATGAGCTCCATGGAGCAATATCTCTTTCGAACGCTTCCGATACAAGATACCTCGATTCTCCCTTAATCATCTCACGCATCCATATCCACCGTCCTTCTCTATTTCCGGAAGAACCGATGGTATCGGTGTTTCGCAAAAGTCGCTCGGGAATTTCCGTCCACTGTAGCGGTGTGGGGACATATAAGTGCTGCGCTTCCATGGGTACTAATATAATATTTTTCAAAAATCCATCTCCCGTGAATTGGGCTGTTCGCAAAATATTTCATCCATCGAAAACCCCACTTTAATGGCCAGCGCACATCCCCGCTGCATGAGATGAAAACTCCGCCGTTTGAACGCAAACGAAATCCAAGAGCGCACCAAATACTTCAATCCAAAGTGGTGCGTGTGGCCCTGCACGGGTTCCGTCCCGGTCACTTGTTCGAGCAGGAGACGATCGAGGCCGTCATCTTTTTTCTCCTCCATCCTCCGGACTTTCTTTTTTTCCTTGACGGGAGATATGAGGAATGCATTCGAGTCCTTTGCTGATGCAGCGCGAACAGGGCGATTTCTTGTCGCATTTGCGTTTCGCGAGATGACACGCCGTGCAAGCCATGGTGGTGGATGTCCAATGAGGAAATGTTTTACTTGTTCTTGTGCGCACGGTCGAGTCGTCTCTTTACTTCAGCACAACAGTCAATCTTGTCCAACGCACCCCAAAAGAGCTTTGTCAACACGTTTGACGCGGCATGACGTGCGTCGTGCGTTGTGCGGAGGAGAGCGATGGAGGAACGGTGTCCTTCTCGACACCTTTTCCTACTGTCGTGTAAGAAGCGACAAGCAAACAGTCACAAAGTCATAGTCATAGTCACAGAACAGTCACAAAGATCTTTTTCGAGGTACCAGTACAATATCAAATTTCGTCAAATGAGGATATTGGTAACATTAAGGACAAATGTGGACCAAATATTTGTTTCACAAACAAAAATTTCAAAAAATGGCTTATTCAAACCACATTTTATCTAGAAAATTATTACAAAATGCCTTGCTGCGTGGCGTGCAATACGTACGTAGTCGATTGTAGACAGTACAGCTTATAAGTAGTTCCATTTCGGTGCAGCTTTCGGTTTTATAGTACTTTGGCTATCATAATGACGTCAGTCATGAGCTAGAGCGGAAAGGTAATCCTAAATTGCCTCGAACGGAGCATCTTCATCATGTTCATCCCTCCCATCTCCCATCTGCATTCATGCTCCATCAACGGTCTCAATCCGATGAACTCGCAAAAGAGCTATCAACGTGCCGTGTATTGTCTTGAGACGGAGTGATGTATTGGAACTGTTACGCTGCACGTTTGAGAAAGACAAACCCCGCGGCATGATGTACTTTACTCTGACTTGGCATTTCGGCTTTTCCATGATTAATAAAAGCATGGAATTTCGTGGGAACTTTGAAACTTAGCAAGGTCTTTGGGCAGAAGCTCTCGCACGCAAAGGACTGGTTGGCGGGAATTCTTCGGACTTGAAAGGTAATTATGAGTTTTGCTTCTTTCATTAGTTGCAATAGAAAAATTGTCATCATTCAAATACTAAAATCGTCGAAAAGGATCAAGAGGTACTGATCATTGATCATACAAAGGAGCAAGGAGCTTTGCTCAGAGGAGAATTATGGAGCAGACCAAAATTTTTGAATTTTTGGGTTATGCCTAAGAGCAGAAACGCTGGATGTCCTTCTGTTAAATATAAAACAAGATCTACTCAAATGCAGTACCGCAAAGAAGCATTGTTCCATACTATTTCAAAACCCCGGTTTTCGATACTTTGACGACGATACAAAGATTGGCACGTGTCCTTTAACTACAAGAATAATATGGTGCCACGTCGCGCGTTGGCGATCTTCCTCCCTTTGTTCTTGTTGAAATTCATTGCTTTCGTGAAGATCTCACGACACCAAAGATACCTCTTGTTGTACCTTGTCTTCGAGCAAAAGAATAAAACATACATTATTCGAACAAAAGAAAATTGAGTCTGACAAATGAACGCAATTCACTCTCGAACGAGGAAACGAACCCTCCCCGTGTTCGCCGTGCAGAGGATACCTCCAGTTTGGCGATGGCCATGATGGTTTTCTTGCTGATAAGCATCTCGAGTATCGAAGGTTTTACGTTACGCTACCCCAAGAAAGTGGATATTCATCGCGCTACATATCCATCCGTCGTCTTTTCTCCCCACGACTTTCGCGATTTTCTTGCCGAAAGGAGAGTCGAACGAAGCGTTCGAAACCATTGATCGCGTCCGTGATCGAACGTGCGACCGTGTTGACACACATATTGGGAGAAGAAGCCTTCAAAGATGAACCAGTGAATGGCGAAACAAGTGTTGAGACAAGTGTAAAATTTGACCCATCGAAAGACGACAACCAAGACGATGAACGCCCCACGTGCCGCATTGTAACGTACTCCGACTCCAAACTACCTTCTCCGACCAAAGACGTCTTTCCTGTCTCATTTTTTGAGACTCCCTATATGTTACGGCGACTGGATGACATTTATCACGCCGTCGCCCACGACGAATCGCGTCTCTTATCGTACCTACAAGGTGAAAAACTGGGCCAAAGTGCGTTGGAAGATGAGAAACTGCCCGAGTACACGCGCACCTGTTTGGAAGATGCCGGCTTTTCATTACTCACCAAACGTGATTTGGATCTGTGCGAGGCACTCAATGCGGGGTATTTGCTCCGATTGTCGGTTGTGCCGGATGTCTCCGGTTTGGATGAGACTTTGGCGCGGGAGTTTTATCCGGAACGATTCGATGCGGAAGGAAAAGTACGGAATCACGACGAAGACTTACTATTTGGTGGAAGAGTTCTAGTTTATCGTCGCTGGCTATTCTCGCGAAATTACTCGCGGTCGATTGTTCCTTCCGAAATTGGATTATCTACAAGCCAGCGTCGTCCAGCGGTCGGCTTCTTGGGTCAAACGCCGTCTGGATGACATTGAAGATTCGTCATCGAAGGCACTAAAAAAGATGTACCGAAGCTTGGCTGCCGCTGTATCGCAGCGACTGGATGAATGGGCGAATCAAAAGTCGCTTCCTTCGTTCCTGGCACGTCGTTTGCAGCTTTCCGTACCCACGCCGGAGGAGCGCAACGGTGGCAACACTCCCTTCTTCAAATTGACTCGCTATGGCGGTTCGGAAAAAGCAGTTTGTGACCTCCGAAGATCCTTTTGATGCCCTCGCACCATTTGAAGAATGCATTTTTGACGGTGATTCTCGAATTTTATCTCAAGAAAGTCGCTCGCCCGCGTCAACCCATTATAATTCAGTCAAGGGAACTGCACTGGTTCGACCGGACATCCGGCGCCCTCACGATGTAGGAACTTTGGGGCCCAACTTGACACGACCTCCCATGCAGGTATTAGAACGTGCCACAATCAGCAATCTCGTCAATATATTCACGCTGAACTGGTCGGCGACAAGTTATTCCGTACGCTCATCTCCCAATCAGAAATCGTCGGTGACGTACGAAGAAGTAGTGGTGATATGGCGACCTTTACCCGACGAAGAGAAAAAGAAGCCGCTCGTCATCCGGCCGCCCGAATATTCTTTATGAAATAGCGGATATGTTCGATATCGGCGGCGCTACCGCCCAAACCGAACACTGGCAAGAAAGGCAAGATGAAGATGCCTCTCGAAATCCGCGAATTTCGAAGGAGTTCCCATGGCGAATGTTCCTGCCGTGCTGCCAAAGACCAAATTGGTGTTCCGTCCTGCCGATGCTTTCGTCTTTGATTTTGTCAGCGTGTTGACGTTTCTACTGGTGATTGGATCGCAACGATTCGATAGTCCCAAGTTGGACTTGCTGGCGGTCGTCTCTGTTTCCCTATGGTTGTTGGCGGACCGTTTTGCGTTACTCGAACAAGCTAGCCCGATACAATTTGTTGGTCAAAACATTCTTGACTTCCAAGATTTCTCATCGCAACAGTGGAGCACTCAAGTATCTGGCAAACGGCCGGGTCACAAAGAGCCTCCCGGGCGGCCTTGGTTCACGAGTGGCTGTGTCGATTATCGAACAGCACGGGCGGAGCCGGCAACTTTGTCACGATCTCAACTGGTTCGGGAAGGTAGCTGCCAAGTCAATGACCTTCTTCGGAAGGGGAGACGATCGCGAGATTCCCATCAATATGGATGCCGGCTGAACGATTTGGAAGATTTGAAACTGGTCACCTTTTCGGAAGATGCACCAACAAAAATCGTGCGAGACCCTCACGCAAGTCACCAAAACGTTGAAACGTGCGTGGGATACCATATTCGAAGGGCGAATGCGGCTACAGGACTTGATGGGTCGACGACACGAAAACCGAAGCAGCGCCCGAGACTATCGGAGAATTCCTTTAGAATGGGCTGCGCTTGACTCCTAAACCAGCAATTTTGTGTGTATATCTTTGTAAATCTGAAAATAGCTGTACTGTTATGTTTGTTTTGCACCCTAGTTTTTTGGGAGACTGTGCAGTAGTTGTATAGGGTTTAGCGTTATTCAAGACTCCGTTGCATAATGCATTATTATTACTGGCCGCCTGCGGCGGGCTATGCCTTCGGGGAGCTTTTTTCGTTCTCGCCCTTCCCGCAAGCGGGGGGCTCGTTCCCCGTGGAAAAGTTGAAAAGCAAAAGACTGACTGAGCCCGTAGCCGGGACTCGATGTTGGCGCTTCGCGGGTTCGCAAGCCGAACAGCGTCTAAACCATTTGACGAAGAAAAACCGGAAAAAAGCGGCAAAAAAGTTCCTACCGTGACGGACACACGCACACGGACACTCAGCCTCGGCCCATTATAAATAGATAGATTATTATTTTTATTGACTTTGGCGGCGCAAATATATTGTTTCAACGGATTCTTTCAATCCAACTTTGTCAAATGAGTGCATTCTTGCGTTTCATTGTACTGTTCCTTGCCTTGTTCAGCGCATCGAGTCTTCCCGAATTGCGCAACGTCGACTTTTCGGTAGCCACCCGACCGCTGGCGTTACAATACACTCTCCAGCGTCACGGAAGATCGGCACTTCGGTCGTTGAAAACGACGGACTTCTGGCTCTTCGGGACACAACCGACCCCATCGAACATAGCACAAGCGATTTGGCTCCTCATTTGTGGTCATGGTGATGCGGCTCACGAAGTATTGCTCGGTGTCAACGAAACCAATTTACATGTTGCGGAATATGCGGCCACACATCCGACCTCGTGGCATCAAGATCATCCTTTGTGTGATGTGAACGACTTGGTCCATTCTCTGATCCATCGATGCGAAGGTGCCTGCATAGGAGAAGGGGGCCATTCGGGATTCGAAAATGCCAAATACTGGGCCGCGGGTGGACCCAAGGAGTATACGAATTTTGGGTATGCTGCTTCCAGCGTTCATTTGATTCATCAGACACTGTTGCAATGGTCTTCCGTTCATACTCCCGAGATAATCGCGGACGTGGTTTCGACACACTCGGCCCGAAGACATTCCATCCTAGCGTCCAAGGGCCAGCGACGACACGTCGTCGTGGCGCCCGGCTGTTGGGATCCCTTTGCATTCATTGATTTCTGCAGCACAGCGGAACAACTTGGTAGTGTGGAACAAGAGCAACTGAGGAGTTTGCAAGAATTCGAATTGCGGTTGTTATTGAGGTATGCGCTGCTGGAGCAACGAGACTGTGATGTGGAAATGCTCTTGTCGGGAGAAGAGCAGCAATGACAACAACAGTCATTGTAAGGTACTTGCTGGTGACTCTATTACGGAGTATATTCTAAAATCATCCCACGAATCAGGGGTCAGGGACCTAGGCACATTCGACAAGATGCGTGACTCATGACAGTAGTTTTGTCCTTGCGTGACTAATAATGACCGCAGACACGAACCTCACTCTTGACCCGAGAGTATTTTCTTCCCGCTACAGATTGAGCCACACTCGTCACGCTTCTTTGTTCTTTGGCGCGCGTTCGCAAAAAGAAGAAAACAAAATCCGAAGCGAAACCATGTCGATGTTACAAAAGAAAAAAGTATCTTTGTCATTATCATGAGAAAGAGTTGATTCTAAACAATAACAACATGAGCGTCGTCGAACTGATGAAACACAGCATTGAATTGAAAGTCCCATTGGCGATTGGAACCCTTCAATGGGGCACGACCTGGCTCGACGACAAGGTCGTCAATCACCACGGAAATCTGTCCGATGAAACTTGCCGCGACATTGTGGACATTTGTACTGCGGCCGGCGTTACTTTGTACGATACCGCCGAAGGGTATGGCGGTGGAACCTCGGAACAGCGTTTGGGTCGATTGTTTGAGGCTAGTCCGCCGATTTTCATGACCAAGTTTCTCCCCGCACCGTGGCGGTTGTGGCATTCGGATTTCGAAGCCGCCGTCCGGGCCAGCTGTCAAAGGTTGAAAGTCGACTGTATTCCAATTTATTTGTTGCATTCACCCGTGCATTGGTGTCGTTCGATCGAATACTGGGTCGAAGCGGCGGCGTTATGTAAGAAGAAAGGTCTCATCCAAGCCATGGGTTTGAGCAATTGCAATGCCGACCAAGTGCGACGAGCCGTCGCGGCGGGAGAACGCTACGGAGTTCCCGTTATTTGCAATCAAGTGCATTACAGTTTACTGGATTACAATTCGAAAGCATTGCAAGAAATGGAAGCGACGTGTCGAGAATTGGGCGTCAAGATTGTAGCCTTCTCTCCCATTGGGCAAGGGCTGTTGACGGGCGGATTGACGACGGAGAAATGGCAGCATAATAAACCGGCCAAGATGCTCCGCCTCCAATGGGATGATATTCAGCCCTTGCGTGCAAAAATTGAGGAAAAGGCACAAAAGTATGGGAAAACCATGGGACAAGTGGCCTTGAATTGGTGTATTCAGCACAACGTGATTCCGTTGGTCGGATGTCGTTCGGTCGAACAGGCTCGTGATTCGGTGGGTTGCTTGGGTTGGTCTCTGGCGGAGAAGGATGTCCGAGATTTGGATCAAGTTGCCTTGAGCAAATCGACTTTGGAGAGTAAGTGGTAGTGACGTGATTGCTTCAACGATCTGTCAATGATACTAACGATTTGGCGAATCTTTAGGTCCTCGATGGCGCCGACTGCTCTTTGTTTCGTTGTTTGGCGTCGTCATGGTCGTATGTCGAACGATGGATAATCTCGGCTTAGGTAATGTTGTTCGATCATAGATATACACCTAACACATAAGGCTGATAAGACTAGAGAGTCTTCATTCGGTTATTCCATTCATTCATCTATTTGTGTAGGTGTCTTTCGGCAGGATGGGAAGTAGGCTAGTGCAAAAGATAAGCTGTGGTTCCTAATCGAGACTGAAACCCAGTTAAGTCCCGGAAAAGTTGAGCTACACTTTACTCCCCTAATCGAGAATCGAGCCACAAACATTGTCTTACTGGTAACTGGTAAATGCGCTTCTCCTAATAAAGGCTTCTCCGCGATGCTTTTTTATTGTTGAACACGAGAGTGACCGACCATGGAAGACCATCCATGACCGTGTGAAATATTGAAGAGAGTTGCAAAGGTTTTCTTCGTCAATCTCCATGCTCTATTAGAACTCAATCCAGGCTCGCGAGAACGAGATAGACAGCAAGATTATTCGCCATCATGAAACAACGCATTCTTTCACCTTCTCATAAGACACACGTCGGCAGTCCCCGCAAAGGATATATCACGACAGCCTACATCAACTGCAAAGAGCGTTTCAACAACATGAATCCTCGACATCGGTGGGCTTTCTTTGGTGTTTGGCTGCTTTGGAAAGTTATAGCGGGTTGTGTTGTGCTGTACGTCGCCTACGAAGAGTTTCTGCCCTCGGGTCTGCGTGCTTCATCATCTTCCGCGTCATCCGAGAAAACGACAAAAGTCCTCTATATTGTAACATCCTTGGCCGAATTCAATACAGGACAGCGCAAAACGGTCAAAAATCAAGACCGTCTCAAGGAAGTGCTGTTACCCGTCCTCGCCGATAGTATCCAATCCATTGTGAAAGACCCCCAGTTGCAAGTCGATGTCTTTCTCATTACCGCATTCTCCTTACAACCCGAACGGGAGGCCTTGATTCGCCGACACTTGCCGCCGAATGTCGGACTCCAAGTCTGGGATGACGCGTGTCCGCTGGGATACGATCCGCCGTTGCGCGAAGCGACAGCGCAAGCACGATTATCGGAAAACACCCGGGCACTGGCCCGACAACACCGTTACGTGATTCGCGATAAAATGGAACATTATGATTTGTTTGTGGCCGTCGAAGATGATATGCGGATTACGGGGGAACACATTCAGCATTTTGTGGAAACCTCGCAAGCGATTGATGTTTTGCGCGAGGCCGCACCGTTGAGCGGTAGTAGTACCGATTGGAAGGCGCCACTGTCGCGATCCCAGTTGGATCGTATGGTACCGGGATTTGTGCGAGTCGAAGTTTTGCTCAATCCGGCCGAGAATGGTCCGCAGACGAAGCTTGCGCCCATTCCCCTTGATTACGAGTTTTCGTCGTCGTCCGAAGCCCATTTTGATCCATCCATCTGCTGTCACGTCAATTTAACGGATGATTTGATTCCCCGAGAAGCGCCGATACCAGCTTCTCCTTCTCGAGATGATATTGTGATATGGGAGACGACGATCGAAGCCATGGCTGTTAGAAAATTACCCAATCTCGGTTGGGTGGCGTTATTGCCGGGACCGGGAAAGAAAATGAAAGAAGCGGATCGAATTTTCGGGTACTGGAGCGGCGACGGGGGTGCGTTTGGGAAAGATGCGACCAAGCCTTCTCCCGGAGAACCGCATTTGATCGCACAACAAGGTGGCTGGATGGCCACGCGTGATCAGATCCATCGCCTGCAAGACTTGTGCATGGGAAGTTTTTTACCACCATTCGATCCTCCGGAATATCGCAGTGACGGTCAAGAGAGCATGAATGTCGAATTTTGGTCCGGTGGGTATCAGTTTTCACGGGAGTCAAGGGAGGATGCAACATGCAGCGCATTGTTAGTTTGCAGCCGGAACATTTCTCGAAACATTTCATTTATCATGCTGCCAACAATAAACAGCGTCAATTATCGCGGGAGCGGATGCTGAAAGCAGACCATTTCATGGCGCAGCTCAATTCGGTACGCAAGGCTGCGGAAAAAGTGTTGTTGCAGTCGAATATGATGTAAACAGAGCATTGGCAAATAAGCAGACTTGCTTTTTTTCATAAATTCATGCGGGATTTGAGCTCTTCGATCAACAGTACTGTTTGAATGTCTCATCAAGACTCACACACGTATTGTTGAAAACGGTGTGACATTCATGACAGCTTTTCCTCTTCTTTGACATCTTGTTTCTCAAATGCGTTCTGCAAAAGTGAACCAGAAAAGTAACGCCAAAGAATTCTCGAGTGTTGATTTTCTGTGACACCCTTCTCATCTTTTGAAGCAAGAAACATGAGAACATTGCCAAAAGCGTCTATTTTCTGCTTTGAGCCAGCACGCGCATCTCAACAAGGCTGACAGTTCGACCCATAATTTTTGCAATAGCGTTGCTCATCATGATTTGGAATCCTGGTCCTCACGCTCGACATGCCTGGTCGGAGACCAAGACCATTTGGGGCAAGATGTCTTTGATCTTGTTCTATTCTCTGATTTGGTACTTCATTCTGACTTCGGCCTGGTTCATTTTCTACCCCCGTCACTGTCTGATGTCCTCCATGGGCGGTTACGACAACTCG
The DNA here is from genome assembly GCA_030295235.1 of Fistulifera solaris. Classification (NCBI taxonomy): domain Eukaryota; phylum Bacillariophyta; class Bacillariophyceae; order Naviculales; family Stauroneidaceae; genus Fistulifera; species Fistulifera solaris. The sequence goes on along the minus strand of AP026127.1, from coordinate 345,060 downwards.
ATTGCTCTCGCCACCGTCCGAAGTGGCTTTGTCTTCACGTTGGGATTCTTTGCCTACGCCGATGTGGGTGGCTATAAAGTCAAGAACATTGCCATGGTGACCGTTTTCGTGTTATTGGTCTTGATGGTCTGGTCGAAGGCGGCCCATGATTTGGCGAAAAGTGGATGCCAAGATATGCTGGGTTTGTACGGCTACTCGGTCTGGGCAATCCTGGCGCTGATTCTGGCCATGATCGATGAGAAGCTGGGGGAGCGACCTCGAGGTGCTGAGGCACTTCCCCTGAATACTTAAAAGTAACGTAATATTTCTGTGTCAATAAAGCGATCTGTGGTGTACCAGTAAATCATAATTCTATGTTGTGTGCACCTAGTGTTTCAAGCTCACGGATGGTTGTGTTTCAACTAAAAAAACTCTTGTGTCGAAGCCTGGCGTACAGAACCGTAGAGAACTGTACGTTTCTATATGTCGTATAGACACGTACCACTCGGACACTGTGCTTGGTATCTCTTGGTCAATAATCAACGATGAAGAACAAAAGGGGTGGACTGATGCCAACGAGATCTTTTCGTTATACACCTTTGAGACAACGTTCCATCTCCTCTTTTACTAATTAGCCTTGCATTATGATGTGGACTCCGGTACCTGATATTCAACAGGCGTGGGTGAACACCAAGACCATCGGGGGTAAGATTTCTGTCATCTTATTCTATTTGTTGGTCTTGTATTTCATGCTGTCCGCTAGCTGGTCAATTTTCTTCCCTTACCAGGAATGTTTGATGGCGGGCATCGGCGGGAATGACAATCCCATTGCGGTCGCTGCCGTGAGGGCGGCGTACGTATTTTCGGTCGGGTTTTTCATTTATGCTCTGGTGGGCGGATACCGAATCTTCAACGTGATCATGGTGGCGGTCTTTTGTTGGCCGACATGATTATTTGGACTTCCGTGGCAAAGGAAATGGATCAATTGGGATGTCACGACGACATGGTGGGCCTGTACGTCTTTTGTGCTGGGGCAGTCCTCGCGCTCGTTCTGGCCCTCCTGGATGACAAACTGGGGGATCGAAACGCGGGGGCCGAATCGTTGCCCTTGAATGTGTAAAAGGAGAGTATGGCGTCAAGCCTCAATGAAACTATGGAAAGTGATAATGTGAAGTAATTGTGCATTTATTTATTCAGCTTACTACTACTTCACATCTCATGATTTCGCTGCCTGTATTTCAATGTGATACCCATGCGTCTGTAACTCCGAGATCCCAGCCGGCTTGGACACATTGGTTGGCAAAATTCTTCCATAGCACATCCACCTCGCGGTCCTTTCTTGCTTTATTCTCTGTTGCGTGCTTGAATGTTTCAATGTGCTTTTGTTTCAAGAAAAGAAACTAGTGTTTGGAAACGCTGCGTACAAATAGCTATACAAAACGATACAATACAAATCTTACGTATAGACACGTACCCGTCGGACACTCTGTTCTTCGTATCTCGCTTGGCCAAAGGAAAAAGAACAAAAATAGGGTTGACTGCGGTGCCAACAATATCTTTTCATTACTTTTTTGAAGCAAGCGTTTCATCTCCTCTTTTGACGACCAATAGTCTTTTCGTAGCATGTGGAATCCGATACCTGACATTCAACAGGCCTGGGCAGACACCAAGACCATCGCGGGCAAGATTTCGGTCATCTTACTCTATTTGTTGGTCTCCTTTTTTATCCTCTTGGCTGCCGGGTCAATCGTCTATCCTTACGACGAATGTTTATTGGCGGGTATTGGCGGGAAAGACAATCCCATGGCGATTGCTACGGTGAGGGTCGGGTACGGATTCTCGTTGGGATTTTTCTGCTACGTTCTGATCGGCGGATATCGCATCCCCAACCTGGTCCTCATGACGATCTTTCTGCTCCTTGATATGATCGTTTGGACTTCGGTGGGGAAGGAAATGGATACATTGGGATGTCATGCCGACATGGTGGAGATGTACATCTTTTGTGCTGGGACCGTCCTTGCGCTCGTTTTGGCCGTGATGGACGATAAACTGGGGGATCGACCCGCGGGGGCCGAGTCGCTGCCCTTGAACGGTTGAATGATATCAAAAGCTCAAAATGATGTGTGTAGTAATGATGTACGGAGTCTTTATTTATTCTGCTTACTTTACATACTATGTCACATTATTTCGCTGCCTGTATTTCAATGTGATAGCCGTGTGTCTGCAACTCCGTTTTCGTTAGATCCCAGCCGGCTTGAACACATTGCTGGGAAAAATGGTTCCATTGTACATCCACCTCACGGTCCTCCAAGTCCTTGTCTTCTTTTATCTTTTGCCAGCAAGGTAGCATGAAAATACGCTTTGGCTTGGTCGGTCGGTGATATTCCTTTTGGAGCACGACCATAATACACTGCGGCTGTGCGACAAAAATCCAGTAGGGTCGTTTCGCCTGTTGCAGTATTTGGCGCAACGCCACTTCTTCATGACCCATTTTATGGGCAACATGATGGAAGGAGACACCGTATTCAATGGCAGGGACTGTCTGTCGTGTGGGAAGAAACAAGAGTGGTTCGGTTTGCGCCATTTGTTGCGGAGTGGGCAGTGGTCGGTTACTTTCTAGTCGGTAATGTTTCAGTAACAGTCGCAAGCGCACCGTATTGAGTCCTTTAAAAGCCATCATGCGCATACATTTGCGATTGATCCAAATGTGCAACACCGTCAAAATCCAGTACCCGGTCCACAATTGCCGCATGGGAACATGTGCCAACGATTGCGTCGTCAAGGCCGCGACCATCAATCCGACACTGGCCGTGACGGCATGTTGGGCCCCGAATTTGGCTTGAATGTCGGCAATGTCACTGCCGCAGCTGGCCCAATGCAAATTGATGGTCCCACCACACGCTCCGGCGGCGACACCACAAACCGCCTTGCACATATTGCCCAATGACAATAGTAGCAGAAAGAATTGGGGCGGCACTTGCGCCGCGAGTATTTCGAGCGTGATTCCAATATCGACCATAATATCCGCGAGCAAGCGCCATCGCTTGACGTCACCGGCAAATTTCGAAGCGGCCGTGGCGGTAAACACCAAAGTGGCGAACATGCCACATCCATCGCGGACCAAAAATTCAAGATGGCCGACGTGGCCGTCGCATCGGCCCGACCGACGCCCAAGCCTTCCAAAATCCGTTGGGTCGCCAAAACGCCCCGCAATTGCGTCGATAAATCTTGCAAGGCATTGAGTGCGCTAAACGAAAGATAACCGGGTGGTGTGGGACCCGTCGGTAAAAAAGACGGCCCGGAACTTGGATCGCAACGTGGGTGGTGGTGGCGTCGATCGCTTGGCAGCAGAATCCAACGCGTACACGGTTTCGTGTCCCCCATTCTTGTTGGTCGAAACGACCACGAAATGGCTACTGGCCAAACAAGAAACATGGCCGAGTAGAAGGAATAGAAACATTACAATTCGTGATGTCGTTCGCATCTTTTCTTTTTGGATGATTGCTGGTTTTTATGGAACCTTTATGATTGTTTTATGGAAAAGAAGATCGTCTCATTCATGTCACTTTTTTTCGTGTTTCCATTTTTTCGTTCCCATCCTGATGATGTCACAGAAAGGTCATCTGTCGCACCGTTTTTCAACGTCATATGTCGCATCGCATCCTGACTCTACAACATTTAGTACATTACTTTTTTCAGTCGAACGACATCCGACATCCTCGTGCTTCTTTCTTCCGGGTTCCTTTGAAGGCGGACGGCAGATGTCTCTCTATTACTTTTATTGCATCCGAAGCCACAACATCCCAAGGACAATCCTTTGTTATTGTTGCTTTCGAACATATAGTCTTTCATCCGTTCCAGTTATTGATAAGTGAAGAAAACAGAAAAGCAAAATGCCGCCCCCGATGATTCACGCGTATCAAAGCAATCTTCCCCACATCATTTCGATGATCAAGGGATACCGTTTGTGACAACGTATGCGGCGATGAAAGCCCGCAAATTCGTGGAATCCGTGTTGAGCATAGAATTGAAGGAGCGTTTGTTTGAAGGGACCACGGTGATAGAAGAAGACGATGATGTTGTGGACGACGACGAAGACGAAAATCCACACGCACTGGACTCGAAAGAAACGCTGCAAGCGGTGATTCGTCAGTGTTTGCGATTGCAAGCACAATTCACGACGGTCGAAAATCTCAAATACAGTGGTCGTTGGACCACCGCAGAATTGTGTCAAATGATTTTGCACTTACTGAAGCTAGTTACGTGTACCATTTCGGATCAACCGACCGTGCAATTGCATTATGAAACCGTGGGTTATGTGTATTCTTTCAACGAAGACAATCGGGAAGATTTTGCAGGAACAGCAAAAGATAGTCGGGGATTGCAGCAGGAATTGCAACGACCTTTTGCGTTGCCGTCACCGGCGCGGGAAGCCTTATTGGCCGTCTTGATCAATTTACTGTCCAACAAGGGACCGTTACGGAAAGTGTCCAATCTATCCCTCTACACAGACGATGAAACACAGTCAAGATCCCTCCTCATTGTCCATTGGAAAGTCCTTCTGCGACTCTTATTACGAACGGCACCATACTTGGATGAAAAGTGTCACGCCAGTGTCCCGGTCGATGCGTCGTCCCGGCAAGCGACCGTCTTGCGCCGGACCGTGCAACTCATTCGTTCGTCGCGTCATTTCTTTGATCAAGGATTGATTCCGGGGACTCCTTTGGATGCAGCCGCCGAAGCCGTGTGGAGTATGGTCCAAACGGATGCCTTGTTTCATTCGCATACGCACGCGTGTTATCGCGCGAGCATTTTGCTGTACTTGTTTCATCCGTCCCGGTGTTCGGCGTCCTACTACCATCGCGTCTTGCCGCTCTGGTGGGAATGTTGGACGAACATTGATCGCTGTCCGGAATTTGAATTCTTGTGGTTGGCCCTATTTTGTCGGGCCCGCAAATTTGTCCATGACACGTACGACTGGACGCAGCTGCGACAACGGTTGTTGACGAATGCCCAATACTGGTTGCAATTGCCCATTGGTGGGACCGCCATGGACAAGTCCTTTCCGCATGTTTCCAATCCACGATCGCGATCGTGTCCTCCCAAATTAAAAGTCTTTGTTGGGGCGTCCTCGTCGTACGAAGAAGGCATTGATTTTGTCGCCAAGGTGGCCAAATTGTTGATTGCCGGGTTGGGGTCCGGCATGACCGACGACTCGAACCTATCGGCCGGAACGCACGATGTGTTGCGGTTTTTGTATTATGTCACACCGTATTTCCATCCAAGCAATTTGGGATCCTGGACGTTCACGTTGGGTGCCTTTCTGCACTATTTGTGTTACGAATTGTGTGCCCGGGTGGGGTCTTCGGTGGGATTGCAAAGTGTGGCACGGCAGCATCCTTCGGTGGCCGCCGCGTACTTGCAGCTGCAGCCGAATTTATGTCAGCCGATACCGCCCCATGAAATGGTTCTTTTGATGCATACGCTGCTGCCGTTGTGTCAACAAGCCATGTACAGCAAAAATGGTCACGTCGGACGAGCTGGAGAAGCTTCCATGCTGTATTTGGTGCAACTGGATCCGGATCATACGACTCCGGCCTTTGTGGATTTCGCCATGCGGGCGTTGGATATTTCGGCTGTCAACTTGAGTCATCAGGCGCCGTCGGCGTTGTCGGCGTTGACGAGACTGGTGCATCCCGCGTTGCGCAGTGGGACACTGTTGATGCGCCTTCCGTCGATTTTGCGGTTGAGTTTGGCCGGAATCGACGTGAATGATCAAAACAAGACATTGCGGACGCTTATTTTTTATCGTTCCTTGACTTCGTGGGTGCCGGTCGGTGGTAGTCCGGAACAGTGGCCGACGTTGGACGGCAGTGCTTTGTGCGCGGGAACGTTTTGCATGGGAAAGGACCTGCACATGGTGTTAGAGACGACACGGAAAAGTCCGGAGTACATGAAAGCCATTGCCAATTTACCCGAATCGTCTCTTATGAAACAAGGTTTGGCGGCGGAGGGAGAAGACCTCCATGATTTGGTCGTGACAGAGGCAATGTCGGCGATGAGTGACTGGGCACTGGAGTTCCTTGATCGAGTTTTCGGTTTGTTGCGTGCATCTGGTGAAAGAGAGAAGACTGCCAAGACCACATCGGGTGTTGCGTCTCGTCATTCATCTGCAGATGTACACACGGCAAGAAATTATTCGAGGGTTTTGAAAGAGACATTGATGCAGTTATTTGCTGCCATGGATTATGAAGTTCATAGCATTGCCACGCGAACCGTTTGTAATTTCTTACAGGACGAGTCTCATCCTGCTGCGGCAAAAGATGCTTCCCTTCTTTGTCAAGCTGTGGCTGCCGCACGAAAAGATATCAATTCGCACAAAACCTCGAGTCCCGGTCTTGATTCTCTCATTGAAGTGCTGACTGATGAGTTGCCTCGCCATTCAACAAAAACCCTCGTGTATCGAATTCGTTGCTTAGCTGGCGCTGTTCGGTTGGCTGGTCCTGGCGTTTCACGTCATCGTGACCGCATCACGGCAGCAATTGATTTTGCGTTAGCGTCGCCTGACCGTCATTTATTTAAGACAGGCTGCAAGCTGCTTCGGCATACCCTGTCTACTCTCTCCGAGTCATACCCCATATCCTCCGATTGTTGCCCGCGAGCTTTTTCGACTGATGAAGGTACACGCTCTCTCGGGAGATCAGCGCAGCTGAACGGGGACATGGTGTCCTGGTATGTTCCCGACAAAATGTGTGTGGATTTCGCACATGAGCTCTTGAAGAAGAACGTTTTGAATCGTCTGGATGTTCTTTGCAGTAATTCTGGCCAGGGGGTGAATGGCGAAAGACGCAGTGCGTTGCTCAACATGATCGAGGTCAATGACGTGAGACGATGTCTACGAGTTGTGCGCTATTGTATTCGAGGTGGGGCGAGTCTGTTACTGGATAATGATCCGTCAGAGAACAAAACGGATGAATTTGTGCCATACGAAGAAGCTTGCCATCGTTTACTCGCAGAAGCTACAGATACAATCAGAAAATCTATTCTTTCTATTCGAGTACGAATATCATCCTTTTGGTCGTACTGTCAGCTGTCCTCGCTTGTGATACGTTCTTTCCGGATGCAGTTCAAACACTTCCTGATGAGGTGTACAAAAGAGTCTGCCTGTAATAGCTTCCGATCCAAAAGTGTGTAAAGAAACGTGCCTGATAGCTCTTCTACTTTTGACCCGTCGGGGCGCTTCGTTTCGGTCGCAAGAAGCGAAGACGATATGGAAAGCACAAAAACAGCTTGCGGCGGACTTTTTGCTATCAGCACACGTCGATCAGATTGGAAAAATACTCCAATTTGCTTCCCTGTACAACGATGACGGCGCCGTTTTCTATAAGGACGGTGAAGATGCGGGTAAGACAATTCCGCGCCGCCTCTTGGTTGGAAGAGTCCAACTCTACCACGATTCGCTACAAAGAAATGCTAGCTTTGAAGTTCCGAGGAGGTTGCGTCGCAGTCACCGGTCTTGTTCGAGTCCTCGTTCCATTTTGTTCAGTATGAAGAATTCTTTGCCCGAAACGCTACAGTACTTGGAAGATCTATTGTGTTTGTCGGGCAATAGACCCTGGACACGTACGAAGGAATTGTGGACGGCTTATGTGCCCTTTGCTGTCATTCCAATACGCAGGTTAGGGCTTCTGCAGTTGGCGTCATGGACTATGCTGTGACAAGGTTTGCGTGGTTGGTGGCCTCACGAGTACCTCGCCTATTGACGGCAATCTCGTTAAATGATGCGCAGCTGAATGGTAAATTCGGATTTCCATCATGTTCGATGCTAGTCAGCAAGGTGAACAACCAAGGAAAACGAAAGAGACTGGCGGAGGCTATAAAAGGAGTGTGTTCTATTCTTGCTTTAGGCCGGTCGTTGAAACAACTTCTTGCAACTGAATCTATGAGATTACAACTCGCCCAGACCATATGTGGTACAGATAGACTGGTATCACTTTTACCAGCTGAAGAAGTTCAGAAAATTGTTCACTATTTACAAGTGGTCTTTTCGCCTTACCGCTCCAAGATTTACTATTTGCCTCGAGTAACAGATGCAGACAAAGATGCCTATTTGAAAAGCATGTCGTTCGCTAACGATATATTGGCGGAGAAGAAAGTAGAAGGCACCAATGGTGACGCCGAATCGGTGGCCGTACACTGGCGCAAGCTACTGTTAGGTGGGTGGTTTCTTTTGACATTGGTGGACGAGGATCAGCGAAGCAGCTTTGTCAATGAACAATATACACGCACCTGGGATACATGCTTTCGAATCGTTGAAACGGAAACCGCTCAGCCGCTTCAACGCGTGGCTTTAGGATTGCTTGGCCGACTTGTTTCAATAGCAGGCAAAAGTCATCAAGCGGACGCTCGGATACTTTCAGAAAAGTTGTCTTCGGAAAGTTTTATTAGAGCATTTGGACAAGCATTGGTTTTCGATCACCGAGAAGACACAAGTGTTGCAGGTGGATATGATGCGCAATGGTCAGCTGGTGTTGAAGACATTCTTCGAGATGCTTCGCGCAATGTTGCTTTGAAAAATCTGTTTCCTTTTCAGCGAACAAGTCAAAGTATGGGATCTTTTAAGGTGTCTCACTCACAATTAGTTGAGAGCGTCTTGGCGGCAGTAAACAAAGACATAGCGGCAGAAGCAGTCAAGGGCCTTCTCCAAGCAGCAAAAGAAATGGTCGAAGCGCCTCCGAACGAAGACCAGAAGAATCAGCAAGTAACATCAGCGGAAGTTTTCGCTGGCATCTGTGGTTACATTGTGAGATCTCCTGGGGACAACAGGACGCAATGGGTGTCTCTACTTTTGCCGTATCTTGATGATGTTGTTGCAAAAATACCCTTTGTGCTGTCAGCAGCGTACTTTGATGCACTGCGCTACGCATTGCAGTTTGCAAATACGGGTTCATTTATCGTTCTGACTGAGTGGCTTGTTGATAAAATCCTGTCCACCCTATGGGAGCCTCAGACAGGTCTAGATTTGGAAGGAATAGCACTTTCCATTACGACTGCTGGAACAGAGGGTTTTACTATACAATCAAAATGGCTGTATTTGCTGTCATCCGTTCTGATTGAGATGGACGACAGCGAAATCGACGGATCTTTGAGCGCATCCTCGTGGTACTCTTCACAACTTACAGATCTGTCTGCAATGGATGTAGATTTATCAGCGACTGATCTCGAAAATTCGTGGGACCTAGTCATTGAAAAACTGCTTCCAAAACTCACCTCCGCTCTTGGTCATCCATTTGATACGTGCCGTGATCACATAGCACGCTGCCTTTTTCGTATTTGCTACTGTCACCGGAAACAGGCTCGAGTGGATGCTTCTCGTTCTGCAAACCGTTTGACTTACTTTACGAGGACAGATGGACCAGCTGACGTAACGACAAAGCAGAGGGATCCTGGTTCTATCATTGTCGACAAATTGGCTTCTTTGAGGTCAAGCGAAGGATGGTCGTTTCAAGATAGACAGAATGCTTTAAGTACCGCGCGCCGCTTTATCTCCTATTGCGTTAACCTCGGGGAAGCCAAGTTCGAGTATTCCGACTATGTCATTCCGCTATTGCCTATGGCTTTTGAAGCGTTAAGATCATCTATCGAAGATGATGCGGCCGATTTAAACGATACCAGCGAGGAAAACGCAGCAAAGCGGGCACTCGAAGCGGAAGTTGTGAAAGTTTTCCGCTTTGCGATCGCCGAAGTGAGCGTTACGTCGGTGATTTCGTACGGCCGTAATCAAGACTTTGACCGCGTACTCGATGCGGTCGATGCGGCTCGCCAACACGACAAATGGCAAATTCGTCACGCCAGTGCCAACTTCATCCGCTGCTTCCAGGGAGCCCACAAATTTCTGTTTTCGGAGGAGCAAAGCACCCGCACGATGAAGATTGTGACAGATTTGTTGGCGGATGATCGAAGGGAAGTTTCGTCGGCAGCCATGGCGGCGCTTACGGGAATTCTGGCATCCATGAATGAGGCTGACGTGGCTGTACTAGTCGACAAATATGCGGCTCTGGCATCCAAGAGCATCATTAAAAGAGCGAAAAAGGGAGCACCCAAGATCTCGTTTGAATCACTGGACGAACAAGGAAAAGCCAATGAAATGAAACGAGCCCGCAATCAACAAAACGCGGTCTATTTTCTGTGCGCCGCCATCCTGTCGCAGCCGTACGAAACGGTTCCCTTTGTTCCGGTGGCCATTGCGGCCATCTCCAAACACTCGTTTGAGCGCAATGCTCCGTTGGGTGTCCGAGACACGGTCAAGAAATGCTGTGCCGAATACAAACGCACGCACATGTCGGACAATTGGGAATGGCAACGCCGGGTGTTCACCCAAGAGCAACTCGAGGCGCTGGAGGACGTGGTCAGTTCCCCTCATTATTATGCTTGAGCGGAATCTATGAATAAATGATGCGGAAGTAAAATAAATAGACTTATAAACACAAGATTTTATGAGTATTGATCTAGCTTCATGACTCCTCGTTCGAATCAAGCTCGAACGGAACAACCGGTTTCGACTTTGGCGGGCTTCTGGAGCTGGACGTTTTGCAGCAGCAGTGGAAGGAGTTTTGCAAAATGCTTCAGCTAGAGTAAACATTTTCATTCATTCATCCTTGTCCCTTGAATTTGAGACCCGGTTTTCGTGTGGGCACTTTGACCAGCTTATTGCGAACCGGCTTTTTCTGATTTCCAGGAGACGCATGCTTTTCGGGGAGACGGTGAAAGAATTTTTGGATTTGGTTTCAAGGATTGGGATTTCCATGTTTGTACGGCACGCCGCACGTCCTCCTCCTGTGGGGAGTCCGGTGGTGGACCCGGACCTGTATAGTGCAGTCGCGAGAATAGAATGGGCGGTACTTCGGTCCGCCTTCCGCGGACCAGTGGGAATGCCGCGGTCATTTGCAAATCGGCAAAGTACAGATTTATGGCATTTTCGGAAGACGACGACGAGGAAGGATGTTGCAGTGCCTGGGCAAACATGTGCGCCAACGAATAGGTCGAAGATTGATCCACCAAAATGGCCAATTTCGATTCGAAAAAGTGTCGAATGTCGGTTTCGGTCAGGGCATCACTCTGCACATAAACGCCTCCACCATCTGTAGCGTATAAGCAACCCAATTTCCAAACAGTTGGTTGATGGCGTTGCATTTCCCACGCAGCGTCGATCCACGACGATGATGAGGATCTCCAATACCAATGAATCGTCTCATCGTCCTTCAACAAATCATCGTCTATCTTCAACAATTGCGCCGCGACGTAAATGGGAAAGAGCTCAAAATCGAAGGCCGTCATTTGCTGCAACAAGAAAAAGTATTGAATGGGTATGAAGGAAGCAAAAAATAAACGAAACGGGAGAAGAAAAAAGCCAGAAAAAAAAAGACCCATCCGTCACCGACGATCGAATCCAGTCACGAAAAAGGTCGTCTACACTTCGGGGCTATAGTCTATCGATTTGGACGCCGATCAACCAACCCCCGAAAATACAGACAACTATGAGATCTGAACAAACATTCATACTGTAAACCAACTTACTTGCTCAAGGATGAATGTGCAGTTGAACATTATTTGAGCAAGTTTCGAATGAATGTATCATCGGGTGTGTTCCCATGGTTGTCGACAGCGAACGGTCGACTCAGGACTGAAATCCATTCGTGGTCAAAATCGGACACATTTTAATGTAAGTAGTAAAGTGCATACTATAATGTAAGTAGTAAAGTGAATACCGATCGGATAGATTACAGTTTCTGTGGAAACACTTTCGTTCTCTTGCTTTCACTTTCAACGGCAACATCACGCCTGTTGCGAGTTGCGACCGTTGAATTACAATCAAGGCACAGTGATAATGATTGATTGATTCAATCAATCAATCCAATAATGACAAAGACGTACTTGCCTTTGTTCTTACGAGATACTACAACATCCTTATTTGCGACTGGATTGCGTCGCTTTCTTCGACAACGCTACAAAGGAATATCATTCAATCTCCTCGTGAATTTATAAAATTACAAACACCGCATCGTCCTTCCAAATACAATGTCAACGTACAAAAACTCGCTCCGACCGCCATCCATTTGGATGACGAATACGATTATCAACCTACCACCACAACACAAGCATCGTCCGAAGGATTGCGTCCCATGAGAGCGTATCAACAACGACCGACAACAAATAATGACACAATTGACGAACACGCCAAAGACGGCGAAGAAGCCTTATTGGATTTAGCGCAATTGGAAGAATTGCAAAAGAAGCCGAACAAATGAAAGCCCGCGGCAATCAACACATGGCGGCGCAAGAATATGCGCGGGCCTATTCCGCGTATTCGGCGGCGCTGCAATTGGCCCCCGTCGGACCGTCGTCGCATATTTATTTGAGCAATCGCGCTGCCGCTTTACTGTCTCTCAAGCGTTATCAAGCCGCCGCCACGGATGCCCGACGCGCCATTGCATTGGCACCGACGTTTGGGAAAGCGCATGCCCGATTGGGACAAGCCCTGTATTTTCAAAAACAGTACGCGGAAGCCATCGCCGCGTATCAAGATGCTTTGCTGCACGAGCCGGACAATGGTGTCACGCAGTCGTATTTGGAAAAAGCAAAATTGAAATTCGAACGGGCCCAACGAAAGGAAGTTGAATCGGTAGCGACGCAACTCACGCCGTCCCATTCGGTGTTTACCGAAGGACCCCCAACGACGACGGCCGTCATTCGACAGACGGCCATGCCCCGTAGTCGCGCGGCGCTCGTATCAGCGGCGGCCGCCCGGGATGCCGAGGAGGATCCGGATTTTGAGGAGGCGCTACGGATCCAAACACGCGCCAATGACTACTTGACCAAAAAACAATACAAGGCCGCGATTGAAGAATACACGGCGGCCTTGTTTCTGGTTCCGGATGACTTTCATTTGAGTCCCGATTTACACCTAGGGCGGGCGCATGCTTTGAACGGAAGTCGTCGACACGAAAGTGCGCGGAATGATTGTTTCCTGGCGATCAAATTGAATCCGTCTCCGGCCGCGTATTCGACCTTGGCCAAGTCGTTGTTTTATATGCGGGAGTATGCACAAGCCGTCGATGCCTTTGAAAAGTGTCAAGATTTACTTCCGGATGGAGAGACACTGGGTATGTTTGATCAAGCCTATTTGGAGAAAGCCAAGGCTGCCTTGGAAGAGGAAGAATACAGCCTGAAAGAAGCTGGTACTGTTTCCGGTAAATCCTCATCGTTTTCGAAAACAGTTCCCAAACTGCCTCCGCCGCGCTTTGTTCCGCGAGAGGAAGTCTTACAGGCTCCACCACAAGTCCCTCCCATGCCCAAGTCATGGCCTCAACAATCTCCGACATCGACAACCTTTCATTGCGGCGAAGAGCGGACCATTGTGTTTGGCAGCGAAGCGCTCGGTGTGAAACTCAATCGTGGCAGTGACGGCATCGTTCGCGTCCTCCACGTGACACCCTCCACACCCGGATCGTTGTTTGTCCGCCATGGTGATTTGTACGTGGGAGATGTTGTGCGCGAGGCCGCCGGTGTCGATTTGCGTCGTCCTTTGACCAACATTATGTGGGGTGATACGGTCGCACTCATCAAGCTCGCTCCGCGACCCATCACCATGTTGGTGGCCCAAGAATTGTCTCCGGTGCCGGCGGCGGTACTCCAAGAGCACGAACGGGAATTGGCGCAGCGGCCATCGCCGAGTAGCGGTGAGGAAGCAGTGGTGAGTGACTGGAGTCTATACTATGAGAGCGTGGACTCCCTCGACTGACCAAGCTATGGCTCCTAACAGTCTTACCATTGAACAGGAGAAGAGTGCTCATTCAGAGATCAGACAACTGCATTCCTTGGTCGACGATGTTAGCTCGGATGGAGAGGATGAAACGACGCCGAATGTCATCGTAAAAGATTATGACAAATCAATAAGCGACAATGTGGAGCACATTGATGAAACGACTAAGGTGGAGGTCGAACATGCGGTAGCGGATGGCGTTGAAGAGGGCCTGAATGATGACAACAGCGAGAAAGACGTAGGCGACGGTGTTGCTTTGAATGAAGTTATCGAAGAATCACTCAGAGACAAGGAAGAACGTATGCTGGGAGGCGAGGTCATTTTTACGCGCACATCTCCAGGATGCGACAACTGGGACACTTTACGGTGGATGTCATACGCTGGGATTCGACGCTTGCAGTTCACTCATTCTGTGTTCCGTGTCACCCAAAGTGAAAAGCAGAATTTATTTTGGAAATCGAAACAAGAGGACTATTGTGAGAGACATTTGCTGATCTACGAAGAGCCCGCTATCATTCTTATCGTTCGCAGGGCCGAAAGCATTGAAGAGCTAATAAAAATACTCGATATTTCTTCGGCTGAAATTGGAAGTGACGCGCTTGAGAAGTATTGGGTAGCCGAAAGTGTTATTGATTTATCCATGTGCAAAATTGGACTCTCTCCTTTGACTTCGTTTTCACTGCCACGTGAAGGAAGTGAGCGCATGCAATCTTGCTTCACTTTGTTCACGCCTCTAGAGTCCATCTTGTTGTCAGCCGTGAAAGGACCAGCATTTAGCGACAGTGAGGCGTTTTTGGAGACGACAACTGTGGAAATGGTTATCTCGAAGGCATTGTGTGCTGCCCATCAAGACAGACATGATTCTCAAAGAACATGGAAGCATCAATTGGTTCTCGGAACTCTTCACGCTCTTGTTGTGTCTGGACGACAGCAGGATCTAGAGGATGCCCTTCTTGCCGCAACAAAGAAATATTCGAACAAGAATCAACAACCCTCTCATTTACCTTCGGAGGTCGTTGACCGAGTAGATGAAAATGGATATTCAGCATTGCAGCTTGCTTGTTTTCTGGGTATGTCAGCTGCGGTGAAGGCACTAGTCGATGTAGGTGCTAATGTTTCGATAAAGACGGTGGAAGATGGGAGCAGTTTGGCCCATTTGTGTATGAGGAACTTAGACGACAATTCGTTATCTGTAGTTCTATCGGTACAGACGAGAAAAATTAATCCAAGCTGCTTCACTTCATTTGGAAGGAGCCCTATGTACACCGCCGTAATGGAAGGACGCAAAGCCGGTCGATTCGATTCTGATGCTTTACGACGGTGCTTGCTTATTATCAAGAATTGCGGTGGAGAATTTGGTTTGAATGAAGGGAGCGAAGTAGTAAAAAGTCTCGCTTGTTCGTTTCGGCATGAGGATCTTACTGTCGTCCTACAGTTTTGCCCCATACGATTTCCCTTGCCAACTGACTCCTCACTAAATTACTTCTACGGTTACCCGCTGCACCATTCCATGCTTTGCCTATCCACAACAGCGGCCTTTCTTGTTTCGAGTTCTGGTTTGCAGACTGTTTCCGTCTTACTGAATCATGGCTTTGAGCCAAACGAGCGGATGGACTTTCTTCAGTCATGTTCGGATGACTATGCTAGTGAGTATGTTGGATATACTCCATTACAAGTACTAGCAAGTGTTGGTACTGATATGAAGAGCCGAGCAAATCTTTATGATCCTGATGAGTTTTCGGCTCGAATGAAAACCATCCAGGATGTGGCAAGCTTACTTATTCGTAATGGTGGAAGATTAGCGGTGGATAATCCTTTGCAACGCGATCGCGTGTAGTAAATTACGTTGATATTGAAGGTGTCAAGGACGGCGCCGCTCCTGTAAGGGAGTTTGAATTGTTGCTATCCGACGTAATCGAACTGTTTGGAGGGAAGAATAGAGTAAATGCTGCCAGAGATGAGTTCATATCACTTGCAGCTTGTCGTGCGACACCGTTTGCTCTCATAAGTTCAGACAATAAGTTAGCCATCCCAAACAGTGGACAACCAGGTGGTAGTGATGAAAAATCCTGCGCGATATGTTGGAAGCCCTTCGGTACCATCAGGAATCGTCAACATCGATGCAGAATATCCAGGCGATATGTTTGCGATGAATGTTCTACTAAGCGTGTCACGGACGAATCCACCGAGCACAGAGTTAGCGATGGCCAATATCTGCTTGCGCGATTTGATGCACTTAACTCACAGCAAACACGTGACTCCCCTCAAGTGTTAAACAAGGCTAGCGAAACTCGACCTGCCACTAAAGCAAACCAAACTGTCCAGGAGGATCTTAGAAACCGTGACAGTTTATTTGGTGGTATAATTGAACAGGCAAGTAACCTCATGTTTGGAGACGGAGACGAAAAAGTAAATAGCGGGGTACCAGGTATCGCGAGCACCTTGAATGAAACTAGAGATGCACTGAATGAACGCGGGCAAAAACTAGATTCACTGGCCGAAAAGTCAGAAAAGATGGTTGAAGCCAGTGCCAACTTTGCCGACATGGCAAAACAATTAAGGAAACAGTCGGAAGGTAGCTTTTTCTGGTAAATAATGTCAAGCTAATTTTATCATGTTGTCACCCACAAGTGCCAAACGGCTATGATGTACTTTTGATTCTCATTGATTGAGTAGACTACACGCCACGTTCACTCCGTGCGTGCGTTACTCATTTCGTTACAATAGCAAGAGATTCGCCGACACACTGAAACAAAACTGATTCGTGAACACTGTCATGGTCAATGACCAATGACTGAACCTGTTTGACTTGTTTCTTGCAACACTTAAGTACTTGTTGTGATTGCAGGAATGTCCGTTTCTGTCCATGGCCCTGGTTCAGATTCTCCTTCTGCAATGTCTGCTTTCACTATTGAGCGGTTTACGCCCTGTTCCCCGCCATTAACGCAAACCGAAGCAGATTGAGTTTGATTTGATTGCATTAAGTCATACAGACCGATCGAGCGTACAACATCGTCGTATTCAAATTCTTCGGAATCACCATCATCGTACAGGACCTTCCAAAACTTGACATCTTCATCATACGAAACAATGGTCCCGTCGTAGCGAACCCCGTCAAAATATTTGGTAACTCGGCGTTCAATGAAAATACTTGGATTTTGATTATCTGGAAGTTGGTGACTTGTCTCCTGAGCCACTCCTTGCGTTTGAATACTTGTCGAGAATACAGGCGTTCCTGTCGATTGCGCAGAATGCGGCGTTTCAGCTTCCTGTGCCATCGCCGTTGAAGGGATGCCGCCCTGTTCTCCGTCACTAATGGAAACCGAAACAGACTGCGTCTGATCTGAACGCAGAAAGTCGTAAAGACTAATTGACGCTGTAACCTCGTAGTAATCCAAATCTTCCTCGTCACCATCGTCGTATTTGACCTTCCAGAAGTTGGCATCTGCATCGTAGGAAATAATGGAGCCATCAAAGTTCCCTTCGTCAAATGTCTTGGTGATTCGTTGTCCGATGAAATCGGTTGGACTTTGACCCACAGGAAGCTGGTTCGTAGTACGACTCAAACTTTTGATACTCGTTGCCCGCTTTGCTGTCAATTTTTTCCGGGTAGCTGGTTTTCGTATCGATTGCTTCTTGGCCGCCTGCTTCCGGGGAGGCCGGCGCTTGGCGGGAGTCACCGATCGCGGACCTTTGCGCTTCCGCCCGTCTTCGCTCGCGTAGGATTCATCCGACGATGCGACTTGTTGTCGCTCGACGGCCTGTTGCACCTTGGCGCTAGATTTGAGAAGAAACGCGGCACCGGCTTGCGAAGCTTGCCGTTTGGAAGCAATAGCATCCGCACTCGTAGAAGGGAACTGATGTTTCTCTCCGACTTCATGGTACAAACGCAGCGCCGCTAAGAACACGTATTTACGTCAGATTCGCATTTTGTGCAACCAAAAGACAGCATCACACAAACAATTCTTACCATAAAGATGTTCCACATTGATTTCCTCGCGATCTCCGTCATCGTAAATGACTTCAAACAAAGTGTCATCCAAGGAATCCGGGATGACACCGAAACCGCTGACAACACCACGAAATATATAATCCTGCTCCATGTCAATATCAAAGACACGGGCGATTCGTTTTCCAACAAATTGCAAGCACGCTTCGCGAGACGATCCCGGAACCACCGGCGTATCCTGTCTCAATAACATCTTGCCGAGTGCCGCGTGAATGTAATGATCATCGACTTGAATGTCGTCTACCGAAAAGTCGAATTTCAAATCGACCTTGGTGTGCTGCAGCAAGAGCGCCTGGAGTAAACCCGCGCGGGGTCCGTGCAACACAATGTTCGGACTCTTGTACAATTGCACAAAGGTCTCCATCGTCGTCTTCACAACGAGCAAGAAGGAGTGCAGCACTTGTTTCAAAACAGTATCATCCACGACTGATCGCTGCAAGAACTCATCGTCGAGGAGCTTCATGACGTCTTCCACGTCGGGGAACGTTCGCTGCATTTGGGAAACGATCCCCTCGTGCATGCAGTGACTGGCAAACCGTCCGGGTTCCGGGACGGTGAGAAACGTGAAACAATCACTGCACTCGACCATCAGTGCGGGATAGTCGGAAGCTCCAAAGGCCGCTACCGCGACATCGTGCGTTGTCACGCTCGGCAACTGCTGCAGCGAACAAAAATCCGTTGACTGCAAACACAAGATGCGGACCGGGTAACGTTGAAACAAGTGTTGCAAGTTGCGATTCGCGGCCAGATCGTTCCCGCTGACTACGTACAGAGAAACGGGTGCCGCCTGGAGATTCATGTATTGAATCACTTCCGCGACCGTCGGGACACGATCCAGGGGTGGAAAGAACAAACCCAAAGTCGAAGGGGGAAAATATTGACCAATTTTGGAAAGAGCATCGTCTGATTCTTCATCAGATTGTTCTGGAATACTCGTCAGAGGAACTCTTTGAAAGAGAAACAATGGTGATGAACGAGCCTCGTCACAATCGAATACAAGTTTCGAAACATTAACATCGTACCTCCAATTGGTTTCGGGCTTGTAGTCTTTAGCGCGATGAATGGCAAAATGATAATAAGTCGGACGCACAAACACCGAAACGAAGCACGGTTCCGCCGGATGCGGACACGCGGCGGGCCAAGCCACTTCACTATTGAATTCCGAAAGTACCATTGTCGATTCTTGATAAAGTGAAAAGAATAAAGGAAAGAACCCGTCTGCAAAAGTATTTACCAATAGTGTGTTAGAGGAGAAAAGATCTCGTGAGGCGTTGATGCAAATCAAACGGCGGACGCGACAAAAGATACGCGTCCGCAGCGTGGAACCGATGCCGAAAAAGTGCGGGTTATGTCGAATCCGTCATCACGTTTTATGAATAATATCCGGTATTAAATGTTTGTTTGACTCTGCCCTAATTTTCATACTTTACTCGTGACGTGACGTCACATGGAGACACGGGAACGCACCTCTGCTTGGTACATTTTTCTACGGGGGGCCTACGTGAGTGTACACTTTTTCCCGAACCTTCCATGAAGAGTTCGTCGCATCTTGGCTTGGCACATACACATAGACACGTCTCTCTGATGTCGATGATGACAATGACAAACGCCGACACAAAAAAAAAGCATTCGGAGAAAAAAAAGGAGGATAGATGCAATAAAAATAGTGCGATTCATCAGTTAATAATACGAAACAGATAGCAATAAACAAAAGGAAGAAAAAAGACACACCGCAACCAATAAATATGATACTGCCGCATCACAATCTCCCGTCGCCCTTCGATCGAGTCGCTTCGATCCTGTTGCTGGAAGACATTCCCCATGCGGACAGCTACCTCATGGCCGCCATTGTTGTTTTACTCAGCCTCATATTTGTGCAATTACGGGCATTTTCGAGACCTCCTCCGGTTCCGCTCAAGAAATTGCCCAAACGGCCGGCGATTTCGATTCTCTTTCAACCGGATGATATCTCGTCCAAGACACACAGCAAAAGGCAAGCGAAATCGACACTCCGTGGAAGCAACGAATCTTCAACCGCCAACATGACAGACTCGCTGCGTGAACAGGCTCGATCACTTCGATTCCGACGAAATGATGCTTTGGTCGAAGATGTGCCGCTGGAAGAGCTGGAGAATGAAGATCCTTCGGAAGAAGAATCATCGAGTGAAGAAGAAAAGGCCATTCCGTTCGCTCCGACGAGCACGGATTTGCCCGACTCGTTTGCCCCCCTCCTTTCGTCTTCGCATGTCGAACTGTTGACGAATCAACTCACGGCCGATTTGATTCATGCCGTCCGTGCCGAAGCTGGATTGCGTCTTCAAGAAGGTCGTCACGAAGTTCCCTTGGATAAGGATGCGTCGCGACCGCAATTGCAGTTACTCGTGCCCAAAGGCGGGTGTCGTGTTTCCGCTTCCGTGGTGGTGGGCAGCGATGGATTCACCACCGAGGAAGATTTGGATGTCACGACCGTACTCCGCTCCAAACCCATGGTGAAACAAGCCGGCCTGGTTTTGGATCCGCCCTTGCCGCTCTCGAATGTGGCACCCACATTGATTCACTTTCCCACCCTCTTTGAAGATAAATTTGTGCCCAAATTGCGCCGCGTGCAAATCATTCGCCTTTTCTTTGATCTCATTATTTCCATTTCGTCCTTTCTCGAAAAATGTCTCTGGATCATTGAGAGCAAATGCCAAATTCACCTTTCCAAAATTATGGTCACTCCCGTGTATAAGGGAAAGTCGTCTTTGATTTTGGACGATGATTGGGAGGAAACGAATGGAAAGAAAAAGAAAGGACCGTATTCACCCGAGTGGCGTCTTTCGCTGTCCTTCAGTGGACACGTACTTCTCTTTGGGTTCCTTCCCATTCCTTTTATCAATGTCACACTCCCCACGGTCATTATTCCTCACCCGCACGCCCTCCTCGAATTTCTGCTGACACCGCAACCACTGGCATCGGCACGATTGCGCCGAGAAAACATTGCCGAAGAAAAGATTGCTCTAGCGTTAATTCATATGGCCGAATCCTGGAATGTGCAAATCAAAATGGTGGCCACACCTCCCGCCGTCGGTGTGGATGTCACGTTACCGGGTGGAGTGGCGGTGGCCATGGAAATGGGGTTGGGACGAGATCCGCACGGTCTACAAAATCGTCCAGAAACCGATCCAACGATGATGACGAATCAACAGCGAGATCATATGACGGTCAATTCCATGTCTTCGTGGACGACACACGTCGAAGCGTCGGAAAGTGACATGCGGGCACGAAAAACGACGCAGTTTGATGCCAATTCCATGGTTCCTTGGTCTTTGGAGTTCGCTGCGAAGGGAACTGTAAGCCGGGAAAAGTTATCGTTTCACATTCTCAAACTGTCCGCTCGGCATGAAGACTATAATAATGGCACAGCAAGTCAAGTCGCCGCACGGGGTAGTTTCGCGATCTGGAAGGTCGGTCCGGAGGACATCGATGAGGCGGGAGAGCTTTTACCGCTTCGCAAACCGACGCCACTGCGCAAGCGAATCTCTTCCTTCAGTCACCCCGAGTTGCAAACGGACGGTTCGCCATCCGTAGCCAGTATACTGCTGTTTCCGAACGAGTCTGCTGGATTCCGCGACGAACTCCGTTTGCTGCAGTACGATTACGTATTTGATGTTCAAGACAATTCGAGCTTGGATGCAATCACAGTGTCGGTGGGTGCGACGCATCCCATGTTGAATGGGGGTACCATGGTGACAAGCATCTTGGATACAATCTATGCTTACGGATCGATCAGTGCACGCGAGAAAGCAGTTTTAGATCCAAAGGAAATGAACAAGAAGAGAAACATTCTGCGACATTTGCCAGCTACGGACTTTCACTTTGGCATTCAGAACATTTTCATTCCACCCGAAAGTGAGAGCTACTCAGATGACGGACAAACACTGTTTCTCCCGAAGCTGGAAAAAGGCCAGATGCGTATTCATGTATTGGGTGGCATGGAAAAACGGAAGATCACTCGATCGCAAGTAGTATTGGTTCGACCTGCCATGAACCGGTAGAAGACGGGATACGAATTGTTGCTGATTTTGAGGCTCCTTCTCTACACATCAGAAGCGAAGGCCCGGTAAAAGAGTTCCCCGAGCTGGATATTTTCGACGGAGTCAAACTCAAAACAAATTTGCACGGAATGTTATCTGGGTCGCTTCGTGCCCATCTTCGTCCACAACATTTCAGTGGGGCGCTTTCAACCACTGGACCCAATGTTTTCAACCCATTGGAAGCCTACGAGATTGATTTTTCGGGTTCTACGGCCTCAATAAAAATGAAAGAGTACACGATATCCACTGGTCACCGAAGAATCATATTTCCTTCGGAATCAACGTTCGTCGTGGACGTTATTGAGAGCGTCGTAGACATGGGTTTTGAGGGCAAGACCCAATGTGAGTTAGCATGGGATTTTCAAGGTCTTTCACCCATCCTTCAAGTTACATCTCTAGGCCAATCCCCAGAAGACGCACTTCCGGAAAATAAACAACAGGTTGCAATCCTTGTTGCTCCATTGCGTCAAGGTCGTATTTCTTTCCATGTTTCGTCTGTTGGAGGCATCAGTATCAAGAAAGCGGCAACATCTCGAGAAGACAAAGAAGGCTTATACGATTGGAAATTCTTTAACGCGCTTGTTTCACCGGACGAAGAATCAGCAAGCCGCATCCTTGATGTCTTACACGACAAGCGAACGATGACTAAATTGCTCCAAGTAATTAAAATCGTCAGTGATGATTTGCATAGTATACTACAAAAGGTTTTGGAGGAAATATGGAGAGCTAAAGAGATCTTGGACAAGGAAGGCGTTTCGGATCCGAAACATGCGATTCCTATGTATAAAATGTCGCGTCTTGTTAGCCTCTTCTTGACTGGCGGCGTCGAAGAAGTTGATCAGATACTCCCTATTGTGAAAAGAGTTGTCGAAGGTGAAGGACTTGACGTCGTTAAAGTCAAGGAAATCCTACGTGATAGCATTGACAAATACGATGAATGGGCACCAGAGTTCGATAGGGCTATTCGTTGGATGTCAGTGGCACTCGGAGCGATGTCAGCACCGCATTCAATCGAGGAACACGTACTTCCTTTGTCTGAACTTCCCTACCATGCAGAGAAATTTGTCGGTATACCATCTGCCTCTGACCTTTACAGCACGCTACGGGACAAACCACTTCTCCCACTGGATCCTGAATTCTCGGGTCTTGTTAGTCAAATTGCACCTTATTTGACCTTCAAACAGGTCGAATTTATTCTTCAATCCCGAAACCCAACAGACTGGCAGTCACAAGACCTTAGGAGAATTCGATATGTTTATTCCATTAAAAGGAAAGTGCTGGAAATCGCTGAGAGTTACGGCGGCCTTTCTTTTCTGCCGCAGAGCTTCTTCCTGTCAGTCTTCTTGGGGGAAGCGACCCGTAGCAGTCACAGAGCAAAGATAACGCACACGACCAAGCGCAATCGTCGTCGACAATATGCCTCGAGTTCATCGATTTCACATGTTTCTAGGTTATCAACTAATGAGAAATCGAAATCACGATCACATTCTATATTTGGTCCATTGAGAAGACACAGAGTTGAGGCTCTCGATTCACGCTTAAAGCGAGTGATGGAATCAGTAGATGAGGAACAAGATTTCATAGTTACTCCTGCTGAAAGGGCCGCAAAAGAAGATGATTACATGGAAAACGAGGTGCCACATACGTTAATTCTCCAATCGGATACCAGCCGTGAACGATTTGAATTGGGTGACTCGCTCCTAGGTCCGCAAGACGTAGCGACACTACTACAAGCTGGACTAACTTCTGTGATGAAGTCTTCGACAGTCGTTCAACTGAATCAACGAATGCTTTTGGATCTTATTTGTAGTCAGCCGCGATCTTTCGCTATCGCAGTTCTCGCCGAAATTGGTAGTCCTAGCGGACAAGGTTCTGCGCGAAATCTGACTTCAGCGCTCATGGCTCTCTTGGAACTGGACCAAACAAGTTTCAAAACCAGCCACCAGATTGATATGCATGACCTGCTTGATTCATGGTTCCCAGGCCTCAAGATGCCTAGAAGAGAAGATTACATGGCAGGCGGACGCTGGGCTCGACAAAGCTACTACGAAGCTCTTTTCTCTGTTGCCAAGAGTATTTTGGACGACGCAGAAACGTACATGGCTTTGAAAGGACATGTCCAGCGGGTACGGCATAAAACAGAACCTGATCCTCTACCGAAACCAAAAGCAGAAATTCAGATTGCTGAACCGATCCTTGAGGATGGTGATAATCGAAACACAGCGAGAGTCATTAGT
This sequence comes from Fistulifera solaris, assembly GCA_030295235.1. Classification (NCBI taxonomy): domain Eukaryota; phylum Bacillariophyta; class Bacillariophyceae; order Naviculales; family Stauroneidaceae; genus Fistulifera; species Fistulifera solaris. Next base: position 320,937 of record AP026127.1, on the reverse strand, counting down.
GCGTCGACCAAAGCACAGTCTTTAATCGCTCGAGCGGACGCGGCTGGAAAGTCAGTTTTAGAGTCACTCATTGAAGATGAGGAAAAGACCAAACTTTCGAAGGAATATGCCGAAGCAACAGCGTCCTATCAGGAAGCGTTTGATGAGTGTGCAAAAGTTCTAGCCCTTGACAAACATGCCTTCCACGTTGATTGGTTTCGATCCTTCTACAAACGAAATTACGATGCGTTGATGATCAAATCTATGTTTGATAATGTCATGGAAAATACCGATCACACTCGCAGATGGTTGGTTACAAATTTTTATACAAGATTTTACTAGTTGTACAGTGATCTCACCATGTCCTTTGTTGCAGGTTGAATGCTCTCCGCATTGGCGGAAGGAATCTTTCACCCACCCAACCCCCTGTCGCAGAATCGGCCAATGATTGGGAACAAGTCGATGATGTATTTATGGCTCCCGAGCGACATCGCGAACAGGTGATTGTGGATGCAATTATTGATGCCACCATTTACGAAGAAAAAGATAGAGAAAAATTGCGGTCTGACCCTCTGGTTCGTCTACTGATCCCCAACCGACCCGGAAAATACAATTTTGTCATTGTTTCAGCTATGGGCGTTATCACCGAGGGAAAGAAAGGTTTGGAATTGCAAAACGCTTTTCATCGATTGAAAGAAAAAACGAGGTGTGGAAGTCATTCGAGCGGACACGGCAACTGCGCGTTCGTTTGAGTACAATGCGAGCCGCATTGAAGAGGCGATTGAAGCCGCTGTAGCGATGAAGAAACCATTTGGTCTACTCGGATACTCGCAAGGTTGTGCCAACGTGTTGATGGCAGAGTCCATGCTTTATTCGGGATCCCCCAAACAACAGAGTTATCTTTCCAGGACGAATGGTGGGCTGGTATGTCGTCAACTCCTATTTTCGGCCGCCAACGGATCGTTTCACGGTCCAGCAATGGAGAAGAAAAATCCAGCGGCTGATCGTCATGTGCGAAGATTTCTTCAAATACCAACAAGGCTATGTTAGCCGGGCTCTCTCGTCCTTTATCCTTGATGCCTTGAACTCGTTGCTGGATTCATCACAGTTTCACAAAGCAATTGGTGGTGCCCAATCCTTCCTTGCCGATGGATGCCGAGCATTTTGGCGCGAGGCTCAGCACTTGGACGATGTTCCCACTTGCACCTTAAAAGGGGTTCTTGAAAAGCACACTACGCCCGAGTCACTGGAAATGATATCCAATTTGTTGACCAAGCAGAGCGGATCTGCATTGCACGACTCCCAGGTGCACGTCTTTGATGCCGTCGGCTATCCCGTGTATCATCACAATCGAAATGGCCGTGTATTGAAAAAGTGTGCGGTTGGCGAAGGTGCCATTCAGCGCACTCATCATTGGAGTCCGTTGAGCGACGAAGTGGAGTTTGTTCGGACTTCCAAAGACTACGATCTGGCCTCCTTTGATTGCGCCAAAGACCGTCACGTGTTTCCCTGGGTTGACGTGAATGCCCGATTTGGTTTCATTCAATACATGAAAGAAGGTGAGACCGACGAGACGACGATCCGTATGAATCAAACAGTCGAAGTGCATCCGAATAAACTGAAGAATGGAGGACAATTGACCGGTTCGGTCCATGTGTCGTCGCCACCCATGACGCCATGAGGTAGATACATTCGAACCAATTAGTTTTCGTAGTTTAGAAATGGATAGGACATTAGATTCGTTGATACGTAACTGTATAATACCGCACGTCTACCGGTTTCCCTCCCGTCATTTGCCACAGTCGCAAGGCGGTCGGATCTTGTTGAGACGGCAAGATGAATTTGGCCGACCGTTGTTGACAGGTAATTGATTGTGTGGTTGGTTGATACGAATACAACGAAATGGTTTCTACTTCTTTCAACACGGTGGTGGTGGTGGTAGAAGAACCCTTGGCCGTAATGATTTCACGTGAGACTTCACTGCAATCAAATTGGTGTTCGGTGGGCCTTTCTTGTTGACGTTGCAAGGTCATCAAATCGACCTGAAAGGGTGAGGATGCTCCCGTCGGTGCCAAGACGCAAGTGAGTTTATTTGGCGTCACGAACGGAATGTCGAGGACACTTTGGGGTCCCATGACGGCTTGTGCGATCGACCGGACATTGAATTCTCGATCGGCAATGATTTGATTTTGCTGGATAGGAACAAACCGCGCCTCGTATTGGAGAGGCGGATCCTGCAATTGTTCGCGTTGGGCTGTCTCCCACGTGCGGTTTCCACCGAATAAAGCGATTCCACACGGGGCTTCGACAGAAGTGAGAGATGACTGTACGGCCCATTTGCCTTCAAACCAAGTTGGATAATACACATCGGCGCCCTCTAAACCGTACGACGGTGGTGTCAGTAAATTGTTTTCAACGCGCGCTTTTAGCGATTCTTTAGTAGCAGTACTTGCGTGTGCGATGAATGGTGTCGTCCCGAAGATGCTACTGGCAATGATTCGTAGACACGTTTGCCGTCGTTGTGCATCGGGCACGTTGTTTTCCGTGGCCGAGAGTGACAACGACCGATGCCTTGTATATGTTTTTGAGAACAGAAAGGCGTCCAGTTGTTGTCGAAACAAGAAGCAGCATAATAATAGCTGATAGCTTTGAATCATAGGTAGGTGCATTTTATACTTTTACTCTTTTTGAATGATAAAAGAGGTTTGTTTCGTCTTCCATTGGCTTTTCGAAAAACGAGAAAATAATGGTGAGGATGTTTTTCGTTCCGATCGTTTCACCCACTGACTCAGAGCGATGCCCGCTCGCTGATCACGTTTCATGCTTAATAATTGCGAACCTCCGCCGCGCCGCATCATCGCACATCGCACCTTGCATCGCACGACAAAAGCAGGAAAAGAAAAAACATGTTTTTTTTTTATTTTTTTTTATAAAAAATATCTCGCATCCTGCGTCGCCTTTGTAAAGAAGTCTAGTAGCCTCTTCTATTGTTTATGATACCCTTACCCGTCCACTTTTTCATGGAAAAATAACAAAATATGAACAGCACCGAGAACCCCGAAACCATGACCGAACAACATTGGGTCTCCGCAAAAATACTCGTTCCGGCAATCTTGACGAATCACTTGACGGGCGAATCCGTTCGGACCGACATCAACTTAATCGATTACATGGGCCCCACCTCGAAATACGGTCAGCACAAAGGGAATACCTTGAATCCTTTCATGGCGGAACATTGGAAGCCCCACGTTTTTCCCGATCTCAAAGACGATTCGAAGGCGTCGATTGCCATCATTACCCAACACTTGGTGCAGATGTGCGCCCAAGACGGTTTCGGTCTCGTGTATCACCAATATCATCACCAACAACTCGTTTACAAATGCAAACGCAGGTTTCTGTCGAAAGGAAAACTTCCGTCATCGCGGAAGAAACGTCCGACGGAAAAGCAATACCGGTGTCAACTTCGTTTACCGTTCGCCTTCAGCCACCATGAGTGGCATTTTTCGGCCGGTTCCGGACGGGCGAGTCATTGCTTTCATGAGCGTGAGGCGATAAAGAACGGTTCCAAAAGAGAAAGAAAAGTAATGACGAGTCTCTTTCCGCCGAGGATGCCTTTCTTTTGTGCGGCGAGGAGGGCGAACCCTCCCGGACCCATTTCACACACGGACATTTATGGAACGAATTGTGTGAAATTTGTGACAACTCGAACGATGCCGTGACGCGACACATGGAAGAACGCCTGCAACAAATTATTGCGGAATGCCACAGTCTTCGAAAACAACGACGGCGGTGAAACTATCTGACATGTTTGGTTCCACCCAGAGACAAGTGGGTTTACCGATACGGCTTCTAGCTATAGTGAAGTCTCTAAGTCCGCCATGGCAGAGTCGACCCCTCAAATAGACTCCTAGAAGGTCGGTGAGTTGATATCATCCACGCTTACGAATTTGGGTCGACATGATTCGATTTGGACTCTAGCAGAGTCTCCGTCGAGGTGCTGTTCACATTCAAAAGCTGCAATGCACTGATTTTTTATTTACTATAAACCAGATGTGTAGGCGACCTTTCATCACGACTGCATTTCTTTCCAGTCATGAATGCTGCGAAACAAAGTCCTGTGAAACTTCAATTTATTCTGTAAGCTCGTTGATCTACATTTTTCTTTTAGTTTCATTACGCATTGCTGCATTGCAACGCATGTATGGTACATGACGTTGAAATCCCTCTTCGTCGTTGTTTTCCGTCTTTACTATAGCTCATCTTGTAGGCGGAACTTCATCACGAGTGCATTCCAGTCATGAAATTGTTCCCTATTCGATATTCCGTACTTTGTAGACTAGCCTCATCAAAATCTAATTTTCCCAACAACAGGCATTACAATGGATGACACGGTGAAGAAGAAGTATGTAGTGGTATATGGAGACCAAAGACTGCGTGCTGGCAAACGGCTTGCTGTTGGGGGGCGGGGGGAGGCTCACTTCATGACGTCACCTGATTATTTTTTCGTCCCACCGGCACCGCTTGCCAAACACGTTTTACAATTGCACAGCAGGGCTATAAGCGGTAATGCCTGGCGCTTCTGCTTTGAAAGACGACGACTTACTCTAAAGACGATAGAGACTTACTTGTGACAAACAAAGTGATTGCTGCGTTCTTGGATTTTGCTGTAGTGCTGGATATTGAGTTCTTTGTATAATAACACCGATTTAACCATGGAAACGACTTCCTTTGCGGAGCTGGAGGACAACTTGTTAATGACGGAGCAAAACTGTACTTGGTTGCCGACCTCTCTGATGGTACCGGCCCAGCTCACTCATGCCGACGGTGAATCAACGCGCTGTGAGATTGATTTGGTGGAATACATTGGCAAAGACTCCAAATACGCCAAGCTTTTGAAAGATCCACTGATTCGAGCTTCCGGACACAAAAATCCTCGGGTCTTTCCCGATTTTTCCGATGATTCGAAAGAAACCCAAATGGCCATTAAGACTCATTTCAGTCAAGTCGGTGCCCAAGACGGGTATAAAATTATGCGGCGTGGCTATGATCCCAAAACAACCAAATTACTGGTCATCAACTGTAAACGGGGCAAAAGAGTCAAAATTCCACTACCAAGACGGCACGTCCTCTCGACAATGAGCATCTCTGTCCCTTTCGAATCCCCCTCAAGTATTCGGATGGTCAATGGACCATATCGACGGGAACCGGGAATTTGCAGCATTCCGGTCATTCCAGGTTGGATGAAACCATGTTGGTCGATGATGTTCTGCGAGAAGAACGCGGTAAGACGGTGGCCGAGTGGACCGCGGGGTACGAACGGTGGCGCAAAACATCCACCGACTCTTCAGTTTCACAGTTTATGGACCGAGATTTGTGACATTTGTGACGATTCGTATCATGCATTCAGTGGACTAGAGCAAAGATTGAGGGACATGATGGATCAATGTCAAAAAGACCGGGAAAATGACCCCCGACGCAAGCGCCGCAAATGCTGAGAGGATGGGATTGTTTTATTTTCTGTTGAGGTGGATATGATAAACACGGAATAGAAAAGATTGCCATTGAACAGGATGAGCTGGTCATATATACAAAGAAAAGGCAAAGGCTATGACAAATAAACGTAGGTTCCCTTGGTCAACTATAGGTACCGCCCATGAGTCAGTCTCTGAAGGCATGGTAAGGGAGCACAAAGAGGAAACAGAGATTTCTCTATCGCAACTTTTGCATAAACAATCCACAACTCCGCCTGCGCACGCCCCGTACTCAAAGATTTGCGTCGTTTGGTAGTAACTTTTGTTCTTTCTGCTAGCTTGTTAATCTATATCTGTCTTTCGTTGCAATTACATTACCATTGGCAGCAATTGTACCGCAGGATGTATGGTTTCATTGCGTCGTAATCCCTAATCACGTCTTCCGCTTTTACTATAGTGTCGGCAGGAACGACTGCGTTTCATGTTCAGTCATGAATTCGAACTGTTCCGAGCGAGACAGCTTTCATTCACCTTTGTTCTCACGGCAACCTAGTTTGAATTATATATTTTTTTGTCTTTCGTTTCGATGTTGCCATGCATTTGATTAGGAACGGTAATCATCATGGCCAACTCAATCAACGCTAAATAATAATAGAAACGCGAAACGGGCTCGTGGATGACGTCATGATGTTCGTTCCCGAGTATCCGGGACCGAACCAACGGTCCTCCGATGCTTTTTTTTTCAAAACGCATTCGGCTTCCATGTTCTTTCCTTGACCCACCAGAAGACGAGTATTTTAATTATACAACTATATTCTATCATTCTAATTCATCCATCACTGCAATGACAGACGAGTCTACCGAACTGTTGCGCTCCTTGGTCTACGAACCGGGCACACCCCCAACATTGCACGTCTTGGATCAATTGTTGTTGCCCGGGCAACGCGTGTATATCCCCATTAACGATGTGCAAGCGGCGTGGACCGCCATTCGAGATATGCAAATTCGTGGTGCGTACGAGAATGCGAGCGTTTCTCTTGTGGCGTGAAACGTTTTGTTGCGCTGTGAAAAGTCGTTTCTCATCGTTCCTTTTCGTTGACAGGAGCCCCGTTGATTGCGATTGTCGCCGTGTTGGGATTGGCGGTCGATTTGCAGACCACTGGTGAACTCGATTCACTAAACGAAAATGATGCGACAGCACTCTTGGCGTTGTTGGAAACGAAATTGGATTATCTCCTGACATCGCGACCGACGGCGGTCAATTTGTTCAATGCCGTGCAAGAAGTGCGGGATGTCTGTCATCGTATGGTTTTGGAAGACGATACCAACACGACGGCACGACAACGCTTGCTGCAGGCGGTGACACAACATGCCGAATTCATGCTGGAACGGGATGTGCAAGACAATCAAACCTTGTCAAAGTATGGTGCCCACGAGTTGTTATCGAAATACTCTTCCGAAGAACAACTCACCCTCATGACCATTTGCAATACCGGTTCGCTCGCCACGGCCTTGTACGGGACCGCGTTGGGGATTGTCCGGGCCGTCCGTGATCAACACCGTCTTGCCAAAATCATTGCATTGGAAACACGACCGTACAATCAAGGATCGCGTTTGACCGCCTTTGAATTGCAAGCGGAACAAATGCCGGGAGCGACCTTGATTGCGGACAGTATGGCGGCCTTTTATTGTCAACGCCATACCGTCCACGGCATTGTGGTGGGAGCCGATCGCGTGTGTGCGAATGGGGATACCGCGAACAAAATTGGGACGTACCAATTGGCGTTGGTGGCCCGCGCCCACCAGATTCCATTCTATGTGGCCGCACCGTTTACGACACTCGATGTCACCACCTCGACCGGACAAGAGTGTGTCATTGAAGAACGACCGGCCCACGAATTTGTGCAAACGAGTCAAGCACCGGCCGATATGAATGTATGGAATCCCGCCTTTGATATTACGCCGGCACCGTATATTACCGGGATTGTCACGGAAAAGGTGTCTTGCATCCGCAGGCAAACGGGACGTTTGATGTTCGACGATTTGTCGAATCGTACGGAACCGTTGCTGCGGCAGCACCCTCTAACACACAGGACTACACGGAACAAACGGTACACACGTTGCCTCTCTATTTGACACAACATGCTCCGGCCGCCATGGAAATTTTGGAAGCCGTGGAACCGGAGGACTTGGACTGTGTCGAAGTTGGAGATGGGAATTTGAATTTGGTGTTTATTGTCACCAACAAATACAAACCGGAAAATCAGGTGATTGTCAAGCAATCACTCCCGTACGTTCGTTGTGTGGGAGAATCGTGGCCATTGACGTTGGATCGAGCGTATTATGAATATCAAGCACTGGCGGCACAAAAAGCCGCTTGCCCCGAATTTGTTCCCAGTTTGTACCACTTTTCCAAGCCGAATGGATTGATTGTGATGGAATATTTAAAACCTCCTCATATTATACTGCGCAAAGGATTGATTCAAGGGATCCGTTATCCTACTATGGCGGTGGATATGGGTACCTTTTGTGGGAAAACGTTGTTTTTGACGAGTGGATTTGCTCTCAGTACGACCGAATTGCGTGCCAAAGTAGAAATGTGGAGTGCCAATTCCGAAATGTGTGCCTTGACCGAACAGGTGGTGTTTACCGACCCGTACATGGAAGCCACCAACAATCGTTGGACCAGCCCGCAACTCGATGATGAGAAAAAGGCGATTGAGGATGACATTGAGTTGAAACACGCCGCGGCGCATTACAAGCACAAATTTGTCGGTTCGACCCAAGCCTTGATTCATGCGGATTTGCATTCCGGTTCCGTCATGTGCGCACCGTCTCCGCAAGCGACGTACGTTATCGACCCCGAATTCGCCTTTTACGGTCCCATGGGATTCGATACGGGTGCCTTTGTGGCCAATTTGTTCTTGGCGTATGTTGCACAACCGGGTCATCCCCATCGAGGTACCGACTACGCCGAATGGATCTTGGAGCAGATTGCTACCTTCTATGCGGCGTTTGAACGTCAATTTTGGAATTGTGGAATGATCCGACGGCGCATACCGGTTTCGTCTACGGTCGAAACACATTGCATTCACCGGAAGCCGTGGCACGCGCACAACAAAGTTTCATGAAAGATTTACTGGCGGATACATTGGGCTTTGCCGGTATGAAGATGTTACGTCGTATTGTCGGGATCGCTCATGTTGAAGATTTGGAGAGTATCGAAGATGCCGATGTCCGGGCCCAATGCGAAAAACATGGACTGGCTTTGGCCAAAACGTTCATCAAGACGGCGCCACTCATTTCTAGTATGGATGAAGCCATTCAGTTGGCGCGGTCTTTTAAGAAATAGGTTAAGGAGCAATATTCAAGTAATGGAAAAGATACATCGTCGGTAGGTGTTGTCTATATTGTACATTGTGATTATGATGCTTTTTCAAAGCTTTCAATTGGATGTATCCTCCACTTCTTCGTCTTCGACTTGTTCTATTCTTTCCTCTAATTCTTCCCCCGCTTCTTCTTTTTGTGAACCCGACACATGTTGACTGTCATTTTTCGAAACAGGATCGTTCGCTAGTGGATCCGCGCGAAGGGAGTCGACAGCTGTCGTCTCATTCTTCGCTTCGTCACTGATTTCCGGCGGTAACTGAATCTCATCCATCCACGTGGGAAACTTGTTATGATTGTTGTGAAGTACTTTGCTACTATTGCGGATTTCCATACTAGCGACCGTCGGAGGATGAAATAGTTGCCGCCAACCAAACAATAGCAAAGGAATTAACAAGAAAATCGACAAGGTCGATATCATCATGCGCAAAGGAATTTGTATATGCACATTGTCTTTCGTGTGATGATGCGGTAACGAATCGTGCTTCTCCTTGTTTCGAAATTTCCGAAATTGCAAAAGTCCTTGATACAATCGTGATATCGTTTTCGAGGAAGAGTCTTCTGTTTGACTGGCATTGCTGAATAGTTTTCCTCTCAATGGTGACCCGGTTGATGTACGAGTAACACCACCTCGACGCACACGAGATCCGGGTGTTGATGACATGCTGGGAAATGATTGGAAGCTCAGGACTTATTATTAATCGAACGATGGGATATTGAAAAGAACCCTTTATTAGGACTTCGTCGTTCCTTGACAGTAACGGATTTTATTTATCCGTCAATATGCTTTCTTCACAACCGCGACGGCTTCTGACCCTTTCTTCACAACCGCGACGGCTTCTGTTAGTTTTGAAAAGAGAATGTCAAGAAAGCCTGCAATACCAGGTACAACAACAACAACAATACGAAAATAAATTTTGTTTGCGTTCGTCGAAGTCGAAAATCAATCCAAGCAGCCTTCTCATCGAGGTCGTAACGGCAATCGGTTTTCTATTTATTTTTCTCGTCAGTTTTCGAGCATAGAGCTTTGGGTACCGCACACAAAAGGATTATAGGGTGCCGGAAGCGGACAGGCGAAACGAGTTTCTCCTCCAAGAGATTTTTTCTCGCTTTTTTTGTTCTTTCATTCCATCGCCACCGATAGCGTCAAGTCATATAATAATCACATTGATAACAACAAAGCGCTGTGAATCTCAGCAAATATATAAAGAATGAGACCGTTGACTGAAGAAGAAACGAAATCGGTCTTTTGAAACTCTCCGAATACATCGGCAAGAACGTCGAGCATCTCATCAATCGCAGTGACGAGCGTTATTGTTTTCGTCTCATCAAAGACCGTGTCTACTATATTAGCGAATCACTCATGAAAGCATCCACCTGTATCAGTCGCGACAATTTACTACACGCCGGTACTTGTTTGGGAAAATTCACCAAAAGCGGCAAGTTTCGATTGCACATTACGGCCCTCGATTATTTGGCCCAACACGCTCTGTACAAAGTTTGGGTCAAAACATCGGCGGAAATGAGTTTCTTATATGGAAGTCACATTACCAAGAACGGATTGGCGCGCATGACGGAAAATACCCCACAATATGCGGGTGTCGTCGTGTACAGCATGTCGACGGATACGCCCCTCGGATTCGGCGTGGCGGCGCAAAGTACGGAACACTCGCAACAGTTGGATCCAACAGGGAATGTGGTACTGCATCAAGCGGATGTCGGAGAGTATTTGCGGGGATTAGAAGATGACATATTTTAGAGAGTCGAATGTAAGGAATGAAAATGGCTGGATACAGGTCGAAAAAAGCCGGACTGGTCGGGCATTATGACAGAATACATTCGAAACACGTTAATGGTCACGAAGCTTGTAAATTATATTTTTCACATCTAACTTGATGCAATTCATGCCCACGCGCTTGCATTCTAGAGTGTCCTGCACAGACCAAACGCCATTATTCTGACTGCGTATCGCGTGTCGCACAAGCGCTTACTACAGTATGTATCTAGGTGATTACTCCGTAATTTGAGGCACCTTAGATCCTGCATAAGTGTGGTCTGAGAGACGAATCAACATAAAACGAGCGTTCTCATCGGTCAAAAACATTTTAAAGTGCTCTATGCGAACGCAGCATCCTTTCACAAGGCTTCTTTCGACACTCTAGCACCAGGTTTTACGCTACTTTGTTGACGTTACGTGCCAGACATCGCATTTGAAAGGAGTGACCAGCTACGAACTACTCTTTACAAATACTTATTCTTGGAAAATAGCATAATAATTTAATATTGTCGCACTCTCTTCGTTTTTCGTTCCTGCAAGGAAAGTTGACGTGACAAATTGACCTTGCCTAACCTTAGCTTGTCGTCATCATTACTGTTTGACATCATACCAGGTAACGTCTCTCCGCTCCTACTGTAGTATCCTTGACCTTGTGCGGGAAGACGCATAACGATTTGCTGCTTACTGTCAATTAGACTGTAAAAACCCCCAACGGATGTTTCAAAATCTGATTTATAACAGAGTACGCCGGAGTAGATCACAATAAGCAAAAACACAAAATTAATTAGTACTTCATAGCCGACAGTGGGAAAGGACTTCGGACTTCAGATTATTTCCCTGGAAAGTTCTCAACGTCTTGCTCTCTTCTCCCGCCTAATTTGTACCGCTTTTCTTACAGTTCGTTTGACGTTGAACTACCACTCAAAGGCGCACGATTGTCCGTTGACACGAGACTTTTCTTCCAAATTCTCTAAGTGACACACGTATTTAAGGATTGCGGCTAATTTTGTGTACCTCGCCAACGAAGACCTTTCCTATGTAACCACCGCCGAAAGAGGCAAGCGTAAAAAAGGGCTGTCGGTTGAAACTGGGTATGAGGGTACACTTTTGTATCGCCTCAATCTCACCAGGTCATCCTTTGCGAAGTGCCAGTGCCGATCGTCGGTGCTTCGAGAAAGCAGATCTTTGCGTGCTTCATCACTTTCGCGCTCACAAACTGACAAAAAATCATATCCAGCGATTCATACTTCAGCCTATCTTCAAAGCCTTTTCAAACCATGTCTAACTTTGATGTCGAGATGAACACCGTCATTGACGGAGCCGTTGCCACCGAGAGCAAGTTCCGCAAGCGCGCTATTTACGGAGCCATTATTGCTGGAACCTTCATGTTCGCCGCCGCAAGTGGTGTTGCCCCTGGTGCTGGACTTTTCGACCGCGGACTTAGTGGCAAGGAACACGGCCATGATGAGCCTGAGGAATCCAGCAAGAGCAAGGACCGTGCCCTCTTCAGCCGCGGCCTCAGCGGCAAGGAACACGGCCACGACGAGCCTGAGGAGTCCAGCAAGAGCAAGGACCGTGCCCTCTTCAGCCGAGGACTTAGTGGCAAGGAACACGGCCACGACGAGCCTGAGGAGTCCAGCAAGAGCAAGGACCGCGCCCTCTTCAGCCGTGGCCTCAGCGGCAAGGAACACGGCCACGACGAGCCTGAGGAGTCCAGCAAGAGCAAGGACCGCGCCCTCTTCAGCCGCGGCCTCAGCGGCAAGGAACACGGCCACGACGAGCCTGAGGAGTCCAGCAAGAGCAAGGACCGTGCCCTCTTCAGCCGCGGCCTCAGCGGCAAGGAACACGGCCACGACGAGCCTGAGGAGTCCAGCAAGAGCAAGGACCGTGCCCTCTTCAGCCGCGGCCTCAGCGGCAAGGAACACGGCCACGACGAGCCTGAGGAGTCCAGCAAGAGCAAGGACCGTGCCCTCTTCAGCCGAGGACTTAGTGGCAAGGAACACGGCCATGACGAGCCCGAGGAGTCCAGCAAGAGCAAGGACCGTGCCCTCTTCAGCCGCGCACTAAGTGGTAAGGAACACGGCCACGACGAGCCTGAGGAGTCCAGCAAGAGCAAGGACCGTGCTCTTGTTGCTGAAGAACCCGAAGAAATTGTTGAAGAGGATATCCAAGAGTAAGGCATCCATCTAACGGAGCTACAGAGGTGTTATGGTTACACTTTTGTGATTTAATCTGAATGTAATAATTTGATTTATGCCCATGATACTACTTCTAATTTTTAGAGACCGAGAAATCATAGACACTCGTAAGTAAAAATTTCAACTGGGTTAGAGGAGCTCATCAAGGACCCGTCAACGTTGCTGTACTCTCCGTTGAAGGCGACTTTGGTTCAAAGTCATACAAATAGACGGGGACACCGATAAAGTCGTTTTGGCCATCCCCACCGCCTACAGCCATTAGGCCTGGTCGAAGACCAACACAATAGATTGGGTACGATTCTTTCGCGAGAAGGATTGCAAGTGGACCGTGAGCTTCTCCTTCCGCACAAGCATCCCATAGACAGAGTCGCCCGTCCACACCCCAAGACAGAAGAATATCTTCCGTGTGCTGGTGATTCTCAATGTACCGAGCCCCGAACAGCGGTCTACCTACTTCGTGCCCCCTTTCAAAAATAGCAACACAAGTAGCTCGCACATCCGAATCGTGAAACTCTAAGCTCCAGGTGATAATGTGCCCCGATGCCACGCAGGTAGCTAAGCGCCTCCCCGATCGGTCCCAGGCAAACGACGTAAGATGAGAGTTCATACCCGGCAACTGGAGGACTGATAAACATATTCCGCGTCCATTTAGTATTCGTAGACTCCCATCCGACAGAGCGACTCCCAAGAAACCGTTCGTAGCATTGTATTGCGCATCAAACACAAATGTAAGCCCATTGGGATTTCGATCTCCACCGAACGTGCCTTCCGCTGGCATCATATCGTTGGTCAAATTACGCTCTTCCTCCGGCACGACCGTTGGCGGTAACGAGAACATCCCCGAACTAGACACTTGACCGACACGAACACCGTATCCGTGTCCATGTAAATTGGAAAACTTGATACTGATTACTTCACGAAAATCGACTCGAGTCTCGGACGTTCCGCTCTCTAGTTTGACTTTTTTCAGCATATCCCATTCCCACAAATGTACATGATCATCCGAAGAAGTTAACAAGAAGCTATTCTGCTCCCCCGTACTTCCTAAACCTTTCCAATCGTCAATGAATTGCAGTGAGTATACTTGGGGCTTATCATCCGGGTCTTCCGTGGCGGCAAAATGCGATAACTGGGAATGATCGATTTTTGACTGCAGGAGCCACGGTTTGGTTAATGGATCCGAGCACGAGTAGAGACAAACGACACCATCCGCACTTCCGGTTGCTAGCAAATACTGAAGTGGATCGTCCAGACATCGTTCCTCCTGACGCCAGCTCTGCGGTGCCCAAATGACACGCAAACACTCAAACTTTTTATTATGATCCATGGTCGCCAGTAAACGATTGGATTTCGTGTCCCATATTCGGACGGTCGAATCTTCGCTGGCGGTCGCCAAGAACTTGCCACATTCCGATAAATCCAAACCCAAGATACGCTCCTTATGCCCCAAACAAGATCGTTCGTTTTTTGGTGTATTTTTTTCATAGGACTCATAGCTTTTATGAAGTGCTCTGCCGCCTCCACGGCTTCCTGGCGTGGTTGAAAGGAATACTCTTCTTCCGCCGGTTCGTCAATCCAGTCCAACTCGGTGGCTTCGGGTAAATTATCGTCGCACGGCTGACAATACATATACGGCGGTAATTTATCCTCTTCTTCTTCGTTATTGGAAAACTCCGCGTTCTGTGCTGCCATAGTAGGATCGATGCCCAGCGATAAGCTTTGCAATTGTTCTAGTAAATTCAAATCGTCCAGGTCGTCGGGCGGATCTAAAATTGACGGATCTACCGTTTCGGTTGCTAAATCACTAGTTGTTTCTAACCAACTCTCGCTCTCTTCTTCACTTTCTTCCTTCAACAAGCTATCGTTGTCGTTCCAGCGCAACGGGAAATCGGGCAAGGGCGACGACGAAAGGACGGGAATGGGTTCTAGCAGGGTTTCTTCTTGTTCACCCGTATAAAGGAGATCGTCACCGATTTCGTCTATACCATCCAAGGCATACAAGAGCTCGTCAGTCGTAAAGAACGCCTCTTCGTCGAGTTCGAGTGTCGCAAAAGCGTCAACGAACGAAGGAGTTTCACTCCTCCGGAGGATGGTGTTCGGGGATCGACAGGGTGTCTTTTTATCGGGATATACAAAACGTTATCGAACAGTAATTGGTTCGAAGGTTATACAAAGGAAACGAGTGCTATTCTCGCTCTAAATCATTATTATCATTTTTTTGATGATAAAAGAGCAACGCGGCCATGGTCGCGTCCAAGGTCCAAGGCCGCTCATCTTTAGGCCGAAAAGCCGGCCTTTTGTCCTCTGTGCGACACCATACAATTGCGTACGACTGACAGACCGACAGATGCTTTCTTTGCGCATGACGTCACACCCGAATTCTCTTCGACTGTAATGCATATAGTAGGAAGTTCCCGGCAGTACGATTTTCTACGTGGGGTTCTCTTGCGACCGGCACTCAGATCCAAAACAGAAGCGATAACGTCGTCCGCTGCCACCATGGCGCCTCTTTCTTTCCCACAAAGAAGCACTAATAAAGCTCGCGATCATTCCTTTCTTATTCTTCCAACACTAGCAATCAACACTCACACACAACATGATTGTTGTACAATACCTCCTGTTCGTCACACTCCTCGGACCGCTGGTCACTTCGTTTGCTCCCATGGCAACTTCACCACGACGGTCGTGTGATTCCTTCTTGTTCGCTGCGAGTGACGAGGAAGCCAAGGCACCCAAAGAGGATTCTTCCGATTTCTCCGATTTTACTATCGAAGGCAAGAGTGATTACAGTGTGGATTGGGACGCGGAATGGAAAAAAGTCGTTGCGAATCAAGGACAACCGGAAGAACGGCCCGGGAAGGGCTATTACAAGAGTGACGCCGAATTGGCGGCGTTGCGGGCGGCCAATCAAGCGCGAGAAAAAGCTCTACAAACGGCGGCGAATATGCCTTCATTGCCAACGTGGAATGCTGTCAAGGGGGATTGGAAGGTACGTGTCGAGAGAAGACGAGGGTTGTGAGAAAGAAGAAGCCGCTCAATACGTTTGTTTATTTTGCAGTTCTGGATTGGTGTTCTCGCCGCAGTGAGTGTCGCCACATCGTTGATTGCCAATGCTGGATCGTCTGGAAACTTGCTTCCTTCCACGGGGTCTTCCGATTCGTATTACATTTGAAACGTTTGTGAGCGAGTTGATTGGGATTTTCTACAAACAAAGCATCTCGGGCGTTTGGAAATAAGGCAATTCCGCAAGGGGAAACTCGCTCTCTCTACCGAACGTTACGTATGTGTGTTTTTCGTAAAGTCAACAATGCGATCATCTTCATAGAAAACACGTTAGATTGTGGTAAATTACATACAAAGGATTTCTGATTTCACCATTGCAATCTCCCTTCTTTTGAGCCTTTGCCCTGCTTAGAGCGTGCAATCGCAAGGAGCTATCGCATTTTTGTAGGTTTTAGTTTTGCATTCATGCGTACACAGACTATTAGTCTAACGATGGCTTTCGACGTAGCAACCTTACCTTTGAATTCTACCTCCGGGTGCGAGACTTCCGACTCAGTGCGACAAAAAAAAAAGAAATTCTGCAACCTCGCAATAGGCCATGAAAATCATTCCTTCCTCCTTTCATATTTCATATTACACAAATATCACCATTTCATCGAATCATCATCCATTATCATTGATCTCTGTTGAAGTATCGCGGCCGAAAGCGGGAACACAAGATCAATTTTCAGAGAGAAAATGATTTCGGCAGCACAACAACGAACGACGAATGCGGCTTTTTTCGATTTTCAAGAACCCATTCATATCTTGGGAGCTGGTTCCATCGGTGTACTGTGGGCGGCATCGATTCGAAGTGCGTTTCCGTCTTATCCCGTCCAATTGTTGTTGCGGAAGCATCATCAACATCGTCTCCTGGGCGGGTCGAAAGTCGCCATTTGCGTGCACGCCAAACACAATAATGTTACTCGAAGAGCCCCCGCACCGTCCAGGTTCCCGCCACCTTGATCGGGGAATCGAAGAGACCGTTTCAGAACCTTGTTGTCACGACAAAAGCGCATCAAGCTTTGCCGGCCCTGACGGCGGTCGTCGATCGCATTTCTCCCCAAACTCGTATCATTCTTCTTTGCAATGGTGCTTTGGCGATACGGGAAACCTTGCGAGACTTTTTTGAAGGAACGATCCCGTATCCACCTGGCCATGACGACGCACGGTGCGTATCGTGACGACGACGACGACGAACTCTTTCACGTCGTTCACGCCGGATACGGCAGCACGTCCATCGAAGATTATCCCGCCATGGCGCAACTCTTGGATCTCGCCGGCTTGAACTGCACAACGTCTTTGACGTTAGATCGGGATTTATGGTACAAATTGGCCGCCAATTGTGTCATCAATCCGCTGACAGCGCTGTATCGCTGTCGGAATGGCGAAGTACGACGATCGTATGAACAAAGAAATCCAAAATCTTCGTTTGGCACTTACATGGCTGACATTTTACAAGAAGTTTCGATGGTCGCACACGAAATGACTGGGCAAGAATATCCGGTGGAAACGCTGCAAATATACGTCGAAACGGTCATCAACGCTACTTCCGCCAACCAATCGTCCATGTTCCAAGATGTATTGGCAGGACGAGACACTGAAATTGACTATTTGAATGGATTTGTGGTACAACAGGGTCAACAACGGGGCCTGTTGTGTCCCATCAATCAACAACTCGTGCAAGATGTTTTGGCACTCCGAAATAGATGAAAGTGATCATTGACATTGTTCTTTTTGATTAACTATGGAACATGGTTATTGATGTTGTCATTTGCATAACCATCTTCAGAGCTAGATTATACGCCGGATCATCTCAGAGAGGTGATAATATTATGTCGTAGAGTTTGACAAATCATGGGACTGAATTAGGTCGGGGAAGCCATTTTTGAACTGAAGCAGATGTGAATCAAGACACCAAGTTATCAAGAACACCATATCATCTTTTATTAATTGACCTTTATTGAATGCTTTAAGTTGAGGGCTCATTCTAGACTAGCAGTCTCCCAGGTCCCAAATCCCTCGACTTGTATTTCTCCACGTGGATTGCTTAGCTTTCGGTACCGTACTTAAAAATCGTACCAGGTACACTCCACACAGCCACATTATCTTGGTCGGTCCTACCATCCGCGATCGGCGGTCTCTCCCGCTCGCCTCTCGATGGGTCGCGATGACGATGGGCCGCATTTAATTCTTGTGGGCATCTTGTTGCGCACGACACATTGAACGCGGTCATTTGGGTAACTCATATTTGATTGTTTTTACCCTAAACAAACATGAGATTCCTTCATTTAATTCGTCCCGTAATGTGCGTCCTCCCGGAGGTCGCCAGTCCGGATCGTAAGGTGAGCAATGATTTGTGAAAATGACCCATCCGATGACAGTCTTTGTTTCGTTTCGACGCCTGTTGTATGCCGATCGTTTTTTATCCCTTTAAGCTATTCATTCTGTAGATACGGGTTGAATAAAGGTGTTTGCGGTGGATATGCAGCATACCACGTTTGCTTGAATTCTTCCGAGACGTGTGCGGCATTTCCTTTTGTACGCATTTCAATCGTCTTACACACACTTTTCCTCCTTTCGTCAGATTCCTTTCCGTGAAAAGCTCTTATGGACGACAATCACACTTTTCATCTTCTTGGTGTGCTGTCAAATCCCCATCTACGGTGTCCAGAGCGCCAAATCCTCGGATCCCTTTTATTGGATGCGTGTCATTATGGCCTCGAATCGTGGGACTCTCATGGAACTCGGTATCAGTCCAATTGTCACATCCGGCTTGGTTATGCAACTTTTGGCCGGTTCTCGCATCATTGAAGTCGATTACAATGTCAAGGAAGATCGGGCCCTGTTTTCCGGTGCCCAAAAATTGTTTGGTATTCTCATTACGGTCGGAGAAGCCATTGCGTATGTTGTTTCGGGCATGTACGGTGATTTGGGATCGATTGGAGCGGGTAATGCTCTTTTGATCATTGCGCAACTTTTTTGTGCTGGTCTTATCGTTTTGACACTCGATGAATTGTTGCAGAAAGGGTACGGACTCGGCAGCGGTATTTCGCTCTTTATTGCTACCAACATTTGTGAAACCATTATCTGGAAGGCCTTTTCTCCCACCACGATCAATACGGGTCGTGGCACCGAGTTTGAAGGTGCCATTGTGGCTCTCTTTCATTTAATGATTACGCGCAGCAACAAGGTCCAAGCCTTGCAGGAAGCATTGTATCGTCAGAACTTGCCCAACTTGACCAATCTTTTGGCTACAGTCCTCGTCTTTGTCATTGTCATTTACTTTCAAGGATGGAGAGTCAACTTGCCTGTCAAGTACCAGAAATACCGTGGCCAGGAAGGAAACTACCCCATCAAGCTCTTTTACACATCCAACATGCCCATCATTCTACAAACGGCATTGGTGTCCAATCTCTACTTTGTTTCGCAACTTCTTTACAACCGCGCGCCCACGAACGTGTTGGTGCGTTTGTTGGGAAAATGGCAAGAAGTCGAAGGATCTCCGGGACAAAAGATCCCCGTCGGTGGTATTGCGTACTACATTTCACCCCCACAATCCCTGGCCGAAATCATCTATGACCCGTTCCATGCCGTCTTTTATTTGACGTTCATTTTGACGGCCTGCGCACTCTTCTCCAAAACTTGGATTGAAGTGTCGGGAGCCTCGGCCCGCGACGTCGCCAAGCAATTGCGTGACAACCAGATGGTCATGAAAGGTCACCGCGATTCTGCTTTGATCCATGTGTTGAACCGCTACATCCCCACGGCGGCCGCCTTTGGTGGTATGTGCATTGGCGCTCTTTCGGTCATTGCCGACTTTATGGGAGCCATTGGTACCGGAACGGGTATCCTTTTGGCGGTCACCATTATCTTTACCTTTTACGAAGCTTTCCTCAAGGAACAGAAGGAAGGTATGGGTGCTTTCGGACTTTAAAGTCCGTGGGCAAGTGAAGATGGGAGTAGCATTGTTCTGTTTGGGAAAATGACAAGAGAACGTGGAATGGGCGACACGGTCGCGTAGATTTGAAGTAGCGTTGGAGGTGCATCTGTGGTCGGTTCCGTATGGGCTGGTGGTGGTTCGTCGTCGTTGGAGCGGCCGCGTCATCACTCCTGGCCGTGTTGAAAGGCAAGGTTGGGAAATTGCGGGCACAACGCCGCCACTGTCGTCGGTCTATTCTATTTTTTCTTGTCATTATGGTGTAAATGAAAATAATGTTGCTCGACTACGTTGTAGGTTCACTTTGAAATGATGAGCTAGGATGATGGAAATGATGGCGCTAGCTTAGATGCCATTACGACGAAAGTGGACGACCGTAGAAGACGTTACCTGGTACAAGGGGAAATCACTCGGGGACTCGCTTCATCCAGTCACGTGTACCGCTTTTGCCCCCATCCCATGAAAACTCCTGTTATTTTCACTCACAATAAGGAATTTATTGCGGGGTCGTTCATGGTAGACGCGATTCGGAATATGACTCTTGATAATAACTTTAGTCGAAATCCGTTTTCCGTCACCCATGAACGAACCTGAAATACAATGAAATTCAATGGCAAAGGTTGTCATTCATGCCGTGATGCGTCGTAATGAACTTTTTCAAAATTTCATCGGAGCTCGTGGCAGCGAGCGTGGTACACAAAAAAATCACAGTTCGATTTTGGCGGCACTCAGGCGTTTGGGGGCAATAAGCGGTCGATTTGCTTCAAGGATGGACTATATCAAAAAGTGTACCTTTTTCTCGTGACTGCAAAAGCGAGTCCCCCAGTGATTTCCCCTTGCCTGGGACGAAGTTAAATATATCTCCATAGTACTCAACGTGACGGTACTTGACAGGGACTTATAGTGTACTTAAGTAGTATTTTTACTATCGGGCATTATACTTCGGTTGTCCAGTGACTCTACTTACTTAAACGTTTTAACTTACTATCGGGCATTATACTTCGGTTGTCCAGTGACTCTACTTACTTAAACGTTTTAAAATATATGCCCCATGTGTTTTCCACGACTCAGCATGTACTGTCTTGTATCGAAAAAATGTCTCCCATAAAAGGAGACGAAGTCTCCCATAGGAAGACGAAGTTTCCCGTTTAGGAGACGAAGTCTCCCGTTTAGGAGACGAAGTCTCCCGTTTAGAGACGAAGTCTCCCATTTAGAGACGAAGTCTCCCATTGGGAGACGAAGTCTTCGTTGGGAGAGTTGGGAGTTGGGAGTTGGGAGACGAAAATGCCTCAATTGAATCAACAGAGCACGTTGATCCGGTAGAGAGAGAGAGAGCTGCTTTGAGAGAAACGTCGAGCAACGGGCGGTCCTCCGGTAAGAGGCCGTTTGGGCCGAGGAGATATTGGGTACGTAATTCGTCGCCTAACGTTGCGACCTCGGCCTTTTCCTGCCAGCCGCGTCGATTTCATGGAGAATACTGTTTTGACGTAACCAAAGCGCACGAGTAATGGTAAAAACAGCTCTTGTTCCAATCTGGTTCATTTAGAGGGGCGGAGCCGAAGGAAGGTATGAATAATGAGGCATGTGCCCTCAAGTCGAGAGGAGTCGTCATTCGTCATCGTCGTTTGTCATTTGATGATTTTTTCGGAAATAATAAGCGCGCAAAATACCAATACCTTTCGCTACTCTTTTGTATGAGAGAAACAACGTTTTTCGCGAAAAAAAGCAATATGTCTTCGAAAGAAGACATCGTGTATGAACGAAATGTCTTCGATTTTGTGTAGACGAAGACGAAGACGAAGTCTCCCATTGGAAGACGAAGTCTCCCATAGCGAAGACGAAGTCTCCCATAGCGAAGACGAAGTCTCCTATAGCGAAGACGAAGTCTCCAGTAGCGAAGACGAAGTCTCCCATTGGGAGACGAAGTCTTCGTTCGAGACGATGTCTTCGCTAGTACTAAAAAATATATTTACTTATTTAGCTTCCATATAGTATTGTACAGGCTTAAATATCGAAACGTCATTACATTGACAAATGCTACAAAAATGTACTATCTTTGATTCCCGTTTCTTTGACCCTTGTCCGAAGTAATAATGTGACTGTGGATTTTAAGTACAATGGGAGACATAGTTAACTTCGTCCCTGGTAGAACAGAATAGAAACGGAGAACAGAGAACGCTTTCGTCAGTGCCACGGCTACATTTTGAGTGTCTGTAAAAATATCCAGGACCGGAAGTATACATGTTCTAAGTACTGAGACGGCTGTTGGGAATGCACTGTAAGTGTTACGTGTACACCAGGCGATTGATTGTTCGATGAGAAAAGTCTGCGCGACTTTTCTGGAGTCTGAGACCTTTGGGTTTCAGCGTTCATGAGAAACAACTCATTTCATCATAATTCAAGCGAGTAAGACGTATCTTCCAATCTAGATTACATTACACTCACCGAATCTCAGCAAAGATGTCTAATAGTCATGATAATTTGATAGCGAATGAAGGCTGGGAACAATACACAGAGCTGCTACCGGAAAACGATTCGAACGAATCATCCTCCTCTGTAGAATTCGATGTCACGGAAGAAGCAACGCTAACTACGAGTATTAACACTTCTTTGGTCAAAATTTCCTCTTGTTACTTTTTCGGTCGCCGCCTCGGATGCGGCGAAAGACAGTGTGAATGATTTGTTGTCGTTGCTGGATGAGCACACCGAAGAAGAAGCGTCATCGTCGGCGAACGAAATCCTTTACAACGACGTGATGATGCATGTATTGAGCTATCTGGATTTACCGGATCTGGCGGCCTTTTCCGAAACGTCAAAGACTTCCAATTACGAGTGCTTTTATTTCTTACAGCACCAGTTACAACGAGCTTCACTGCAGGATGTTCCTTCCGCACACGGCTTGGAGATTGTGGCCCGCTTGGCTTCCTTGGATGGGTCCCGATTAAAATGCATTCTCCAAGAGTACCTATGTTCGAATACATCTTTACGAGATCCTCCCCTCTCTCTCACGATGCTGAGAAAGTGGATCAAAAATCATGTACATCACCCACCCCATCGCTCGGCTCTCGCCGCTCGTGCCGCTCTTTTGGTCACATTGCTCGGCGGCGCCGCGTCGTTGATGACCGAACACTCCATTCCAGCCGCGGACTTCTCTCACATTATATTACGATTGGGTGTAGTGGGAAGTTTAATGGGAGCTGCCATGGTATCCGAAACGGAAAAACGCTCCATGCTCGAACGCATGGAAGCTCTGGCACACAGTATGCAAAGCATGTCAGCAGCCAAAGTCTACGAAGCTTATAAAGCCAATGCAAGGTTTCAGGGGACGGAGGAGGCATCCAGCGTGTCGCAAATACCAAAACAAGTACCGTCTGGATGTGTAGGAGCATTTCGCAAGGCGCTAGCGAGTTCGCGAAGTGTTGTGGCCGAAATTATCACTGCTCGACGCGCCGAAAAATTTTCTTTGTACTCGGAACACATTCAAAATCAACTATCAACGCTTTTAATCGATGCATGCGCCAGCGATGATATGTTAGAGACGGTCAAGCTGCTGGTACAACAACAATGTGTCCCCATCGACAAGTTTCATGTGGGCTCCGATGGGACACAGACCTGCCCCTTGCACGCTAGCGCGTTCCACGGGTCTCTTCAAGTTCTCGAGTTTCTCTGTCGTGGTGTAGATGATACCGCCAGTGGAGATGGTGGCATGGCGGATGTGAATCAGAGGGACGTGAACGGCTGGAGTGCCCTTCATTTCGCAGCGGGCTCCAACAATCCGTCCACCGTACAAATTTTGCTGCGTCACGGCGCCAAGGATGTGGAGGCAGTCAATGGTTACACCAGCTTACAGTGGGCTTTGCGATTACAAAATGCCGAAGTGGCTGCGGTTCTTCAACAAACGGAGCATCATCCGCAATGGTTGTCGCGAGAACCCCTGACCAATTTGGCCCGACAAATCTTCTCTCTGATTCCCAGTCATTAGCGAGTTTTATCGTGATCTTGCCTGCAAGCTTTGCTACCATCCAATTATAAACTAGACATGTGTGCTTTATATTGTACTAACTTTTCTTTACGAAACAAAACTACGTGATCGAGCGCTTGGGCTGAACCCGCGGTCGGTTCCGATGCATCAATTTACACGATACATCATCACAATACCCCTTCCGCTCAAAGTTGGGACAATTCAAAGCACCGACACTCACTTTGACGTGACGAAACTTACAGTCCTCCTTCAAACACATGCCCTTGCGTTGAAAGAAGGAGCAAATGGGCATTGCTTGTTCGGCAGGCACATCGTGTCGCTTCAGACAACGAACGTTGGTGCATTCGATGCCTTGCAAGAATGTGGGACACACTGCATCTTTCTGCACACGCACCAAGCCTTGCGACTTGGTTTCACGGTACGCAAAATCAGTCAACACTTTCTTACCTCGTTCTTCCTCCTCATCTTCTGGCTTTTCTTCGTCTGTCGAGTCTACGTGAATGCGTTTGGCGGGTGCCGGGCGCTTACGCTTTTGAAACTCGCGAATATTTGCAAACAGCATCTGAATTTTGGGATACCGGCTGTGACGGTACCTCTTTCGCAGCATCATCTTCGGTGAGTCGTCGACTATTTTTCTTGTCTATCTTGTAGTTGCCATTCGTTGGCTCTGTTATCGCGTCCTTTCGTACTAATTTGTTTCGGGACACCTTGTATCCTCCCGCCGTTTCATTCGATGCCGCTTCCTCGATTTGTATCGAGGCAGTCATTCCGTGATGTGGTGTGAGAGCTGTCTCTTTCTCCACATCCTTGCGTATCAGTTTGTTTCGAGACACTAGATAGCCGGAGGGGGCAGCCATTTGCGACGATGATTCCTTTGCTTTAGCATCCTTTTGACTCGTTTCAATCGTTTGTATCGGCTCGGAAGCAGTCATTCCGTGGTTCGCTGAGGTCACTGTTTCACTCTCAACATCCTTTCGTATCAGCTTATTGCGAGAAACTTGATAGCCCGCCGAGACCGTCATTTCCGACGATTCAAAGGCTTCCTTTGGCGTCTTCAAAGAAGAAGAAGTCATTTCTGGCACGGGGCGTTTCCAAGAATGCTTAGGTACGTTGGCTGGCTCCACGGTACGCACCCATTTCTTCGAGTTCACAGGCTTCCAGCGTCCCGAATATTGCAGCCGTGTCATGTTACAAAAAGTACTGTCTCTCTCAATTTCTTGTCAACGCTGATCCTGTCGTTGTTGCTCTGAGAACAATAAGGGGGGAAATATAGTAAGGAATGTATGGTTGAAAGGTAATGACAGGAACAAAGAGACAGGAACATCAACACCACGAAGCGGCCGAACTCTCTCCGCAGTTTGCTGCACGGAGAAAAAAAACGAACACACGAATGCCCGGGTACAGTTTGTATCAGAGTAATAAATCATGCTACGACACGTCCTACTCGTATCTTCGGCTGACCCCATTTTCTTCGAAGAAGCATTTTTCTCCGCCGCATTTTTCCAAAACACAAATATCTAAAAAGGTTGCCATCTTTATTCTCTTTCAGCATGAATACTTCGTCGGCAGATGATCCTTACGATGTCATCATAATTGGTGGAGGTGTCGTTGGTTTGGCCGTCTTACGGGCCGCGACCTTAAAGGGATGGCGATGTGCCCTCGTCGAACGTGAATCCGATCTGTTGGAATGGGCCAGTGGGAGCAATTCGGGGATTGTTTGTACGGGCGTCGATGCGGCGCCGTTAGAACGTACCTTGATTCAGAACTCAAATGTGCGACAATTTTGTCACGAAATGAATGTGCCGTACCGGGATTGTGGTTCGCTCGTGTGTACTTGGCCGTGGGAGGACGGCGATCTCGACGCGGTGTTACACGAATCGCTCGGTGCCCAACGACTGACACGAGAGGAAGTAAGGCAATGGGAGCCTCATTTGAGTCAACAATGCACCGGAGCGGTTCATATTCCGGGAGAAATGGTGGTCGATCCGTGGTTGTTTTCGATTGCCTTGGCCGTTCACGCCAAACAAAATGGCGCTACCATTTTCACACAATTCGAAATGGATCCTGACACATCCGCGCAGGGTGAGGATGGTATATGGACGATCCAGCGAAAACAGACCGACGCAGCAAGTCTCAATCCCACTCAATTACATGCTCGCACGGTCGTCAATGCAACGGGACTCTGGACCGATCTCGTGCAATTGGCGAACGGAACCTGTCATTGGACCGCCCAACCCCGCCGCGGACAATATCGCGTTTATTCATCTCCAACTTTAGTACAACGTCCCATCCAACCGGTACCAACCGACCGAACCAAGGGCATTTTTGTCTTTTCGACGCTGTACGATCAACTCGTGGTAGGACCGACGGCCGTGGATCAAGAATCCCGGGAGGATCGTTCCGTCGATCCTTCCGTGAGTGCCGCGTTGGAGCAACTCGCCTTACGTATGGTGCCTCCATTGGATCCTCTGTCGCATGTAGGCGACTATGTGGGCCTCCGACCCGGCACAGAGCATCGCGATTACCAAATATCCGTGTCGCACAACTGGATTGCTTGTGCGAGTATACGTTCTACGGGTAAGTGAAGCCAATCGAGGATCAAATTTGTCGGTGGGGGCTCACACCATTGTTTGTGTCGTCGTCATAGGTTTGACCGCGAGTTTAGGCATTGGCCGCTACGTGACACAATTGCTGGAGCCGATGCTAGATCCTCCTTCTTCTATCCAAATTCAAACCACACCCTTGCCTTCGGTGTCTCAATTGGTCCACGACTATCATCAACGCCGAGATGGTAGGGTGGAAATTCACGGGACTTGTTACCGTGTCACGCATCCGCTCACACGGTTCGGTTGGGAGGCTCGGACGGGAATGGCGGCTGATTCGTGAATCACTATTCGTGAATCATCATCGATTTCTGTTGAGAAACGCGACTATCGACTATCGCTCAAAATGTTCCGACCGTTGCCAATGGGCTTCCGAGTTGGTCTAAGTAAATGTTGGAACTCTAGCACGAATTGTAGAAAGTCAAACGTGCCAATGATGATTCATTCCAGTGACGCAAACTTACGTAGAACGTCGTATAAAATCAACGACAAGAACTTTCACATTATTTTCACAGGAGCTTTTCAGAAACTTGCAAGACAAAAAGCAAGACATCACAAAACACACAATCCACAATCGCAATCGACCTTTTGTTTCTTTTCTATCAACATTATCAACTATACTGCTTCTTATGTTGTCTAATCAACAATTATGACTTCTCGACCGTATCGTTATTATGCGTTTCTCTATTTGATGGCAGCCGCCGCGACACTGATTCTGCAACAACAACAAAATCTCGTTCATCGTTACGGCACCGTCCTTTCGTTTGCTTCAGAAAACAGCACTACTAGTTCTAGTATATCACACGACAATGCACCGACACCACTCGCTTACTATTCGAATGCAACAGCAGCTAGACCCGTCCAATGGTTGCACGGCAGTGATTGGGCGACGTTGGCGCAAGCGTACGCGGGCATGTGGTGGGCCTCCCGTGATTCCTTTTACAGGTCGAATGGTCGGCGTATTTTCGACAACTCGAAGCGGCTTCCTTCAAACTGTTTCGCAAATTTCCCGTCCATCAACCGGTCGATTGGATCGATTTGTCCGTGACGCATTTGTCGGTCTTTTGGAAACATTTCCAAAAACGTCAGACCGATCACGACTTGGAAGCCTTTGCCGTCATTGAAGAGCATTTGCAAAATTATACGCAACAAACCATGCCGTGGCCCATTTTTCCCGATTCACCGGCACCCAACACGATTGCCGTTTTGCCGTATTTGGCGCCGTTACCGAACAGTGATCATCGATTGCCGGAAACCGCCCTTCGGGCGACTTTGGTGTCGTTGTGGCAAATGGGGATGGGACGGTGTGTGGTGGCGGTCGGGGGACGTTTGGATCAAAATGAAACCCAACAAGTCGAAGAAGTCTTTGCGTCCATCCAAGACAAGATTCAGATGCGATTTATGGAATTACAAGTCATTCCGATGTCAAATGTTGACACCAAATTCTTGCCGAAGACGGCCTTGGAACAATTGCAGACGGCATTGTTGACACAAACGTGGTCCTTACCCACGGTCGTGTCGAACACGACGGCACAAGCCAAACTCCAAGCCGCACGAATCAAACAGACCCAAGCCGATCAATGGTTGGGACCGAATGCGTCACGGTGGGAGTTTGTGTATTTTACCGAACCGGATTTGATCCTACATGCCCGACCGAGTGCGTTACCGGCTTTTACTGCCATTTTGCGAGAAAACAAAAGCATTTCGGCGCATCGGTTTCAGCCGTTGCCTTTCGAGAAGAATTTTCCACTCTATACACGCCAAGAAAAAATATTGCCGCGAGACTTCACCACCCAAATGTGGACGTTGGATCCACTCAATGAACAGATGGCCTGTTGCGATCAAGGAAAATGGTATGCGAGTAATCCGGGCATGAATCATTCTAAACCGTTGCTCAACAACCGGGCGTGTGGCGAAGGGATTGCCGAATTCTGGTGGCAGTGTGGATTTCGTCGTGCCAAGTACCGGTATTACAATCTAACGACCATTCAAGACCTGCACCGTCATATTGTGAATTATCCGTTTTTGTACGTGGAAGGTGGTACCGGCTTTCCGGTTCTGGATTTGCATCAACGGACGTGTCGCCGACAAATCAACAATTGTGTGGACGAAGAGAGTATTCTGGTAGAGGAATAAAATAATCCCTCGCTGTGTTGCTAGTGTAATAATGTAATTGTATTGTTATTAAATGAATCAATAGCCATTTTTTTACATACTAAGAACTAACTGGATGATTCCTCGTCGTCTTTGATCTGACGAATCCACCGTAACGTCTCTCCGGGATAACCATTTTGCAAATCGCGCGCCGCAAATGCCTTTTTGGTCGCAGGTTGGACTTTGAGAAGCTCCAAGACGGAACCGTCAAAGCATGTGACATACAATCCATCCTGCCTGGTGGGACCGACCGTGATAGTGTTGGTGACCGGTTCGATGGGATCCATCACCGGTACTCGCGTCTCCAACACTTTGATTTGGATCGGTTCCCGATCCCCCGGTTGAATCCACAAATACGTTTGCGGCCACATGGCAAAACCACGATTTTGATTGTGACATTCGCGTGCGGTTTGATTCCATACTTTGAGTTCACTTTCTGCGGTCGAAATCAAATGGGCCGCCGTCGCTTGCGCGTCGTCTTGGGGTGTCGCCGTTTCGGTGATTTGGCCCGACAAAATGTCGGGTAAGACTCGAATCAATTCCTTTGTACCAATTTCGAATAGTTTCGGTAACACCGTAATGGATGTTTCGGTATCTTCGATGGGCACGGAAATTTGCGAAATAATGGGCCCCGCGTCCATTTTCGAGACGGTATAGAGGACCGTCACTCCGACCGGATTGTCTCCGGCTTGCAACGATCGTTGCACCGGGCTGGCTCCCCGCCATTTCGGTAACAAGCTTGGATGAATGTTGACCGTTCCAGCCGTTGGTGTCGCCAAGAATCGTTTTGGCAAGTATTGTCCGTACGCCGCCGTAATACACAAATCGGGTTGCAAGTCTTGCAGGGCATCTAAAAATTGCGGATCGTTGGCTTTTTTGCGGAGTCAGTACCGGGATTCCGAGCAATTCAGCCGTCTTTCCGACCGGACTGGGTTCCAATTTGTCACCTTTTCGACGTCGTCGTGTCGGTGGTTGGGTCACGACACTGACAATTTCCCAATTTTGGTCGAGAGAAGCGTCATGCAAGGTCGAAAGTGTCGTTGCGGCCACTTCGGGTGTACCCAAATACACAATTCGTTTGGTCGAATACAGGCATAGCCACGAATGACGATGATGTAGCCGAGACAGTGCTGGAGATTGCCACGCCCCGATCGACCGGACGAGTAGAACGGACATGAGAATAAGGGAAAACGGAGTGAACATGAAATTGGAATGATTTGCAGTTTGCTGATTATTGGTTTTTGAACGAAAGCCGGCGTAAATTTCCCTTCAGCGACTCAATAAGTGTTCCACCTTGTCAATAGCTAATAAGAATTCAAGATATGAATGAGAATGAAAGGTTTGTTGTTGCTGTTTATGGTGTTGTGCGTTTTGTTCCATCTTCCATCTCTTCGTTATGCCGATGACGTCACAGTGGCCAATGTCCAACCGGTACCAATCCTAACGCTGTACACCTTACACCCTTATCATTTATTGTTAGTTACAGAATTACTTGACGCTGCATTTCTTTCATAGTTTGTAAGCAAATCGATCATACGTTGAACCTTTCGAAACAGGTATAGAACGAGACTTGATCGTCGTCATCATCATCATTGCTCTGCTGCATGTCCAGCGTCTCCCATTCAAAGGAATAGTTACCCCGACTTGATTCCTCTGAGCTAAAGTGAGAATGACAACTCGAATAACGAGTGGAACTTTCGTCGTCGTCGCGGCTCTCCCGAATGGAACAATCCATGACGCCATGATGTAACGCATCGTCGTTTCGGAACGACAACCCTTTTGTGAATTCGTCACATTCTGCAAAGTGATTTCATGTTGTTGTTCCTTTTTGTCGTTCGATTGCAACAACAAAGAGTCTGATGAGCCTGTAAAAATTCAAAGATGATGGAGACACTGGCTTCCGAACAGGCCAGTTCCAAGACAGTAATACCGGTTTTGATGCGTTGCAACGGATCGGCGCCGTTTTGCAAAAAGACGAACGGCGTCCGTGTTTCCACATCGCACCGCCGTTTCTAAAGGTAGGTCATCCGAATGACACTTTTGCTTGGAAAATAGGGCATAGATCCATTCCATTGGTAGAATTGTGTGCAATGGCCACGGCCAATGCACCTGGTGATGATTTCGTCATATCCGTGTTTGGATGATCCAACAACACTTTTGCCGATGACAAATGACCCAACGCCAACGCCATTACCAGTAGTGATCCGGAGTTTCGGTGTTTGCCGCTACGATCGATCCATGTTGTCCTACCGTTGGGATCGGCCCCCTTTTGGAGCGCATACTGCAACGGCTCGAGTCCATACTCCTCTTCGTTCAATATCAATCGTCGTAGAATGGTCATACCACCGTTCAAATTACGGTTCATGTTGGCTCCGTGTTGCAGTAAACGGTCGACCATACGGAAATTGTGTGTGACAAGTGCGACAAAGAGGGGCGAATGGGGAATGTTCTGCCAATGACATCCATTGTGAATATCGGCTCCCAATTCAATCAATACTTCACACAGGGGTGTGTTTTGCGTCATGATGGCATACTTTAAGGTACTTTGGGTCAGATGGTTGGTGTGGTGGACACATTTCGGATGATTCTGAAGAAAGGAACGAATTTCGTCCGGTCGTTGACGTTGAAACACGCGCTGAGCGCAGTCCCATTCTTGTACCGTTAAACGTGGTCGCGGCATATGAAAGGAATCAACAAAGTCTTCTTCTTTCTTTTGCGGAGGAGGAAGAGATTGGTTTTTTGAAAAATTTGAAAGAGAAAGCAAAAGTAGAAGAATTGTAATTGAAACGACGACGAAAAAATAGAGATCGAAAAGAGGAACAAACGGAGCTGCAACGAAATTCCGACAAACTGCCAATGAACCAGCAGTATCTACTTTAAAAGTAGGTCTCGGGTCGAAGGTGCACGTTAAAAGGATGGCGTGCGTGGCTCACGATGAAGAAATAAATAGCACGAACGAGTAAAATGAACGATTTGAGTCACGAATGACCTCACTCGTCTCTTGTCTCGAAAGCCAAAAAAATAATCAGAACAAGAGGATATGCGCGGCGAAGCGACGCGACGACGAGAGCGACCGATTATAAACTTGATGAATGATTATCATTATCAGTTGCTCAGAAAAAGAATCATTCGCGTAACAAAAGTATGCGTCGACTTCCGGCGTTACTATGTTCTCTCTTTTGACGACTTCCAACCATGCTCGAATATGTGCCTTTTCGACGAAACACTATTATTTTCAGGCAAGAAAAAAGCATCAACCACTTCGAGCGACTTCTAGTCACGAACCAGCGTATTCGTATTTGTTGTTGGGAGGAACGGGACAGATTGGATCGGCAGTGTGGCCCATCATCTTTTGCGAAGACAACCCCAATCCATTCTTCATTTGGTCGGTCGGAATGTTGTCAAAGGACAACGCGCTTTGCTGGAGTTAAAATCACAACATCCCCACGCTGTTGTTCAATTTTCATGCCGTGGCCGATATTTGGGATGCACAGGAACTTGCAACCACTGTTGGAAGCGATATCCGATTTTTCGATTTTGCTTGATTCATTCATATGGCCGGACCGTACGCGCATCGGACACCCATTTCCACTGCAATTGGCACGCTGTCGCGTGTATGTGGATGTTGCGGATCCTTTGCCCTACTTGGAACAAGCCTTTTACTTATCGACAGCGGAAATACGACGGCCTTAGTGGCCGCCGGGGCGTTTCCGGGCCTGTCCAACGTGTTAGGCGTGGAAGCGGTGGCGCAACTGGACCCGGAACGCACCCTTCAATCGTTGCGATTTCAGTACTTTACGGCCGGGTTGGATGGTAGCGGACCCGTGAATCTCTTCATTACCAATGTGGGCTTTGGCGATCCCATGACGCAATATGATGGTGGTGTTTTGCGTTTTTCATGGAATTGTCAGGACGATTGTTGGGAACCGTTGATTTCTTTTTGCCGCAGGTTCCAGAGCATTTGAAAGAAGCCAATGAACGTGTCCGACAAAGGGTTGGTACGAAACAAGTGTTTGCGTGGCCCTTTCCGGAGGCAGCGACCGTTCCGACCGTTTTGAAAGATGCCACGGATTCCTTTCGATGGCGTCGAATTGATTCGTCGGCTGCCATGGGTACAGCACCCGATGTCTGGAATACCATGCTGGGAGTTCTTGTTCACCTTGTACCACGGTCGTGGTGGAGAAATGAACGATTCTCGCAAGTTTTGGCGGATTTTTCACAACCGTTGGTGAGTGCTACTGACGCTTGGCTCCAATGGAAAAACTCTTTTGCAAATGGCGAAACACACGCCATGAGAATTGATGCAGCGCTCGACGATCAATCCGGTATTTCCATCGTTCAAGCGCACGACTCGTTTCGACAATGTGTTGCACAATCGTGTGCGGAATTTGCGATGGACTGTTTAGAGTACCCTGATCCGGGAACGGTCTCTTTGCCCGAGCAACGTTACGCAGACCCTGTAGCTCGACAACGCATCATTGAAAGATTGACCAGAACACCCGGTACCTTTTGTTATACCGGTCCGGTTGCACTGCAACGGATTGATGGACCCACGCAGCTACAAGAAGCACTGGAGAAAGCAAAGCAAGCCGAGCGATGATTTATACCGTGGTAAATTCATCGAAAACTCGAAAGCTCTCATTTTGCTGTATCACATCCCTTGTTGAAAACGGTCCACGCTCGGCTCTTACAAATAGGATGGTCTTCATTGGAGGATCGCTGTTCTCGCAAAGAGACGTCTTTGAGCAAAAAGCAACTTCTTCCTTTGAAAAAGCAAGCTCCTGAAAATCGTACTCGTTTTAAATCTAAGTGATCCCCAATCTTTAGCTAGAGAGACCTGTTGGCGAACAAAATCACTTTGTCGTGATGACAAGGTAGTGAGCCAGAGTGAAGCACTGTAGTCGTGGTAGAGGGGATCTCTCTGAGAAAGGGGAAAACGGGAAACAGAGTGACGAAGTAAGACGTTCGATAAAAGCACAGAGCACAGGTATGAAATTCTGCATTCTGCCTTGTTTACAGTTTACCTTCTACTGTCTGCTGCTTTGAAGGTAGATTACACATTCAAAGATTCAAAGAACGACGAAGCCAGAAGCCAGCTAGCCAGCTGCCCGCAGCCCGCAATTATCCGCATAGAGTATAGACTGATTGGAAGGCTTCTTCCTGCTTCCTGCTCATTACAAAGCATAAAGTACTAAGGTGATAAACGATGAACCATATCTTGTATCTTGCCATGTACACTATTCGAAAATGGCCTTGCTCCTCACTCCTCCTTTCTCCACAATCCTCAATCTTATTTTTCCTTATTAGCTCCTAGCACTAAAGTCTCTAGAGTCCGCGGTCTCACGTCTCACGCCTCTCCGCTCTCTCAGGTCATATATTCAGAATTCAGAATGCTTCATAAATAATGTGAAAAGTGAAAAATGATAAATGATACGTGCGATGTGTGACTGACACCCTTGTGACTTATGACTTGCAGTTGCACATTGAAATTAAAAGTCAAGAAATGACCAATGTAGATCATGGATCACGATTCACGATTTGGAAAGTCACTACAATTTCCCCTAAACTACAGTAGCCGGAGAGAAACAAACAAAAGGGTCGAGTTGCAGGTCATTCATTCAATTTTTGTTACCAGCTTGAGCAAGTTAAAATAACAAGTCCAAAATAGATGCATGACAAGTCAGTGGAGATTCGAGCTTTATCACTTGCCCACCTAGCATCAAAAGCCAAACGACCACTATCACAATCTAAATTACAAGAAACAGACGATTTGCATACTACGACAGTTCACCATTCACCTCCATGCCTTCCACACCTCATCAGCTCTCCATCACACCACAAAAGAGTGTTCGCTTCGGTCATGTTGCCATGTATGAGACGCCTAATTACAATGAAAAATTCTCCTATACGTCTTTGCGAGTCAGACTACCGATCGTGTCATTGGAAGAACATGAGCGCGGTCGCCGCTTACGAAAAAATTAACAAAAACAAGTCGCCATCTCTGCAATCTTCCCGACAAGAAGACCCTGGTGTCACACCTGAACCAGTCCAACACGGAAGATACCTTGTTATCAAAGCCGCTCCAGCCAGAGCAGCATGAGTTGACCGCCTTTCAGCCTTTTTGTTTGACGCGACCCAAGTGTTTTATTTTGGTTTAAATTCATAAAAAATTTCAATTTTTAACTGTTTATTGGTAAGCATGGTTCGCCATGGTGTCCGCGTCATCTCATATTTCTGTTGACTGCGGCTTTCCGAACTTTCTTGCGCGCCGCCTATTTTCTGCAGCCCTCACTTAAGGAGCGTTCTGCTTTTGCTTGTTTACGTCTACTGAAAGGCGACCACCTCGTAACGGCATTGCCTCAGACTGCGAGTCAACAAGCGCAATAGAAGCTGCAGCAGCTAAGATCAGCCCGCCATGAACGGATTCGCCAATTGATTTATTTCTCGACGGATCAAGTAATCCGGATACAAATTTGAGGATAGTTGCGTATTATCTCAAATACGTAAGAAACCTGACCCGCTTGGCAAGCTTTCTCAAAGACACTTTCTTCGTGCGCCTCTTTGTGAAACGGACAAATACCGTTGCTTAGAAGTGTATAAAACATGGTCGGCATCTGGTTCCATGCAGCAGCTGGGGCTGGTAGTCCTCGGCTAGACGCAATAAAATTCAAAATGGACATTTCTCGGATCATGGCGTCAAGCGTTCCGTGAGTTTCTTCGTTTCCTAGTGAAATGTAGAGTGCGGTTCGACCTGCAGAGTCACATGCATGTAAATTCGTCGAGGCTGAAGACAATAGAATCTTGGCGGACGCGATTCTTCCTGTTGCAAGAGCTAGGTGAAGGCACGGGCCTTGATGTATATTTCCAAAATAATCCTTCCAGCGAACCCATAGATTTGGATTAGCTCCGGCTCCGAGGAGAATTTGCAGCGGTCTGGTTCCGTATCGTAACTCGTTATTGATAACCAATTCTATAGCAGTATGGCTGCGAATGCTACGATTCACATCGTGGCCTGCCTCGATAAGAGCCTTTACCAAGTTGCAATCTCCAGACACAGCTGCTCTGTACAGAGGCGTGTCAAACATCGAGCCATAGCGTTCGTCAGATACTGAATCGCCGGTGGTCTTAACTTTGTGAGTATTATCGCTGAAAGTTGGCATTGACGTTGTCATGGTGTCATTTGTCAATCGATTGAACTCATGGCTTGCAACCTTTCTTCGACTGAACGAAAAAATGTTGCGTTTGGAACGAAAACGTTTTTTCGACAGAAAAGTCATCATGCGTTGAAAAGGAACGGAGAATAAACAGTACAATGAGGCGAATACAAATTTTTGTACTCTGGATTTAGGTGTAGAACGAACATTTTCAACCGGTACCGGACGCATAAGAAAAGAACGATAAGAAAACACAACATTTCAAGGCTTTGTACAATGAAATTGATATTGTTAACGGCCAGCGATAGGAAGCGTGTAGAAGTTTATGGGGTCTACTCTTTCAATCTTTATAATGCGATAGCTTCCATCTTCCATAATTATGACAGTTCCATGTGGGAAGAAGAGTCGATGACAGTCTTTGGACGCACAAACTCTCTATGACGATCCGGTACCGCACCGGTTCTGTACCGTAAGTGTATGATGAGTCGTCTTGAACGAATTGTGAATGAATCATCGAAAACTTATGATTAGACCTCTGTCCTCTGTCCGTTCCCAGTTCACTCCAACAGGGAGGGAGTGAACAGGGATTTTGATCGAACAAGGAGTCAACTGGGAGCGTTCCCTGTTCGAATTAATGAGTCCCGTGTACGAATTATTGTAGCCAGTCCCTAATCCTTAACGCTTTAGATTAGAGATTTTCTGTTGATTTACCGCGCAAACAAAGGAATAAAGGCCTGTGAGTGCCGGTCAGACGTTCAGCCACTCATTCCCTGTTAAACAGGGAATTTGGAAAATGAACTGGGAAGGGAATTTAACAGGGATCCCAGTTGGGAATTCCCTGTTAAACGGAGAACGGACAGAGGTCTACCTTATGATGCCGCGGACTAAAAGCAAGAACTAAGCATAGAGAGAGCACGTTTGCGAAAAATCAGCTATCACATACAGTAGCTAAAGGACAATATATTAGTTTAAAAGTGACTTTGGCCCTGATTCAAATTTCAGGCGTATGATTTGTTTACAATGCGGAATCTTCGGCTTCCGTGTTGACTTCCCCACACGAGTTATACGTCGTATCGGCTTCGCAATTTCGCTTCTTTGACAATACGGACACGTATTGCGGCGCATACACCAGGTTTTGAGACAATTCGCATGAAAACATGCCCACACGAGATATTTCCCACACGATCACCGATACGCAGTTCCTGGTAACAGATGGCGCATTCATCGAACTCATCGTCGCTGTGGTCTTCCGTGTCTTCCACTCTCTCATCAACCATCACCTTGTAGATTCGAGTTTTCAATCGCAGTGCTATGGGTTGTTTGTTTCTTTGTGGCTGCTGTAGTTGTCGGGAAAGACGCAGCTGACGAACCGCACGAGCATCGTCACGCCACTCGGGATCGGTGCCGGGTAGCCGTCGACGCATGTGACGGCGAAACCGAATATTTTCCGCCATTAAGAGAAAAAGCCTTCTCAGGATTCCTCGTCAAAATTCGATTCGCCAGATAATTGTTGTATTTTGGAATGATCAAGCTGACGAGCAAGTTCAAAATGTCGATGCCGTAACTTGAAAAGAGTAGTAAAGCTACAATACCGAGAGTGCAGAGAAGACCAACAAACATGATACGACGCAAACCATTCCGGTAAGGACTCGCCCCGAAGCAGCGCGTTGACTCTGATTTGCTATCACATGTTTCTAAGAACATTGGGCAGAAAGCAGTAGTTTGGTTCAAGCAAGTGCAGCTGCGTGCTTCGATCGATAGTGTCGCTTCAGGCGGCCTTGTCAGAAAATTGGACAAACTGTTTGCTTCGTAGTATTCACCGGACGTTTCATTGAATTGCAAACGAGTGGGTTTATCATTCATCGAGCAAGAACCCTGAAAGCGCGAAATGTAAGCTTCCGAGATGGGAATCGTTATGCATAACAGTCCTGCGAAGAAAAGGCGCCAAGTCCCCGTCATTCCGTATTATCACTTCAATACATCAAATAGAGCTCCAAATCTGCAAAAGGCGGAGGAAAAATCATGAAAAGTCCTTTGTAAAAAGGAGAGCAGTGATGGTTTTATAAGAAACAATAACAACAAAATACCTGGTACCAGGTAGCGTCACGGCGCAATCTTGCGAACTTTGTGCTTGAGAACATGATCCACGTAAGCATGACGTGGTCTTTTCTTTTTTCTAACGCTAACAGCACTGTACAGGCTGCAATTGAACTGGTACCCCGTGAATCCCATGTTGCCATGAGTCCTCCCTGGTAAGATTACGGATTACGGAGGTTCCATACGGTACAAGTACCGGTACCGGTACCTTAGACAAGATGCTGATGGAATGTTTAGTAATAGAGAGAGAGAGAGACTCCATTTCATTCCATTCCATTCCGTTCCATTCCACCCCTCTCATTTCATTCAAGCCAGGGAACCTATCTTTCTTTCGCTTACAACATACCATTCTCCATTGAGGTCTAGTTGAGCTTAATGGATAAATAGAACACTATACAATTTAGCTATCTATCTGGTATGGTTGCTATCAATAATTTACAACAAATGGTATAAAAAACTTTCATCGTTGACGGAAAGTAAATGATCTTGCCAAAAGGAATGCAGGGTCATATTCTTAGGTTGCGACGTAGATCCGCTGCTATAGCATGTGGATTGTTCTGATATTGAGGTGCGGCGATTTCATTGCAATTACATAAAGGACATGCATTGCGGCGAGTACACCATTCTTTGAGACAATCCGCGTGAAATTTGTGCCCACATACGAGCGCCCCTACCCTATCACCATCCACCAGATCCTGATAGCAAATCGCACAGTCATCGAACATTTCGTCGTCCTCGCCATTCTGCCCTGATGCTGGTTTCTTTTCCTCCGACTGATAAATGTACGTTCTTAACTTTAACGCCACAGGCCGTATTCCATCTTCTGGCTTGCTATGCATCAACCACGGACTGTCTAGATCGAGCATCAATCGACGAACGGCATTTGCATCTAAGATCCATTCTTGCTGAGAGTCTCGCGCCTGATGCCGCAAATGCAAACGCATCATATGCAACGCACGTTCGGGATGTTGACACAGCAGATTGGACACAATAAGATCGTTCCATTGGGGAGCCACTCGACTTATCACACAGTTGCGAACGTGCTTGCCCGGCTCACTGAGGAGTACCCAAGCAAATACCGCACACAAACAAGCGGCTGCGACAAACAAGACATTGCTGGCAATATCTTGATAGGGCGATTTGTTGAAACAACCGAAACTGACACTGGATGGAGTCGCTCCGCAAAAATGGAACTGCGCTGGGCAGTAGAACGGTTCCACGCCGTAATCGGAAAAACAGTCACAAGAGCGCGCTCGCGTCGTGTCGCTGTTCCCATCGAATTTTTCCATTGACAGACGCCGTCTACCTGTGGTGTTATTGACAGTGTTCGACTCTAGTACATAAGAGCCTGTCACAGGGTTGTAGTGTAGTTCGATGATGGCATCGGGAAGACGACATTCGTGCAAGTAGGCTTCCACACTTATGATGGCCAACAACGCGACGGAAATCAGTGCATGCAGTCCTGTTCTCATAGTTTCCGCTTACTTTTCATAAACGATAATCCCAACGTGGAGACAAGAAGCTCGATTTATCGTCTCTTGAGCCCTTGCACTTTATCTACTCACAACTTTGTGCTTCCAGTTGACTTGTACCCCGAATATTGTGAAAGTCTTTTTTCAACGCTCGCGTTTCTGCATTTTTCGTGCACCGAAAAATTCGAACGCCCGCGTCGGACAAAGTGACGTCATCAAGTACCGATGCGACTAAAAATGGCGAACAAAAAAATACGACGATGGCGAAAGCGAAAACAAAATAATGCTCCGTATACTATTGCAAGTACGGGCTCCATTATCCTAGAGTTCATAACTCATCGCAATATGTCTTAATTTATCGTGTATCAGACGCAGATAAAGAATGATTCAAAGGACGAGGCATTGCACTGTCACAAAGCGCATCCTCGCGCGACAATTCTCGACAGAAAAACCAAAAACGCAACCATATTTTTTCGAAAACGACGACCGCAGCGTTCGTCTTGGGCGGAGCGGGTTACTACTATTACGATTTGGTCGGAGGCACGATAGAAGGCCTCGTGCGCAGCATTCAATTTTATTCGTTCGCCATTCCGTGGTATGTCGTGTATCGCTATCATTTGTTTCGACAATCACCGCAAGAGACGTGGGATGCCTTGGATCACAAAGCTTCGCAACAAGCGCTCGAAAAGATACTGCAATTACAAGGATTTTACATTAAATGCGGTCAAATGGCGGCAGCAAATATTGGTGATGCCTTTCCGGTCATTTGGCAACAGACGATGCACCCCTTGCAAGATCAAGTACCGGCCTTGCCGTTTCACGTCATTACATCCATACTGGACGAAGAAATGCCTTCATGGCGTGATCTGTTCGCGCACATCGACCCAATCCCCATTGGATCGGCTTCCATCGGACAGGTTCATAAGGCCGTCTTGAAACGTACTGGAGAACCGGTCGTGGTGAAAGTGTGTTATCCGCACGTCGAACGATTGCTGCGCGGCGATGTACGGACCATGACCTTGTTTTGTCAAGTGGCACAACCGGTCCATGTTCCCGCCTTGCAGGAAATGGAACACCAGTTTCAAACCGAATTCGATTACCGACAAGAAGCCATGAATATGGAAACGGTTCGGCAGAATATGTTGAAAGCGAATATGCCCTGTGTCGTTCCCAAACCTCTTTTAGCGCATTGTACCAAGCGCGTCTTGGTGATGGAGTATCTTCCTGGTGAGAAATTGGCCGCCGCATTGAAACGTGAAGTCGAACAGCAAGCGTCATTGGCGGGAAAATCTGTGAAAGAGTATGTGAAGGAACAAGAACGGTACTTAGAAGAGTCCAAGATTCCGTTTGTGAGCAATCGTCAATATTCGTACTGGATTCAGGTGGAAGATATGAAACGCCGGTGGCATAATCTCCGAGCGAGATTGTATAATATGAGCGTAGGATGGTTACCGGGACAAGTGTGGATGAATTACCGCGACCGAAGCACTTTGCCGTTGAATCACGCCCAACTGGTCGACGACGTGATTCGCATCCATGGGCAGCAGGTGTTGGTTGATGGCTTTTTCAACGGAGATCCTCATCCAGGTAACAT
Source organism: Fistulifera solaris (assembly GCA_030295235.1). Classification (NCBI taxonomy): domain Eukaryota; phylum Bacillariophyta; class Bacillariophyceae; order Naviculales; family Stauroneidaceae; genus Fistulifera; species Fistulifera solaris. The sequence continues at coordinate 280,087 of AP026127.1, read as the reverse complement.
TCTCTTGTGCTATTATGGGAAGAATGAACCGCCAGTCTTGGGGTTAATTGACTTTGGACAAGTGAAGCGTTTGACAAAGGAGCAACGGCATTTGTTTTGTCGACTAGTCATGGCACTCGACGACGACAATTTCTCTGAAATAGTCCGCTTGACCAAGGCTGCCGGCTATCGGTCCGAAAACATGATCCCCGAGTGCTTGTACAAGTATGCCGTCGTTGCCTACGACGAAGAACGACTCACGGGTGGGAAGCACATCCAATTATTTATGGAAGAATTACAAGCCGCCGATCAAATCATTACATTTCCCAAAGATTATCTCATGGTTGGTCGCGCGTCGATTCTGTTACGAGGACTTTGTCATGCTCTTCATCAACCGAGGAGTGTGGCGAAACTTTGGAGGCCAATTGCGGAACGCGTCCTGGAAGAGGATTTGTAGCTTTTAATGAAGCCATATTAAAGTGATCGTGAAAAATTATAGTGCGAGTTTTCATTATACGTGCGTTCTAAATACCGATAATTATGTTACTTTATTAGAAGTAACTATTTCACAAGCGCATATATTAGCAGAGTCATTCATTCACATCGATTGCGCGATAAAGCTCCAACAATATCGTCAACTCGCGCTCAGTGTTTCGAAAATAAGGCTCAAATTTTTGACATGACATTCTAAACACCGTGTCTTTTTTATGATCGGGAGGCTTGACCGACGAGCTGGTTGTGTCACGGCCGGCACGCTTTTTGTCGAAGGTTGTCTCTGAAGGCGTAACGCGATGGCTCGTCAAGGAATCTCCATGTCCGCTAATCTGAACGCGTTCCTTGTCAGCATTTAAACTTGTTTGATCCTCCAAGAAGCGAAAAATTTCATCGTCTGAGATCGGTAGAAATTCGCCCTGGTCTAGATCTTGATCGGTCAACATATCGAAGCTCGCAGGACGGATGATAGGCGTCCGGTGACTGCTCATATCGGTTACTTTCCTCATTTTATGAACCCGTTGTTTATTAGAATCAACTGGAAATATGCTTAATCAATTGTAGTTGGATTACAACTACACAACAGTAGAATACGAACAATGATGCAGTGTGAAATGCATTGCTGCGGGATGCGGATGGAAGGGTCGCGATTTGAGATGGTGTGACGTATCGATTGCCGTCGAAGTCAAGCAAAAAAATCCACGTTTTTAAAAGGAAAGAACTCTACAAGAATAAAGTAGCTAATTTATTCGAAATATTTTGAACAGAAATCTTTTACTTTAAATATCAATCTATTTTCTTTCCGTTGTTACCATTTTGAAGGTTAACCGTACAGTAACTTCCACGTTTAAAACAATAGTACTCCGTACGACGTATCATACCTGGTAGCTGGTCGTTCACGGTCCTTCGCTATTTAGCCACGATTCTTGAGCTACAATCTACAATCAACCGAACAGACTAGATTGAAGCGTGCTTTGCAACATTCGATGTATGCGCAGTCGTTCAATGAATGACTATGATCCTATTGGCAAGACGGATCTAAGTTGCCGGGTGAGAATCTTCCTATCAATCTTCGGATATTAGTCTTCGCTCCCAATTTGGAATCGTCCCCATGGGACCTCATTGATGATGCATACACATAGAATTCGTCTAATCTCTATTGACTCAAAATATTGAGAACTAAAATGATATCATAACTGCTCATGACTCGTTCTCGGCAAGCAGCTAGCAGAGATTGGAGTTAAATCATTGACGCTGTAGCTCGTTGGCGAATTGCGGATAACCTTTAGCCCTCGGAACTCAGGCGCCGCACGCACTGTGACGCAAAAACGCCACAAGCCACAAACCTCCAAGTCCGCAGGTCGCAGTCGCAGAGCACAGATCAAACCGATCTTAGACTGACGTGGCTAGTGGCTTAAATCTTTTGATTTAAGATATACTAGGTACTCCGTAGTACTTAGCGGGTTGCAAATTATAAAACGAATGGCTCGACACTCGACAATCATCCGTAATCCGTGAATTCGTGTCACGAGTCTCGTATCACGTATCACGAACGAAACTATCTACTCATTTCCATCTTTTTAGACGTAAAGTGTGAGTCAAGTTATTGTGATCACAGGAATGAAAAAAGGCTACGATGGAAAATGGAAAAGATAAATGATATAAATAGAACGGAGTTCTCAAATAAAAAATAATGAGAACGATTCATGAATGGAATCGATAATGGAATCCCGTGACCCTGAAGCTTCTAAGAGCACATGCTACTGGTACCCGATATAACCCGATACCCGATGTAGTGTACTGCAGAGTGCAAACGGGAGAGGTGAAGTCGGTGGAAGAAAGCGGTACCGTGCTTAGTACTATCGAGGAAATAGGTAAAATAAATAGAATACAATAAATAATGCTGCATTCTGCACGCTGCAGACAACTTTACACTCCGTACTTAGTATCATCTATCATCAGCATCAGCACCAAGCCGATAAGCCAATAACCAATTACCAATTTCATTATTTGATTTTTCTTAGATGTCAGATGTCAGTGTCAGTTTCAGGCGTCAGGCATAAATAATAAGAACTAATAACGGATCCTGCAAATAAAAGCTGCTGCAATCTGGAAATCTGGAATCCATTATCCCAATACTTGTATCTGTTATCCATTATTCCATTATCCATTGTTATTTTAACCTTTAATCCTGGAACTAGAAACCCTAGTCTACAGCCTACAGCGTATGATACTAGAACCTTAGTACCTGGTACTTGTACGAAGTACCAACCACGGATTATTACTTATCAACTTACTAATACCTAATACAACTTGCAACGTCGTTCGTCGTTTTCACACTACTTGCTACGTAGATTTTGTACTGGAGTCAGAACTTCAATGTCCTTTCCTGTATTGTACTAATTAACAATGGATGCAACAGGGACCGTCTAATGTACTACCACGTATTTACAAATTACTCCGTACAAGGTACAAGTTACAAGCACTTTGCAGAATTCGGAAGCAGGACCTTCGTGAATGAAAAAATGAACGACAAAAAAAGACGTGCACAAATATTTTGCTGCATTGGATTATCTGGCTCCTCTCTTCTCATACCATCACAATCTAAAGGTCAAGATATCCGGTACGAAGTATTTCGTAAGCCACCGAATAAAGCAATAGATCGATCAAAACATGGCATTCTTTCCTCTTTTCCCACTGCCGTGCCGAGATGCGACTCCTGCAGGCGTACCTTCTCCCGGCGAAGCTTCCGCCTTTGCTCGAACCATGGAGTGCGACTTTGACGTAAGTGAACTGAACAACATCACCTCATTTCTCGGAGCTCGTACCAGAGCAGTGGACATTGTGGGAAGTCTCGCCATTGACGTGAACTGCACGGAACTGGCAGCTTCCAATGGCGATGATTTTGACGTAGATGTTTGCGTAAGCCTCCTTGCGGCCGCGGAAGCGTCCTTGTCCGCGGGCTCTATCTGTTACCAGGGAATGTTGGACTATGCTATGGCGAACTCTGCGCGTGACGCTAGCGTTGCTATCATGGATACGACTCCCAAACAGCCGGACTTTCTGTCGGTGGCTGCGCAGTGTGGTAACAGTGATTCCGAGTGTAACACAATCGATGAGTGCAAAGAATTGGAAGCGTTATGCAGCGACGCTTTTGCTCTACTTCCCGCTCTCGAAGCCGTCTTGGGAGCACTCTTCCGGCGACAGCTCTTGGCCGTGGCGGCCGCCGCTTTGTTTGCTGGCGTGCCGGCAGCTGTGTTGGCGGCGACGGCCGCCGTTGCCATCGGCGCTATCGTGATCACGCAAAACAGAATCGGTAATTTCGCTTGTGATGAAACGAAGGACGCCTGTGAACGTGTTGGTTTTGAGAATGGGCTGACCTGTCAAGGTTTGTCCTGTTGCCCTGGCGAGACAGGTTTGCAGTGTGGAGTAAACTGCTGCTGCTGCCCCCTCTACTACGCACCCTCTGGTGCAACGTGTGAGTGCGTTCCATCCATGTAATTGTCGTTGTAAGAAAACAATATTGAGAAAATGAGAGATGCGAAAGGAATAACAATAGCAGCACCGCCCCTGAGCACCGGACGAGATCTCCGCCAAGCGACGCGAAAAGTGGATAAGGAGATGTAGGGTTAATTTTAGGGTTCAGTAGGTTTATTTTTATTGTTTTCGCCCCTCGCTTTACGTTGCGTGTTGCGTTTCATCATGCCATAATGAAAATTTCACGCTTTGCTCTTAGCCCTTCATTTCTCTTGTTATTATCAACAAAGTTTCTGCCGATCCTCGTGTCTGTTGTATCCCATGGAGGGAGCCAAGGCATAATCCCGAACCTCATTGCAGCGCATTCTATTATTTATTTGCCGCAGGCTTCTTTCGATCGTTATTACCTACACTTGCGAATATCGACGAAACAAAGAAATGGGTTGCTTTTAATAATGCTCATCTACGAAATGACAGTCTTCTTGGGTAACAATACAGGGTTGATATTGGGCAAAACGCCACCCGACGCAATCGTCACATCGCCCAACAAATCATTCAGTTCTTCATCGTTCTTCACGGCTAAGGTGATATGACGGGGAGCGATTCGGGTCTTTTTATTGTCACGACAAGCATTCCCCGCCAATTCCAAGATTTCGGCGCACAAGTATTCCAAGACGGCTGCGAGATAGACCGGGGCCCCGGCGCCCAGGCGCGACGCGTATTTGCCCTCCCGCAAGTACCGTCCGATGCGACCGACGGGGAACTGCAAGCCGGCTCGGGTCGAACTACTAATTGAGGTACGGGCTCCGCGTCCTCCCTTACCTTTTCCGTATCCACGGTGCTTTCCAAACGACGGACGCCTTTCGGGTGTGACTTTCGCGGCCTTTTTGGACGCGGTGCCCTTTTCGGTCTTGGGGAAGCTGGGTGACTTCTTGGCGCTTTTGTCTTCAGATCTTGCTTCGTTCTTGCTCTCTTGCTCGTCCATTGGGTCATTCTCTTGTTCACTTTCTCTCTCCGACATTTCTCCGGTTCCGCTTTTCTCTCCAGACTCTTCTGCTTTCTTCTCCCGCTCCTCGTCTGACAGTTCCTTCTCTTGTTCGTTTGCTTTCTCTGACATTTCTTCAGCTCCCTTTCCGCTCTTCTCACCAGACTCTTCTCCTGTCTTCTCCGGCTCCTCGTCGGACAGTTCCTCTGTTTCCTTGGCGCTTTCGTAATCAGACGTGTCTGCGCCTTCATTCTTGTCTTCTGGTGCGTCGGTAGTCCCCTGTTCCAGTCCCTTTTCTGACACCTTATATCCTTCATCAACCTCATCATCTGGCATTGGGTCTTTGTCGTCCGAAGGCTTTGAATTTGCCTTTTCGGGACTGGAAGCTTCCTTTCCTTGTTCAGCTTCAATTTCTGACGGGTCTTCGCTCTCGCTATCCGACTTTTGTGTATCCTTGGCTTCAGAATCCTTTCTTGAGACTTCTTTTCCCTGTTCGATCTCATTCTCTGACACTTCACTCTCTTCGCTACTGCTATTTTTGGCTTGAAAATCCTTTCTCGAGACTTCGTTTTCTTGCTCGGTCTCATTCTTTGACACTTCACTCTCTTCGCTGTTATTTACAGATGTTCCTTCAGTCCTCTTTTCTGGCTCATTGCCCGGTATCTTACCCGTTTCCTGTTCCGGCTCGTTATTTGCCATGGTTGCTGCTCCGCTCGCACTCTCGTGCTCCGTTGTTCCTGACGGCTTCTCTGCGTCCGACATGCCTTCGATCCCATTGTCCGGCTGTTCGGAATCCATTTCGACAGGCTCTTTATCCGAGACCTTTTCATTTGCTTTTGCGTTCGCCTGATTGGTCTTCTCTGTGGCTTTTTCTTCACTGCTCTTTTCCGAGTCGTCCGACTCTTGACCTAAGTTTTCAGTTTCCTTATCGGGCTCGTCAATGTCCATTTCTTCGGCTTCCTTATCGCTCTCGTAACCAGACATTTCTGCGGTCACTTTTTCAGGCTCTTTATTTGACCTATCTTCGGTTTCCTCATCCCGCTTGTCATTCGACGCTTCTCCTGTAATTCCTGCGAGCCCGTGAGCAAGAGTGTTGGCTTTTTTCTTTTGAGAATCATATTCTGGCACTTCTTCGGCAATCTTTTTCAAGGAGTCGTCACGGGAAACCTCTTCCGTAACCCTGTCTATCCCGCTGTCGGGCGCGCCTGCTTTTTTCTTTCTCGTTTCTGTCGTCAACTAATCCAGTTCCCTCTTCGTTCCGATCAGCCGACACTTCCAAGGGTTCGTTCCCCTTCAAGCGACGAGACGCTCTGGTGACCCTCTTTTCAGTGCTTGTATTTGACATGAGGGTCGAAACCCTTTTCCTTCCGCGTGCGGGGAAAGTAACAGTTTCCGTTCTTTGACGAATTTCAACGTCCACGACCGACACCGTCGGCACATCTGCTTTGCAGCATTCGGTGACCGACTCCTCGCCAATGTTTTCACTTTCTTTGTCACTCATAATTGCACTTTTCGCTGGTTACGTTTCTCTTATAACGATTTCAACAAATGAATCTTGTGGTTTCTTGTCGTTTCGTACAGCCCAAAAATGATGGTGTGCTCTCTTTTGGGATGATTCAGACCTATTTATCAAATGGAATCCATAATGAAACGTCGATAGTGTTCTCACATGACCAGTTCGCAACTTTGGGGTTGCTTCCTGGAAATGAGAACAACTTCGCGTTCTCGATGTGACGACGCGAAAAGTAAAATTTACTGGGTCCGAACCCTTTAGAGGAGTCGGGCAAAAACATTCTTTCATCAATTGAGTCGGCCGTATCAAGAGAAGCAGCTAAGGTTACTATTATATTATGACACGCGACCACTGGCAATGTGCTTTACGCCGATGAGTAACCGCAAATCATAGACAACAATCAACCAAAATGCAGTGCGTATCTCGATCCGAGAACATTATCAGTACATCGAACGATCCATTAATCGTTTACTGTATCTATTAAACAATTTCTTATTTCTCTCGGTCTTCCGTGACGGTGGAGAGTGAGCTTGCTTTTCCAAAAAGAGGAGGCGGTAGCCCAAAAGTACTTCGCAAGCTTCGGCTCAGAACTCGTTCACCGACACGAGCCACCACATCCTGCGCTGACCGCCTAATGCGTTCGTCTTGTATTAGTTTCCGTACGAGCGGAACGAATTTGGCAGGATCGCTACCTTCTGCCGATTGCGATAATAATAAGTCAAGAATTTTCTGGGACCTTCGCATAGTTGGAGGCATTTCCGGCAGTTCCAAAGACGTTTCCCATTTTGGCGAGTCGCCCTCGTCCTCGCTATCCGCTCGAACTCTGGCATCCAGCAGCTGTTGTATTGATCGAAAAGCACGAACAGCAGCGACTTCATCATTGATGGCCAGCGCTTGGCCGGCTTTAGCCAGGTACTGAACGGTTTCCATGCCCAAAGTATCCACTGCTTGTACAATTTGATCAGACATTTGCTCCAGAAGTCGATCGGAATCCGGCGCTAGTAAGTACTTATCCACCAACAAGTTCAAAGCAGCAGTCACATCGTAACCAGACGCGTCTTTTGCTTGATCCAACAAACTCTCCAGCCGTTCTGTACGAATGGATCCTTCAGGAGTGAATGCTAGTCTCTTGAAAGCTTCTTGGAGTGGATCTTGGGGATCGGTTAATACCCGACTCGCGATGTAAGGATAAGCCTTACTGATAATACGTGACTTGGGATCAACCTGAATAGCAAGCCCTTCCAAGACACCAAGACAACGAATAATGGCAATGTAGAAAGGCGGCAGTGAAAATGGATACGTGTACATGATCTTCGATGAGCGAGTCAAGCGCATGTGAGAATGGCAGACCGAGAACAGCGAATGATTCGTGTCACACTTACATCGCCCAACTTGTTAATGACGTTCTTAAAGTTCAGTTCGGTAATATCTGCATTCAACACATCTGGGAGTGCTCGCTCCAACGCCACTTGAATGGGTTCCAAATCAGTACCCTCTGGAATGAAACCAAGTTGGACGTACAGCTGTACCAGCGCCGCCCAATCTCTGTTGACAATGTGAACGACTGCTAACAAGAATCCATTGCGTTGATTTTGTGCTGCATAACTCATCATGCCGAAATCCAAATAACACAAGCGTCCATCGGGGGTAGCCAGCAAGTTTCCCGCCTGTTGGTAGGAAAATATCAGCAAGGTTAGGAAATATGCTTGCAAGTAACAACAAATCTAAAGTCATCAAACGTACATGCGGATCAGCGTGAAAAAGACCATTTTCGAGAATCTGTTTCAATGTACACTGCACCAACGTATCCACCAGAGCACTTTTATCGAGGCCATACTTCTGTAAACTGTCTTGATCCGTCAAACGAAATCCATCCACCCACTCCATCGTAAGTACTTTGCTCGTCGTCAATTCCGAATACACCCGGGGCACAAAGACATCCCGCACTCCAGCATAGAGCTCCTGAAAGCGTTGCGCATTGGACATTTCCGCAATATAATCAATCTCACGGTAAATCAATTCCCCAAAATCATCCATCACAGCTTGCAAGTCAATATCACGCTGCAATATTTGAAAAATGCGATTGTATACGCCACTCCACCATCGCAAAATGTACAAGTCCAAAGCAATGACTTGTTCACAATTGGGTCGCTGAATCTTGAGGGCAACGACATCCCCATTGGCTTGCAAGCGCGCCTTATAGACTTGCCCAATCGACGCGGCCGCCACAGGTTCTTCTTGTTCCAACAAAAGACACTTTCAAAATCGTCAATGCCCAATTCCTCACAGGCCACCCGAAAGGCCACTTCATTGGGAAAGCGCGGGACATCATCTTGTAATTTTTGCAATTCTTCCAAATATTCCGCCGGCAACAAATCGGGACGACTGCTCAAGGCTTGTCCGGCTTTGATAATGGCTGGCCCGAGACTGGAAATGGCTTGCCGCAATTGTTCGGCGCGTTTCCGACGATTGTTTTTCTCTTGAAAGACATAATCGGTAATGACACCGACCGCCCACCACCCCAATGGCCAAGCAATTTGGACGTTCCGAACCAACCATTTGGTCGGTTGACGAAAAAGTTGTTGTTGCGCCAATATGGGATCGTACCGTTTGACGGGTTCCGCCACTTGGACGCCTTGCGACCATCGTGTTACGACTTTATCATTGCCGACAAGGTGCCCATTCCGCCAGGCGGAAGATGCTACGGCATTGGGGGACGTATCTTCCGCAGCAGCAGTATTGTTGAGTAAAAGTGCTTCGGATGAAGTGTATTCTTCCAGCAGTAATCGTGCTTTTTGCAAGCGACTGGTCGGATTGATGGTTGTACTGGATAAAGCTGAAACCTCTATACAAAACAGCCCGCCGACGATGAAGAGGAGTCGTTGGAGGGAAATCATGGTTTGTACAGAAAAGAAAGATAAGAAACTTTCAATTTTTGTCGTCAAACGCGATTCGAAGTGATTGTGCTTTCTCTTTCCGAGCTTCAACACACTCAAACTTGATCTTTCTATAACTTGAATGAAAGTTACAAAGGAAAGACTGCGATGCGTAAATGCGCAGCTAAAAAGACCAATAATATTAGGAATTGTCGATTGTATTATTTGTTGTTCCTCGAAAAAGGAATGTTGTTGCGTGTCAACAAAAAAAGCTTCGTCGGTGCGGACGAAGAAACGGGTTGAAGAAAAAAGCCGTGGAGGTGATGACTATCTGGCCGTGACTAAAATCCAATCTTGCTTTTTTCATGTCCGTTGTTGAAAGAAGCTTGTCTAAATATTAGTACCGTATGGGATTGGCTCGCTTGGTAGCCGTTAATTAAGTAGCTAGGTCATGATGGAATAGTCTTCATGATCGTATAATAATGAGTATTTGTACTATATTACAATTTTCCGTTGATCGCTGATGAACGAACCATCCGATGGAAGTTCGTCGCACACGCGTATTTTTCTCGTCGTCCTCGCGTCGAAACAACAACGAAAATAAAGACTTGCAATGGGCGTGTGTTGTTGCTGTTGAAAGGAAAGCAATCAATAACATCAGTCGTTTTCATTTTTGATTAACACAACAACAACAATATGGCCGAACAGAATTATTACGAAAACAATGGCCTCAACGATGCGAATTTCAGTTATACGTGTCCTCATTGGGCGCCCGTATTGGGCTTTGCCGGTATTGCCAGTGCGGTTGTGTTTGCGAGTAAGTCGAAAGAACTTTAACTGCAGCATTTATAATTCATTCTCTGACTCCTCGTTCAAAAAGACCTCGGCGGCGCGTACGGGACGGCCAAAGCGGGACAAGGTCTCATGGCCATGGGCGTTCGATCTCCGGAATTGTTGATGAAAAATATTATTCCAGTCGTCATGGCGGGTGTTTTGGGCATTTATGGATTGATCGTGGCCGTCATTTTGAACGGAAAATTCACCATGCCCGCGGCGGACGGCTTTGCCACCTATTCGCAATACAATGGCTTTTCGCACCTTGCCGCCGGGTTGTGTTGCGGCTTGTGCAGTTTGGCGTCGGGATTGGCGATTGGGATTGCGGCCGATGCCGGGACACGGGCAGTCGGAGCGCAATCGCATATGGCGGCTTCGTGGAAGAAAATGGGATTTACGGGAGATAGTGGTGGACAAGTCACGAGCAGTGGTGATGCGCTCTTTGTGGGCACGGTATTGATTCAAGTTTTTGCGTCCAACTTGGGATTGTATGGATTAATTGCCGCGTTAATTCTGTCACAATCGGAATATCAATGTGATTACGGGGCTCAGTAAAAAAGCAGAAACTGGAGGATGGAATCATCACTTCGTCGCCTTTGTTAGTCCTTTGCCATACTATAATTATAACAAAATAAATCATGCTCACTATCATCGTTTAAGAGCTTTAGTAACCAGCTTGGCAAGATGACTGATGATTGATGATGTCAAGAACTCAAGAAATAAATGTATGCTAGAATAATCTGTGGGTAATCGGATTTTGTTGTTAGCATAGACCGCAGTCTTATTCGAATGAATCAGGTTTGTGCTTAGAGGTAGCAAGCGTTTCAAGAGTAGTAAACATAGCGTGAATTGGAGTGATGCGATCATTGCGAAAATGGTCAGCCATCAATTCTATAACTCGTTATCAAATCGCTTCAGACGTTTCCGCAATTCAATCATGGGTTTCCGAGCGGCGATCGAATCGGCCATGCCTTTGTTGTGATACGGGAGAGACGGATAGTAGCGATGTTGTCGTAACAAATCTGTTCGTGTCACCATTCCTACCAACGTGTGAGTTCCCGTTTCTACCACCGGTATACAGCCAATATCGTTCTCCAACAAAATCAATTCCACATCTTGCATCGTCGCACTCACTTCGACGGTCTGAAAATGTTGTTTCATCCACGCTTTGACGGTCGTGTGCAATTGCTTTTCGTCCGCCACGGGAAGTGGTGCACCTTTTCCAACGCCTGTTGTTCTTGTTGCTGACGCTTCTGTTCTTTATTCCACAATCGTTGCTTCGCGGCAGCCACTTCTTTGTAAGTGACTAATCCAATGACCGTATTGTCGGTCGGATTGACCACCGGCAGGGCCCGGACATCCAAGCGTGTAAAGAGGCGTTCTACTTGTACTTCAGTCATGTCGGGGGTCACCGACAAGACGGGACTCATCATGAAATCAGCTACTGTGGCTTGTTCGGGTAAGGCGTGTTCCACCAGTTGGTCGACGAGCGATTGCAAAATTTCGGCGGCCTGCGTTTCCTCCAAGACCCGCACGGTGGCCGACGCTGCTTTCGGGTGTCCGCCTCCTCCAAACGGTTCTAACAAATGATTTAACTTTACGTCTTTCAAATTGGCACTTGCTTTCACACGACCAATTACAATCATGTGATTCTTCTTGGTCTGCTGCTGTTGCTTTTGTTGTTGTGCCATGACAAAATCCACAAATTCCTGACAATCTACTTGACCATCACCGTCTGCATCCATAGCATGGACCAGCCTTTGAATTTGTGAGGGAGTGGTCACTACTCCAGCTTGATTCAAAGCGCGACTTATTTCTGTAGCATCTAGATGTCCCGACTGATCTAAATCTCGCTCACGAAAAGCATCACGTAAGAACTGTTCCGTTTCAGAGACATCTTTATTGAGTGGTAATAAGGAAGGCAGGAGAGCCTGTACTGAAACAGTAAAGTCATCTTTTCTTTTCGAGGTTCCGTACACCAATCCCATCAAGAAAATATCACTGCTGCTCAATTCCAACGCATCTTGTGTGACCGCTGCCAAGCCCTGTATGAAAGCATCCGCCTGCAACAGGACCGTCGAAATCGTGACCCCATTAACGACGGTCGTATTGACGTGTAACAACGCCCGCGTCAAAACACTCTGTTGTTCAGGACTGAGCGGCGAATTGACGTGTTCGGCAATCGCGGTTTGACTCGCGCCCTGCGACAAACACCAGGCCAATGCGTAGGCGTCTCGGGGTGTCGTATTGTCAAAACACAAATTGCCCGTATCGGCATGAATCCCCAAAGCCAGCAGTGTCGCTTCCGCTTCCGTCAGTGATAATTCTTGCTGTTGCAAGCGTTCGGCTATTAACGTGGTCACACTCCCAACCTTGTCGACGACATAATCATCGGCCGCAATATCCGAATCTTGATCGACATGATGATCGACGACCGTAATACGCTTGGCGTGTTCCAGCAAGCCTTCGGCCGGTATTAATCGTTCTTTGCGTTGAGCATCCACAAGAGCCAACCGATTGAGACGCCCGGCGGGAGATGGGAGACTTTTCAAGGATCGAATGGGAAACAAATGCTTGTGCAGCGACAGGAAACGTTGCACGGACGGATGAGCACCACGGGGTAGCACTACGTACGTCGGTACATGACTGGCACTGTCAAAGGATTTGACGTCCGAGGAAGAAGGGACGGCTTCGGCCGACCATAATTTGGCCAAGCCGACCGCGGAAGCGAGTGAATCAAAATCGGCCGTCGAATGGGTCAAGACGACATTGTAGCCTTTCGAAGGGTCTAATGATAGTATCGGATGATCGGAAATCAATGTTTTTGGTTGTTGTTTCGGACTCTTTGTTCCTTTTTCGATAGTTGTTTCCTCGGATTCTTTTGGAGTCACGATGGTATCAGATGGAATCGCCGCAGTTGCTGCGGATGAAGCTTCGTGCTGTTCGGCTAATTTCAATTCGATGATTCGATGTTGCCTATAACGTATTTCCCTGAAGCAGCTTACGGCTGTCAGCAAGAAGAAAAGCACGAGCGGGCAGAAGCCGAACCGCAATAAACGCCTCATTCCCTCGTACTTTCAAAAAGACTGAAAGTGCTGTCGCAAAAGATCCTTGTCGTTTGCGTTTCACGCACGAAAGCTCCCGATTCCGTTAGGATAAGAGAGGAAAAGGTTCGGGTCTCGGATAAAGCAAACGAGTTATTGCGTATAAATAATGTCAGTCGCATCGCCGCAATCAATAAAAACTAAAAACATCACAATCAAAAAATACGTGCGCGGCACGGCGAACGAACGAAAGGCGATCGTGTCCTACTAAAACTCAAGTTCCTGTCGCTACGGTGCTTAGATGTGAAGCTCCATGCTCGTGACTAACCTTATTACTCTCATGACCGCCGTGACTGCTTCTTGTACAGAGTACAGAGATGCGAGCGGCGACGCGCGATGCGACGATGACGACGATGAAACATGAAAAGCATCGCCATGCATTCATAATTCATAACAGATATTCTGTATGTAGCTGTCCCTTGACAAGAAAATGATTGAGACTGACAAAAGTTTTCTTTGCGTGGTAGTCTAGCCAAAGCATGCGCTCGAAAAACAAACAAAAGCCGCACGGTCGCATATACAAAATCAATGGGCAAGTGGCTACACTATACATTCCGCTACAATTGCAAGCAATGACATGTGCAAATATGCAGTACTATTAAACGGCTGTTTTCATTTCGTCTGTGCTTAATGACACTGGCCACCTGCCTCGTTCTCCAGAGGCTCTATCAATCAAATGCAGAAGACGTTTAATACTTCTTGTCGGGATTGTTTCCCTTGTAAGTAGAGAATTTGTCCTCGGCGTGGGTCTTGCCTTTCAGCTCGTTGAATTTCGCACCGGCTTGGTCACCCAAATTCGTGTCGTCATTGGCAATAACCTTGACGGTCACTCCGCTCGTTTCGGGCACTTTATCCTGACTGCCGCTGGAGCCGCCGGAAGGAGACGAAAACTTGCTCTGGGTCTTTTCTTTGCCCTGCTGGTACGTATCCTTGGCTTTGTCGCCCATCTGGTTGGCTTTATCGCCCATGGAAGACATCTTGTCCTTGGTAGTTTCTTTTCCTTGTTGAAACTTGTCCTGAGCAGTCTCCTTTCCCTGCTGCATCTTGTCCTGCGCCGTCTCTTTGCCCTGTTGCGCCATGTCCTTGCCCTGCTGCCACTTGTCCTGGGTCATTTCCTTTCCCTGTTGCATCTTGTCCTGAGCCGTCTCTTTGCCCTGTTGCGCCATGTCCTTGCCCTGCTGCCACTTGTCTTGGGCCATTTCCTTTCCCTGTTGCATCTTGTCCTGAGCCGTCTCTTTGCCCTGTTGCGCCATGTCCTTGCCCTGCTCGTAGGTGCCCTGAGCCATTTCCTTGCCTTGCTGCATCCTGTCTTGGGCCATCTCTTTGCCTTGTTGCAACTTGTCCTGTGCCATGTCTTTGCCTTGCACAGCCTTTTCCTTTCCCTGCTCGTAAGTCTGCTGGGCGGCTTGCTTGCTCTGCTCGTACTTCTGCTCGGCAGCTTCTTTACTCTGCTGGTACTTGTCAACAATTGTCTCTTTGCCCTGATGCAATCGATCCTGAACGGCCTCTTTGCTCTGGTGCAGCGTGTCTTGGACCGTTTCGATGCCCTGGTGCAACTTGTCCTGGATCGAGTCCTTGACACCAACGATCTTGTCACCCGCGGCTTGGGCCATGCCCTTGGTGCCGTGGTAGGCGTCGGCGGTGCGGTCACCTAGATCCTTGCCTTCGTCAGAGAGTAAGGTATCCTTGATGAAGCCTTTTCCCTGGTGATACTTGTCAGCGGCCTTGTCGCCGAGGTCCTTCTCACCAGAGAACTTGTCTTTCCCTTGCTGGTACGTATCCTGAATGGATTCTTTCCCTTGCTGGTACTTGTCCGCGGCTTTGTCGCCCATATCCTGAACGGCTCCTTTGCCCTCATGGTACTTGTCCGCAGCCTTGTCGCCGAGATCTTTGTTGTCGCCCGAGGAGAACGTATCCTTGATCGCACCCTTTCCCTCGTGGTACTTGTCCGCTGTCTTGTCACCCAGATCCTTGTTGGCGTTGCCGGACAATGTGCTCTGAACGTTCTGCATCAGTTCTTCGTACTTCTCGCGGGTAGCGTCGCCAATCGTCTTCTCGTTGGTGGTGGTGGTGCCGGAAGGCATCTTGTCCTGAATCATTCCCTTGGTCTCGTCCGTCCTTTCCGTTACGGTTTTATCGCCTTGGTTGTCGCCGCCAAATACATGCGAAACTGTTTCCCGGACTTGGTCGACAATGTTCGGTTTCGGTTTATCTTGATCAGGTCGCGCCATTGTGATGTTACTGTTTGTTTACTGGTTTCTGTTACTGTTTCTTATGGTATCTGGATGCTATCCAATATTGTGAGAGTGTATAAGAGGAGGGAAATGGGATCATTTTTGCAGTTCTCAACAATCAACCCGTGTCGAATCAAAAAGACGGTTCTCTTTTCTTGGTATTTCGATTTCATGGAATTTCGTTGGATTCTGTCTTTTCGGTGATGTATGGATCACTTAGGCAATACGAATCGTGTTTCTTTTCCACCGCTCTGGGTCCGTTCTTGCAACTGCGCAAGTGCTTTTCAAAGTTTGGTGTCTTGATCGGGAGCTACTGGCTATAGTCGATCGTGCACTTTGCTATGTCTGCCGTCTCTAGAATCTTCTCCGAAATGTTGAAGCTCAATGCAAGACGACGAGTCACCACCGGTACGACGTGATTCCTTGAGCCCTTGCCAAGATGACGGGAAGATCACGCGATCACGGAACGGAGCTCATACGCTCTAACTTACCAAGAAATCAGATACCCGGTACCTTTATTATGAAACGATGTGTTGGTAGCAAAGAGAAGCATCACAACGTGCTTTTGTGCATTATACAGAGGTTGCAGCGGAGAATTACCGTCATGTTATCGCAACGTTGATCAAGTATTAGTTGCAAGAGAGGTTTGGTACCGAACGAATGGAAAGAACAAATACTGATAGGTCTAATTACTACAGAAAAGAGCTACTGGTCCGCATACCTAAATCCTTTTCGCGGACGAGCTATGTTAAAGGAGCTTCAACAATATGAAATCTTTTATGTAAGTCCGTCATGCATTACTTCGATATGAAGACTTTCGCCAAACTAAACGAGTCGCCTCGTCGCCCGTTTTAGATCTTCTTCGTAGGGGTATTCTTGTCGTAAGGAGTGGCGCCGGCACCGGTCGACAACTTTTCTTGCGTCGATGCTTTAGTTGTACCAGTGTGTCCATGGTCGTATCGATCTTCGCCGCCCATAACATGTTGAACCTTTTCTTTGACTTGATCCATCATGCTCGGCTTATCTTGCGTCGATCCAGTGTTGCCTTTGCTGTCCCCGCTAAACATGTCGTGGACCTTGTCCTTGACTTTGTCCACCATGCTTGGTTTGTTTGTCGTCGTATCTTGATCTGGTCGTGCCATGGTGAGGTTGTAGTTAAAAGGTTTCGCGTTTAATAATGTTGGAAGTTGCGTGAAACCACGATTTGTGAGATGATTCTATATGTGGGACGAAGTGGTCTTTTGATCATTTGATGCGCTGGGGGCAGGGGTTCGCAAATGAGTCTTGTCAGAAAATCATGGAGGGCGATAGAGACTTCTTCTGTATTCTCTGTTGACTCATCTAGACGTCAGGGTGAGCGGTTTTCTCTGCTGTACGATTCATCGGGTCAGGTTTTTTCCAACGCGGTCTACAACAATCAACAACATATGTAATACATGGTTCCTACGCGAGAATTTGCTTCTTGACGATGAATATATGAATAATGAATTCTGCATTATACGCAACTAAAGAAATTATGTCATCCTTTCGTCATATCCTTCATTTGCTTAATCTCCTTTTCCAAGTCTTTATTTGTTTCGGGTTGCGTCTCTCCTGTTACAACTTTAGGGTCACCTTCCAAATTCACAGCACCCTTCTCTTTTTCCTTCTCCGTCGGCACCAAGTTGGTTTTCTCAAACAACTCCTTGTATTCGTCCTCCGAAATAGCACCCAGTTTCTGTGCTTTGTCTTGCACTTTGTGAGCTGCCGCTTGTAGTAATTCATTTTCGGCAATCGCTTGCGCCGCTTCCTGCACCTTGCGACTGGCCGCTTGAATCAGTTCATTGTCGGCGGCTTTTTGAATGAGATCACTTTGGACGACCGTTTCGGCCGCCTGTTGGACCTTCTGACCCGCAGCTTGCACGGTGGGATTCTGGGCGACGGCCTCCGCCACGTCTCGGACCTTTTGACTGGCCGCCTGCACTTTTTCGTTCTCGCAGACCGAGTCGGTGACTTCGTCGGCCTTTTGACCCGCCGTTTGAGCGTAGGCCTTGATCTTTTCTTTTGCTTGGTCAATCATTGTTCGTTCAGTTTGTCATTGAAATAGACCGGTGTTTATGATACAAAAGGAAAGAGGAGAGAACAGCACATCTCCTTTATTGTTTCGTAGAACGTCGATGGTGTTTCTTCAAGAAGACAATCGAATGTTCGGCGCAAGCGCAAGAGCCGTTGACATAAGTCGTATCGGTACCGAGTGGTCATTCCTCCTGCGTCAGTGCCGGTCGAAGTACAAACGGCCTTCATTTTTTCGGCCGACAAAACCGACAAGAAAAAAGTGTTTGCGATGACGAATGGCGTGACGGTCTTATCGACTTGGAAAGCCAAGAGCGTTCTGTAATTATTGAGGACAGGCTTATAAAGCCATCGTCAAGCAAAAAGATCCGAGTCAGTTACGTATAAAAAAAGCCATGACCTCTAAGAGTTCTCCAAGCCGGATTTGCTGGTGGTTGGCGCTCCCTCTTCTACTATCCTTTGGCGTTTATCAATACATTCTATTCGCCGGCGTACCACCGCCATCCTCTGATTTCGGAAGCGGTTTCATGTTTGATTTGATTGCCACACGCTATGACTTCATCAATCGAGTACTGGCTGTCGGAATGGATGTGCACTGGCGTCAGGTCATGGTGGAAATCATCGACGCGTCGGTTCCGCGCGACGCTCGTTTGCTCGACATGGCCACCGGTACCGCCGATGTGGCTCTTCTGTTGCACAAACAAATGCCGCAGGCTCATATTGTAGGCTTAGATCCCAGCAACAACATGTTGGACGTCGGACGAACCAAAACCGCGCATACCGATCACATTGAGCTGCAGCAAGCCGATGCGCAACAATTTGCTTATCAATTTGGTCCCAATCACTTTGATGGTGCCACCATGGCCTTTGGTATTCGTAATGTCCCGAATCGTAACAAGGCGTTGTGCGAAATTCATCAAGTTCTCAAAGACCAGGCACGATTTTGTATTCTGGAATTTTCGGAACCGGATGATTCGTTCGGCGTGATGGGAAGGGTGGCGCGTTGGTTCATTCGTCATGCCGTGCCCACCGTGGGGGCGATTTTGTCAGGAGCGCCGCGGGAATATTGGCATTTACAGAATTCCATTCAACAATTTCCGTCGCCCAAGGAGTTTGGTCACATTTTGGAGTCACTCGAGTGTGCGGGGGAGAAAGCCTTTCGGTTTGACGAAATCAGGCATTTGAACTTTGGGAGTGTTCAAATCTATTCCCTGGTTGCGTTGAAGCAGTCAGCAGCTGATTCTAAAAAGGAACACGCGGCACTGGAGGACGCAACTGAGTCGCAGTGATTGTAGAAAGATAGATTGGTAGATCAAGTAAGTATTGACTCGATTTACCGCAGCAGTCTGACCTTCAGAAGTTGGTCTATTTTAATGTCCTAGAGAACGCATGAAACTCATAGACTAGTAGAGCCTCGTCAACTTACTATAAAAGCGTCGCCCTAGCAACTAGCAAACAATTAAACCGCTCAGACACGGCTTAATACTTCATTGCGTATAGCCAATTTTCCCACACGCCCGCCGCGACGAAAAAGGAGAGGCGGCGTTTGACACAATAAATAAAAATCTTCGCTTTCCGTAGAATGCCTAAGTGTGATCAAAAACAATGCTTGCCTCCCTCTCAACAATTCTCCAATTGCCTTCACTCATTCCGTACAAAGACTATGGCGCGAAGCGCGGCCCGACGGAGGAGGCGGCCGACCGCTCCGACAGATTTTCGGGGGTGGGCGGCCTCCTCTCGAGATATTTCCCGCCCTCGACCCGACGCATGATCTTTCGCTGAAAAACTTTGCCGTCTCTTGTCATTCTTCACAATCATCAAGAGAGCACGGAGAGCTCTTTTTATTGAACATTTACTTTTGCACTTCCGTTCTCAACCTATTTTTGAAGTAAATCTGAAAAATGGCTCCCAAGAAAGGGCGCCCAAGCAAGGGCAAAAGCAATAACAAGCCAACGCCAGTCCCGCGAATCCCCGCCGCAACACACGGCAAACAGCGCATGAAACTTCAAGAAACTGTGAAACATACTGGCGTAGGATATCATCAAAAGTACAAGGAAGCGACGTTGCGCTTTCATAATTGGATGACCCAAGTCGCGTGTCCCGGGCTCCGCATGTCGGCGGTCGACGACTATCGCAAAGGTGTCGATTTCGTTGTGAATCACAATATGAAGTTGTACATGGCAACGGATGAAAGTATGATAGACTCATCCCTAATTGTGGCTCCACCTGAGATCATGGCGAGCTTGACAGTGAGCATTCGTTTGCGGGAGCGGGTAACGACACGAATGTTTGGGTCGAAAGACGGAGGCGATCTCGGACACCGTTACATCATTGATGTGTTGGAGTACTGTCGATGCGCATTGCGGTTCGGGAATCGTATTGCGGCTGTTTGCAAAGCGAAGAACGAAGGCGACGGTGAAGAACAGGTGGCGATAGGCGGCCGGTTTCATGCGTTGACGCTCGACGATGATGAGGAAGAGGAAGAAGACGTTGACTGGGCCGATATTGATCGCGACATCAAGGGCGGAAACTTGCCGCAATACGGAGGTGTCAAAGCAGAAGAAGCGATCGATATTTTTGAGGCTCTTCTAAAAGGTGACGACTCGTTTCAAGCCATGGCTCTATTGGATCTCATGGAAGACTTGATGGAGGTCATTCACGATCAGTACGTCGTTTTGAAAGAGCGCATGAGAGGGCTCACTCGTCAAGACTCGAGTTGTATGCAGGTACTGATGGAAAGTGCCGTGGTGGCGAATTCGGCTATCGAATGTGTACAGCGTGCGGAGAATGAAATGATGATCGACCATCCCCACCTTTCGTCGTTTTCGCATGTCCTTACACTCGTATTTCTAGCGCAATTCATTGCCAAGATCAACAAGAGGATTGCAAAGACGAAGCTACAGGCCAATCCCCACATGGCGCTCGATTTTGTGGCAGAAGTGTTTGAGCACGCAATTTTGAATGGGACGTACAAGAACGATCTTAATGGCATCGTCAAGCGCTTTGTGAAGAAATCGGGTCTAACAACAGACGTTGTGCAGCATTATGGGGAGATCATTCAAAATATCATTTGGACGGAGACCTTTCTGGAGTTCGAGCAACGACAAAATTCGCTTCTTATGAAAGTACATGCTGCGATGGGATTGAAACCGCATATTTGGCTCTCTTTCTATCATCATATTGGAGGCGAACGTTGCCTTTTGAACACGCACAAGATTGTTCGGATGATGTTGATGTTCTGCAGTACAAAGCACAAAGGAAGAATGGCTGTTATTGACCCAGAATTGTTGGGAACGCCGTTTGACGAGAATAAACGTCCCGCGCGTCGCATATTGGGCGATCTTGATGAACCATTTCTGAGCTCTATTATCCCGGAACTTGCAGCTATTTGCAAACTCGCTCCCTTTGAGACTTTGCCAAACCGGTCATACTTGATTACATTGATTGACCTGCTCCATCGTCAAGTAAAAAGTGACCCAACAAAGCCGGTGCCTGTTGCTTCGACCTTCGGTTTTCATGCCATCGCAACGTCTATCTATGTCCTACAAGGCCAAGGCGATCTGTCCCGTCTAGCTTCGAGCGCAAAGCAGTCGTTCGATATGATGTTTGAGCAATTGAACACTGTGGCGGATCGCAACAGAACACCTGGTTTCCTTCCTAAATTCTACGACTTCGTCCGTGCGTTTAGCGAAATCTCCAAATGTGCCAAGTCCTGTTATTTTTTCAAGGACGATGACGTTCAACAACTAGAAGAACAAAAGAAAGCTGTGATGCTTGCCTTCTGGAATCCTCTCATTGCCGGCGAGTATATGTTGTACGTGACGTACATATGCTCCATCAACTTTGGATCAATCACGGTTAATTCCACTGGGCAGCTGAAGCTCGCACTTCATTTATACAATGGCCTAAAACTTCACAACCCGAAAGTGGATGTTCCTTTTCTGCGGACTTTGGATACGACGTTCATGGATGCAAAAGCAGTCTGGGTTGGCGGGAAGGCCGGTAAAGGATCGTGCTACAAGGCGTTTTGGATGTCATTTGGTATGAGTGCCAGCCAAGCTTCTCGCTTAGTCACCTCGGGACACGAAGATAATATACAGCGTTTCTTAGATGAGCCCAAAAATTGGACAAAGGAGTTGAGGTAAGTTTTGTTTGTCCAGTGTTTACAAGAAAAAGGTGCTTGCTGATCCTCTTGTGTCAAAATGCTACGCAGCGATTCGGCAATCCGCCCGGAATCATTTAGTTCCTCGTATCGACGCCTTGTTCTTCAAGATTTTGGTAGCGTAAACAACACTTCTACCGGAAAACACGACAGCTTTGTATCTGACCTTCGATCTAGAATCAGTGTCGTTCAAGAATCGATTAATGACGACAAAGATCATGTACTTCCATTGAACTTTACTGTCGTCGGGTCCATCTTGTTGGAGTTTGTGAATGCCCTGATCGAACATATGGGCTTGTCGGCTAAGATGCAAGAATCCGTTAGAAACACTCCCGCGCTTCTCGTCGCACGAGAAAAGGCACTCAACGTTTTCGACGTGAACATGAAGTTTCGTTGGATGTTGCACAGCTTGGCTCATATTCTGTCGTCCATTGACAAAGGAACTACTGAAAACTTAGCACCTGAATTTGATTTGGACAAAATAGCAGCAATCACCGAGTCCTTTTTTGACGGAATAAAGCCAAGTCGCTACGCTTTCTTTGTTGATGAAGAAGAGACTGTTGAGACCGTCACTCCGCGCAATCCTTTGGAAGTATCGTATCCGTATGGACGAACTGGACGGACACCAAATGATCCGCTCCAAGCGTACAAGTTTTGCCGTCGTAACAGGCGCGGAAATTGGATGCACAGATATATTATTCCAGGAAGTCTTGCTCCGCCAATCAGTGGTACGTACGTGTACAATGGCGAGAACAAGATGAAACGTGGCCCTCGAGGAAAGTGCCGTCACATTGCGAGCTACAGTCTCCAAGAATTGATTGATTTGAATTGGGATGGTTCACTTTACCTTTCAAAAACGGCAGGGGGGCTCCCCGTTCCATTTATTCATGGCTACGACTCAGAGAGTGACGATGAATACGAACCGATTGATATTGAGCGTGCAAAGCGAGAGGGCACAATCGGCAGCTCTGTTGGTTTGTATGTGTTGACGCCCGATGGTGTCCGAGTGAACGGAGCGCCAGCTGTGGTGCAACTTGCCAAATAATAGTCTAGAAGAGAAAAGAAATTGCAATCAATATACCACATTCTACATGTCACTATTGTAGTGGTTATACGTGTTGGTAGTAGAATATCATATGCTATCCATTTTCACTATTTTTGCGATACCATAACTTTTCGAAAACATGTCGGATTGCTTTTGTTTTTCAATATAATAAAACTTCTTATTGAGCTTGATTTATAGAAACAAGAATAGGCTCGATACGACGTCGGTGTCAAAAGTTGAGGTGCCCCGAAAGGGATAGCATATGGGATAGCATATTAGCTAAAACTTGCGTTGAAAGTGACATAAAACATGAATTAAAGGCTATAAGGACAGGAAACTTTCTGTCTAAGTCTGTTGGGTGTAAAGGCAAACCTGGGCTATTCACGGGACAGGAAATCGTGGCTTTCGTATCAAAGAAACTGTTCGATGTAAAATGCTATCAAATTTCCTAGGTCGTGACTCTTGGGACGAGTCAACTCCTGTCCAGATCGCTCTCCAATTCAGTTCCTACTACTATCTACTTTTAAAATACGCAGTCCTTGATTGGGAAAGAATGTTAAAAGCACAATTCTGCTCTCATCTACTATTAAACGTTCTTTCCGAGTGAAGTCTATTTAGACTTCATGCATTTTGCGCTTTCAAACTGCTTTTAAGGCCATAGATTTATTGTTAATGGCTAAAATGCTTTTTTAGTAATACATCATGTACTTCCGACGAAAAAGCGCGACATTCATACTCGAAAAGCTGCGCGACGTGCCGCTGAAAATTGCTACTTCAGTTTAAGCCGACTCTCATGTTGCTACCACCTCTTTTCCTCCAAATTATTCTATGAGTTAGTTTAACCGTGTTT
Source organism: Fistulifera solaris (assembly GCA_030295235.1). Lineage (NCBI taxonomy): Eukaryota > Bacillariophyta > Bacillariophyceae > Naviculales > Stauroneidaceae > Fistulifera > Fistulifera solaris. Next base: position 256,484 of record AP026127.1, on the reverse strand, counting down.
AAACGGTTTGAATGTGCAAACGAACCACGGCAATTGTTTCTTCTTATGAGCGCTGGATGATGAAATGAGAAATTTCACGAGTGCTTCGGTCTCACCTACGAGAAGTAAATTGCCGACTTCTTTTATCCACAATCACATAGATCTCGCTTACTTTTTGTCGAAGCATAGAGTAACCGTAAGAAAAGCTGATGAGACGGAAGCAGTTGCGTTGATTCAAGGTGTAAAGGAAGTCAAGACGTTCTTTATAATACGAATTGCGCTGAGCGAGTATCATTTGCGCCGTGTGGACTCGTCTCACCGTCTTCTGCTTTCATTTTCACAGTCAGATCTTGTATACCGGTTATTCTCATTACAGCAAATGTTGCAATAAACTGTAGGCTTTGACTGTGACACACAAATTCATTCTGTTGGCCTTTCATGTTGGCGATGCCTCGACGACGTGGTCAAAGCGTCAACGCTGCTTTCGCTCAGCAAATGCAACAGTCATTCATAGATTTTCGTCTGACGAGAAAGGATTCAGCGTCCTCCTGTGATCAAAAGGACGCACGGCTGCCAAGGGACCGTCGTCTTCATGGCCGCACGGTGCTGTTTTGAAGCTTGTCGGCGCATGTATTCTTTCGGTCATTTTCAGATTTTGGCGAGAAATTCACGTTTTAGTGAAACCGGATAGACAGATAGTGTGAGCTAAAATGTATATCCGATACCGGTTTGGGGTGTGAAATTTTTTTGACAAAACGTGCGGACGAAACTTGTTTTGTGTCGCGAGCACGTCATTTTCACCTACAGCTGGGATTCGTTCGTCATTACACCATGTACACCTCGTAGAAAATGTACCAGAGGGTCCACAAAGATTTTACTGTATAATTTTACGTACAAATTTCCCATTTTCATGCTTATTTTTATCTATCATAAAAACTTCGGATGAATAAGATAATTATATAGATAGATTCAGAATTTTGAGAGCTACAAAATAAGTTTTTCGATCCGCGAACTGGGCCTTATTTGACGAAGAATATGGATATTTTTGTAGTACGCGAAAGAAGGCTCAGTTCGCGGATCGAAAAACATATTTTGTAGCTCTCAAAATTCTGAATCTATCTACATAATTATCTTTTTCATTCGAAGTTTTCATGAAAGATAAAAATGAACATGAAAATGGGAAATTTGTACGTAAAGTTATACAGTAAAATTTTTCGTAAACTCTCTGGTACATTTTCTACGAGGTGTACATGGTGTAATGACGATCGAATCCCAGCTGTATCACTTGGGGGTATACGATTGTTCTCCTGGATCAAAACAAGCTTCTAGTTCTTTGTTTAGCATCAACGGACTTAAATTGAACAGATTACAAGTTGCGCAAAAATGTACTTTTGGATAGCATGTGAGGTAGCATATTAGGGTTCAAAATGCTATCAACACGTATAACCAGTAGGTTTCAAATCATCAAATATTTAGGGGTCGAAGTGTCTACTGGAGGGTGCCAGTCCTCGACGTTTAGAGCACAGTACAGCACGCTATTTTCTTTAGATGATGGTTTTCATTGCTGATGAGTTAATGGCGTGCATAGGAAATGAAAAGAAAGTGCTGCGTGACGTTGATTCTTCTCGTGTGATAGATGAATTTAGATGGCTTTCCATTACGATTCATTTGTGACACTAATTTCCTTGAGCTCCAGCCTCTTCTCTCCCTAGCAAATCAAAAAAATATCGGAGCGATGAAATGTTGTTTCCTGCTTAGCGCAGGCTCTTTTCGCTCCTATTTCGCGTTCACCTCTCGACCGACTTCGACAGCACAAAAATAATTATGTTACGGTATTCTACAGTAATTATTATTTGCACTTTATTTTCAGGGGAAATCAGCATGACAGCAGCAGTGGAGGCGCGCGAATTCGTTGACAAATTCAATGCCGACTACGAAACGCGGCATCGCGCCTTTGAAGAGCAATTTTGGGGCACCAAAATGGCTTTGAACGGTGCTCGATATTCAGCGGAAGAACTGACGCGCACCAAGACGGAAATGGAAGCGTTGCTGCAAGATAAGGCAGTTTTAGAGAAGGCTCAAGAACTGCGTTCCCAGTTGACCGACGACGACCTCTTAATCAAAACACTCGATATTATTATTCGAACGTGTCAGTGTTATCAAATGAACGACGAAGCGGCAGCGATTCGACGTGAAACGAGTCAAATCGAAAGCTCTTTAGAAATGGCTCGTAATACCATGAAATTGGGATACTTGTTGGACGATGGGACGTTTGCGGAGGCATCTTCCGTGAAATTGCGGAACCTTTTGCGGACGGCCGACGAGGAAACGGTTCGTCGTGCTGCCTATGAAGGCCTACGATCAATCGGGCCGTTTGTACTTTCTCACGGGTTTGTAGAAATCATCAAACTGCGCAATCGTCTGGCCAAAAGTTTGGGTTTTGTTGATTACTATGGTACGTGCGACGTGTGTCAGATCAAAGGCTAAAGTCGAGAGTCATGCTCACAGTATTACATTCTCTAAAGACTACAAAGTAACCAATGCAGAGGGTTTCGGAAAAGATCGTCTCTTTGAAATATTGGATACTTTGGAGCAGGGTACCCGGTCCATTTTGGAACAAGCACGCAAGGATTTGGTGGAGAAATACGGACCCGACGCCGCCGAACCGTGGAATATGAGCTACAAAATGGCAGGCAGTGTTGTAGCCAAGATGGATCCCTATTTCCCGTTTGCCGCGAGTGTGGAGCGTTACGTCAAATCCTATGCGGCTCTCGGTATTTCGTACAAAGGGGCGACCATTAATTTAGATCTCTTGGATCGGCCGCAGAAATACAGCAACGGATTCTGCCATTGGCCCCAACCAGCGTGGCAAAAGAGTGATAATACATGGCAGCCCAGTGTGGCCAATTTCACGTCATTGGCCGACCCGACAGCTGTGGGAAGTGGCCATACCGCGTTAAAAACGCTCTTGCACGAAGCGGGACATGCGGCTCACTTCGCGAATGTGGTCCAGCCCAGTCCTCTCTTTAGCCAAGAACGAGCTCCTACGAGCGTTGCGTACGCTGAAACACAGTCGATGTTTCTGGATAGTTTACTCGAAGACTCCGCGTGGAATGCCAAATACGCGAAACATGCGAAAACGTCCGAAGTTATCCCTTTTGATATTCTGAAGGAGAATATCGAAGCGACACATCCCTTTGCTGTTTTTCCTTTGAGAGCTATGCTGGCCGTGTCGTACTTTGAAAAGGCGCTTTATGAACTTCCCGAAGAGGAGCTCACGGAAGAGTCAATAGAAAAATTAGCGGATCAAATTGAGTTGACAATTCAAGGAGGACTCAGCCCTCGGCCGTTGTTGAGTGTTCCTCATCTCGTCAGCGACGAGGCCAGTTGCTACTATCACGGATACACAATGGCAGAAATGGCAGTATACCAAACCCGAGATTTTTTCTTGGAGAAATACGGCTACATTGTAGACAATCCTGAGGTTGGACCGACGTTGACGACAGCCTACTGGAACGCCGGTAACTCGAAACCATTCCTGGAACTGGTGCACGAATTGACGGGAAAACCTTTGACCGGTGATGCGTGGGTCAAAAAGTTGAGAGAGCCACTTGAGGACAAAATTGCGAAAGAAGAAGCCAACTACAACCGCGCCATACAGGAAGGTCCGGTGCATCACGAGCAGCCATTGGAGAAACTGCTAGACATGACTGTTCGTTTCGTTCATGGAGATGATCTTATTGCCGATTCGTCTAAATCAGGCGTCATCGGAGCGTGTCACGAATTTGAATCCTACATCCATGCACAATTAGCTGAAGCCGCTTCATAACTTTGATACTCGGTTGCTGATTACTCTTCTCGATTGATCGCTGATTAGCCTTAAAATTTGCTTTTATTTTGTATTTGTTATCAACAGATTAAATGAGGATGTGCCGATAGTAGCTCAAAGATTACATTTATGTCGGCTCTCTTAGTGGCAAGTGAGAGCGGATATTCACCATAACTGTTGGCGAATTCAACATCCGTCGTGGTTCGTAATATGTCTTTTACAAGACCGTTGCACAGTTTGTTTGATATAGCCAAAAGCAGAGCAGAGTTTCCTCTAGAGTCCAGTGCATTCACATCAAATTTACCACACTCTAACAGTAGGTTGGCGGATAAGCTACTTCCTTCCGCTAAAGCAAGATGTAAGTAAGATCCTCGGACCATTTCACCCTCCGCATCGTGCCATGTAGTCTCGAGATCTACATCCGATGCGACGTTCAACAGCGTCTTGAGTGCCGTCGTACCGCATTCAAATACTTTTTCGTTACGTATAACGTAGTTCATGATCGAGTGAATGCTCACTCCGTGATCAATCAGTAATTGTACAGCGTCCACATTTCCAGATTCCGCGGCCGCGAATAGTGGAGAGCCCCCATCGAAATCCACCCATCCCTCGTTGACATTCGCACCGAGTTCTAACAGAATCTTGGCCAGACAAATGTTGTTGGATTGACACGCATAAAATAAGGGAGTAAACTGCATGGAAGTCCGATGGACGCAGTCGGGGTGATCTTTCAAAAACCTGCGGATGGTGTCTTCCATGTGTTCACCAGTTCGGTCGGAGTAGAGCAACCTCACAAACTTTGCCCATTCTTCAGGAGACACAAGTGGCCGTTTCATTGTTGAAATTGTTTGCTTAAACTCTGTGTTTCGATGTAGATTTGTGAGAAAAAAGAGAAAGAGGGTCCAAAAATCGATCCTCGCCAAAGCATGTCGGCCAGCGTGCGAAATTAATGATACATAGAGGCCTGGTTCATTGTACGACATTTCGACATATTATAGTTAAAGGGAGAATGTTTGCTAGATATTCTAATTTAATCGACTATGATCTGATTTGTAGCCAGTACTCGGTATTGTACGGAGAGCGATGTTGCCGTTCAGACTGACAATAACAAATGCCATTGCTGAACATCAATCTACCGCTCTTAAACAATTTACATGGATACCTGGTAAACGATATGAAAGACGACGACTAATCAATCCGCAGCATCGTTCTACTACGCTCGCTGGATCGCCTTGGTCGTCTTTGTAGCTCCATCTACGTCTCGTACTTTCGAAAGACAAACAGAGACCCATTACGGAAAAGATTCAAACGCCGATGGACAAGATCTGGTTCCGAATCTACACATGCAGGTCTAAGGGTATCGACAACCGATTTTGAAGTCGCCTTTCGACTTGTCGATCATAATCAACTGGTGTATGTTGATGAAAGTTATTTTGTGCTCCACGACGACAACATTTCCGAGTTAATTAAGCGGACTCTTTAGCGACCGATTTTACCTACTTTCGAAGTTGTACCATGGTTCAGAAGTCTTTACGATTGCGAGATGCGCGAGCAGACAATGCTTGTAAGAGGGGTTTGGTCACAAAATCCTTCTCGTGTACAGGAGCGTTCAGTTACACCAACCTTGCAAGTTGCTGCTCTAATTTTCGATTTGCAAGTTTCGCTTAAATCTCGAGGCAAGACTTGGTGCTGGTTGACTTGAAATGATCTTTAGGGATGCTTTCGACTCCCTATTCTCGAGGAAGGAACTCAGTGGAGAAAACATTGACACGCGATCATTTCCTTCTTCACAGCATAATCTCCTGCAATGAACCTATCTTCGTCCACTTTTCTTGAACTAAGCTGATGAGGCATGCTGAAGAAAAGTGCATGATCAAGAGAGTACAAGAAAATCCGTGTGAAGCTACGATAGGCCGGTTACAAGTATGGCAATGATACTACAGAATATATGGCTTTTCTTGTCTTGTTCTATTTGAGAATTTGCACCAAAGTTGGCTCCCCGTTCTCTCCAGGGCCGGGCACTAACAAGTACAATTCAACTTGAGAATCAGAGAGGCCAATTGTACCCTCTCGCCTTCCACGCTCAATATCAATTGGTTCGTATTCATCGTCACTGTCCGAGTCATAGCCAGGAATGAAAGGAACGGAGTATCCCTTCGCTGTTTTAGAACGCGTAAGCGAACCATCCCATTGCAAATCAATCAATTCTTGAAGGCTGTAACTCGCAATGTGGCGGTATTTTCCTCGAGGACCTCGTTTCAACTTGTTTTCACCGTTGTACACAATCACGCCCTCAAGTAGGGGAGCGAGAGTGCCAGGAATAACAAGTCTCCACACCGGATTTCCGCACTTGCTTTCGTGATAAGACGCGTACCCTTGCAGCGGATCCAATGGCGTCCGTCCAGTTCGTCCATACGGATACGATACGTCCAAAGGATTGCGTGGAGTGATGGCCTCAGTAGTCTCTTCTTCATCGACAAAGTAGGCGTAGCGACTTGTCTTGATCTCCTCAAAAAGGACTTGGTAAATGCTGCTATTTTGTCAAGATCGAATTCCGGTTCTAAGTTTTCAGTGCTGCCGTTGTCAACGGACGACAGAATATGAGCCCAGCTGTGCAACCACCATTCAAACTTAATATTCATATCGAAGGAGCTCACCGCTTTGTCTCGTGCGCTACGGAGCCCACGAGTGTTACGAAGACAATCTTGGATACCAGCCGACCAGCCCATGTGGTCGGCTAGAGCGTTGACAAACTCCAGCAAGATTGCCCCAACGGCAGAGAAATTCAACGGAAGAACATCTTTATCGTCGTCCATAGCTTTATGAGTTTCACTGATTTTGGATATGAAGTCAGTTAAAAAGCTGTTGTGCTTTCCAGATGCTGAGGAACTGACGTTCCCACTACCCAAATCTTGGAGAACAAGTCGTCGATACGAGGAACTAAAATTTTCGGGATGAATTACGAACTCTCTGCGTAGCGTAGCATGATGGCATAATGGTAAGCAATCCTTTCTTGCAATATACAATTCAAATCGTCTTACCTCGTATCATGCACCCAATATCTAGACGAATCGTTCAAGAAAACACCCTTATTGTCGGAATGTCCAGAGTTGGCTAAACGAGCAGCTTGATTGGCGCTCATTCCAAATGACATCCAGAAGGCCTTGTAACAGGACCCCTTGTCTGGACGTCCACCAACCCAAACTCCTTTCGTATTTTTGAAAATTGTATCCACAGCCCGCAAGAATGGAACGTCTATCGTTGGGTCATGGAACTTTAGGCCGTTGTGTAAATGAAGTGCGAACTTCAACTGCCCTGACGAATCCACAGTTGCTGATCCCAATTTAACTGAACATATGTACGTCGCGTACAACATGTATTCGCCTGCAACGACTGGATTCCAAAACGCGATCATCGTAGCTTTCTTGAGTTCCTCTTCCTTCCCCACGTCACCATCTTCGACTGCAAAAATTGACTTTGCAAAATCTGAGATTTCAATGAAGGCATTTACCTTTTCGTAAAATCTAGGAAAGTTTCCTGGTGTTTTATTGCAATCCGCCACCGCTTCGAGTTGCTCGAACAGCATATCAAACGACCGCTTTGATTTCGCGGCAAGACGGGCCAAATCATCTTGGCCTTGTAAAACATAGATAGACGTAAGGACAGCATGTAGACCGAAGGTCAGAGCTACAGGCAGCGGTTTTGTAGGGTCGCCTTTTGCCTGACGTTGGAGCAGGTCTATCACTGTAATCAAATGCGACCGGTTCGGCAAAGTTTCAAATGGCGCGATTCTACAAATCGCTGCGAGCTCCGGAATAATGGCATTCATGAACGGCTCATCAAGATCACCGAGAATACGACGAGCAGGACGTTTGTTTTCGTCGAACGGCTTTCCGAACCAATCTGCCTCTGCGACACCCATTCTCCCTTTCTCTTTTTTGAGGGAATACATCGTCATCCGAACAATCTTGTGAGTGTTCAGAAGGCAACTATCACCGCCGATGTATACATATTGAGATAGCCACATGTGCGGTTTTCCTTCCAATGGCAGCATTGGCAGCCATAAAGTCCGGTTGCATCCGTTGTTCGAACTGTGTAGGGGTCTCCGTCCAAATGATATTTTGAATGATCTCCCCATAATGCTGCACAACGTCTGTTGTTAGACCCGATTTCTTCACAAAGCGCTTGACGATGCCATTAAGATCGTTCTTGTACGTCCCATTCAAAATTGCGTGCTCAAACACTTCTGCCACAAAATCGAGCGCCATGTGGGGATTGGCCTGTAGCTTCGTCTTTGCAATCCTCTTGTTGATCTTGGCAATGAATTGCGCTAGAAATACGAGTGTAAGGACATGCGAAAACGACGAAAGGTGGGGATGGTCGATCATCATTTCATTCTCCGCACGCTGTACACATTCGATAGCCGAATTCGCCACCACGGCACTTTCCATCAGTACCTGCATACAACTCGAGTCTTGACGAGTGAGCCCTCTCAAGCGCTCTTTCAAAACGACGTACTGATCGTGAATGACCTCCATCAAGTCTTCCATGAGATCCAATAGAGCCATGGCTTGAAACGAGTCGTCACCTTTTAGAAGAGCCTCAAAAATATCGATCGCTTCTTCTGCTTTGACACCTCCGTATTGCGGCAAGTTTCCGCCCTTGATGTCGCGATCAATATCGGCCCAGTCAACGTCTTCTTCCTCTTCCTCATCATCGTCGAGCGTCAACGCATGAAACCGGCCGCCTATCGCCACCTGTTCTTCACCGTCGCCTTCGTTCTTCGCTTTGCAAACAGCCGCAATACGATTCCCGAACCGCAATGCGCATCGACAGTACTCCAACACATCAATGATGTAACGGTGTCCGAGATCGCCTCCGTCTTTCGACCCAAACATTCGTGTCGTTACCCGCTCCCGCAAACGAATGCTTAAGGTCAAGCTCGCCATGATCTCAGGGGGGAGCCACGATGAGGGAATCTAGATTAGTGCCATCCTCTGCCGTGTACGACTTCATATTCTGATTCACAATAAAATCGACGCCTCTGCGATAGTCGTCGACCGCCGACATGCGGAGCCCGGGACACGCGACTTGGGTCATCCAATTATGAAAGCGCAACGTCGCTTCCTTGTACTTTTGATGATATCCTACGCCAGTATGTTTCACAGTTTCTTGAAGTTTCATGCGCTGTTTGCCGTGTGTTGCGGCGGGGATTCGCGGGACTGGCGTTGGCTTGTTATTGCTTTTGCCCTTGTTGCTGTTGTTCTGTCGTCCTTTCGTGGGAGCCATTTTTCAAGTCTAGTACAAAGAGCTCTTATGAGAAGAAGAGCGACGGGAATATTTGTAAAAGAAAGCTCTCTTTGTTCCTGGAGAGATGAATGACAAGACGGCAGAATGTTTTATCGCGAGACCCTACGCCGGTCGACGAGCGAGAAGTTCGCGCCCCCGAAGATACGTTTTCTCTGTCGGAGCGGTCGACCGCCTCTGCCGACCGCGCTTCGCGACATAGTTTTTGTACAGACAAGTGTAGGCAGCAGGAGCATTGTTGAATTGGATGCCTGCATCTGTTTTTGATCACACTTTCGCACTTCGGCATTTGACATCAGGAATGAAGTTGTGCGTTGTCAAAACAGCGCCTTTGCTTTTTCGTCGCGGTGCTATACGAAATTAAGTAGTAAGCCGATGTCTTAGCGGCTAAATCGTTTGTGAGAGATGAGAGTTTACTTTACACGAGACTAGTTTATAAGTATCTCTAGCTTTAGAAGCGAGACCCATGGAATTTCATGCATTCTTTAGATATTATTGTTTCAAATAAGCCGAGTTCCGAGGATCGATCTACTGCGGTAAATCAAGTCACTACTTACTTGATCTACCAATCCATCTTTCGACGATCATTGCCACGCAGTTGCGTCCTTCAGTGCCGCGTGTTCCTTTTCAGGTCGCTTCAAAGAAACCATGAAATATGTTTGAAAACTCCCAAAGTTCGAATGATGCCTTTCGTCTAGCCGAAAGGCATTTCCCCTTCACACGCAAGTGGCTTAAAAATGTGACCAAACTTCTGGGGATACTAAAGTCGTTGAATGGAATTCAATAAGTGCCAATACTTCCAGGCGCGATGACATATGAAGATTAAATCATCGCGCCATCCTGCCCAGACTGCCGAATGAATCATTGTTTCACATCGCAAATCAGCACCGACCCAACGGCATCGCGCGAGATCCCTCGACTTCAAAAATCGCAGTGGGAGCCCACGCTTTTTACAAGGTTCTACCCACATTCCCCACCAAAAACGATATGAAAGATTCTTGAATTTGATAACCAACGGCCGTTCCAACTACCAGCGCCCACCACGGCACTTCCTGGAGGATGTCATCCATCGACTGGCGCGACTGGAGAACCGCTTGGAAGGGTATAAAAGACGTTTGTTGAAAGAATTCTTGCAAAGATGATTGTTCGGGAGTAAAGACGGTTCCCACGGAACCTTCTTCGCGAATGACTCGCAAGTCTTGAGCAGCACAGCCCGCAATGGCGTAAAGAGAGAGAACACCAAACAATAAATAATCGCGAACGTGTCCTCCCATGATCATGGCCGTGGCGAAACCCCACGGGACGACGGGGAGGATCAAAGGATGTCGTGTTATGCGTGTGAGTCCGTATGCCTGCAGCTTCTTGGAATCGTTGCGACGAATCGATGCGGAGCGACGGTCGACGTTCGTGTTGTTGCCTGGTTCATACACGGGGACCAACGATAGAGGAGATGGGTTAACAAGAGACGCGAGAGAAATTCCCGACGCCAGTGAAGCAATGACATAGTTTAATGCAACATCTTCGTCATTCGGAAGCATCGTTAACGGTTCTTCCGCCAAAGCATTCAAGTAATAAGCAAACCCTGTCCCCAACGTCGAAAAGGATACGATTGTGTACAAAATACGGTAGAGTTGACGACCGGCAATCTCTTTGGTTGGAAAGATTTCTTGTCCGGCTTCATCACCGGGCCAAACATCGGGTAATTTCCATCCAGTATTCACCCAATTGAGTTGGTAGGCAGCATCACCGATGCGATCGATCAAATCGTTACGAATCGCCGACATGGCAATGTGTGACGAGGCAAATGCAATTGTCGCACAACCGATTTCCGTTTCGTAAGCGAAGAGTTGTGAGCTGCTGGAAGAAGCTCGAATGCTCTTGCCGTAAGGTCTATCGAGTGTGGTTCCGACCGGCGAAAACGCCGATGAAATCGGAACATGCCGAAGAAGCCAAAATAAAAGCCAGTGACCTCTCATTTGTGAAGCCGATCGTTTCCGCTACTTAAATTCAATCGCAATGAATATTCCTTTCTGTTCGGAGCATTATGACAGAACTATGAACTACCTGGTACTGTGCTGTCGTTCATGGTCTTGTCGTGATGTTACTTTTGTGAAAGTGGTGGGGTCGCTGACGATGTTGATGTTGTGGTGGAGGCGTGTTATTCCTCGGTTGTGGACGTTGTGACGACTTGTGACAGTGTGACGCAATTCCGCTTATGTGACGGGTGTCGTAACGGTGCAGAGACTTTACCAATGTAACATACAACGGAAGCTTTACGTTTGGTACTTATTTATATATCCCCGTTGGCAACGATCTGGCGTTTTTATGTCAGCGGCAAAGATCGCGACGAACGACCATGGCGAATGGCGACGCAGGGCGACGGGGCGACGCTCATGGGGCGACGATCTTATTACAGCAAACAATGTTCACTCAACAGGACACAAGAAAGTGAGAAGTAAAATATTTAATTCGAAAGGAAGAAAGAAACATGAAGACAGCTCGTCGGATTCCAACGATAAGACCGACCGATCAATCGCCCATGTACGAAGGCAAAAATCCGAATTTCTGGACGAGTCCATTTGTATGAAGCAGCCTCCGCCCCCGCGCTCCGCACCGGGTCACCCCACCGAAGCATGGAGGATTCTGATAGACTGTTTTATTTGCTTTCATCATATCCCAGGCGCAGTCGAGATGCTCAAAGAACGATATGGTAGCTCGCCGGTCTACAATTGGGATATGTCATGAATAACGAGGAACGCTTTGGGCTAGAGAGTCAGGGGTACAGGCGTGCGGACAGTTGTCATTTTCAACCGATCCATTTACAGGATTGGGAAATGGTTTTCGTACAAGCTGAGGTCTTGTGGCACCGGTTTTGGTGTACCGACAATCATTTGTTTTAACCTCAAATTTCAATAGTCACAATCGGATTTTTTTACAAAGTCGCCTGGTAAAAATTTCAAGCAACATGCATATAAATACACGATCATCCCAGAAGGCAACTGAGTCGCTTCCACCCGTGTCGCCTGTTGTACATGCTATTGGGTGCATCCGTCATTTGCCGGAGTTTTGTGATGGATGGTACACGGCTGATGATATTGCGACCATTCTCACCAAAACTTTTCATTTATCCGATACGCAAGCACTGCTTCTTACCCCTGGATTAGTGAACAAGGAGATAAAGTATGATCCTGCCACGGCAAATGTAGACACTGCGCCGCCAAATGAAATCGGTATTTATCGCAGACGCTGTACAAAGGGCAGCGAAAAGAGCCTTTTATACTTCTACTACGTCAGCTCACAGTACGGTGTCGCCCCTCCGAGTACCATCAGCAACGCATGGAAGCATGATGTGCGATCGCTGGTCCTTTCCCATCAAGTGACTTGGCCACAGGGCCAGAAGCATCGGTTAGAAGAAAGTCGACAACGATTACAGAACTTTTTGGACCACTAATTGAAATTCAAACCGGCGCCGCCGATGAAAAAAGTTGTTCTTGAAACACGCCGAATTGAGTCTGCTGTTGAACTTCTTCGGGAACTGGAGGTCGGAGAGTTGACAGGCGACTTTTCGCGAGAAGTATCCACTTCGTTGACTGTTGTGAAAAGCTTGATACAGCTATTAGAGGAAAACTTGGGTACCGACAACATGATCGATAATCACAGCTCTTAAGTTCTCGCGAACAAGGTTGACGATACGCATAAGTATTCAACCGGATCCTTCTTTCTAGGAAGATGTGAAAGTTGCTAACGCTTTCCATGTTGGGCTGAGCGCAAAAGCTGGACCCCTTGTTTGAAGCTTAAAACTCTTCTTTCAAAGATTAAATAGTTATTCATTATTCTAGATTGGCATAAGCTGATGCTTTGTGGGAAAGCCGAAAATAAAAAAAGATTTCGATGTAGCAGTTAGCAGTAACTGGCGTCTGTCCATCGCTCGCTTCTCTTGCACGAGATCTTATTGTTGTTCGTTCATCTCGTTATGTTGAAATCCACCGATGTCGGGACCGTCGGAGGATTGGGCTGAACGGATCAGAGGCCTGAACGGATCAGAGTTGTGTGCAAACGGATTGCTGCAAACGGATTGCTGGTGATAAAACTAGATGCTAATCTTATAAGGCTATCGTATTCTATTGTTCGTGATCTTTTCACTTCAAAGATGTCGCATTTCAACATGTAAGATACTCCGTAATAAAATGGCAACGTCAGCTGTATAGGTCTTGTCAGTATATTTGGATGCTTTTCCACTGCAGTTAGCCATATCGGGAACGAGTTTCGGAGAATAGTTTGATCGCTGTTCGCTACTCAATTCCCTATAGTAGAACTCGTGTAAACGAGACTTTCCCGTTGGTTCATGACTCGTTTACTCACGGGTTATTCAACATCGTTATGCTTTACTCGGAGTATTATTTTACCGAAAACCATTCAGATACCTTTGAAGAGCCACTCCTATTACGAAAGAAGAACGAAGATGTCTCATTGGGTTGAAGCAGAGGAAAAGGCCGATAAAGCTCCCATGTACGAAGGCAAAAATACATTTTTACTGAAAGAGCCCGTTTGCTTACTGTGCAGTATTCGACCGACGAAAATTTAACGATGTTCACGCTGTCATGTTGCCTGGTACTGCAGCGCAACCTGTCAAAAGAAGCATTACGTTACTATGCATCGTGAGGTGTGTAAGGCCATTGCGGATATTAATAAAAAGGTTCGACAAGAGGAGCTCCTCTTTCTCAGTTCCGCGCCCTTCGAAGATCTGTTTGTGACGAATGCTGGACTTTTCTGGAACTTACCGGAAGCACAAACTTATATGGAAACGACGTACGATGCGGCCACTGCGTTCTGGGGTGCTGCCTTCGATAGCAACGTTAAACAAGTTTGGGAGAAAGTACTTGATCTCTTCTTGGAGCATATGCGATTGGGTGCAAACGACCAAATGGGGGCTCGTTACCAAGTGCCGTTCCTTTTAATCGCTCTCAATCGTGATGATGATGCTTTTTCGTTCTGTCAGTACTGGCTGAAGATCAATGAAGTTGTGGATTCGAATCCAGAGACGATTTTCGAGAGGCACCTTCACAGTAGAGAAGGTGACTGGATCTATCCTCGCGAAAAAGATTGCAGATATTTGGATCCGCTCCCATTGATTGCAGGTCGAGATATGCAATCATTGGTTTTGCCCTTTCTGGTAGCTTTTGTTATAATCAAGCTCCGGATTGTCGCGGCCCACGACTCTGCTGTGCATTGTGTGAAAGTAGCACTCGAAGGAAAATCTGGTCAGCGTATTAAAGAAGTTCAATCTCTGATCGAAGGAATGCTTACCCGTAAAGATATCAACATTGATCGTCAAAGAGAACAGATCCACGAGTTGTTTGATGCCATTCATCTTCGAAATCCTTCGATGCTCCCTGCTTTCATCAATCCAATGCCCCTAACGATGTTCCCACCCTCCGACTTCACCCCCGGTCATCCTTCTGAAGTTGTGAAAATTCTTATGGAATGTCAAAAGTCCTTTACTGAGATTCCAGGCGCATTAGAAATTCTCAAAGATCGTTTTGGTAGCTCACCCGTCTACAATTGGGACGTAAGATGATCAAGAAGGGACGGCGAGTTAGTCACGTTTCCGAAGTATAGAGTAAGGAGCGAGAATAGTTGTCTTGTGACTTTTCCGGGATGAAGGTACCTAGTTGTCAGTCGTGGAAAAGATTCGGCTAGTGAAAGGGGACGCGAATGCCGAAAAATAACCGATAGTTATAGTCGAGATTTCTAAAATTAAGAACGACGTCCTTTTTACTGTACAAGTTTACATACATACACAGTATTCAACATTCATTTTTTCTGCTTCTGATTGCCTTTCGTCGATTTTGACGCTTCTTTTTCCTCGTCTCCTACCGTCGACTTGTTTCTTTTTTTTGCAGTCGTAGTTGCTCGTCTTTGATCTGCCGTTCTATTTCGAGTTGCTCTTCGACCAGTTGACGGTGCTCCTTTTCCCTCGCTTCAGCTTCTTCAATCTCACGAAAGGACCCAGCTCGATCACGGTGCTGCACAAACCATTTCCCAGCTGAACCAAACGTCTGAACTGCATTTGCTTTCAGTGCCTCTTCTTGCTGCTGTATGTCTCGAAATCGGACGCATGCATCCGACTTTACTGACATGGGGTTAGGAGAAACCCAAGTTGAAGGCTTAGTCGTTTGTGTGGGCTTGGTGGGTGTCAAAAAGTCACCTAGAGAATACGGACTGGAAGTCGAAGCAGCAGCAATCATTCGGGGTGGTTGAACTTGAACGACAGGAGCTGAGGCCCACGGCGGCTGGAAATCGGGTAATTTCTTGGGCGGTTTCATTCTTGCAGCAGGCGGTGCCTTCTTAGCAGCAATTTTTGCTCTTCCGCCATGATATCGCGAAGTGATGGAGACGATTTTGATGGAGAAGTCGCACTAGGACCGAGCTGGGAATTCAATGGTGTGATCGTGTTCAGTACAGCGTGCGGCGGAGGAGGTAAGTTGAACTTCGGCAAAGAGTTTGATTTCTTCGAGTTCCAAGAATCTGGAGGTCCTCGTCGAGGGGGCTCAATAACAGGCTGGTTAATTATCGGATCTCGTACTTTCTGGATCAAACTCTGTTTCATGACAGCTTCTGCAGTTTCTCTTTGTTCGTCCTCCGCTTTCTGTGCTACTTTGTTTCGATGCTTTCGACCGTTCAAATGTAGTTCATAGTTTATGACATCCGAGCAGTTGATCTGGCATATTTCGCATCTATAGCTGGTCGCTGATTTCACCGGAGCCTCTAATTGAATAGTTGCGACAACTTCTTCGCACTGTTTTCTCTACCTTCGCTGCTTCCTCTCGTTGCTGCTCAATTATCATGCGTTCAAGAGTGAGACGAACGGTTTCCATAGCAGGCTCCACAGCTAGGAGGTCCGACTCCAGCTGTAGCTTTCGTGATACCTTCTCTCGCTCTTCCTCTGTCAGAGAACTGTTTTTCATCTCTAGTTTGGCTATCTGACCGAGACGCTTTTTGATCAGTCGCGCTTCTCGTGATAAAGAACTCATGGTAACTTCCGCTTGTGATTTAGTGGATAGATCCATCTTGTTGACGAGCTCAAGGCACCTTTCAGAAGCCGAAGAACGTTCCTCGTTTACCATTTGTAGTTGTGCTCTCTGTAGGATACCTTTAGTTTGTTTCGTGACCTCGTATTTCGCAACAATTCGGGCCGCATATGGATTGGTGCTCAGCAATTTGTTGCAATAATCGAGCCATTCGTCTGTTTGAGAAAGCAAATCCTGTCGTACAGAGCGTGTTTCCTTTACCTGAAAACCAACCAGCGTTGAAAGCAGCAAGGGGTGAAAAGATCCTTCGTCACAAAATTCAATGGAAGCGCCATGTAGTTCTTCCGTAAGATACTGATCTGCAACCCGCTTTTGGCAAACATTTAAGACTCCATCTAAATTTCGATGAATAAATTTCAAGCAATAATCGCGGAGATATTCATCCTGAATCCGATTGGCAACAATCAAAACTGGTAGAACATTGAACAAATCAACGTGCTCCGCAAGCCGCCTAGCGGCTACACTTCCAAGAGAGCCAAGAGTCGGTACCGGCTTGATCGTTGGGAAGGATGCCCCCATGAGCAGGATTGTGTGCTCTTTAGCAGCCGCTACCGCAAACACTCGACAGACGCCGGGCACGCGCTTCGGATCCGGTTGCCAGTTGACACCTTCGTGACCAAGAATATTCTTGCCATACGTTGCACCCCATGTAAACAGCTCACCCGTATCGGTAACAATGGCCGTATGATTCTCGGACGCTGACACGGCTACCGCCACGCCTCCGCCGTTCCGTGGTAACATCCCAGTGACGAGACTAGGCTGTGTTGTGTGTGAATTCGACCGCTTGCCCAAGGGGTCGGCGTGTAGTCCCCATGTATAAACAAGACCATCCGCCGTGATCACAACATTGTGATAGCGCGCGCAGGCAATGGCTACCGGCTGTACCATTTTGGCGCGACTCTCGTTGCATTGCTCGAAATGCACCTTGCTAGGAACGTGACTGCCGTGTCCCCACGAAAACACTGTATTGACAGGAAGATTCGTCCCGGTTGGTTTCGTCAAGACTAGTGTAGCATGAGACGACGCGGCAATTGAAATTGCAATCTTCTTGGAATTCCATAAAGCCTCAACGCGTTGCACACGATGCGTGCCGTTCCGACGGCTGATCCCCAATTGACCGTTGGTATTATCACCCCATACATAGACTTCCCCACGCTGTGACAACGCCACCGAATGCTTCTCACCTGCTGCTACACTGACACACACGATTCCTTTCAAATCATCCACACGCCGTGGTGAACAACGCGGACTACTATCGCCGCCGGAACCAATTTGTCCGAATCGGCTCGAGCCCCACGCAAAGACACTCCCATCCCGACACACCGCCACGGTATGATTGTCGGCGGCCGCCGCGGCTATGACATGTCGTTGCGACAAGGCTCCCATGACACGCGTGGGAACGGAACATGGTGCTTCATCTCCGGTTCCCAGACGTCCTCCTTTGCCCAAGCCAAAGGCATACAACTGCCCCGACGCCGTAACCACCACCGTGTGATGAGGAGCACCACTCACACCCACCGCTCCTCCGTGATGCTCCACACAATCTTGTGCAAAGTACTGAACTCGTTGAGGACGACCATCGACCGACGAGTCTGTACCCAAAGCACAATGATGGGCTCTTCCGAATGTCAGCACTTCACATCCGTACCTTGCCATAGGCTCGTCTTCTTCTTCATCATGCGTTCGCAAGGCGTCTAAATGTTGTCCCAGTTCATGCAATTCATCCTGTTCCGCCTGTAACGAATCAAAACTGGAACTCCGAAATTGTCGTCCTCCCAATACAGAGGATCCTACAATCCGCGGTTCGTACAGTAATTGTTGACGACATGCTTGCAATTCGGTGCGTTGCAGTTGTTTGAGTAGACAAGCCGGCGTGAGCCCTTCGGCATCCACCGCCATTGTCATAAACTGCAAATCATTCGTTTCATCATTTTGCAACAATGCCATGGGTCGTCGTAGTTTTGAGGGCGTCCGTAAGAGCAGCAACACAAAACTCAACTGCCGTTGATAAATCGCTTCGTGCAAAGGTGTATACAACGATTCGGCATCGGGTGTCATCAGAATCTCCTTCGTTGGACATCGTTCCAGCAACGCCGCCGCCAAGGCCAAATCTCCCGTCGCAATTGCCGTATGCAATGCCGATTGACCTAAGCAATGATCAGTGTTTCGTTTCGTAATGTTTTGAGCAGTAAGACGGGTATTTTCACTTACCTGTGCGTTGAAAGTGCTGCCATAAAAGGGCCGCCAGGAGTCGTTGTGCCGGAGTTTCTTCTTCTTTCGATTCTTCCACAAAAGAGGGTGATCGTTTGCGGGAAGGCATGTTAGTGCAATCAATACTCGTATAAAAGTGCGAATAAGTGTGCGTCTGAGGCGATTTCGAACGAGTTTAGGAGCTCTCTCTCGTTTGCTTTTCTACAACAAAAGCTCGTTGTCGAATTAAACTTTCACCCACAACACGCTTCTATTTCGTGTGATGAATCTCTCTATCATCAATGACATCAATAGGATTGACTCCTTGTTGATGATTCACTATTCCGATTGACGTTCGTTGCAGTTGAATCTCGCGCCCGAATTTTCTCCTCCGCCTTTCGTAGGTACGTACGTACAGACGACCGTTCTTTTGATAGTATAGGTCCAACAGTACTCGGCCGAATTTCCGAACGGGACTAAAGTGATTCGTGCTCGGCTTAATAATATAGGTGCTGGTAATTCAAATCAAAACGCATTCAACTTAACAAAGTTATTATTCCATATCTTTTCTATCTAGCTTTTATGGACAAAACATCGACCCGACAGCAACGTTGGATTGTCTGACTATCAGAACCCGTTCATGAAGGACGTAACTGGGCTCGTCATTCTCAGTAAGAATCTCCGTTACGGCCGGGAATCCATTCCAATTATAGATCTCAATGTCGTCCTTTTTCACCCACATATTCTATTCAAAGTGGCAGCATTTGTCGCTCGTCCTCCTTCTCGAATTTGACTAGACATCACATTGACGATGATGACTGGCCCGGGCAATGGTCTCGGTCGAGACACCCAAGATTTCTCGAAACAAGGGACCTCCCGCTATTGTTCCTCGCTCTTCTATTTCTCGAAAGACTTGTACAAAGACATCCGGTAAAGCGGCACCATCCACCACCGTTTGCCCTTCAATGATGAATTTGGGAATGCTATGAATTCCCAGTTGCTGCAAAGCTGCCGTTGCCGCCTGAATTTCTTTGCGGCCCTGTTGACTCGACAAGAAATCCAGCAATTCTTTTGATGTAGGAGCTGGCATGGCGCGTTTTGCAAATAAATTCGACAAGGCGTCGGCAACGACTTGAGCCAGACGCGGATGATCGTTCAACGAATGTCCATCGACGAAATAATACACATTCAAAACATCATAAATCGCTTCGGAAACATCCAATCCGTACGTCTTTCCCAAATATTGAATCAACCGATGCGACGCCATGGTATTGGAGGCCAAGCGATCTAAATTGAAATGCGGTATCCCGGCTTGGATGCCGCGGCCTTTGAGGTTGTGTGTTTGCTTTTGCCGGGGCCATTGTGCTCCCCATTTGGTGAGGAGGCGTTCGCGATTTGTTTCAATGAAAGGCTTGGTTTCATCGTACTGTGGTTCGAGAAAGAAGGGGACGCGGAGGACGGCAAACGCCAAAGGGCGGTCCGGATGGAGAGGTGCATCCAAGACGGTTTGAATGGCGGTTTGCAAGTGCTTCTTGCCGATGTAGCCTGATACAACAGAATGGAAAGTGAGATCACGAAAACAGGAGAGAAAGAGAAAGCTTCAATGTACAAATGCGTACCGTTGGGTCACATGGTGTCACTGACGAGTTCGACAGGAACGACGAGAGAGTGACGTAATGAGGATGTTGAGAGCATTCTCGTGCGGCTCAGAATACGGGTTTGAGCGCGAGATAACATTGCGGCTTGCTTGTTTCTTTGCTTGCTTGCTTGCTTGCTTGTTAGCACACAGAAAGGCAAGACCGTCATACGAAATAACAGACAGCAATAATCAAATGATATTTTTCGTAGTAATAAAGGCAAAACAAAACGAAAATGCTTTTAGAGCGCGTGCACAGGACCATACTCATAGAAACGAAACGTCAATGAATATCCGTATCTATTATAACGTATACCGGTCCGTCGAGCCATTTTTGTCGCCGAAGTCGAAGCGGTTTCGGATGTTTGCAAAACCTTAGCTAAAGGTTTGTACGGTTTCTTTCCCCTCTATATCAGATAGCTAAGAACAGCTAGCTAGCCTAATTCAAGTAAACTATATGTAAATGCACCTTAGTGTAGTCAGTTTACTGATTTCGAAAGAATCACGCTACAATCGAAGATTGTCTCCGAACAGTTCGTTCAAGTGCGCAAACTGCAGTAGATCAAACAACACATCCAAGTGGTCAAATAACAAAAGCGCAGAGCACTGAAGGTTGTCGGCCGCGTTCTCCATCAAGGCCGACGCTAGCAGCAGCTGTCGCTCCGCTGGAGACTCGGCCACGAGTCCCGCCGAACCACGATAAAAGCGGTTCAGTTCGTAGAGTGCGTCAATCGACGAACCATCTGAAAAAGGGTTTTCTCTTTCATCCCAAACAATGATTTTCCGGTTAACGGAAAGCAATTTACGAAGATGACAAAAGTCAGACCCGAACGAAGTCGCTGGTTTGCGAGCACATAGATGCAAAGAGCAGAGTTGTTTGTGATCTTTGATACCCTCGAAAAGTATCTCGAAGTGGGGTTCCCAGTCCCAGTTACAGAACGACAAATCAAGAACCTCCAAGTTAGGATTGGCAAGGGTAGCGTGTATCAGTTCGTGTGCAATACAGACTGGAATCGCTATGAACCGATTTGGCATGATGACTAAGAATCGCAGCGAAACAAAATGACCCAAAGCAGCCACACGCTGCAGAAAGGATATCAAGGCTTCAGTCGGAAATTGTTGTCCATCATGATCAATAACTAGTGATAGCTTCTTTGCTGCAATGAATGCATGCTGAAAATCATCTTCCATCAGGGATTTTGACGACATCCTATAATCAAGAGAATCCACTCGAGCCGGCAAAGGAAGAAACAGGAGTTCGTTCTTCAAGCTTTGTAAGCCCAAATAATTCAGCACGTCAGCTTGCAAAAGTCGCTTTAGGTTGTTGTCACTCAGCAAATCATTGTCCTCTATTTCCAATGAACCGAACAAAGACTGACGACTCAGTAAAGCATCCACAAATGCATCGCCATGATCATCAAACAAACACCCACAAAATGCCAACTCCACGGCATGCGGTCTTGTTGCGAGAACACGAGACTGTTCGGCACTCAGTGTTAAGCAACAAAACCGCACACACCGCAATGGGGCCACTTCAAAGATATGTGCTAAGCACTGCACATCAACAGCACGGAAATCAAAATCATCAGGCGTGTGACCAGTTATGTCCAATATAGAGGTCTGCCCCGTAGGTTCCTCCAATTGAAGAAAGAATGCAGCCGTTTCCGCAACATCTTTTTCTGTATTACCGGTTATGTCCAGCTTGAGGTGGTTTAAGTAGAACCACAAGGAAGGCTTGCTTTCGTTTGATTCCGGAAAGTGGGTGTCGCCATTGCACGGGGCAATATAAGTAAGGGTGCCGTTATCCCGCCATATAGCCATAGCGGCGTTACCGTACTGGATGATTTCTCCCCAATTTACTGGTGTTCGAAGTAGCTTGTACGTGTGCAATACCTTCCCGTCATCCCAAGTAGCAACTTGCTCTGGTGTGCAAAGGGAGGGTGGAATCACACCAAACAAGAGGCTAGTGTCCTGCATCGCGTCTGACATTATCGTGAAATGTACAGCATCGATCGAAGAGAAATAATGACGGTGCAGAAAAGTCGTACGACACGAAGTTCCTCGTAAAATCACGGCGCTTCCGGTTTTGATGCAAAGGCACATTTCGCCGACAGTTAATCCGAATTCCAAAGAAGCATCTCGGAATTTTCGTGAGCATAATAGAGAAAACCTTTTTCTGATATCCAATCAAATGATCTGACTTGTATCGCCTGCCCGCATTCTCGCTAAATGCACCAGCCAAAGGGCGACCTCCAAGGTCGTCGTTGTCAGCTAATTTACATTCCAGCTTCGAAGTCGTCGAACAGGAATCCAGTCGATGGCATAATTCAAGGAAGACGCCTCTGGCGCCTCCCGGCCGACACCGGGGTCGCCGACCAGTATTAAGACGCAAGCGGATCGATTCCTCTCTGCATTGATGCATCGATCAACTTTAGGAGATGGGTCGAAAACGAAGTCATGGACAGGTTCGCCACGCAATGCGATAGGCTAGAGAGAAGTCGTTGGCTCTCGAATGAATCATCACCGTGTTGCATTCAAAAATAGTAGAACTTCCTTTGCCGTAGCGGCATAAGAATGTTTAAGTTCTCATCCCGTAAAATGCCCGGAACTACTGCAACGTCTATCAAGGTGTTAATCGTTTGGTTGCGCATGACTCTAGCGAGACGAACGTCGAACCCGTTTAGATTCATGGTCGAACTCAACGAAGTGCGAAAATTGATTGTCGTGTGTTTCCGCTTGTCGACAATCTATGGGGACAATATCTTTCAGCCCTCCATGGATTTCCGGGAGGTTTTCCGAGAAATTAAAATTTAATACACCCAATAGCTGATGCATAAGATACTGCTATTAGGTGTTTAGTCCTCCAGAGGAACGACCGATTCAAATGATTGATCGATTTTTGCATTGCAACAAGAACTAAAATAATAACGTAGGCCAAATACAACGAAACGTCTGACACACTTTGTAACTATAGTTCAGGTACCGCTATGGCATGACAATTCTATATAAAAAATGAAAAAAGATGACGCAGCGCAACCCGCGTTTGCCGTCATGAGGATTTTGCGCCATTTTATCGCAATCGCATCAAGCAAAATCACAACAAGTTTGTTTTGTTGTATACAAGCTGCAAATTGATTCGTTTCTTCAATTGATTAGGATAGTAGAACTTTGTTCAGCGACGGAAGTATACACAGAGAAAAAAGACCATGAAAATAGCTTGCGCCTCTATCTTTCTTCTGCAATGCTTTCTGCTCCTCCTCGCCTTAGCATCGGCATCATCCAGTGCTGCGACAACGCCATCCCGATACGAATCGATTCGTGCACTTGACGAAAATGGGCAGTCGAAACAATTGCAGCACGCGAAACAAGCGGCGTTGCAACACGGAACTTTGATATTGGCGGTGAAACACGCGAACGAAACCATTCACATCGTTTCCGTGGCCACCACATCGCCGCATCGACGTCAACGTCCTCTAGCCGTAGTCCATACCATCACACCGAATACCTTCTTGTTGTGCAGCGGCGTTCAAGCCGATGCGCGGTGGTTGATTGACAAATTGAGGCAACTGCATCTGCAGATGCAAGTGCGGTACGGATCGTCGGGTGCCGGATGGGCACAACGCTTGTCGTCGTTGTATCGGGCCGTCTTTTGGGGAATTCCCGACGATTCCAACCCATGGCAACACACGCGATGGCTCGAGTTGGAGCGCTGGGGACGTCCGTTGGGTGTGCAAAGTATTCTTATTGAACAGAAGCAGCTGTGTGCGATCGAGCCATCGGGTGGCATCATGGAGCCGGATCAACCAGTCGTGGCGATCGGAAGGCACAGTGCCGATATTCTTCGTCAATGGCGCTCATCATCCGACTCAGACTCGTTGACGGAACAAGTACGAGTGGCTTGTGAAGGGATTTCGCCCCGCGGAACGGTCTTGTCGATTGCACAAATCGGAACCGACGTTTCGTGGCAAATGACACTTTGATGCGCTGTGCATCAGAAAGGATGCAACTTTGCTTGCATGCTACGTTCGCCTAGCAGTGTGTATCACGGACGGCCGACGGAGGAAGATTTGCAAAGAGTCACAACATGGTACACAATTCGATTGGAGGAAGTTAATTCCCTTTGTCAAAGTCTCAATTAGTTCTTGAAATGGGACGAAGACTGATTTGAATACCGTTTTCCGAAACGATTGTGTCATGCACTCATTGTAAGAGCTTCATCAGAGCAAGCGCCACAACTATTGAGGATATACTCGCTTGGGGAACGCTCATGCAAAGAAACTACGAGGAATCGGCTGTTAAAGGGCGAAGCCTTTCTTTAATTCATCACAATCTTCTAAAAAGTCAATCTTTAAAAACACAAATATCAAATTCATTCATTCGAGCAAAGGATAATCAAATTTTCTGCTTTGCACTTCGTTCGAGAAACTGAGTTTCTCGTGTCCGTTTCGAAACGTCACTCTGAGGAGGTTGCGTATCGAAAATTGGTCCATCGGCATCATCTAGCCCTGCAGCTTGGACGATCTGACACAATAAATCAACATGATTTGAAAACAAGAGAGCTGAGCGCTGGAAATCGCTTAAAGCGGCTTCTAGCAAAGTAGTCGCGACCAACGATAGTCGCTCCAAAGGTGGATCCATCAATAAAGCAGACGAGCCTTGATAGAAACGGTTTAGGGCGTAAAGCTCGTCAATGGATTCCTCGTCTGTAAAGACGCACCCACTCGCATCTGTAACAATGACGTTTCTGTTGCGACTCAAGAACTGTCGAAGAAAGACGAAATCGGGACCGAACGTGTGCTCTTCATCTTCTACAGATACTTTGATTTGAGAAAGTCCTTTGTGATCTTGCAGGGACTCGAACACCATTTCCATGCGCAATCCCCAATCCAAATAAGAATCGGTCAAGTCAAGGACTTTCAAGTTAGAGTTTGCGAGCGCTACGTGCATAATTGCTTCGTATAAACATTCGGGTGCTACCGTGTCCCCGTCCAAATAGAAAGCTAGTCTTAGCTCCTCAAAATGACCCAAAGTAGCCAAGCGCTGCAAAAATGAAAGCGTCGCTTCAGTTGGAATTGTCTCGCCTCCATATTCGATATTCAAATCGAGTTTTTTCGCCACAACCTGAAACGACTGAAAATCCGCTTTCAACAGCGTCGGCAACCATATCGCGTACTTCAAAGACTCTACCTGAACGGCAAAAGCACGAAGAGCGCGTTCCTCAGGATCCAACAAGGGTAGAGATAGATGGTCTATAACATCCAACTGTAAGAGCCGGTCTAGATTCTCATCTGTTAACGTCGTTCTCTCATCAATCCCCAGAGAACCGAATTTAGATTGACGGTGTTCAAGCGCATTAATTAACGAGGTTCCACCATCTTCAAGGACACAGTTGAGAAAACTCACTTGCACAGGATGAGATTCTTCCGCCAACGTTTCGGATTGCGATGGGCTCAGTGTCAAATTAAAGAGTGATAATTCACTTGATGGGAGCCTTAACACCTGAGAAAAACAGTGTGATCCAGCAGCTATAAAATCGAGCTCATTATTTTTCAGACTGTTGTAGTAAAGGGCGACTTGTGAAGCGCTTGTCTTTGTTGAGTCTGTCAAACCCACGAAATACGCAGCTGTTTCTGCAATGGCATAGTCCGCTTTACCGACAATTTCTAATTTCAACTCGATGTCATAGAATGGAATGAACAAGGAGTCTTCCTTAGCTTCGAATAATGAACGACCAAACAGATTTTTCGGCGCGACGTATGTCAAAGTCTCGTTGTCTCGCCAGATCGCCACGCAACTTTCCAATTCATTCAGCTCTTCCAAATTCATAGGATCACGAAGGAGCCGGAACGTGGGCGTTTCTCTCCCTTGATTCCAGCGCGCCACTTGCTCAGGCTTGCAGTCGGCAGATGGAATTTCTACCAGCAAAGGTCCTCGGCTTTCGTTTTCCATGATCCTAGCGCAAGAGAAGCAAAAGGAATAAATGATTTGTCTTTTGAGAAAATAAATGCGGCGCTGCTGCTGCTGCGTTTTATAAAAAAAATGCGAGACTTCCCTCATTCTTTTTAAGGTTAAAGGGTACCAGTTCGTGAACCACGGCCCACGGCAAAACTAGTCCGCGTTCGCCCCTAAGACCTAAGATCATTCACAGTTTTTGAAGTGGTGTACTCTAGGCTCTACCAGTATTTCGAATCGCCAAAGCTCAACATCTGGATTCAGGAACGTGTCTGGATAACGTATCAGACTACCGAATCTTGTCCATGGCCTCGTTACTCGAGAGTCGTAAGTTTAAGGCTGAGTTACCCTTACTATTCTTTCTACACGTTTAGTGTTTAGTTCACCTCCGCGGATACCTTTCACACATGATTACAGTAGACGTCTGTTCTCTATGACAACAGCTTTCATGATAATTAGGTGAACTGCATAGAAGTTTCGATAGACGATGGTCACAAGCGTATACTTTCGTTTCGCGTCACGCCGACGTCGCGTCACGTACAATCGCGCATCCGTTTCAGTGAATTCGTCATTGCATCCCGTTCAGCATCCTGAGTTAGTCTGCACAATACATCAGCATGGCGCGCGAGCAGCAAAAAGCGCTGAAAATTCGTCAAGTGCACTCTTCACCAAGGATGTTGCCACTTTAGCAAAGGTCGCTCCTCGAGTGGCTGAATTGCAAGACTAAAACTTCTCTTAAGCTAATGGGCACATTGCAACGTCTCCAACAATACATCAGCATGGTCTGTTAACAATAGAGCAGAGCGCTGAAAGTCACTCCAGGCACTCTCCAACAAAGCAGTGGCAAACAGCAACGGTCTCTCAGGTGATGGCTTTACTGACGGATCCGCCGAGCCCCGAAAAAAAAGCATTTAGCGAATATAGCTTGTCAACATGATTTCCGTCGGAATAGATCGTACCCCTTCCATTCATTACTGTGATATTCCGTTTTTGCGATAAAAACTGTCGAAGGTGAGAGTAATTTGGACCAAACGCGCCATCACGGACATACACTTTTAATGCACGCAATTCTTGTGGTCTTTCAAGCCGTTGCACAGCGTTTCTAGGTCCATTCCCCAGTCCAAATGGTCGTCACTCAGATCAAAGACCATTAATTTGAAATTTGCAAGAGCAACGCGAATTACTTCATGCACAACAGGTTGAGGAACCCGTGAAATTCTGCGTTGACCAGGCCAGCGAAAACCAACCATCAGCTCAACGAAATGCCTTAGTTCAGCCAGGCGCGAGAGGAAAAGGATCGCAGCTTCTGTCGGGAAAGTCCTCTCGTCTCTTTCTTGTTGTAAAACAAAAGAAAATTTCCTGGCTACAATATGCAGAGACTGCACATCGGCTTCCGAAAGCGATGACGCGGAAAATTCATAGCTGAGCGACTCCACCTGAGCGGTAAACGGAAGGAGAGCGAGCTCTTCTGCACGCCACAACGATATAAACAAGTGATCTATGGTATTGATTTGTAGCAAGCGCCTCATGTTCTCGTCATTCAACGGAGGGCTCTAGAACAACAATGAGCCCAGTATTGATTGACAGCTCTCAAGAGCGTCCATGAAAGCAGTTCCCCCATCGTCAAAGCTGCAGGATCGAATGAAATCTTTTAGCCAGAATGGTAGTTTGCGCAGCGTTTAGTTCTATGTTGGAGAACTCCACTTTCCGAAAAGGGCAAACGTCAAACATACGAGACAAAATTTGGGTTCCAGCGCCGCGAAAATCACAGCCATCGAGTCCGAGGCGCGTTGCGAAATTACCGCCTGCCTTCAGCAGTTTTTTACGATATCTTCGTCCGTCTCTCCGACAATTTCCATCGATGGATTTGTTTCACCGAATTCGAGCAATAAGGAATCCCGGTCACCATTTAATAGAGGTATTTCACCATAGCCGCGTGGTGAGATACACGTGATAGTCTCGTTTTCGTGACAAATAGCCAGGCCGTGTTTGTAGTCAAGGAGCTCGTCCAGATCGACAGGATCGCGCAATCCATATTCGGACCAGTTAACTACTTGTTCAGACGTGCATAAGGAGGCGGGGATCTCTTCGACTAATGGGGAGCTGTTATCGGACGACATCGTCTTGAGAAAGAGAAGAATAATGCAACTTGAAACCCTCAATTGAGATACATAAAAATGCAATGACGAATGTGAAAGCGATATCTTTCGTCTTCGTCGCTATCGCAGCAACGAAACGCGAATTGAAATAATCTCTTCACAAAATCTTACCGGTACTAAACTATGCATGACACGGAACTCCGTATTTTTTATTTCACCTCGCGCACTAGAGCAACTCTACAAGATCTCGACGCTAACCGAAGGCAGAGCAATTCTGACCGGCGCCA
Organism: Fistulifera solaris; assembly: GCA_030295235.1. Lineage (NCBI taxonomy): Eukaryota > Bacillariophyta > Bacillariophyceae > Naviculales > Stauroneidaceae > Fistulifera > Fistulifera solaris. The sequence goes on along the minus strand of AP026127.1, from coordinate 228,114 downwards.
GAATAATGTTACCTTGTGATATGTTTTGGTTGAGACGTCAAGCGATCGGCATTATTATCATTATAGAAAGTAAAGTAGAAACTAAAACTAAATCATACTACGGCGTAACATTATATGGAAATCGTCGGGCTCCTTACTTTCGATTCGCGTTACGTTGTCGTCACTTTCGAGTCTTTCGGTTGAGTTTGCGCTTCAGAATGTCATCTCCAAGAGCTTGCAAAGAGAAACTCTCTCCACCACCGAGAATTGCAAACTGAACCAGTTCACGCAACACATCAACATGATCCGTCAACAATAGAGCAGAACGCTTTATATCTTTCGAGGCACTCCTCATCAGGGCGGTCACTACGAGTAGCGGTCGCTCCGGTGCTGGCTGAACTGCAAGTTTTGCCGAATCGCGATAGAAAGCGTTCAAAGAATAGATCTCTTCGATGATTTTCCCATCTGTATAGTAATTTCCGTCTTCATCGGTCACCCTAATGTGTTTGTTGTGAGAAAGAAATTGCCGAAGAAAAGAAAAATTAGGACCGAACGACTCTGTTTCTTCGACAAATAGTCTGAGACTACGGAGTCGTTGATGATCTTTCAAACCGTCGAACAACGTAGCCAAGTGTGGCTCCAAATACACTTGAGAGTCCCTATCAAACAAAGCGAGGCACTCCAAGTTACGATTCGCGACCACGGCGCGGAGAATTTCTTGTAGAATGCAAGCGGGAACCACTACATGATGCGCATTAGCATCCAATTCGATTTGTATACTCATGTGCACAAAATGTCCCAAGGCAGCAATGCGCCGCCAAAAAGGAACCATTACATCAGTTGGAAAAGTATGACCGTCGTGTTTGATCCGAAGCGAGAGTTGGGTAGTCACAACGTCGAAAAAAAGCAAAGGTGGCTTTCCCTAGTTGCGTCGAAGAAATGTCGTAGTCAAGAAACTTCGCTCTTGCAGAAAAAGCCGCTAAAGCAAGCTCGTCATTATCCAATAAAGGTAGAAACAAGGACCCGATCCTGTCAACTGCGAGGAGACGCTTCAAATTCTCGTCACTTAGAAAAATTTCTTCTTCGAAAAACAGTGAGCCAAAATCGGACGCACGCTCCTCAAGTTTGTCGACAAAGGTAGTGCCCCCATCCTCAAACCGGCATCGACTCAATTCCAGTTCAATAGTATGAGATGCTGTCGCCAGGACTGCGGACTGCTCTACATTCAGCTTTAGATTAAAAAGGCGTACGAAACGGTCCGGGTCAGCGTCAAGCATGTGCGCTAGACACTGGGACCCAGCAGCTTGAAAATCGACGGGTATAATATGACCCGAACCGATGAAAAGCTCAGCTGACATGCTATCCTCTGTCGGTTCCTCCAAGCTCATGAGTAAAGCGGCTGTTTCGGCTACCGCGTCTTCTGTATTGCCGACGATGTAAATATCCATACCCAAGCCAAAATACTTTAGAAGTAAGCTATGCCCGCGACGTTTCGGCTTGCAGTCTGTACCGCGCGGGGAGATATACGTAAGGGTCTCGTTCTCCCGCCAAATTGCTAACGGGCGTCCATACGGATTCAGCTCATCGAGATTGACGGGTCTCCGCAAAAGCCTGTACGTAGGAGCGCTTTCCACGTTCACCCAGCAAGCCACTTGCTCGGGCGTACAAGAGGCAATCTCCTCGAATAAAGGACCTCGCTTTTTACTCGTTTTCGACTTCTTCTTTGACTTCTTTCCCATCTTGATCGGTAAGCAACGAAAACTACGAAGCGAATGAGAAGTAGAAGGGCGTGCAAAGGATTGCAACGAAGGGTAGCTAGCGTATTGTGATCAAAGCAAGGACAGAGAGAAGAGTAAATCTTCTGTTTCGAAAGAAGATCGCATGTAGCATTTTTTTGCGCCTCGGCCTCTCCCTCCCCCGGTAGTCTAATCCCGAAGGGGCTACAATCATAGTCATCATAGTAACGTACAAAGCATACGTGGCATCTTATTGATAAATACTTTGTAATGAAGAATGAACCGCGAAGAAAATCGAACTGTGATCGTGTTTGCGCTGCAAACGGATTCCAGACAGACAAAAAATCAGTCCCGTCACGACTGATAAATCTATGTATAAACAAGTGAAATTAATTGATGCGCTCTCTTGCCCATGTCTCTTACGTTATGTAAAGGGTGCACTATAAGCGTCGTTATAAATGTGCAAGTATCTTGATGAAATTTAAAAATAATTTTCGTCACACTTAGTCTCTTGCGACCGAAAGAAAGAAAAGAGAAGAGGCTTACGAAGTTGATGGAAGACTTCACGGTGATGTGATGAAACTTTTTGGAGCGGACGAGGAGCGTGCTGCTTCATCATGCTCAAATCAAGTCAAACCATCGGGAGCTCCAACCAAGAAATTAGCCACGATCAAGTTGATTCCAATTTGTTGCGTCTCGTGTCACGCGCGAGAGCAGGTCAATTTCGCACCCAAAGAACGAAGGGCATTCACAACAGCACTGACAGTATAACAGAAAGGTTGCTAGAAGTAGATTGTGGTGTCATCATTCTCGTCTCGATACACGCTTTGCAGTGCGAGGTGATTGTTCTCTTGATCTCCGTCGCGAAAGGTTTCCCTGTTTGGGTTGCGGTGACGGCCCCTCTCTGCCGCGCACATCTAGATCTGCGTGCCAGATTATTTCACACAAGACATCCACGTGATCGGATAAAAGAAGAGAAGAGCGTTGAAAATTGTTAGAGGCACTCTCCGCGAGGGCGGTCGCCACCAACGTCGATCGTTCTGGTGATGGCTCAATCGCAAGCTCAGCCGAACCTTGATAAAAGTAGTTAAGACCGTATAATGAATCAATGAGTTCATCACCATAGATAGCATCAGCTTCATCGACCACTGTCAAATTTCTATTCTGTTCAAGAACAACTCGAAGTAGAGAAAAATCCGGACCAAATGCTTCATCGCGAACCATTACTTTAATTGTACGTAGTCCCTGGTGATCATTCAAGCGACTGAAAAGTGACTCCAAGTGCGGCTCCAAATTCAACACTTTATTGTCATTAACCAGATCAAGGACTTGTAAATTTTTATTTGCCAATGCGGTGCTTATTATTTCATGCAGAACGCATTCCGGTAACGGCGTTCCCACACCGTCATAAAGAAAAAATCTTAACCCCAACTTCACAAAATGTCCCAATTCACCCAGGTACCGGAGAAAGGAAAGGACGGCTTTTGTGTGAAGAAACCCGTCATTATGATCGAGAAAGAGACTGAGAATTAGTTTTTGGCGACAATGTTCAGAGAAAGTAGATCTGCATTCACCAGCGACGAGGAATGTATTTCATGTTGTAGAGATACCACTTGTGCAGAAAAAGGAAGGAGCGAAAGTTTACCAGGGTTCATTAATAAAGGAAACTCCAAATGATTCAAGGTGTCGACTTGTAAGATGCGTCTTAAATTGTCATAGTGAAACGTTTGGCACCATTTTATATCCAACGACCCAAATAACGATTTGCGGTTTTCAAGTGCATTTACAAATGCCGTCCCCTCATCTTCAATTTTGCAGTAACACAATGATAAATGTACAGGATGGGGTCTCGTGGCCAGGAACATAGTTTGCCCTGCACTTAGAGTGAAACCGGCGATTTTCACTTGACGTGAAGGAGCTTTATCAAATATCCGTGTTAGGCACTGAGATCCAAGAGCAGGATAAGTATATGCAGGCTCTCTGTAAGGGCAAATGTACAAATAGGTGCTAGCCTCTGCAGGTTTCTCTATTCCCATCACAAATGCCGTCGTGTCGGCAAGCGCTTTGTCACTTCTACCCACTATGTATATTGTTCCGCTTTGATGAGATTCATCAAATTCTAACGAAAGAGCTTTTGATTATCATCGAAAATTGGCCAGTCGTGGACACCACGCGGAAGTATGTACGTTAGAGTCTCATTTTCACGCCAGAAGGCGAGACAGTGATCGTATCCATTCAGCTCCGAAAGACTGTAAGGATCTCGAAGGAGTTTGTAGGTGGGCACTTCTCCGGCATGGTGCCATCGAGCCACTTGCTCGGGCTTGCGACGGGAGGACCGAATAACTGCAAACAAGGAGTCGTCGTCGTCGTCATGCTCGGTCGACATGTTTAGTAAAGGAAGAAAGAAAAGATAATCTTATAAGGAAGGAACCGCTTCAAACGCAATGAAAAAGTGAAAAAAATACTACGGAGTATACGTAAAAAGCAATCAAACGACGCGCGCCCAGCAATGCGCTGGCCACTGCACAACGTATCGTACCGGTACTGGAGCTAGGAGCCACTCCAAAAATAAAAAATATACTCCGTAATGCTTTGGGCCTCGCTTATCAAAGTCTCAATGTTTGCTCTGTCCTTATCGTCGGTAACGAAGCAAGGGTCTAATCTTCTGTTAAATGAAGAGCTAAGGATCAAGTGATACTACATGTTTAGTAGCTCGTCTGAGGTTTGTTCGTCAGCACAAGGCGGCCGCGGTCGTTTCCGTGAAGCAAAATCAACTCCATTGAGTTCGTCCAGCTGTGCATCCTGCACAAGTTCACACAATACATCGACGTGGTGTGCCGACAAAGGGCCGACCGCTGAAAGTTGCTAAATGCACTCTTCATGAAGGCCGTTTTCACCAACGATGCTCGCTCCTTGGGTGACTCCGCCACTAGATTGACCGAGCCTCGATAGAAACGGTTGAGAGAGTAGAGGACTTTAATTGTTGAGCCATCTGTATAGAGTAATTCTCGAAGATAGCAATAATGCGGTCCAAAAGCTTCGTCGCCCACCATCAACCCGATTGTACGAAGTTCTTTGTGTTCTTTCAAACCCGCAAACAATGTTTTGAGGTCCCATGACGGATCATTCAAAGAAAGAAACTTTAAGTGGGAATTGGCAAGCGCAGCACGGATAAGTTCTTGTGCGATGCAATCGGGAACCGACGCCATCGTACTAGCGAGCCCCAATGGTCAAGGTCAAATCCCAGCTCCACAAAATGACCCAACTCAGCCACTCGTCGCAACAAGGACAGAGAAGCTTCAGTTGGATAGGTTCTATCTTCAGATTGGATACGCAAAACAAGTTTTTTGGTTGCGATATGCAATGCTGTGAAGTCAGCATTCAGCAAGGATGTCAATTTCGTTTCATAGTAAAGGGAATTTACTGGCGCTGAAAAAGGAAGAAGGCCTAGATCCTTATAATCTGGCATGGATAGACTTAAATGGTCTATTGTGGGAACTTTTAGAAGTCGTTTCATGTGATCTTCATTGAGCAAGATATCCCCGCTCAACGTCAGAGAACCCAACGAGGATTGACGTTTTTCAAGCGCCTCTACAAACGCAAGTCCTCCATCATCAAATGAGCAAGAGATGAAGTCTATTCGAGCGGGATGAGGTCGTGTCGCCAGAAAAGTACCTTGCTCCGCACTCAGTGTCAAGCCGTAAAAGTTTATTTCCATATAAGGGTCTACATCGAACAGATGTATCAAACATTGCAAATTAGCAGCGCTAAAATCACAGTGAAGTGAAAAGAGCTGATGTTGATTGTAACCTCATTTTCTTTTGGATCTGTTAAACCAACAAAGTAGGCAACCTCCAATCTCACTCCCGAAATCGTTGCACAAGTGTCAAGCCCGCGCCGACGAGAGCCACACTGACGACGGCAATCGGATGAAAGCATGTCGTACGTACTTTTGATGATTCCACCGTATATTTCTCGTGTAAAACCCACTGCTGCGGTCTCGATCGTACCATTTCGTACACCATCGACAGACTGGATTGCTGACACGTAAACTCGAATACCGATATGCCACCGAGGCTCCGAAACGGATTCGCACCCCGATCCAGGAGTAATCGCACACGGTCGACTTGATTGCGATACACCGCAGTCTGTAAGGGAAACTCGTGGTCCATGTCGAGTGCTTCCACATCCGTCTTTGGGTTCCGTAATATTAGTTCAAACACGTCCACAGGGATCGCGGAGCCCATGGCTCGCATCAGTAGCGTGCGATCTAACGAATCCCGAACTGTGACATCCAGCTTCGGACTTTGCAGCATGGCTCGAGCGGCCTTACTCCGTCGACTATCGAGAGCGAAAAGATCAACGGACCGTCCACGTCGTTGACTTGACACTTCCCTAACCACCAATTCACAATTTGATTCATGTTTGCGTTGTAACGCAACAGCAACTCGACCATTTCGGGATCATTGTTGAGAATCGCCAAGTACAGCGGCGATTTTCCCTTCCAGTTGGAGTGATCGACATCGGCTCCGTGACGCAACAACAATTCTGCAAGGGCCGTGTTCTTTCGGAAGACGGCATGACAGAGGGGCGTACTACCGGCCATGTCACAGACATCAACATCTGCTCCATTGTTGACCAAAACAAAAGCGAGTTGGTAGAGGCCTTCTCGAGCTGCGAAGAGAAGGGGATGACTGTAACCACATACGCGAACGTCGTCGACGCGACGATCCTTGAAGAATCGCACGATGAGCTCTTGGCTTTCACTCTTCAATATATCTTCAACAGGAATCATTTTCGCAGTAATGAATGATCCTTTTAATCTCGAGCGGCTAAAGCAATAACGAAGACAGTGTAAAGAAAACGAGAGAAAGAATCTTTCACCGTCGATTTCAAGTTTTATTAGAATGCCTCTCATCATAGTCGATCGAGCTTCGGTTTGCTTTTTGTTCTGTTTCGGCGCGAAGGTGACACCTCGTGACGTCATAAGAACGCACTGTACTGCAGGAAGTAGTATATCTGAGCCCGGAAATAAAACACGGGCTTTTCGAGTCACGAATACGGTCGACACGCAACATCTTGTAAAAAATGAGTCTAGGTACACCTCTTTCTCATCAATTTCTCTGGCGAAAGAAGAAACATGAGATAAGGTCGACGACAAGCGATATATCACTTGACAAACCGGTAAAACTATTTTTCCAAATAGCGCACTCCCACTAACTACTAGCTATTGCATTTTTCCTACTCACACAATGTAGAACTACTCCCTTAGTTTTTAGCCCGCTTGTTTTTCTTCTTGTTCTTGTTACCTGAATCTTTCTTCTTGCCCTTGTCTTTCAAAAGCTTGTCCTTCGACGCCTCCTTTTCAACGTCATCATCGGATATCTTGCGTTTCTCGCGCACCGATTGTATTACGACTGTTCCATCCTTGACGTCTTTACCGTCCAAAGCTTTCTCCCATTGTTTCGTGGAACCCTTAATCGCATATTGCATCAATTCGGGATCTTGCGAAATCTCAGGAGGAAGATTGTTCGAAGCGTTGAGAGCATCCAGAGCTTCGTCGGCGCCGTCGGACAAGTCTTCCTCGAGCGTTTGCCGTGCCACATCACGCAGTCGCTCGGTTGTTCCGGCAGCCACCTCTTGCTTCTTCAAAATATCTTCTTTCTCTTGCTCGAGTGCAATGCCATTTAAAGTGATGGAGAGCTTTCGGATAGCCTTGTTAAACATGGCCAATGCTTGGTTAACCGGTAGACCAAGCTCGTTGCTCAATTGCTCCACGGACTTGGCCTGCAGGCCTGTGCCGCAAAGCAGAGCCGCCTGTACTCCCGAAAGTGCGAAATCAGATCCAAATCGCTCAGAGAAATAGAGACGAGCCAGAGTTGGAAGCAAATCGGTAACCAAATGATGATCGCATAGATTTCTTCCATAGAGCTCCAAACGTTTCAGATCATGTGGTGTCAAAAGTAAGTCTAGTTCTTGAATAGAAATTTTTCCGCCGAACGCACCCGCACGCTCTTGAATCGATTTCTTCGTCCCTTGGGTACGACCAAAGTTTTCCAGCAAAGAAAGTGCCAGTCGAACTTCAATATCGCGAAAAGATCCTCCCAACAATGAAATCATACGGCGCCGGGTGTCACTGGAAAATGCGTCGAGCCAGGAATCGTCGAAGCCAGTGCGCTTGGAAAGAGTACGAACCATAATTGCGGAGTGTTCGCCAGTAAGCTCGTTCTGAGTTTGACGCAAGTACAGCAATCGCATGCCCGCCCTCGTCCAGAATTTATGAAGCTGTAACGTCAGGCCAAACGAAGTGCCGATCCAGTCCAATCGCGGCGCATCAATCTCGGTCAGTGGCAGAAGTAAGGGTGGGATTTCCTTCCGAGGCTTTAGCCTTTCCTGTTGTAAGCCACTTGTCTCAACAGCTCCTGTTTCGTCGTCGCTTTCATCTTCGTCCATCGAAGCATCATCGCCGCCATCCTCACTATCATCTTCCACATGATTTGCCAACGAAATCATTTCACCATTATAAAAGCGATACAGCAAGTTCATGGCGTGTGTTCCGTATCCCATTCCTTGCACAGAAGGATGGTGGCTATGCGCACTATTCGTGCACCACTCAACTGAGCGAATTTGGAATCTCCAAACTGTTGAGCGAGAGTCCAGGGGATCAAATCACCGGCACTGCGATGTCCACGAGCCAATTGAGCCTCGACCGCCTTGCGTGATATCTGTCCTTCCATAGCCACTTGAATAACAGCGAGGACATCGGGAAGCGAATCAGAATCCTTTTCCGCATTTGGAGAAAGTAGTACAAACAGTGCATGAGCAGGAGCATCACTGAGCAATTGCAAATCATTCGGCGTATTCTTGTAGTGAGCGCTTGTATACAGTCCCATGATCTTTTGTAAAAATGCCTCGGACAATTTGTGATAGGAGAAAAGTGCATCTCGATCAACACTATACAGCTCGCAATGATCTGGTGCTGGCGCCCCGCCACTTAATTTGAGACTTCCAGCTGTCGATTCGAGACACAGCAATTTATTCAGCCACTTCTCTACATAATCTCCCGGCGCGTATCGGATAGGAGTTGTCAATTCGATCTCAACGAGAGAACCTGCGGGTTGATCTGAGGCAGCTTGTGCCGCCGCAGCCCATCGTTGCTCATGAACCTTGGCTTCGCCTTTTCCTCTTTTCGGTCCGACTATCGCGTTTGCTGCAGCCTGCGCCGCGTTGCTTTTGCTTTGCTCCCTCAACTCGTGTATTAACTTCAAGCTGAGGGCTCGCCCTGTACCTTCGTACCCATTAATAGTTGAACTCAACCACACCAAACGCTCATCCTTCAACTGGAAGCAGAGACTTCACAATCGGTAAAGGGATCGCTGCCGCTTCGTCAATAGCTATAATCTCCGCACTTTTAAATTGGTCGACGGCGGACGGTGGGACGTACTGAATCATCTGGCGATGGGTTCTGTGTAGCTGTATCGACAAAACGCATTTGATTTCATCGCGACCCGATGCTTGATTGTAAACGACGTTGTAGTCGATGTGTTCTTGGTACTTCAGCTCATTCAATCCTTGAATCACAAAGTTGAAAACGGCGACAAGATTTTCTGGTTCTGGTGCAGTTACCGCAATTGTAGAGTACCCCAACGCCAAGGCCCCTGCCAAACTCAGTCCCATTGCCGCAGATTTACCACGTCCTCGAGCTGCAGTCATAGCTAACGTTCTTCGCAATTGCTTTTCGGTACAAGCATCCAAAAACTGCAAAACGGCCTGGGCTTGGTCCATTGTTTTGGTCTGCCCTACCAAAACGCCAATGTGCGGTGTATCAGCAAGCGACTCTTGCAAACTTCTCAGCTCTTCGTCTTCTGGTGTATCCTCTAGAATAACCTGTCCAGCGTCGCCCTTGGCGTACGATTTTTGACTCAATTGCTTCAATGTCTTGCCACTCAACGGCAAGACATTCAATTCGTCATCACACACCAAGCATGCAGGATTGTCGGCCAGACTGAGGAGAAATCGTTCGTTGAAGCGTGGCTGCAAATCAGCTTGTGACTCGGTTCGATAGCGACTGTGCACATCCATCGACATTTGATACAACTGCTTCAAACTGTTGACCGTTTTTAGCAAAAAGACGACGAGACCCCCGCCGCTGACAGTTTCAATGGTTCGGGCCATAAGGTTCGGTGTGAGCGCCTCGAAGTCTTGCAAAACAAGCAATTTAACAGTCGTTCCCAGTACGCGATGACTGTCTTTGTAATAACACCAAGTAATCGGCGCTTGCTTGACAAAGAGATCAAAGGCCTGTTCGGTGTCATTGAGAAGACCGCGCTGCGCTTGTTTCTTCAATTTCTTCATGCGCTTTTGTTGATGCGTGCTAAATCCTAAATCTTTCTTGTAACACCAAAGGACGCTCGGATTTTGCATGCTGCTTTGTGATAGAATGCGATGTAGATTGGGTATTTGATCTTTGCCATAGTCTCCTACCAAAACCAGCATGGATCTTTGGCGGGTGACCATGGAGCGCTCCAATAGATTACGAAGACGATCATCTAAACGTTTGCGGACCATAGTTGCTGCGTTGTATTTCGAGTGGGTAATACATTCGTTGTAATACAGTGGTTTCCCAAAGAAGAAAAAAATATCGACAACGACGGGCAATCTTTTTGAATGGCTCGTTCGGTTTTGGTTGAGCTCAGAACCTGTTCATTCACGCATGACGTCATAGCAACCAGTCCCACATCTGTTCCGTTTACTACGGCCCCACACAAGGCATTTTTTCTACTGGGCTCCAAACTACGCGAGCGGCGTCATGCCGGTCTCTACCAACGAGATTACCTGATATGATGCAATACAACGCTCAACTACGAAAAATGAAATGTTACCTGCATGAACTATAAGCTGTAAGATAAGCTTTTTTACACTTTAGCGTCGTTCAGCGCGAAGAGCATTAGACAAATTCCAAATGGCAAGTCGCTCTTCCAAGAGCCGTTCGGCAAGCAAGGCTGAGGCTGGTGCAGGTCGAAAAAGCTACGATCTTTCCTGCGCATTCTGCGAGGAGTTGCGCATCGTCGTCGCTATCCTCGCTATCTAGCTCACGAACCTGGCGACGAAATCCACAGAGGAGGTGCTCGCGGACGTACGGCGAAAAAAGAGCGCGCTGGAAGGCTATCCATTACAAAACTAAGGATGGGTGGATTGACGAAAGCAATGGTCCAAATGTTCTGCTGCGTGAGATCGACTCGGTGGGCAAGTAAGTATGTTGATAAGTGAACATTTACGATGATAACTTATAACGACCAAAAAATTTTAGCAGGAAATCGCGTGCAGCTCTCAGCCGATACGATGTGTAGCATTCTTCTTAGTTTGACTTTTTTCTTTTGACGGGCTCCTCGACGCTTCTCCTCCTTTTTGTGCGCTTCATTCAACTTGGATGGGGCATCGTCTACTACGACCGTTTCTTCGATTATGATTTCTTTTCCAGTAATCATGTTGATGATTGAGCCGACCGCATAAACCATCCCAATGCATATGGAAATCACAATAATTCGAATCGTAATTAGGATTAGAAGTCGAGTTGGTTCCGAACCTTCACTATTCATGGCGTCACTCACTGCGAGAAAGAAGGGTTCGAAATGCTTCCCTAGAGCTTGAACTTGACGCACGGCATATCCTCCCCATGTTGTTTGTCGCCATAACTAAAATAATCCGTAAGGTTAGAGCGTGAGCGCTATTCCAAACAGATAAACGTACGACGACAGCGTAGCATTCTTTGAAAACTTCGAACATACCTCATGCTCTTCCAACATTTTATTTATACGTTCCCGCTCTCTTTCCATTTGCTCCAAATTTTCCATATATCCGACAAAATCTGCGTCCTCGTTGAGTGCAGTAGTCGCTAGCATCGATGATGCCACCGATAGAATTAAGACTAAGAACGTTCGCTTTGCCATCTTGAGAGCCTCTTCCCCGTCAAATTACTCTCATTAGAATTGGCTTCGACAGCGCAGCAAGAGGACTGAATAAGGTGATTGTATAGCTATAATCCGTTGTTTATAAAGTCAACGCTCCGCCGCCAAATGGCGTTGTTTCCGTGCGGCGACGAAAGCGTCATCGCGTTGAAGATTCAATTCATGACTCACAAAACTGTGTCATGAATGGTAAGGGACTCATAATTTTTGAGTCGTATGGCACATACTACGAGGGAATTGTAGTCTACGACGAACGACGAACGTCATTTCACTACTACGTACTTGTTCGTTCGTTATTCCAAGTTCCACGTACGAAATGCGAACAAGTTGTCAATAAAACGAAACTGGGATCGGAAATGTCACTCCACAGTATAGAAAACTGATGTGGTTCGGAAGGGGGCTCTTCACTCTTCTCGTTTGTACCCCAAATCCGAATATTGAACAAGCACTGCACTTTGTAGACCATAGTACCTTTTGCTCTTTATAACAAAACCGAGCACACTATTGGTGGTTGGTGGGGCGACTTCGGATTACGGCCAATTTCTCTCGACAATCCTCCCCTCACAAATCCATTCCACCAGAACATGATCTTTTCACCCATGTGCCGAATTACACCCACACGCAGCACCATTGAGCAAGCCACTCCAATGTATTCAACCTTTCCTAACTTATCGTTCATGACTATCGATCCTCAGCTCCTTTTTCCTCCACAATCGGTGGCCGCACCGCCACTCGTGCAGTCGACCTTCGCGGACCCCATGCCATCGATGCGGTCTCCTCTTGGACATCAGCAGCGCAGACGAAGAATGATTACCGAGCGCGAAAAGTTTCTTCTCTTGATCAAGATGATCTTGCTGTACTTGGAACGCTCGTATAATATCGAGCTTCTCGAGAAGACCAAACAAGTCATTCAACGATGTGTTCAAAACAACCGTCAAGGCGACGGGCGCTTCGTGCCCCTCAAGAACGCCATTGAAACAAGACTGGAGGCGCTTCTAGGCGTTGAATTTTTCAATCACATGCAACGCTGTCTCGAAGGGAAGTGCGATATTACCCCCTTCGGATACTCATACATCAATTAAAGAGACAACAGTCCTGCCATGTTTCCTTAGCCGCCGAACGACAATGCTACAAGAAATTTTATGCTATTTTAGTACATAAACATTCATTTTTCGTTTAAGCTATTTGTGATTTAATCAAAGCAACGAGAATTCAATGCTCTGCAGTGTGCTATCAAGGAAAATTGCGGCCTAGGAATGCGTAAATTGAGGAATGACAGATAATGCGAACAACTCGGGGATGCACTAGCAGTCCTGAAGAAGGGACAAACATCAATTTTTCGACTTTGCAGTCTCGAGTCGTTTTCCAACGTCATTGCACCGGAATGAAGAATGATGCCACGGAGATGCCACCAACTTCGGGAATGGGAATGAAGAATGCACAGAATACGGTTTTGCCGTTTTGCCTCTTACCTTCTGTGTTCTGTGTTGCTTTATTAGTCAAAAGCTTCGTCTTCGTTTTCTTGTCAACAGAGTACAATGTCTAGTGCATTCCTATGGGGCTTAATGAATCAAGAGCTCAAATGCGAACTGCGAAATGGAAATTCTAGGTACGGTACGTACTTGTAGTAACTCGTAGACGTATTGTACAACATACGACGAGCGACGGGTAGACCATCATTATCAGGTTCATTATTTTTTTTTTTAGAAAATTTTTTTATTCATTCAGTTGTTCGTCCATTCAGCTTGCCTCTTGTTGCACCTTCGACTCCATTAGCACATTACTCGACGACGCTGCAGCCCAGCTAGCCAGTTCTTTCGGTATTTGTGCATTAGCAGCCCTCTCTTTCCATGCTTTGGTTTCTTCCCGGAACGGACGTCGCTCAATGTGCACATGAAATCGAGCTTCATCGGCCAATTCATCCATGGTCGGCCCCACACGAATGCCAGCTTCCATGGCTTGTTTTCGTTCTTCCGGTGTCATGTCTTTGAAGTCCTTTTGGCTGTCGAGATTCTCCCAATATTCCGGCAATTCAATTTTCGGTGGATTTGCTGCAAAGTACGCTCGAACGGCAAGAGACTGACTGAGCGTGAACAAGTTGGACATGAACCAATAAATCGTCAAACCCGCCGGAACTTGTGTCGAGAAGAAACCAATCATAAGCGGCAAGAATTTCATAATGTTTTGTGTTTGTTCAAACGTTTGCTTCTCTTCCTCGGACATGTTGCTGTCGGGTGCAGGTGTCAAAACACGCATCGTCAAGCCTTGCAATACGACCAATATCACTGGCATGAGCAAAAGGCCAGCGTCGTTTCCCAACCCAATGGCGGAACCGGTCCATTGGCCGAAAAGTCCCATCCTTTTAACAACCAATCGAGGCCACGGAAATCAGGTGCACTGACCGGTCCTTCCAAGGAAGGAATCCACAGAAAGGGTTCTTGCAATTCTCCTTCGACCGCCAACATGCGCACGCCGCGATAGAGTCCCAAGAAAATCGGTAATTGCGCCAACGATACAAAGCATCCAGCCAATGGATTTTGTTTGGCATCCTCGTACAGTTTTCCAATGGCCCGATTTTGAGCGTCTTGATTGTCCTTGAGTCGTTCTTTGATCTGTGCCGTGTACGGACGCAACAACTTCATGTATTCGGCGCTTTGGGACTGTTGAATGGAAAGCGGGACGAGAGCCAAACGACATACTAGAGAAGGAAGAATAGATTGGTAATGCAAAGGTGAGAAACAAAGTATAAGCTTTGATGATACGTCGACACCGGACAAATCAGTACGTACAGAATGTAAAGACGGCAATCGAAATACCCCACGTGTATTCGACACCCATGCTTTGCAACAATGGATTGATGGTCGAATGGACGGCTTCTAATCCAATTTTGAAAATATTGATGAAACTACCCCACCATCCCGTCGCTTCACCATCGGCGAGAAAGACGGTGGACGACGAAAAATAGTCCTGCATCGATGATGTCGTCGTGGCGGCATCGGTCAGGGCGGACATGAATTCATTGGGACCCATGGAGAGTTGTGTGGCCGGTGATTTGACCGGCGATACCATGACGCGCGGTGTCACCCATGCGTGAGTATTTCCGGCAAGGAAGATGCCGAGAGCGATGCGGGGAATCGTTCTCATGTTTCTACAGGTAAGATTTGTCTGCAGTCTCGAATTTCTAATCGGAAAACAAATGATGCGTCACACGAAAGATTTTTTCTCTTCTAGAACTACGAAATCCGATGCAAGAATGAAGTAATAGTTTCTTTATAGCAATGGCAACATCCATCATCATCCAAACAGGCAAAATCTCCGCGCATCAACGAAACCGCAAAGAAGTTGAAGTTGTCGGCCGAGCGTCTGTCCTCCTTTGCGTTTTGGCTGTGGAGTTTCCAAGTGGAAGCACATGATAAAAAAACGTGTTCTAGTCTTAGCGTTTGTATATTTTTGGTGCATCCGTCGACCGGTATCCGCGCCCGCAACAAATAAAAGACGCAGCAAAAACGCCGAGGTGAACGCATTGATGTTTATCATCGGACATCGGAACCAGTCAATTCAGTAGGTTCTGCACGAGTCTTTCACCGCACTCTTCTTTTACTTCAAAGAACTAGCGAAATACACAACAATGCCGCAAGACGAAGAAGAAGATCCCACTACGAATTTGGAGGAGGACGAGGAAGACGATGAAGAAGACTTGGAAAAATTACAAGCCGAAATTGCTCGCATGGAAGAAGAAGCCGCTCGTATCACCAAAGAAACAGAAGCTCTCGAACAAGAAGACAACAATAAGAACAATAAGACGGTGTCCAAATCGGCCGACAACAAACCCGCTCGTGACAATTGCAGCATCTATGTCGGTCAAGTCGATTATTCCGCGACACCGGAAGAATTGTTAAAGCACTTTGATGCATGCGGAACGGTAGAACGAGTGACGATTGTGTGTGATAAATATACGGGACGACCTAAAGGTAAGGCCTTAAAATGTTTTTGGTAGTAGATGGAACACAAAGAATAATGATTTTATGTTTGTTGTGCAGGTTTCGCGTACTTGGAATTTCAAAATGAAGCGGCCGTCGAAAACGCGGTCAAGATGGATGGATCGGAATTCAAAGGACGACAACTGAAAGTGACACACAAACGCGTGAATGTACCGGCATTTCAATTGGGCGGAGGACGAGGCCGCGGTCGGGGTGGCTTTCGAGGTCGAGGACGGGGACGAGGTCGAGGCCGTGGATATCATCCCTATTAAGCAACAGATGTGCAAGGTAAGATTATATGCTATACAATTTCGTTCGATGCTTGCCTCGGCGCAATCATTTGGCAGGTTGGTTCTGCCGCGTTTTCCGAATTTGCTTCATTTCCCTTGTCCCTTGTCTGACGATATCGCGAAACTATAACAATTGCAAACTAAAAAAAGGCATATGGTAAAAGAAAACTCAAAACAAAAAAATTAAGATAGCAAACCATATTGGCAATAACGAGAAAATTTCAGGGGTCTGCGGCTTACATAACTAAAGACAAATAATCGTAGCTAGAGCAAGACTTGTCAAGTCACGAATTGCAATGCCGTCTGTACTTCAACCCCCCGCGCAGCAGTCGTCGTTCGCTTGCTTGGTCGTTCGTGTTTTTATTTTCGCGCTGTCGCGGTCCGCACACACGCTGTCTGCATTTTTTTTGCATTTGCAACAAAAGGACCTAGGTACATTACTTATTACTTTTTGTGTGTATTTGAAGAGCTAAACGATCTTATCAATCATGTCAGAGGAACTGAAGGAAAAAGAGCAGCAATTGCGGGATCGATTGACGTCACGGAAGCAGGAACACCATTTACGCAATCGATTGAAATCGCGTCAGGAGGAACGGCGTCGCAGTCTATCCAGTGACCCTGACGATTCGCATAAAAAGCCGCCTCATCATAATAGTAGCCGTCATCATGATTTGCGGCGTCCCGATCGTCGTCATCACCATCGCCATCGCGATGATCGCGATTATCATCGTCATCATCGTGACGACCGGAGACGATTCGAGGACGATCGACGCTATGCGCGACACGAGGATCGTCATTCCCCGCGAGGACCGCCTCCGTACGGTCCTCGTTACGGCCCTCCTTACTCGCATGGACCGCCGCCTCCGTACAACCGCAGACCCGCTCGCCCTCTGCCCGGCGACATGGATCCGTTCGGACGAACCCGTCGGTCGCGAAGTCGATCTCGATCGTCGGTAGAGTCCAGTGATGCTTCTTCGACGAGCTCATCGTCATCGAGTCGTAGTCATTCGTCTTCGAGTCGATCGTCCCGCTCGTCATCGTCTGGATTGTCCAGGGCATCTTCCACTTCGTCTCGCTCCTCCATTCTGTCTTCGGGTTCCCGAGAAGCCAACAGCGAGTTCACCAAGGATCAGCGCACGATTTTCATCAATCAACTCATCATGCGCACGACCGAACGCGACATTAAACACTATTTGAAACAGCAAGGAATCCGCATCGTTGATATCAGTATGTTGCGTGACAAAAAGACCGGTCGTCACAAAGGCTGTGCCTACGTCGAGTTGCGTCATCTGGAAGATGTCCCGAAGGCGGTGGCGTTGTCGGGTCAACCACCGGATTTTCAGCGATTCCCGATTCTTGTCAAGGCGAGTGAAGCGGAAAAGAATTACAGTGCCCCGAAGCCACTGATTGTGGATGCGGCGGTCATTAGTGCCAACGTGCAGCGCGTGTACGTTGGTAATTTGGACCCTGCCGTGACGCAAGAGCAGTTGATGGCACTTTTTGAACCGTTTGGGTCGTTGCAAAAAGTGGCGTTGCAGACGTCGAGCGGGATCTCGAAAGGATTTGCGTTCTTGTCGTTCGGAGATGCTTCGGCGGCGTATCTTGCCATTCAAACCATGTCGGGGCAGACGTTGCTGGGGCGTAGCATGAAAACAGGCTGGGCACAGCGCGTCGGAGAACAGTCGGATGAATTTCCGGCCAACGCGTCTCAAAAGGCACAACAAGCATATCAAAGATTGGGTCAAATCAATTTGGGACTGATGCCGACGTTGGGCACGAATGTTTACAACGGTTCCTCGTTGCCCGCAACCAAGCCTCCCAGCGGCACTGTAGCCGAAGCCCGGGCTAGTTTAGCAGCAGTCGCGGCAAGTCGCTCCAATCTTCCTATTGCGCCGGTCATACCGACGGTCACGAGTCCATCTACGAACCTAGCTTCGGACCCGAAGGCAATCGGAAACGCGGATCACCCAACTCCGTACTTGCACGTCTCGAACATGTTTGATAAAGATCAGGAAACCGAACCCAATTGGGCTCACGAAATTCAACTGGATTTTGAAGACGAATCACGCAAATTTGGTACCTTACAAAAGGTCAAGGTCCTGGCCGATCAACCCGGCGGTCAAATTTACTGTGAATTTGCGACCGTTTCGGAAGCCACGATGTGTGCGCAAGCTTTGGCGGGACGATGGTTTGATCGTCGTCTCTTGCAAGTGGAATTTGTGAGTCGAGAAGAATTCGAACAGCACGCCTTATAAAACAAGATTGAGCTAGGGAAGGAGTTTTTGGTGAGATATTATCTTATAATGCATTCTCGAATCGTGTTGTTGATGCGATGATACGCAAGGTAACCATTTGCCTTTCCCTTTTTGTTCAGGAAGAATATAGACAGGACTATCGAGTGCAATTATTTCTCGGGCAAAACCGATTATCAAGTGCGTTCCAAGACACTCTGCTTCTTTTCCTTTCCGTTGTATTCAGGCTCGAGATGACGCGTTTATTGTGCAGATGTAGGTAGAATGTAATCAATCTAATAAAATTAATGACCTATTCTAAAACTAGTACGTGTGGTGAACGAATCACGAAACTGTGCCTTCAAAGGCACGCATTGCCCCGCTATTTTTTTTTTCAAATCACCCCGTTATTCGTTTTCCATCGCCCTTGTTTCAAATTTCCGCCTTTCCTTTTGCCGACGCGTTATTAGTATTATTATTATTATTTTTATTATTATTGCTTTTCGGAGTGGTTCCATTCAGCCCCGCTTGATCCATGAGCTCTTGAATGCTCGTCTCCAGTTCCGTCATGCGATGATCCATATCTTGCAATCGTGTTTCGATCGTTCGTCCGACACTATCAAATCGAGTTTGCTGACAGTATGATGAGATGAGATGAGATGAGATGGGAGATGTGACTGGATTTGAGTTACCGGTAAAGCGTACCATTTGTTGCAACAGATCATCAACCATGAGATTCAAATCATTCGATTTGTTGGCTGGTTCCGAAGGGGTGGACATTTCTGTAACGCAACGTTCAAACAAAAATATGTTGAAGACTAGTTGACACAAATCTGCGGCAAGGAGAAAGACGTGTGCTTATATTGCGTTGGGTGTTACTTTTGTTTGTGCTCATCGCCGTCTAATACTCTGTATTATTATTATTAGACTCTTGGCGAGCGAGCGCGTTTTCGTCATTTTTTCACAAGAAGTCGTCGTTGGCAATTTCCAGTAGGCCATAAGGGTTAAGGTTAAAGCCTGGGGTCTCGCGTAGTTTGCGATCACCATCTCGAAATTTTCGTGCGACGCCGAATACAAAGGAAATACGACGTTACCTATTATTTTATTGTTGCCTGTTATTGCCTTATAATGACGAGGAACAAACTTTGCTTTGCTTTATTTGATTTGCCTATTTGTTGAAAATACGGATCTTTAAAAAGTTGCTCACAACACGGATGGTTTCGGTCGGCTCAAGCGTGGGGATACGCGACGGACAATGCTTCTCTCGTCTCGCTGAATATGTTACCATTATTTGAAGTGCGAGCGGTGGCCTCGGCCAGGTTGTATTCCAGCTCTTTGATTTTAGCTTCATACTTGCTCTCGGTATCTTTCAGCTTTTTCGACAAAAAATGGATCATGCGATCGGCTTCGGAGATTTGAAACATCCCTTTGGCCTTTTCTGCCGCTCGGTCTAATTCGATGGCTTGCTTTTCTTGAGTGGCTTTCGTGAAGGCATCCTGTGCGAACGTCGCAATACGTAAGCTTTCGGTGGCCTTGAACTTCAAGCGAGCAATCTCAGCTTCATGCTGGGCAACCTGCTGCTGGTGCGTAGCATCCAACGTTTGCAGTTTCGACTGGACGAATTTAGAGAAGCGCTGGGACTCTGTTAAACGGAACTCCAAGTCGGCAATCTGGCGTTCATAATCTCTACTGATGTCCATGTCGTCGGCAGTGGAACTCGTCAAAGAGTCCTGATCCGATTCTGACATACTTTTCGTGGTATCTTCACAAGGATCTTCGTTCAAACGAGAAAACATCTTCCTTTCCGAAAGCTGGTTTGTGAGAACATTCAGTTGCTTCTCAACATCCTCGCGCTCCGTTTCTGCGACATTCTTCATCTCCTCCGCCTGACTGAGATTCGTCTTGAGAAAGTCACAAAGTTGTTGGGACACCAGCAGTCGGCTCTCGAGTTCTCGAACTTGTTGCTGCAACTCGTTGATGGTAGCGCCATGGGATTCCAGTGCTTGGTCTTTCGCTTGGATGGCGGTCTGGGCAGCTGCAAGCTCGTCGCGTGTTGCCGTCAGTTGCTCTTCCAAGGAACGGATTTCGTCGCGCTGCGTCTGCATGTTTTCCGACATTCGGTTGGCGTTTGTCGTCAAGAACTGTGCCACGCGGGTAGCTTCCGTGAGACGGAACTGAAGATCAACCATTTCGACGGATGATTTCCGTTCCATATCCTGCAGTTTGTTCTGTAGGAAGACAGTCATTCGAGAAGCCTCGGTCAGTTTAAACTCCAATCGCTTCTTTTCCCCCATCGAAGATAGTTCGAGCTGCTTCATTTCGTCATTCTTTTTGTGCAACGTGTTCTGGGCGAACTCACTGACGCGGGTTGCCTCTTTCAGCTTGAATTCCAGATAGGCGATGGTAGCATTACACTTGGCTTCGCCTTCTTCCTTTTCTACTTTTAAATCATTGAAGCTGCTCTGTGCGAACTCGGCAAGTCGGTGCGATTCTGTGCATCGGTACTCGAGCTGCGAGATTTTGTGGAGCAACTCGCTTTGTCCGGCTTTAGCCGCCTCAACAGCTTGCTGAATCTTGAGCTCGCCATCTCGCCGGTTTGATTCGAGCGTTAGTTGAGCATCTTGGAGTTTCTTGAACAAATCCTGGATTTCAGATTCCTGCTTTTCGTTCGTCTGGCTCGACATGGCTAGCTGATCCGCCTTTTCCAAAAGTTGATGCTTGAGGGTCGCGAGCTCGGCAGACATCTTGAATTTTTGCTCTTCATAGTGATCGCATTGCTCTTCGGCCTTCTGAAGTTTCTTTTGCAAGTAGTCCGCAAGTCGGTTAGATACACTCAAGCGACTTTCGATCTCCGCAATTCTTGTGCGAAGTTCTTCAGTTGCGTTTATGAAAGGCCACTGCGTTGCGACTGCCGCATTTTGAGCTTTCTTATCGACAGATATTCTTGCCACAAGTAAAGCATTCGCTTTATCTTTGAGCAGATACTTCAGTTTGAGAACTTCTGCTTGCAAAGCGTGCGACCGCTCCCTGTGGTGACGCTTTTCTTCCTGTGATTTCTCCGCGGATTTCTGCAACAAACGCATCTGCTGATCAGACTCCACAAGTTGCTCCTCCATCTCGGAAAGTCTTTTGCGAAGGGCACCCATCTCTTTGGAGTCTTTTGCCGAATACAGCGCTCGTTGATGAACCTCTTCCTGCTCTTGTTTGGCAGCTTTCATTTGGGCTTCAAGGCTTTCTATTTGCTGCATCAAATGCTCTTTTTCTTCCCTCATCTGCACCATACTGGCGTACAATGACTCCAACGTCTGGTTGTAGCTGTGATTTAGATTGTCCTCCATTTCTACCATCTGCTTGACCAACGCATCGATCTTGTCGGCCTGATCTTTACAGAGACTATTCTTCTCAAGTAAAGCATCTTCTTTCTGCGCCAACTCTGCTTGCAACTGTGGCAGAAGCTTGTCATCGTGCTGCGAGCTCATTATCGCTTATGGATGCTTCTTGTCAATGAATGAAGCTTTATGTTTTTAGTGTAAGTGTCGAAGACGCTCTCGTTGCTGTCGAGTGTCGAGGGAAAGAAATGAACATGAGCAAAACGCAAACCCAACAAAAAGTGTCAAGGGACGTGAGACGTGAGAGGGGAGAAAAAAGCAAAATGCCTACACTTTTCTATCGTGACATCGGACATCAAAAACGTCACATCTTATTTCGATTGCGTACTATCTTTTGACAACAACGAACAACGACAAATTATAATGAGAAGAATCCCAAACTTTACCTTCTAGTACCAGGTAATAAGATTTATGATGTATCATGTAGCATAAGCATTGAGCATACGGCTTATAGCCATACATTCTATAACATACGAACTACGAGCCAAGAACAACAAACAACAAACCTGGAATCTATAGTTCTTCAAATACCGGTATCAGGATTTTCGATACCGGAATACGGTATTGTACGGTATCATACGGTATCGATACCGTATTGGGTTTCAGCGCCTTGACGGGAAAGCTCTCGCATCTTCACGTTAACTGCCGCGGAATCACGGGAATCCAGTCGTACGTGCCCCAGTCTTGTTTGAACTAACTTCAAATACCGGTATCGAAAATCCCAATACCCGAATACCGGTATTATACTGGTATTATACCGTACGGTATTGCGGTATTCTAGAGGCCGTCGAACTATACTGGAATCTGGATGCTGGTGTTGAAGCCTGAATCTGGTGTCTGGAGTTTGGAGTCTGGACTCTAAACTGTAAACTGTGTGAAAAGTGAAAACATGTGTTCTTGTTTCTTGTTGTTCGCTGCCGTTGTCGGACAAAGACAAAGCCCACAGCCGCTGGACGCTGGACTGGGTTGATTGTTGATTGCTGATAGCTGATAATGATAATAAAAATGGCTGCTACTATGCTGGATCATACCAGTAACGACCTACGGCCCTTCTGTGACTGATTTAATCTTGAACGGAGAACGGGGGCTATTGGTAATGGCCATTGGAGTTCGTTGTTTGGTTCTTGGTTCTTAGTTCTGGTAATACGTCATAGCGGTATACCGTGGGTGTTGGTTGTTGGTATTGGTGATTGGAGATCAGTCTGTGATCACGGATCACGGATTACGGATTACGAATTACTGATTCCAGTTCTGATTACTGATTACTGATCCACTGATCCACTAATCATGATCAGTGTTCAGAATTCAATCTAAGATAAAAATCAACGATCAACAGTCAACAGGCTGGCAAACTATACTTCGCAAGTAGTAAAACGTAAAAGGTAAAGGGACTACAATAGCATGGTTATCGTTCTCAGCGTCCTCCGAAGCTCTGAACTCCGAATCCCAAACTCAGAGCTCAGAGCTCAGAACAAGAGGAGGCAAGAAACAAGCAGCAAACAGCGAGCAGTTAATAAGTAACAAGGAACAAGGAACATCGCAAAAGATTATGAAATGATATATTATGATCCGATTATGTTCGGATTCGGAGTTTGGTAATTTACCAATTACCAATAGCCAGCTTTTATATTCTCTCAGCTGTGTAATGTAAACGGTTGCCATCGTCATCGGGCTCTTAATTAAGAATTGAGAATGATAGGATGTATAAGGTATAAGTAATCCTACTTGGCTAGGTGTCTTATTTTACTTCGTTTTACTGGTGCCGTACTTGTACAGGTAAAGGTTAATCGTTTTCTTGGAAGGTTTTTGTTTGCCTTCGTAAGGTTAGCGGTAAGGCGTATGGCTGGAAAAACATTTTTTCGACTTCCGACCAACTCACAACTCACAATGATAGCCAATGAAGCTCGTAGCTCGCCAATGTGGAGCTAAATACTCAAATTTCAATCAAACTAAAAAACAACAATGGTTTACAACGGATTTTTACTTAATTCAATTTACAGTCCTTTTTCCGTTGATAATTTCTGCACGCACCTTCAACTCTCCGCACGCGCATGAGAAAACTCTGCGCTGCGTTCTATAAGGTTAAAAAAACGTTGCATCACAACAAATGAAACGACCGACTCTATCTATTTAGCGTCTCTCATTTCCACTTTGATTCCAAAATTTTATCAATCAGCCACTAGCAAATCGAGGACCTTCGTATGAACTGTACTTGAAACATGAAATTACTGGAGTTTAGCGATTGGACCGATGTGCAAACGCAACAAATTGTAGTGCTGCCTCGTTTGGAAGAACACGGTGCTCTGGTATCTTCTCCAGGATCAGCCTTGCCCCACGTTCTGCATCAAATCAATGATACTAGAGTATACGACTGGTCTCTGGAAGATATATTGAATTTACTAAAGCAGCAAGCGCCTCTGCGGTTGCATGTGTCGAAGACGACAACGACAGTGCATCGACCGTCGAAAAAAATGAAATTCTTGTGGTGGAAGACGAAGAAAGTGGAGAGGAAAAGAAAGATTGCGACGACTCATCTATTCTTTCGAAAGCAACAAATATTACGCTGCCCTTTTCTCCCATGAGTGAATTGTCATCCTGGACGAAGCGGGTGGTCAGCGAAACGTCCAAACAAGTGAATAAATACAAGCAACAACAGCAACAACAAAAACAGCCTCTCGGAGTCGTTTCCTTGTTCCTTCAAAGCAATACTGGAGCCTTTTTATCATTACAACAATCCTCTACACAGGAGATTACCAACACTTCGCTGCTCATTATACGAAAATCCGCAACCGAACCGGCGGGGAATGATATTATACGATCGTGCCAGTGGTACGCCAAAGCTGACGACGAGGAGTGGAGGATAGTGCCAGGGGCGATACACACGGCGTTTCAACCGAGCGCGGATTTGGCGGGTCATTTTCTCCGATGCGTGGTTCATTTGACCGACTCTTCCTCGCTAACATGTCACACGGAAACCAAAATACAAATGGTGCCGACCTTATTTCAGGGTATTCGACAGGCGACACAGAAGGCGACCGGATACAGTAGCGTATGTATGGTGAATAATGTAACGTTCCGCTTTTCCATTTCCAGGGCCGATAGTGGTTGTGCTCTGCGCGTCGAGCAAGTACTAGCGGATCATTCGACGCAAGTGGTCCACGAGCAACTAGAAGGAGCCCATGTATCGCTGGCTTCGTATGCTGCGCCGAAAGACTTTCAGTTGCACTTACCGTTTTCCGAGAATGACGAAGAAAATCATTCATTGTTGTATGAGCTAGCGGATCAAGAGGGAATCGTATCGTGCCAAGCACTCAACCGGTTAGGAAGAGAAAGTTTCTTGATTGCATTTGGCATTGCAAACTACCATGGCGATGCTTCTTCATGCCAACCCTCTATGATTTTATACCCGGCTACGGTTGACCGTCTATCATCCACGCCTTCGCTCCCCGAAACACTTGATACAAACCATGAGCCTACTTCCACATCGAAAGTTGCAAGCGATGAGACTACACGTTCTACAACTCCTCCCCGTTCACCGATTCCACCTAGTACGTCTTCTGTTACTCCTCCCCGATCACCGATTCCACCTATTCCAATTCAAAGAAGCACATCCCTTGATACGCGCCCGCACGGTCCGAATGAGCAACTGCAACAACAACTCCTAGAGTTGCAGCGTCAAAATGTCGAGCTGCAAAAGCAAAATAAGCAATGGCAAAATGAAAAGGCAGTCCTACAAGCAGTCATCGACGCCCGGGAGAATAAATTAGAAGATGCTCAACAGGAAATAGCACAGTTAAAAGGCCAAGTGGAAGCGCAAGAAAAGAGTGAAAGCGAACGACAAGATCGAAGGCTTGTGGAATTAAAATCAGCGTTAGAACAATTAACAAAGGAGCTTCAGGAAAAGGACTCCTTGATTGCAACGGTGCAAGCAGATTGCAAAGCTTTAGAAGACAAATACCAGCAAGGACAGACTATCGTGGAAGCTCATCAACAGGAACACGCGGCGCTCACCATGAAGCTACAAAAGCTGAAAGCAGAAAGATGTCATTTCAAACAGAAGAACGAAAGCTTGCAAAAGAAATTGCCGTTATTTGTAAAAACGGCCGGACGATTCGACAAGTGGAAAAACTGATTGCCGATGACGCTGCTCGGCAACAAGAAGTGGCGTTGCTACGGCAGCAAAAGAAAGAGGCGCTCACCGAACTGGAACACTATCGCACAGCGTACCAAGAAGCGAAACACGCTCAAAAGATGGCTGGATTGGATTTGGATGTAACGCGGCTGCTCGAGCGGAATGCAGAGCTGGAACGGTTAGTTGGTGAATTGACCGAATTCGTAGAAGCAAAAGAGTCGCAACTGGAGACAGTAAAACGGGTCAATGAGGCCCTCCAGGCGGAAATACATAGTTTGGCGCAAGCGAACATGAGTAATAATGATATATAGTGTCTAGATGAAAGAATCGTCCAAAGGATCAATCGCATCTGGAGAAGATACTCGTCAGCTTGTAGGTTGTGAGTTGTGAGCTTCCTGTGCGGAAAAGCTGTTCGTTTCGTGTTTGGTTCAATGCTCCGTAATAGATCAAACCGAATTGATCTAAAGCTAGCTAGAGTTTAGAATCCCCTAAGCCCTAAGCTCGAGCCGTTCGCGATAGCTAGAGAGTAAAAAAGGAAAAAGTCCAACGTGGTCATCGTTCAAGTGCGCGTGTGAAGCCAGAACGTGATATTATTTGGTCATTGGAAGCAGTCATAGCTTGTACAGTAAGTGGATAGTAAGTAAAAACCATTTCTGAGTTCATAATTTGTTAGCGTACAGTATGTACAGTTGGTCATCGGTCATCGGTCATCACTGGCAGTCATTACAAATTACATGCTGACTGGCTCCGAGTATAAAATAGAGAGAACAGCAATTTCAAAACTACTGTACATTGTACATTCTATACAATATATTAACACAACTTGAACGAAGAACAAAGCAAGACGTCCGACATTATTTTGGCATACGACATACGACGTTTTCTACAAAGTCGGTGACCAGACACCAGACACGGAACACTTGCACCATCTGGCATTCGCTGCTGGCACAAAAGTCGGAAAAGGAGGCCAAAAGTGCCGAACATGGGCGCGTGCAACCTTGGCGACGAGAAATAAATACCTGGTAGTCTCGTAGACTAGCCATTTGTACCGAAACTAAATACTGTAGATAGCGCTTCAAGCAAGTTCGTTGGTTTCTTCGCCTTGTCGTCCTTTTTTCGAGAAAAAGGCTCCGCCAACGGTGTATTTGGAAATACATAGAAGAAGAGGTGCGCTGCGCCAGTCAACCAGAAGAATGAGTTTACCTTCTCCTTCCGTTCGGTGCGATCCGTGCATTGAACGCAGTTTGACCCGATTGGGGGTGGCGCACAGTCTTCCGCGCCAGTGGCCGGCGTTGCAACAAGCGGCGCAGGATATGAATGTGCAATTGCTTCTTTGCAGGATGAAAATACGGAACAATTGTACGAGAGTCTCGATGCTCTTATTGTTGTGCGAAATCCGGAAGAGAGCGCCGAGCAAAATGTCGCTCAATTGCATCCATTGCTGGCCATGAATTCAAGGAAGCTGCCCGTCTTTGGCATTCACGGCTTAAACCCCAAGAATGAAGATGACGATAGTCCTATTATCAGTTGGATTGGTGATAACGACTATCAAGTAGGATTGCAATCGGGGCAACAATTTTTAAAACACGCGGTTGACAAAAACACGTTGCACACGGCTTTTGTGGCGTCAAACCGTAATAGCCCCGTGGCGCAAGCTCATTTTCAAGGCTTACAAGTGGCGGCGCAAAATACGTCCATGACGGTGGAATGGTTGACCGATCTGCAACGTTGTGCGGAATATGATTATTTGTTGCTGCATACCGAGGAACTGTGGGAGGATCTAGCGACGAGTTGTACGTCCAATAATACACAAATAGGGGCCACCTTTGCCAGCAAGGGTGTGTATTCCAGGCTGGTTTCAACGAAGAATCCATTACTCTTTGGGTGGCGCTCGCAAGAGTATTTGGCGTTGGCGGCCAGTGTCGTTAATGCCGCCTTGTATGCTACAACTGGAAAGACTTGGACATTGCCGCTCGTGGAACAGCAATATACAGCCGGCAAGACATTGACAACCATAGAAAATGTGCCGTCGGATTCCTATACTGTTTGTCAGGCGGCTTCGTTTCCGGTGTGTGTGGATGATGGACTCGAGGGCGACACCGCACAAACGAATCAAACCGACCATTCCGGCGTTTGCGAGTGCACCAGCCGTCCGGCACTGCGTTTGGGTGGTGTGGTACACGGGCACATGCGGGATATTTTCTGGGATCCGGTGTTTGCTTCCGCACAACAAGCGGCCGATGATATGAAGATCACATTGGACATCGAACGGTTCCCCGAACCCACCGATCAAAATTTATTGTACCGGCAAATGGCCGCTCGCATTCGAAACTTATGCGACAATGGCATTGATGGGATATTTGTTACCATCCCCAGTGATGACGTGCTGATTGCCGTTCAGCAATGTCTGGATTTAAGGATACCAGTGATCAGCATCAACTCTGGGCAGGAGTCGTCGAAGGCTCTAGGGCTGCCCCATCATATTGGTATGGATGAGTATGCCGGTGGTTACGGGGCGGGAGAGCGAATGATTGCCGCGGGGATGACCCGAGCTTATTGCGTCGATCACGCCTTCGGGAATACTGCACTCATCGAGCGCTGTCGAGGTTTCAAAGAAGCCATAGCTGCTTCGGATTCACCAGATGTGGTCTTTGTAGAGCACTTTGCCGTACCGCCGGATAATCAGGAACAATATTTACAAGTAGTGGAAAGTACGGTGGGTGAGGACTGGAGCGGCGTTGGATTGCTGAGTATGGGTCCCAACCAAATACCTGGCCTAAAGCTTGTGTTGGAGCGACACCCGTCAACGATTGTCGGGACTTTTGATGTGAACGACGATGTATATGCAGGAATCGAGTCGAAACAGCTACTGTTCGGCATTGATCAGCAGCCTTTTCTACAGGGTAATTTGCCCATCTACTTGCTAACTTGGTTGGCTTACACAAAAGAATCTTTTCAAGAACATATGGTTCAAAGTGGCCCTGATTTTGTCGAAGCCGTTCCACTGCCTCAATATGCTTTCTGCGAAAGTAACTTTTTGCTGTGTGTCCTGACCGACCTGATGAAAATATGAACTACATCCCATCGGCCCTTCTTGCCGTTGGTTATACTCTCTTTGGCCTCTTGTTTGTGATGTGTGTAGCCGCCCTTGCTTGGACATGGTACTATCGTGAACGATGGGTGGTAAAAGTGTCACAACCTCTATTTCTTATGATTGTGATAGGGGGCACGTTCCTCAGCAGCCTCTCTATCGTCTTTCTTGGCTTTGAAACTGCTTATCGCTATGAACAAGATGAAGCTGGAGGCGCTCTCTTAGTTCCGAACCCCGATATTCGAAGAGTTGACGCGGCTTGCATGGCGGTGCCCTGGTTCTACGGACTTGGCTTCGTCATAACTTTCAGCGCACTGTTCGCCAAGATTCAACGCGTTAAACTTATATACCAAGCAGGCATGCGAATGCTACGCAAAAAGGTTGGATTACAAGATGTTGCTTACATTGCTGCCTTCATGTTAACCATTGAATTGGCGATATTGATCACTTGGCAACTTGTCGCACCACTGCAATGGCAACGGGAAGTACTCCTTTACGATAGCGAGCAGTTTTCTCTATCCAGTGTTGGCGGCTGCTCTGGCGGAAATGAGGGTTGGTACTTCTTCCTTGTTCTCATGATCTTTCATGCGCTGTGTTTGTTTTACGCACTTATATTGGGTTTTCAAACAAAAGACATCAATTCCGACCTTGCCGAAAGCTCGCAACTCAGTTTGGTTGTGCTCTTTATGTTTCAAGTACTTGTTGTGGCTGTTCCGATAAGTGCTTTGGTGCGAGAAAATGCAGAAGTCTTCTACTTTGTCCGAGTCAGTGCCATATTCCTGCAAAACATTACCGTGTTGGGCTTGATCTTTGGACCCAAGTTTTGGAAATTGAATGAAAACTATAACGGGCTTCGAAATACGGCAAGCCTGTCGTCACTACCGTCTACGAGAAGAGGGGCCTCATTGAACATTCAACCAAACAATCCTGTTTCGATGGCGTTTCAAGAACGCAGTCGAGTGTCGTTCGCAACTGCAGAAGAATCGGGGAGATACTCAAATGATAGTGGTTACGTCAACACGCCAGACTCACTGCCTCGCCGGTCTTCGGCTACAGGAAGTTCAGGTTTAGATGACCGAACGGAAGTTATTTCAAATATCAACTTGAGTGAGGACGACGTAGTAGACAATGCTTGGTCGGAAATGGGTTTTACTTCTGAAAAGCAAGCAGTAGCTGTTATCCAAGCCGGGAAACGCAACATCAAGCCTTGGCATCGTCGAGTGCTTTTGACCGACATAGCCACCATGCAAGACAACTTCGAGGAAGATGCTTCCGAGGATAAAACGGTCGGGAAAGAGGATGAAGACTCAGAAAGGAATGAATTCGAATCCACTCCTGCAACTGGCGAAACGGCTGAAATTTTCTCATGATCAGACGTTGACGCTGATGAGGCCTAAGCCTTAGACAGGACCAAGTAATAACCTGTGTACAAGGCGGAACTCGAGAGCGATCGAACTTAGCGTTCCGAACAATGGAGGATCAACATGAGGAGATACCAGGTATAGTAGACTATGCAAAGTATTCTTTAGCGATACTCGCGGTCTCGCGCGAACCTTCCGTCAAGAGCCATGCAACAGTATGTGACATTGAAGCGACAATGATACATGAAACAGTAGAAAACATTCAACGCTTCCAGCGTCCGGCGGCTGCGTCCATTACGAATTCAGTCTTATTCATCAAAACAATAATCGAATGAATCAAATGCAAACGTTCTGACTCGGGTCACACATCATGTTCTCGTTTCTTTTTAATGATTGAGAAGCAAGTTGTAATTGACGAAAATGGATCTCAACTGAGAGTTGCATCCATTATTAGGGCGAGCGATATCGGTATTTGTTATTTGCGCAGCATGACGACAGGAAGCGTAAACACGCAGTATGGGCCTAATTTTACGATAATCTTTCCGAAACTTCTGCTTCATAGCGAAAGAACGCATTGTAAATCAGATTTAGGTTGTTGCAGTTGACGGAAAGACAAAGAACTTTTAATCTTGCAGTTCGATGGCAGTCTGGTTCAAAAGAAGTGTTAAATCATGACAGAAAAGCTGTCGGGCTGTATGGAGATAGTTCTGCCTAATGTAACCTCGACTCAAACTATTTTCAAGGATCGGGATCGAGAATTTGATAAATAATACAAAAATGCGACTATTATTCAAGTCATTGAAGAGCATGCTATAGCTCGTCTTGTCCCCTCCCTTGACGAAAACTCGAGCCCGTCTCTTGATATTGACTTTTCAAAGTGAACGGTACCTGGTAGCCGCCAAGATCAGACAATAGTCCGGATAAATCGCCGAATCCTTCCGCATAAGGCTGAAAACTTCGCACGGCGGTTTCAGAACGAGGAATTTTTAAAGGCACTCCGTTCGATGATAAACCGATCCGCTTGAGTAGTATTTCTGTCATTCCATTGGGATCTTGTATCCAATCTTCGTATCGAATGTGAATAACACGACCGGGGAGTACGTCGTCCCAGTGTCGCATCATTTGACGATAGGCTCGATAAAGTTCTACTAGAACATTCCAGTTGCACGTGTAGTCATGTAATCCAAAGTCCGAGAACGTAGAGGAATCATGCATGGAAGCAGCCACGAGATTCTCCAAGGGATCCCTCACAACATGAACAATAAGTGCATTCGGATAAATGGTATGCAACAAACCGATGGAGTAATAGTTCATCCAAAAGAGTCAACGGCAAATCGTGCGGAATATCCGCCCAGCATTTGCTGCTCGATACTTTCTGCCAGGGAATGGACGACCGAAGGTAGATCAGCATGAGAAACCGATGCTATTAGATCTCGAATTTCTGTCAGACGTTGATTCCATACTGAATAGGATGTGTCAATTATGTCTGAGTGCGATGCTACCAAGTGCCTTTCCACGAGCGTGGCTCCACTTTCTATAAAACCCATGATGAAGATAGGTGAATTCGTCGAACTTCCCATTTTTGGGACCAAAATCCTTTTCTAAAAATAGAACAAGTATTTTGTACCTTTTGTAGTTCCGCTCCATTTTGCCAAGGCGGCAAAGCAGCCACTTTCGTCCGACAACCAGTTTGTAGGTGCTCCCTTGCTTGGGGAATATTGCCGTGTACAAGATGATACCACATCAACACGAGATTCAAACGGTGGATTGTAGTAGCATACTGGTATTTAGCCAGAGGCGAATCTGTAGGAAATGATTGGTTGGAGAGCGTAAGAATATTGTTCTCGGCTGTAGCGACAACAAATTTCCATTCTGGTGCATTTTTCGTCAATAATTGCACAAGCTGAAGCAATATGAACGGCGTTGTCGAAGGCAGCTTTGGTTGGTCAAGCTGCAATGCTTGCATGTAATTGAAGACGGCGTTTTCGGTGAATTCGTCTCCCAAAGTCCGCCATGCATCCCCCCTTGCTCGCCAGGCTTGTACACAAGTCGGGTTGATTTTTATACATTCGTTCCATTGAGTCATAGCTTCATCGACTCGACGCAAGTATCGAAATAGCCAAATGCCTTGTTCCGTATAGAGCTGGCACAGCAGCTGTATATGCGTGAGAGCAGATGCATCAGTAGATATGGCTTGCTTTATCTTTTGTTGAATACTTTCGTAGAGATCCATCAACGGCTCGGTGTAGGCCGACGGAGAGAATTGCTGCACGTACAATTGCATTACTTGCAGGTATTCGATGGCACTCGGTAGACTGTTAGGGTTCATTTCGTAGTCTTGCTTCAAGCGTTCAATTTGTTGAACAAGCTCGACTGTATTCTTTGACGAGAATACTTTCCCAGTAGAACTTGCATGTTTTGATTCATGTTGCTGTTCTTCAGGAGGCAGAATGGAGGTCCGTTTCCATCCCTGAGGACGCTTTTTAGGGAACGCAGCAGGTCCTGGATAGATTGGAATAGGATCGATCGAAAATGTTACGGTGTAACGTGCGAAAAGTGCAAATGAAAAGACCGGGAAAACCCAGAAAAACCAGAGCCAGAGAATTTCCTCCTTTTCGCTCCTGAGCCTGTAATCCTTCTCTTCCTTCGTTGTCAACAATTTCATGGTTATTGTGTCAGCTTATTATTTGTAAATACCACGTAACAACTCAAAAGGGACAATCCGAGCGGCGAGAAAAAATTACTTTGTGAAAGCCATTGATATCGTCGTCAGAGTGAAGGTAGGAGGATGACGAGGATTATTTTCCCTCTAGCAAAATGATCAACGTCAATGCGATCGTTAATCTAGAGTGATGTTGGACATGAATGAGTTCAAAGGTGCTTTCGGAGGAGAACTCTAGAGAAAAAATGAAAGAGTGTTTGTTTCGCCCCTCCAAATTTCCGAAAGATATTTCCTGGTTGTCTCAACGAATAACGACTATGGGTTGGAGAGTTGCTACGGAGGATACACTGGGACTCACTACATAGGCTGCTTAAGTAGTCTACTGTGATGTGGACACTCCGGCTAACTTCTTGACGTTTGGCGCGAACAATACGCACATCATTCACTTTTTTTTTTCTTACCTGGTACCCCTCGCCCCACATCGTTTCCAAAAAGATCGTTCATCGACAATCGCATGTGCGCTAACTAGCTACATGCAAACGATGATGAAGGACCAATTTCTGGACGAAGCAAACGAAACGTTGGGTGACTTCCTCTTACGTCTGCGCGACGACGAATCCCCATTGTGGGTGATGAAGGGGTCGGCTTTCGTTGCTTCCAAGCGAATAATCAACCGTTTCGGTTACCATCCTATGCTTGTGCTGGCTTTTGAAAATCAATATTTACATGCTTTCGTGATATTTGTGCACGGCAAAGATGAAGAAAGTGCTACGAATGCTGCCACCATAGTTCTGAATCTTCAGGATGACATCTTCGATATGGTGAAGCTATCGTCTGAGAAGGTTGATTACAGGATGCACCTGCCATTCTCTTGTCATCAAATACAATCGATTCTACAAACGAACCCTCAAAGAGAGTACAAACTTGAAAACTATGAGTTGACGAAGCAGCAAGCATGGACACTTTCAACGACTGATATTTCCACTCGACTTTCCTTCACGCAATGCCGTTTTGTCGATGGGGGAGGGTCCTTTGTGTTGGCTCGAGTTGTAGGTTCACTCCCTATCAAATGCTCTCATTTGACCAAAGTATACCCTTTCACGAAGATTCATGGCATGAGCTGTGTCGTCTACTCGACGAGGGCTCTGTCGGTCGTGTTCGGACACTATGTCTTCGCAACATTGTTTTCGATGGAAGGTTCGCGATGTCCAGTATTCCGAACGTCGAAAAGCTCTCACTGGAATGCTGCTTCTTTGAAGATCTCCGACCGTTGAAGCATTTGATCAAGGCTGTTGCAAGTGGACGCGTTAAGCACACCTTGGTGTTGAGTGGGATTGGATGCGACTCCTGTGACGAACGAAGGCATTACGAGTTGTTGCTCGAAACTGTGGGCAGAAGCGATCTTCAACAGCTGGAAATTGTCGGTGCGATCGATGAAGACGATAGTGAATGGTTGTCGCTGGCGTTAATTCGGGTTTTGGAAAGAAACAGAAGGTTGGTGAAACTGGTACTTGGTGAATATCATTTACTTGGGGAACGCTGGCAACACCTGCTCAAGGCAGCGGCCCAACATCCTCGCCTTCTTTCGATTGAATGCGAAACACTGGGACTTGGATGCGAGAAAGAATATCTCATGAAGTACATGACTCCTCCCATCAAGTCTTTATGCCAAGAAAATGAAAAGAATCTTCAAGTCCTATTGCCTTCATTGATTTTGGAGGAGGATTACGATAGTGGTTTGGAAGACGATAGCGGAGAGAGTATCAGCCGTTCTCCTCTTTCTCGGGGTTCTCTTCTCTTCGACACTGGAGAATGCACACTTGACGACTGCAGAAGAACCTTCATCAAAACTGCACCGACCGGTGTCCAAGGAGACAATTCATTGAAAAGATGTTGTCAAAGAGCATCGTGTTCGACAACTTACTAGAGAAGACGACGCCTGTAATGCCACAACTCGACCAACGTTTACAACCGTCGAAGCTGATGCAAATATGATATAGGTTCATCATCAACGTGCAAGCCTTATGTGAAATTACGACACGTAGATGGCCATTGTACGAACCCGAGATGTATAATCATTGTAACAAGCGTATTAGCGTAAATTAGGGCTTCTGTAAATTACAAGTACCGGTAAGGTGTTTAGAACTGGATGGGCAAGACAGAAGGATCGAAGCGATCCTGTGCTAGACCCAAGTTGACAAAGATCTCCTTTCCGTTCGTTAGCTCTTGAGCGACAAAGCCAGCAACAGCAAGCATGGCCAAGCGACCGTTCTGGAGTTCCTTGGTGTTGAGTGCCAGGAACTCTTCCGCATTCTTGGGCTTGAGTCCCAAAGGATCAAAGTCAATGTCACCGGGGAAGTAGTCTTCCTTGAGTGTGCCCGACCCGGCGACCGTCTTGGCGGACGGAGAGTTCCATCCGGTCAAAGCACGGTTCAACTCGAGGGCACCAATTAAGACGGCAAAGATCTCAAAGAAGAACGGAGAAACGGCACGGACTTCATCCAAGTGACGAATGGCGGGTCCAATGTCCTTCTCGTTGGCCTCAAAGAGCGGGTGAATCTCGATGGGCTCCTCGGTGACCAAGAAGCCAATCACGGCCAACATGGCCGTTCGGCCGTGCTGAAGCTCAGCCTCACGCCAGTACTTGATCGTTTCCAAGTCCTTGTCAGTCGACAATCCAAGGGGGTCGAAACCATCCTCGAAAGGGGCAACGGCACCCGGAAGACCGTACGCCATCTTGGACGAGTCCGGAACCCAGCCGTTGAGGCCGGAGTTGAGAGCCGTCGACGTCTTGCCGAGCTTCTGAGGGGCAAAGGCGGACGCGGATCCAGCAAGAGCGAGGATGGAGGCAGCGAACTTCATCTTAAATCTTATTATATGCAATTGGATGCTAACAAAAGCGGTCTTTGGAATTGTGAAGATGAGAAAAAGACTTCTTTTGTGGGTCGATCGTCGATCGTCGTCGCGATGCACGTGGATTTCGAGTGACGTATGGAAGCGGATGATGGGTATCTTACGTGTCCGGGCTGCTACGCAAGATTGCTACGTGCAGCATTTGAGTCATTTTCAAAGATACTATAGGATAAAAAGTAGATAAACCTCAACGAACGGTTCCGATCGTTCTCTTGCGTTAAGTATCAAACGTCAGAGAAGGTTGACGTACCCGGAGTGACACAGCGTGACAGGTGACAGCGTGTTCGAGCGCGCGATACTGGTAAGCTTACCTGGTACTTGTACGCTGGACGCTGGTACGGTACTCACAAAAACTAAAATACCCGTGACTCACCAACAAGTGACTAGGGTAGGCATTACGGAGATAATAATAAAACAATGCAGGTAGATGATCGTTGAAAAACGGCGTTAAAATTCTGCCTCTTCGTAGACGCTACGTAGAATCGTGTACAGGAGGCAGAATTTTAACGACCTTCCCTGAAATAGAAATCATTTACGCCTCTACATCCTAGGCTAACAGTCAGTAAAAGACCGATATACAAGCAACAAGCATAACACGCTGTAAAAGAAATTTGTTTCAAGGGCACGATGTACTTGTAGAGGCAAAAAGTTTGTCTATGCTTCCCTCAAACGCCAAAAACGAATGAATCGGTTTTTTGAAAGTTCGTTGCCGATCTAAAAAACGTCGTGCAGTCGCATCATGTACATTTTAGCGTTTAATATTTTCATTACAATAGTCTGAAATGTAGGAAAAAGATAGAGGCATCTGGAACGTGGATTTCGTGGAGTGTGAAGGTTTATGTGAGTAAAAAAAAAAGAAAAAAGCATTCGCCGCTTCCCGATGTGATAGATACTTTTGCAGTTGCAAGGTGACACCCGTAGATGTCATTGTGGAATGTTGTATATGAGGCTTTCCGCGACAATAATCCGATACCTCGCTTTGTGTTGCATGGCGTCGGCAGCTGGTCGTCCCCAATGCTTCATTTCTCCGTATTTTCCCTACACTCCAGAAATCTCTTTGAAAGAAGGAGCGGGCAACGATGACAAATCATCATCAACACTCACAAACAGCAACCAAACGAACGCTCATCATCACCTTCATCCCGCATTGCATCAAGTCAAACATCGAGCACAAGAAAAGGCCACCATGGGGATTGCGCAGCATGTCACAGAAAATCTAGTCAGCAAATCACAATGGTGGAAGCGAGGTATCGAGCAGATTTCGGCACTGTTGGAACGATTTCACGGCGGAGAGCGGTTGTTGGAGAGAAGCGGAAATCGGTTTGCCGAACAGGGAGCCGAACGAGTGGCGGAGAGAGGAGCGGAAGGAATTGTGCACAGAGGTATCGAACGATCCGTTGAGCGAGGCACCGAAAGGCTCATTGAGCGAGGAGTGGAACGGATCACGGAACGCGGGACTGAACGTATTGCCGAACGTGGTATCGAAAGAGCTTTAGAGAGTAATGCGGAACGAATTGCCGAACGGGGTATTGAGCGGGTTTTGGAAGGAAATGCCGAACGCGTTGCAGAGAGGGGTTGGGAAAAACTATTTCCGAAAAGAGCACGACAATTTGCCGCAACGAAAATAGAAAGATTTGCTAAAAGCGGGACGAAACGGATAGTAGAGAGAAATGGAGAGCGCGTGGCGGAGCATGTGCTAGAACGAAGCGGTGAAAGAAGTCTACTACGAATCGAAGAGCGCTTTGTGGAGCGCTTGTTACCAAAGTTGGGTCGATCGCTATCGCTCGCCTTGCCTGCTTTAGGAGCGCTCTTTGGGTGGTACTTATTCCAGCAAGATTTGAAACGAATGAGCCAGGAAGACAAGAAGAAAACGAAGGTTTTCTTCGGCGTGGCGGCTGTTACCGATTTTGTTGACATGGTCCTTCATATTTGGATCGTCTATGCACTGTGGGCACATTTGAGTCACTCGTCGCTGATTGTCGCTGAAAAGATGAGTCTAGCTTGCGCTGTCGGAAGCACTGTCAGTGCTGTATTAGGGGAGATCATCTGTTCGCTACCGCGTCATCATACCAGTAACGACTCAACGTCAGCGGCGGCTTAGGCGAGCCAAAGTGAGCCATCTTATTCTATTTTGCAGCGAAACCCGTGAAATTGTTCACTAAAGTAGATTTTTGACTATGAATAGCTTTGACTCATTGATTTTCGAATCTAACAAGGCATCGGAGACGTGCCGACGCTGAACAACTGCCTCTCCCACACTAAGTACTTCACTTTCTCCGCCACAGTCATCATCATCTTCTCCGGACGAACCACTATCGAAATCAGCAGAATCGTCGTCGTCGTCTTCTTCTTCACTTTCTCCTAAAGTATTCAAAGACTGCTCCAATTCCAGGACGCCCAGCTGTAATGCTTCTTTGAGACTAGATGGATCCTCTTTCCATTTTTTCAGTACTTCTTGAACAGTACAATACAGATACCTCAGATCTTTCACCAAGGCATCGTTTTCTCGTTGTATCCATGCCAAGTAGGGATCAATCCAGATTTGATTCGACAAGTAGTGATACTGATCTGTTTTCAGCAGAATGTTGCGTAATTGGAGTAGAGCACGCACAATGTGATCGACGCTGGGTATGATGTTGGAAACATGTTGCCAACACAAGCAAGCCAGATCCATGTTCCTTAAGTATGGGTACAAGAGAGTCCTTCGGCACGAAGAAATCATAACTGTTTCTACAGTGTCATGACTCCAGTCCTCGAGACAGGACAACGAAGCACTGAGC
The DNA here is from genome assembly GCA_030295235.1 of Fistulifera solaris. Lineage (NCBI taxonomy): Eukaryota > Bacillariophyta > Bacillariophyceae > Naviculales > Stauroneidaceae > Fistulifera > Fistulifera solaris. The sequence goes on along the minus strand of AP026127.1, from coordinate 189,602 downwards.
TTTGTAACAGTCCACGCGGACTCGACGGTCGGCTCGCCATCTGTGGTCAAATGATCATAGACATAGGCAAATAGAATATCGAGGAGATTCATCAGGAGCGATCGAGACGAAAACTTTGTTGTTTGCGGCAGGATGGGATAGGGTATCGACAGAAGGTCCTGCTGTTCTTGATCGGAGAAACCCTGTGCTGACGACTGAAGCGATAATGAATCAAGCTGCTGTTCAATCGTCTCAGTCCAAAATGGTATGAAAGATACTGCGTTTTGATAGATATAGTCATCCGACACATCCAAGTCTTGTAGGTAGCGTTCTTGATCAAAGCATTCGTTTTCCGAGACTATTCGTTTCCTCCGACGCTCTTCTCGAGACTCTGATGAATTCCAAGGAACTTCTAACCACGAAGCTTCTTCTCTGGCGAGAGTTTCGTAAATATTCTGAAACATATTCATAAAGCCATAACCATCCAATGCACTCGTCGTATCTTCCGTCGGAATATCCTCCACCTCTGTACTCGCTACGACTTTTTTGCAACCACGGCGCTTCGGCTCCTACTGCCGATTTCGGTGATACTAACTGCCCCAACAAATGAAGATTGTCCCAAATCATTTCGTGTTCTTGCGCTTTCCGGAGTCGCAGTACGAGCTCTTTGGTCGCGATTTCGTATTGGGCGCAAGCTTCGTCCGCTTGTTCCGCAAACCGATGCGGTGAAAAATTCAACACCAGCAAATACGGTGAACTGGAAAAATGCAAGATTGAATCATCGGTAATGACGACTTGAATGGTTTCACTCGAGACACGAAAATGAGGCACCGAAATCCGTAGAATGATGTCAGTTTCGTCTTGCGAAAGATGAAAGCGTGGTGTAATCGGCATTTTAGTTGTCGCGCTGCTGAATGAAGAAGGATACTGAATGACTAAGACAATACAAGTTCTTCGATACGCTTATCTAAGCTTTCAATCAGACGCGATATAGGTTCATCGGGTGATGTTTTTGACTTTCCTTGTTGCGGGGGGAACTGCTACGAGACGAGAGTGGATTACTCCGTATAAAATTTTGCGTCGCTGTATAGAATGCTTTGTAGCCTTGGTAGCATCTTTGCGACCTCGCGGGGATTTTAACGTTTCTCCCAAAACGGACGTACAACGTACAGACGCGTAAGCGACAACATATAGCAAACACAAAAATCATTCCAAGTCAAACGGAAGAGGAGGCTCGTGAAAAGCTCTCGAGTGCTTTCGAAGGTATCAATTCAAGTTGTTAATTCATACATACCTCTGTTGCGAAAAATGACGGACGACACTACTCCGATGTACGAAGGAAAGGATATACATGTACGACAAGAACCGTGTTGCTTACACTGCTGGAAACAACCCCCGAAGTTGTTAAAATGTTCACAATGTAAATCAGCCTGGTACTGTGACAGCGCTTGTCAGAAGAACCATTATAAGCAAAAGCATCGAAAAACGTGCCAGAAAATTGCCAAGTTTACCAAAATTATGCAACAACAAACTGTCCTCCTCGGTGTCAGCATGACCGATAACATCTTTGAAACCGAAGTCGGTTACTTTTGGGATCTACCGCACACACAAACGTACATGGAAGCAAGCTACGACTTGGCGGATGGGTATTAGGAGGCCGCGCACGAAAAGTGAAGTCAAGGAAGTCTGGGAAAAGGCCGTCTTTTACATTTTGGAAAATCTCCGATTGGGGGCCAATGATTACCTGGGAGCGTGTTTTGCGGGCTCCGTTCTTTCTGCTGTGCGTGAATCGAGATGATGATGCGTTGTCGTTCATTCGATACTGGGTAGAGCTGGACGAAGATGTCATTTTGGCTCTTGAACAAATGTATGCTAACAGCGCCAACACGAGAGAAGGCGAGTGGATCTATCCTCGAGACCCCGCTGGTCGCTACTCGGAGCTATTTCAAAACATGTCGGATGCTGATTTGTGCAAGATTGAACGACCTTTCTTGGTAGCCCTTGTCATTATCAAACAGCGGATTGTAGCGGCTCATGAAGCTCTGTTACGAGGCATCGAATTCAAGAAGTGCAATTCAACCTTCAGGAAATGCTCGTTCGTCCCGGCTACAACGTTGAAGCTGATCGACATCTCATTCAGCGTAGGCTGGGTACGATTCACTGGAAGAATCCCTCCATGCTTCCGGCGCTTATTCGTCCGAGACCCATCATCGATCAGCCACCACCCATAAAAATCATTCACGAACATCCTTCGGATATATATAGAACGGTTTGGGACTGTGTTCGATGCTTTCAGCGAGTTCCCGGTGCTGTCGAGTTGCTTGAAAAGGTTTTTGGTAGTAATCCGATCTACAATTGGGATATGTCGCCTTGAAAGCTTGATTGATGGGTGCAACAAATTTTTGTTTACACTTATTCCCTTGGCGTTAAGGAGGGTTTCCTTTCATGATGGCGGTGTTGAATTTTGCAATCTTATTGAGAGACGCCAGTCAATGTTTGGCTCCTTGACATTGGACTGCGTTGAAGAGGGATTCCTGCGACGTCTTTGTTTGCATCTGAATCGTTTCGATGAAGTTACGCTTGGCAATTAATTTATCCAGAGATCTGATCCCTCTTGCTTTAGCAGGGCCGGTGGAACATCTTACGTTTGGCGTGCAGGCGGACGAAGGTTTCGACGTGGATATCTCGTCGGTTGATATTGTAGCAACTAATCTTTGCGCCAACGTGGAAGATTTGAGCAGCAGTCATCCCATGCAGTTCATAACTTCCTTTTTCGACCAGGTGGCCAAATCCGAACACCTAAGAAAGTTACGATGGAACTTCGAAACGACGGAGGAGACAGTCGCTGATGACATGGCAAAGCCGCTCATCAGAGCTATGGCCACAAATAAAAGTTTAGACACTCTGGAATTGCTCAATGCGGTACAGTGGGCTTCCAACATCGAGGCTATTTTTGCTGCAGTGGAAGACCGCCAACGCCCGGCAACGATCAAGCTTGACACGTACCCGACACAGGTCGATCCTAATTACCTGTGGCTCCAACGCTTATTGAAAAGAATAAGATGATAAGAGTCAAAAATCTAAATGATCAATTGATCGCCGACGATGGCATGTTGATCCGACGTCTGTATTCGTTCAATCGATTGTTCCTTTGTTCTTTCCTTTTCAAACAGGCGGAAAGGGCGTCGCGACCCTCTCTGATATTCAAGCTTTGGAATCAACAAGCGGCCCATGATTTTCAACGCACTGCGGTTTTGCTATCAGAGCATACGGATACTCTATGTGAATCGCTGGAATCCGAAGATTAATAACGGAAGATCATGAACATGGAGAAACGCCACATAAGTTAACTTAATAAGTCTATATTTATTTTTATTAGCTGTGTGGTAGTCACAGCAGTAATATGAAAGGCTGTTGCATGAAGAAAAAGAATTGAGTCATCATAAAGTGAGCAAAATGCCACATCGCTGTTGTTGGTAGCAATGCGACGAATCACTCATGGATCCCCACAGTCCCCACGGCTGGTCGAGTTCCGAGAGGCGCCGTGATGTTTGTATGAGCGATAGCTCTTTGCGCGTTTCCAGTAAACACTGATCGCTCGCCCCATGATGACGGGCCATTTCCTCTCGTTCCGACGACTCGAACAACGGGAGACCATTCCGACACCGACTTTCGTGCGCATCTAAATCAATGGCTTCACTGTATTCGACACTCCAGTCGAGTGTGAGGGGAATGCCTTCTGACACCGAAGGGTGATCTCCTAGAATCAGTTTGTGATGGTGTATTTCGACGGTCGGTGAAAATGCGACTTTGCGTTTTCCGGGCATCATGGCGGTTTGCGGCGGCCCCTTGCTTTCCATTCTATGAAATGACCACCATATGCTGCAAAAGGTTCCATCGTCCCTTTCTGCTTTCCTCCTCCGAGCTGCTTCTCGTCAAGACGAGAAAAAATAATGTACAAGGTATCCATGTGTTGTTTTCGGTGTGCGCAAATAATCCGATGGGAAGGCAACGGGGAATTTTTCTCTACTATTGCCCTGATACCGACTATCAAGAGTAAGGTATACTAACTCTTAATGGTTGTAAGTACTAAAACTGAAATTCACGGATTTCAAACTACTTAGATGCTTCATTACCGTATCAATAACCGCCAGTTCTGCGCCAAACGTGAACCTAAGGCAAAATATCGAGAGACGCTGATTTCTGGAAATCGCCTCACGACCATGAGTATGATCATTTATGTAGAATCGAGAACCGCTTCGAGCCATTTCAAGATCAAGGCATACTCAATACTCACTGACTGAGAACTGTCCTCTTTTCAGTACTATGTCCCAGGCTGCCTTGGCCGCACTGTTTTTGCACATTTACAACACTCCAAAAAAATAAAGTAAAATCCAAACAACAATTTTTGAATGCATTCCTTAGCAAGATCACATCCTATCTATTCGGAGCGATGCAGAATTAGTTTCAACAAATTATCTGCTATAAAGACTGTCGAGGTTTCGAGGTCTCGGCCTGATATTTTGGACCGTGTCTGTAGTTTGATGAGGAAAAAGTCACAGTTGACAGTCAGTCCATCGAAACGATCAACCTATTAGATACCTATCGGACTTCCTTATCAAGCGAAGAAATGATTGAAAGTCGCCAATATTCTCTAGATATTGGAATCAGTCACGAATAGTTCCATAGGCGTACAGAGTCGTTCGCCGTTTCCTGGAGGAGGAACAAGCAGCATCGGAGGAGCTTTGAGCACAGCTGCACGACCGACAACGCCGCACCAAATTCATGAGTTTTCAAAATAAAAAAAACGCATCGTGATCCTTTTTGTGTAAGAAGGGGCGTGTTCATTATCGTGTGTCATGAGCCGAAAATAGATGTTCTCATTTCAGCAATGAAAATGGATAAGGAGTCCTAATGCGTTTCATTTCTACACTTTAAGCCTACATAAAATCGCAATCGGGTGCCGTTCTTCTCGACAAAGAACACACCTATCGACGAAGCTCAGAGCTACCAAAAGCAGTCACAAATTTAGCAAACAAACATTGCCACAAAATCGTCTTTTGTTTCAATAACTCATTGCTCACTATGATCACGACGATGATACATCATTGTTGGCCCTTCCGAGGCACGAAAACTATCCAGGAAGACGAACGGAGTGTCCAGTTTTCGGTCGTCCGCGTCCATGAACATAAAATGATACTAGGAGACAATCCGGCAGTCAGTGAAGGAGTACCAGTCACGTTGGACTGGGAAGTAGAGTTTTCGGAAACGTGGGATGTTGATTATTTTGAAACACATCGCCGGAGGGAAGGACCAGCCACAGTTCTCTGCGCGGACGAACGAGAGGCCATGGCGCGTGAACAGGGTGCTTCAAATATATCTTTGCTACGGACGTGCAAAGAGATTCAACAAATACAACTGTCACGAGAACTGTGCAATCCCGATTCACGATGCGGATTTTGGTGTAGTTATTTTGTTAAACGTTCGCAGTCGATGGACGAGTAACTTAAGTTTTGTCATCATCTCACTAATACCAATAAGGCGGGTTATCCATTTAAATTCAAGCACTGATGTATGTAGCTCTTTCACCACGGAACCGACCAAAAGTACTGCTAACAATTTTGTGTCTTCGTAGGCTTCAAAGCAGCGCCTTGATTTCACAATCGTTACAATCAGCTTTTCGCAACGTTGTATAGCTCGACAATTATCTCTACGCAAAAAATCGAATTTTCTTGGCCAAAGAAGTATTTCGTCAAGGAGTAATCGATATTGCTGTATTCACCTTGGTTTTGTGATCACCTACGCTAACAAGCGGGCGACGTTGCGCTGCACAGCTGTCAAACTTGTTCGAAGGAAATAGTGGGCCACTACTTTTCGTTGGTTCTTATGGTTCATGACAGCCACAAAAGAAATAAGACCAACACGATGATGGTTCATTATTCATTATTCATCACCCTCTCAGATCAACGGTCTATGTTTCTCCTTTCATAAGCAAGGAGCAAGGAATCTCAATGAACGAAGATAACGGCGATAACATCGGTATACAGAGGTTATCAATCTCAATCACAAGGCTATTCCTTCGTTGCGCCCGAACGAAAAACAGATGGCGACGCAAAGGGGCAACGATGCTTTTGAAATTTAAAATTCCCACTGAGACACACACCTTCCACAGATAACGACACACACGAAACTGACACACCTTCCGAAAAAAGGCGGGAAAAGGGATCAGCTGGCGAGAGAACATTGGACCAAATGTTTTTTACTCACTAAATTATTGCGATTTTCCCATGAAGTTTTCACTACTTCCAAGACTATTTAGAATGGGGCCATTGAGCTTCTTTGAGCTTCGCATTTTGAAGTTTGAAGGTGTCAGAACTGCTGAAAAACGACGTACGACAAAACACAAAACCGCATCTGAAATTCGAATGACCGCATAGAGAAAAACAGCGGAATTTCGTTGTAATGTAGTAAGTAGTCTTTAAATATTCGTTGGGAAACATTCTGAAACGTTAAACGTTCTGGCCATCCTTTGTTCTTTTTTATATTCTTAATGACACTTCACCAAAAGAACACTGAGTCATTTCGCGCCTACTACGAGCACTTTAAGTTTCTTTGACAGAAAAAGTTCCAGCGATACCTCAATGAAGCTTATAGTACATTCGGATGCACTTGTCGTCACGTCGTCACAGTTGTTCGGTATTCACCTTTTGAGACATTCAAAGCGGGGACTAAAATGGGGTTAAATCCAACATTATCCGACGGCATTCTCGTTTCTGTGTTGAAACTGACGCTGCCGGTACTAAACTACTATATGGTTGAACCCGAACACTTCGTTCCAAGATTAGAAACGAAGCCTGGTCTTTCCGAATGTGGTTAATTAAGTACGATGAAAACACCGGCCGGCTCGACTGGGCGTTGCTTTGGTCGAAGCCATTTTCCTTGATGATCCTCTCGCCGTGTTGGATGTTGGATGGTCCATAATTCTCATCGGTTGTGTTTGACACCTTTGCCATCTCCTCATTTGACATTTATTTTGAAAAGTATTCGAATTCTGCTTATCATTTATTCTTTTCGCGACAATGATATCATTACTCCTCGATCACCGATCCTTCGATTCGGTGCAAATAGTGAATGACAATGCCCGTTTACCCGCTCGTAGTGAAACCTTGTCGGTTCCTCCCGTTCGACGACGTCGGAATCGAGATGCATGGAAACAACGGAGGAGTTCGAGTTGCAGTGATTTACAACAGTCACAACATCAACAACAGCCACTGCATTTGAATCACTCGTGGCTGGACTTAAAAACAACGTCGCGTCCCCATTATACCAACCGCTGGGATACGAATTGTCCACAAGGACTGATGGCCCCGCAACCCCGTTGCGTATACGACAGTTCACCACCCAAGAAACCCGTGCGCCGCATGAATTCCTTCGAACCTGGCCGAGATACCGCACGATTGTTGGAGCAGGCCTTGTTGATCACAAATCATTGTGCGAGTTGTGAATTTTGAACGTATCTTTTGTATCCTGTGCTAAAGCGCTATCGCTATTATTAATATAAATATACTTATAAGTAACAACTTATTCTGTTCTTGACGTTTACGAACGGTTCTAAAGATAGCAGTTTAAAACAATTCTTATTCCTGCACACACTTACCGCCGAAAGAGCTCTCAAGACCCTTTTCTGTTTCGCATGCAAAGGATTTTATGTTAAGAGCGTTCGTCTAGATACCTAAGCTGTACTTGAAATCGATCCTCTTTAGCTAGGAAGAAAGCCTGCGCTAGATCGAACGGATCGGTTTTATTGCCAACCCAAACGAAACGTATAATATAGCGAGTGGCCGGAATCACAGTTCGTCCGTCTGCCGCTAATTTGTGTCTGTCTGTCGAACGGTACACGGGAACGATCTTTTTCTTTCTCCACGGTCACTCCGTCGCATGTCGCATCTTCGACCATGAGGAGGATGACTGCGCTATTGTTATTGAAGTGCTGCTTCTTTTTCCCTTATTCGTTTTCAACAACGTAACTCAGAAAATCCGTCTAGAAAAGAGAGAACGAGTGAAAAAGCACCAAACGCGAAGAGCTATTTCAAAACAGGATTTTTGTTTCTCGGACTCTTTTTGTTTCAATCGTGTTGAGGCGTCATCGAAAGCCTTTATTTACGAGCTTCGATATCTTCTATTGTGAAAGACGAAATGAGTCACGCAACGAACGATTTGTTACCGTCCTTGACGGGCGGCAGCGATTTGTTTCTCCAGGAACCCGCTGCTGCTAATCACACGACATCGACAAATCCGACAACCTCGAAATTGATGCAATCGGGATTGTTGGGAGATGTTTCGGCGGGAGATGGTTTGTTTGATGCCGTCGATGCACAGCAACAACAAGAAGAAGAACAGAAACGCGTTCAGCAACAGCAAGAAGAAGCCGCTCGACAGCAGCAGCAAGAGGAGGCGGCTCGACAGCAAGCCGAATTGCAGCAACAACAACAGCTCAATCAGCAACAACAAATGAATCAACAATTGATGGAAAGTGTTTCGTTAGGAGATGGAGAAGCGTATCCCTTTGTTATGACACAGCAACAACCAGCGTATCCGCAGCAGCAACATCCCGTATATGCAACGCCTCCGCGCATGACGCAACAGGGAATGCCAGTGCAACAACAGCAACAGCCAACCATGCCTCCATTACCGCAACAATCGGGCATGTCGACCATGGGAATGCCTCCGCAGCAACCGAGCTATCCGATGAATGCACAACCGCAGCAACAGACATCCAATCAGCTGATGAGTCAATCTATGATGATGCCGCCGTCTCAACCGAATATGAATAACCAAATGATGAATCAGTCCATGATGCTGCGTCCCGCGTCGTCGTATCAGCCGCATCCGAATCCCAATCACATGATGATCAATCATCCTTCACAACAACCACACTTGATGATGAATCATCCTTCGATGAATCATCCTCCGCAACAACAGCACATGACGATGAATCATGCCTCTTCTTCTACTACTACCATGAATCAAAACGCCTCGTACGGACCACCCCATCCGCCTGCCACGAATTCGTATGGACCACCCTTGGGCAATCCCATGGCGGGGATGCACAACATTCATCCACAACAAGGATTGCCGCCCCAAATGCGGTCGTATCCTGTTCCGGCGGCGCCGACGCACTACGGGACGGTCACGGTGGATCAACCTTTACTATTGACAGGAAAAGGAAGCCTTTTTGTCAAATCGACGCCGTTTTGGTCGTACCAAATTGCGACGCAGGTTCCACCGCATGTGTGGGTCGTGAGACGTCGTTTTCGGGATGTGGTGGCCTTGGAAGATCGGTTAAGACAAGATTGTCCAGGATGTATTCTGCCCCCGCGGTGAGTTTGTGTCTTGTGAGTGTATGAACCGGTGAAAGAAGTTCCGGAGACTCATGTTTTGTGTTCGTTTTTTTTCTACAGACCGGACAAACACGCGACCCGCGCGATTGAAGAAGCGTCGGCACAACAATCGCAAGAATTCGCCATTCAACGTGCTAACGAACTCCAAGTGTATTTGCAAAAACTCGTACAACATCCCATGGCTTCCCAATCAGGAACACTCCGTTTCTTTTTGTCGTTGCAAGACGAATTGGGCACGGCTTGGCCCGAAGTCAGTAGCAATGCCATTACACGGTTAGCAAATGCCGGTGTGGAAGCCGCTGTGAAAACTGCCGAGCAATGGACACCCGAAACGGACAGTGAAGACAACGCCGAATTGTTGGGTTTGTACTCGATGGAAAGTATTCGGATGGGTGCGGTACTACAAGCCGTTCCCAAACTCGAAGGGGCTTTGTCGTTGGTTCAAGAGCATTCGGAATTGTGCGGAACGGCGGGTATGGAAATGGGTCGCTGGTTGAAACCGTCCGATGGTAGCAGTGAAGGCATGGAGATCGTGGCCGGTGCCTTACTGCGAAGTGGTCGTCGCTCGAAGCGACTTTCGTTGGAACTGTCGGCCGCCTGTGCCTCGTATTCACAGCAATACAAATTGTGTCGGAATGAACGGTTGGCGTTCAGTGATCGTCGAGCCGCATTACAACGTCGTTCAAAAGAACGCAAAAGTATGATGTCTGGTTATGCCGGTGCATACGGCTATCCCGCCGGCCAAGAAGCAGACGAAATTGGTCGTCGTTTGTTGTCGGAAGTGAGTCGGATTGCAGTCGATCGTCGTCGCGACTGGTCGGCTAGTCTAAAAATCATTGCCGCCAGTTTCAAAGAAGCTGCCGCGGAACGAGCGGCGATTTGGGAAGCCACCTTGACCCAATTCGATCAACACTATCCTGGTTATGTTGAGTCGTATGCACAGCAGCCGCAGTATGCCCAACAGCAGCAGACGCAGCAGCAGCAGCCTTTGCAACAGCAGTATGCGCAGCCACAAGCATCTTTGCATTCGGGCGGAGGATCAACCCTTTCACAAAGTCAAATCATGCATTCGACTGTTCCACAGGGAATTTCTCAATACAACTAAATCAAATGATAGGTTAATATAATAAGTATTAAAAGGCACAGGAATAAACAAGTAAACGTTATCATCGTGACTTGATAGTATCGAATAAGCGGTTGACTTGCTCTTCTCAATTCCGCAAGCTCGCCAGACGAGCTTCCAAATCACTCGTATCCCCCACTTTCTCTTGGGGTACTTTCTTCTTCCCAATCGGTCCCGCTTCCGTAAACGCTTCTCCCAATTCTAGGTTATTTGCATCTGCCACCGCACTGATCAATTCATCGACTTGTTCCGCCGGTGTCGATGTCGCGGTCGTCGCGTTCATGGTACCTTCCATATAACCCGCCTTGACATCCAGATCTTCGAACTGTTGTTCAAATTTGTCCATTGTCGCCGTGAGTTGCTCAATATTCATCGATTGAATACTCTTATCCATGCCTTTGACGACTCCTTTCATACTGCTCGTAACTTGATTCATTCGAACGGCCGTTTCAATGCGACTGCAACACGCCTCGAGACGACTCGCCATGCGCAGATGATTGAGAGCTTGATTCTTTCCCGGATCGCATCTTGTCCATAAATACGAGCATTTTCACTCAAACCGGCCGCAATGGCTTTTTTGAGTTTTTCGATGGCGGCTTTTTCGTTCTTTTGACATTTTTGGGCGGACCGTTGCATTTGTTTTGCGACAATCCGCATATTGATCATTTCTTCTTCTAAACTGATTTTGTTGCCCATTTTTTTGCGTTATACATATGTGTGTAGAAGGAGGAATCGAAAGTGATACATAAGATAAAGGATGAAAGAGAAGAGTAAAATAGAAGAGATGCGTTGCAACAAAATAAGTGCGACAAGAGTGAACATTGAGTCGTGCCGAACGCTGGATCTAAACAATCACGAACTGGATCACGAGCATGACGTAGAATTATTCGTTTGAATAAATAACAATTACGGAGTATTTTTATACGAAGTATAAAAAATGAATGATTTTGTAAATAGGATGAATTCTGCTTTCGAGATTCAATAGAAGGGTTCAGAAAGGGGAGATATCTTGTCCCGATAAGTGAAACAAAGCTTCTGTCGAATCATCGAGTCGGCGACTCTCAGGACGACACTTTTAACAAATGGATGACGGCGAAGCTCCCACTTTACCCAGAACCCGCACAGTAGATATTCGCGACGGTTCTCCACTTTTGTGTTCTCTTTCGTTAAAAGCGAAGGACGGATTTGTGTCGTCCCGCAAGGGATAAATGGGTGACAAAGGGTTTCGATCGGACCAGTAGCCGTCGATGGGTACTCCGGGGAAACAAAACAGTTTGTAGAACCTTGTTTTCTTCTTCATCATCATCGAATTTCCATTCAATGAGTGGGAATTCGGGAAACGATGTTTCGTTTCGTTGTGCCAGGTCCTCTGCGAGAGGGCACGTGACCGACGGTCGAGACCATTCCATGGTAGTGTGACGGTAATTCATGGTTGTTGAATGTGATAACTGTGGTTATTTGAAAGCAAACAGTTCACCGTGTTTCATGTTATAAAAAACGATGGAGGATTTGATCATGCAAACGAAACAGTTCCGGGTTCCAGGGAATGGCAGGGCAGCATTCTTTCGCCAGATCCTCCGTCGTTGGATGTCTCTACAGTACCAGTACACAACAAGTTTTGTGTTCGGTGTTCGGTTTGTACTACGCACAGTATTGGAAGAGCGAACATTAGTGAAGAACAGTGAGTCCTACTCTCCTCTATCATCGATCGGACGAACACCGCAAATTTCAAATTTCCGGAAATCAGCTTTGAGCGTTGAGCGTTGAGCTTTCAGTCAGTTCGGCCAGATGAAGATGTATACGGAAGAAACTCGAGCTTCCGGCCACGAAGGCATGTTTTTAGTCAAATTTTGAGACGAACTACGAACTACGAACTACGAACTACGAACTACGAACTACTAGTCTAAGGTTTAAGTGAATGAAACTTGGAACATGCGAGAAAACAGCTAGAGATATGTTGAATAATTGACTAACAACGTGCTAACAACTAATTAAGGCGAAACTATGAAGGGGCGAAAGTTCTTTTTTAGTTTCATTCAACAGGATGTGGTATGTGGTCCTTTGGGCCAGGCTGCTAAGGAGTTAATAATAAAAGTGGTTCAATATTGATGAGGGTGCTTTACTACTGGTACAATGCCTCGCAAACGTATGCGACTTCGACGCTGCCGATCGATTGAACGACATAGAGAATGTGTCCTACTTTGTGTCATCAAATCAAGTGGTCTTGTCGCACCACCGTTTATCATGCGCCGATACAATTTCGCGTTTCTCGCCAAGTGTCAATTGCGACGAAACGCGCAATTGGTAACGAATAAGATGTAGAAGTGCCGATGAATCGACAGCGGCGGTGTTCTTATAAAGCGTAAACGCACTTGCCACCAACGTGGTTTGATCCGGCAGCGCCACGGATTCTTCGACGGGCAGTAATCGAAGTAAGTTCGTCTCCGATCGAAGTAGTTCCATGTGCTCTCTTGATACATCGTCAAAGTGCCATTCAATGCGGGGGAAATCAACGAGACAGAATGGCGTCCTCCCCGCACGTTCCTTGGGTGTTGAAAGGCTTTCAAGCAATGCTTGCAGTGCAGCAGTGGCAGGCTGGCTCTCCATCGAACGCTGCGAAATGAGAAAGGAAAGAAATAATGGTCGCAGACGGCACATCTCAAATCTCAAGACTCAATAGTCCCATAATTTTACAGGCTTCGCATTTCGCCCCTGTGCAATTGCCCCCGAATAATTATCGGAATTTTTGTGCAGTACTAATAACGAAAAAATGACTCCTCCTCATGTTTTTCTTTGGAGAATGGAAGAATGAGATAGATTTAGTAGTCAGGTTCCGACTGTTACGGACCACGTAGGACGTAGGCTTTGCGCCTTGCGCATTTGCGATACCAGTAGCGTTTCCAGTGAGGCGATCTTTCCACCTTCAATTAGGCTCACATCTCACATTTTTTGTGGCAACGTGGCGACGACCACCGTGACGTGGACGAGGCCGAGGGGTGGACGAAAAGAAAGTATCAGTATCCTTGACCCTTATGACTTTTGACGTAACTAGTGCGCCTCATCCTCTACAATTCTTGCACCATTGTGACCGGGAGAGCATTAGCTACAAGGAAAGGTACATTTTATGGAAATACAAATCACTGTTGATTTGAAAGGTGTGGTTTTCATCCGTTTTTGTTGCATTTCAATGGGTTGTTGCGGACACGTTGTGAAGGGGGAAGTCTGGCTGGCGCGTTTTTCAGTCTGTTTTCTGTCCAATGGTCAGATTTGAGCACTTTTTCGGTTAGGACGGAACGAGCAAAAGTGAAAGTAGGTCATTGAGTAGACTTTCTGAGTACCGTTGACATTATTTTTAGCCATTTTCAACTTCATTTTCGCTCGCCCGGTTAGCTTTGGCCTTCAACGACAAAAGGAGCGACGACGACGATAAATTCATACATTCGATATTATACTTTGAGTGCTAACAACAAATCGTTCCTCATTACACGTATTTTTGAAAGGCGGAATGGGTTCTACGATGGCCTTCAGGATGCAACAAGAGCGCCAATCTTCCCATCGACGATGCCGTTAGACCGCCCGAATCCTTTAATTGTATCGTCGATCCAGTGGTTCCAAACGAAAGCTGAGAAACAGTTGATAAAAGTGAGTGAGTGTCAGAATCGATCGGATTTGACAATGTTCCCATATCAGCAGTTTCAAAACACTATTGGAATTCACTAAACTGAATTTAAAAATGTCAGTATGGAAAGAGATACTCAAAATGCCAGATTTTTTTGAGAGTAAGAATCATCCTATACCAGACTATCCTACCGCAATTTGCGATCGACGCCATGGCGCATCGGAGATGTACAAAGTCAACTGCTAACGCGTCTTACCCTAAGGTTTGTATTCCGTCAGTAACGCGAAATCCAGCTGCGTCAACAATCGAAACTCGCCACAATCACGAGCTGCGACGACGAAAGAGGATACGCCCATGGACAAAGCTGGTTCTTATTTATTAGCTCATCATTGGAAGCAGCTTCTAGCCTCGAGCATACCAGCCAAAGTTGGATGTTTAAACTATTGATAGCACGGTATCTCCCGCCTGTACCTCAGTTGTAAAAAGTTTCAAGCTCTCGCCCAAATCACACTTTTAACCAAACGCAAACCACATTTGACGAGGAAGACTTTATTATTAATCTCTCGCAACGAGTAACGTACAGTAATCTCCACCAGTAAGTGATGAGGAGTCGTCGTGGAACTTTCTATCAATATTGACATAACACTGATTCTTGCTCTTATTTTACTGCCAGTTCCGCAGTGAATAGATGCTTCTAAGTGTGCAGAAAGGGGGATCCAAGCAATCACGAGCTCCATGGAATTTCGAGTGTTCCATTCATTCTTTAAATCCGTTGTGGTTGCTGGGTCCAAGCCTCTCTACATTAATTATGCGATTGTGGTATGAAAGAGTAGCCGAAAAGTGAGAAAATTGTGTTAGCGCTCTAATTCGAGGTAATGACCCGAAAGCTGCGTCTACGCCATGGTTGAAGCATGGCAGATTTCAAAATTCGCAACGATAAATTCGTTTGGATGAAAAAGCTTGCCCGTGCAATAGTCGCAATCAGTTTTAGGCACTCTCGAACGTCAGGCCTATAAAGCGCCTAGTTGGCTGCATGAACGGTGGACAATCAAATGCTTCCCTATACCTCAGGCGAATAGTGATTGTAGATGAATTATGTTTTAACATTAGATCGCACTATTTACAATTGAAATGGCTCCTATTTCGCAGCTACTTCGACGAAAGGTATTCTCCTTTCCGACCACCTGCAATTGAACGCATTTATTCGATTGTTTTGGCTCGTTTCCGTTTGCCACCGATCTGAATTTAACGGTGGCGTGGAGAAGTAAACAATTTGGTTCATGTCCAAATTCATTCGAACTTTTTCGGGGTAGCCGCTTGGGGCAACGATGCTGGCATATTTTCGTTATTCGGGAAGTGTAATCAAACGGGAAGCGGATTATTTTATTTTATGAAAGGAAGTAAGAGGTGGCATCGATGGATCGATGGAGTAAGCTTGCGAGAACGGAGAAAAAGGTGGTGGATTTTCGGTTTTCGGTGACTCCCTTTCGGCTTCTCCGTAGCTGGAACGATTTATATAGAGAGTAGGGCAATAGTGCGGTTTGTCTTCGGTGTTTTTGTCACTATTGAAGAATACGTGGTATGTTCCGATGTTCTTCGGTGAGGTTCGATGGCGAAATTTCCAAGATAGAAATTGTACAGTCAAAGGTGAAAAATGAAGAATGAGAGTTTCAAGGTTGAAGTTCTTGTTCTTCGTCTGCTACCACACATGGCTCAAACCTTCCCACTTGGCTTATTGTTTATTCATGGGAGTTCTCGATGGGAGTTCATCTTTGAACTCCCACGACTGGTGGGAGTCCTTTCTTGGACTCCCACGACCGGTGGGAATCCTTTCCCGGAACTCCCACGACTGGTGGGAGTCCTTTATCAAAACTCTCTCGAACCTTTTACATTTCATAGAATAATCCAAATAGGCTCACAATTTCATTCTCAAGCTTTTCCTCATCGTAGGGCAAGGCATAGTGATCACTCGTCGATTTTTTTTTGTTCAACCATGAACACAGCCCTTTACAACAATAGTCTCTCGAAGACAACAACAGTCTCTCGCAGACACAACTTACTCTCTCGAAGGCAAACAGCGCTCTCGCGCAGGCAAGCCGTCTTTTGATGACAAACAATGGTCTTTTGAAGACAAAATTCGTCCTTCCGCATTGACGTACCATCAGTCTTTTCGACTGCCATTCCCCCACAGCGGACACACCGAACGACCCGTTCGACATCAGCTTTCAGCTTGAAAGCATGTTATTATCATTCACACGAACCGCGCCTGTTCATACCTTTCATTTGCTGTTTATTCAGCCCGTTAACATCGCAACGTCGCTTCAAAAGCGCAACACGACGGTCTCCGTCTACCCAAATCTAATGATAGATCTAGCATCTTAATCATAGAAAAACAACCTTTATAAGCGTGATTATGTATTTATTACAATGAAACGCAAGTCTTCTCGACTCGGCTCTCGAAGCCACACCGAAATTTTTTTTTTTTGAATCGTACCCATTTGGGTCGGGCGACATTCTCGCTCATTAGCATGAATGCAACCCCCTTTCGTTCTTTCGAAAAACAATTAAATGTTTCTATACAACCAACTCCTCAAGAAGGAGAATAAATGAACATGTTTTTCATTCGAATCAGAGAGGCAGCATCGTCTCTCGTTCACGCAACAAAAGTTGCTACCGAATAGCGAATGTCGCACTCAGTGCTGCTGGTGTCGACATGGCTCAACCAATCAGAATTCATTTCTCTTTTTTTAAATCCCTGGATAACTCTGTTATTCATCAATCCATCGACCACGTGTCTGTTTCAGTTCTTTTTCGAACGCTCGTCCTCACGGACTCGATGACATTCATTTCGTAAAACGCCGAAAATTCGATTATTTCGTTTTCGTGCTGACTTCGACACTCGTGTCAACCGCACGCGCAAGCGGAAGGGTTTTGACGCGTCGTGTAGAGATGCGTTCTGTTGTAAAGGCATTACGGCGAATGCTGATTGTACCATTCGTGTGGACTGGGACTATGGTAAATGGTCCGTGTGCGCAGGGCTGTAATTTAGTCGGATTATCGACTTAGTTTGAGAACTTGATCTCCGACTTGGTAGACCAAGTCGTAGGAGAAACGTTGTCTGTTGGCTTGATAAGTGATAAGCCGGTTTGTCAAAAAGCATTGACAATGGTGTTGGATATAAATCCAGTCAGCGACGGCCTCTTTCATAGACCAAAGAATCTGGTGTGGGTTTAAGCCCACTTTGTAGAGACGCTCGAAAGGCGTACATAAGGTTTGATAGAGCCGTATCTACCATGTCTTTACCAGAAGTACTTCCAGTTGCGGTGGCAAGTAGCGTCATAGTCGCAGTGTGTTGCCCACTACTTGGTGCATACATTCACAGAGTGAATTTCCCTTGGGGTTTTTACAGTCGTGGAACGACCAACGACCATTGATGTCGTTATGGGACAGTTGGAAAGTAGATTTTGAAAACAGTTGCCGGTAAGCTCAGTACTGTTGTCGTAAGTTGTAAGTCATAAGTTACTCCTCCTCTTGTCGGTGTGTATGACGTGATACAGGAGAGTCAGATTGTACTGGACTCTACAGTCAGGTGCGTGACTGGGATCTGAGGGTGTGCATCGGCGCGCGATGAAAGGTTTGTTGATAACAAAAGGACGACCGAAGGTCGATGAAAAAATGAGGTCCAGAGTGGACGTGCTCTATCACCTGCGGCTACTTCGCGAGGAAGATGACCTCCATTGCTATTGAAGCTTTGTTGGAGGAAATGAATTATGCAGAGCGGTGCTCGTAGGTTTGCAAGGTATGCAATTGGTATTTTTCGTGAAACGAAAACAAAGGCCGAAGGCCAACAAAATAATTGTTAATGGAGTATAAATCTTCGGGATGAAGAGTTCGGTTTCGGTCTCTAAGGACTCGTATGGAGTTGTGTGTGTCGCGAGCAACGACTGATCGTTTGTATTGCAATGTTTGCGTTTGAGAGTGTTTCTGTCGTGACAGATGATCAAGATTGCTGGAAGCAATAAACAATAAAATATTGGTGCATTGATGTGCGGGGCGTTGATCATTGAAGTGAGTTTGAGCGAGCAAAAGTTGTTGATATCTGGGCCATTTTGGCTCACCAGACTGTAGACCGCGTTGAAGTGTACACTGGGCGTCCCTCAGGTTGGCTTGGCGGGGTGTTCGATAAGCGAGAATCGAACTGCACCTCCTAGAAGGCGGTAGGGTGACAAAATGATCGAGCCGATCGATTATGTCGGGTACCATGGATTGTTTTTGTGTCTTTGCGCAGGGCAATCTGCGCCGGAACCGGATTTAGACGACTTACGCGAAGTCTGGCCGGCGTTGATGCGTCGGCAATAATGTCGTAGAGTAGTACTCGGACGTCCTCGAATCGGAGGATGCAGCGACTTGCGCTGGGTGGCTGAATTTTCAGTGTGTAACCTTAGCCGAGTAAAGTTATGGTCATGATTAGCATGGGGACCAGAAGGGTTAAAAATATTTTAATAAATATAATTGACACGCGTAGTGTAATTTTGGTAAGCTGCAGTGAGCTTGTGATAAACAGCAAGTGAATTGCCTTCATGTCGCCATGCATTTGGCGGAAGTGCGTGTTGCGCAAGATTTGCTTTATCGCGATTGTTTGATGGATTGGTTGATTGAATCGACTTTAATAGAAGCTAGGGTGCTCCTTACGTACTATCGAGTAGATAGTTTGTTGAATGAACGAAGTTCTGTAAGGTTTGGGATATCGAGTATCTCGTGAGTGGCTATGGTCTTTTTTTTTTTTTTTTTTTAAAGAAAAGAAAACCTATTAGTCAAGGTCCGAAGGATTGGCCGACGATGCGGTTTTGCCTTAGAGCTCACAAGGGAGCGCGTGCGAATGCACTGTGCTATGTTGAATTATAGATTTTTTGTCAAGTATAATGACAGTTCCAAGAATTGGAAAGTTTTGCATTTTTACGCTAAAGGTACCTCGTAGAGGTGGCGGAAGAGATCTCCCATTGCTTCTTGAGCAAGTTAAGGAATCTTTGATGTGACCCTTGTTAAGGTTATGGCGATAATCGCCAAGGGTTTGCTTCGTTGGCTCGAAGGTGAAACGAGTATTCGAGATGACTTGATCGTTAGAAAAAATTCGTAGCGCATCGCTAAGATAATATTATTCAAGCGCGGAATAGGATAAACGTTTGTTTAATAACGTTATTTTGTTCTCTAAGATCAGAGAGTATGGGAAGCTGAGCTTCGTTTTGTGGGGTAAATGATGGTGCCCATCATAGGTCGCTCGCGCGGCGACAAGGGGTCAAGTTTGACATGCAGTTGGCTTTCTGTAAACCGTTGCGAAAACCGCAATAAGGTCGGCGTACGACTGGCTTTTTGCTGGAATGAGTTCCAGGATGAACGATTGATCGATATTGATGACCGAGTATATCGCAAAATAAAACATCGTAAACATGTTGTGCGAGGTCCTGCCTCTGTGGCGATATCTATCGCGTCTGTTGCAGTGCAACTGAAGTATGCAAGCGGATCTTGCTTTTAAAGTTGCCTTAAGGCTGGTTGTTCACAAGGGTGATGCGACTGATGAAAGAATCATCGGCTCGGAGAGATGAGCGAAACTTGCAATGAAGTAAGTTGAAAGAAAAAAAAGCGGCGGCGACGAGGCGACATCGAATGTCGCGTGTCCGTGCCTGTGTACAATGTACCGTAGAGTAAAACTCAATTCCGGAGGAATTAATGTGAAGATCAAAGTTGAAGAACAACTAGTATTGTCTATACAGTTGAATTTCGAGAATTCTTGAGTACCACATGCAGTATTGATGTAGAAAGGCAATTTAGTTTGCTCTCGAGTAGATCAAAGATCTAGGTGATTGGGTACCGGACAGGTACATAAAAGCAAATATAAAAGCTTAAGTAGGCGTTGCCTGTACTGCCTCGACGCATTGACCATTCTGATTGGTTTAAACGGAGGGCAATTATTGAATTCAAAATTCAAAATTATAGTGCGCGTTGCGCGTGCGGTTGACACGAGTGTCGAAGTCAGCACGAAAACGAAATAATCGAATTTTCGGCGTTTTGACGAAATGAATGTCATCGAGTCCGTGAGGACGAGCGTTCGAAAAAGAACTGAAACAGACACGTGGTCGATGGATTGATGAATAACAGAGTTATCCAGGGATTTAAAAAGGAGAAATGAATTCTGATTGGTTGAGCCATGTCGACACCAGCAGCACTGAGTGCGACATTCGCTATTCGGTAGCAACTTTTGTTGCGTGAACGAGAGACGATGCTGCCTCTCTGATTCGAATGAAAAACATGTTCATTTATTCTCCTTCTTGAGGAATTGGTTGTATAGAAACATTTAATTGTTTTTCGAAAGAACGAAAGGGGTTGCATTCATGCTAATGAGCTAGGGTGTCGCCCGACCCAAATGGGTACGATTCAAAAGAAAATTCGGTGTGGCTTCGAAAGCCGAGTCGAGAAGACTTGCGTTTCCTTGTAATAAATACATAAGTACGCTTATGAAAGCTTGTTTCTACGATTTAGATACTAGATCCATCATTAGATTTGGGTAGACGGAGACCGTCGTGTTGCGCTTTGAAGCGACGTTGCGATGTTAACGGGCTGAATAAACAGCAAATGAAAGGTATGAACAGGCGCGGTTCGTGTGAATGATAATAACATGCTTTCAAGCTGAAAGCTGATGTCGAACGGGTCGTTCGGTGTGTCCGCTGTGGGGGAATGGCAGTCGAAAAGACTGATGGTACGTCAATGCGGAAGGACGAATTTTGTCTTCAAAAGACCATTGTTTGTCATCAAAAGACGGCTTGCCTGCGCGAGAGCGCTGTTTGCCTTCGAGAGAGTAAGTTGTGTCTGCGAGAGACTGTTGTTGTCTTCGAGAGACTATTGTTGTAAAGGGCTGTGTTCATGGTTGAACAAAAAATCGACGAGTGATCACTATGCCTTGCCCTACGGTGAGGAAAAGCTTGAGAATGAAATTGTGAGCCTATTTGGATTATTCTATGAAATGTAAAAGGTTCGAGAGAGTTTTGATAAAGGACTCCCACCAGTCGTGGGAGTTCCGGGAAAGGATTCCCACCGGTCGTGGGAGTCCAAGAAAGGACTCCCACCAGTCGTGGGAGTTCAAAGATGAACTCCCATCGAGAACTCCCATGAATAAACAATAAGCCAAGTGGGACGGTTTGAGCCATGTGTGGTAGCGCATCGTCCTCGTTCCTTTCTTTTATTCACTATCGTCTATCGTCTATCGTCCATAGTCCATATTGCGTTACCCTCCAGCGCGTCATGTCCTATCAGACACCAATCGGTACTCAAGTGACGCGTCACCTAAGGTCCTTGTTCCTTCGGCTCTAGACCTCGTCTATGTTCCTTCCCGACCTCTCACTGGTCGGCCTCTTCATTCCTTTTCTATCAACCCGTAGTCTTGTAATCATAAAATCTCTGTGAACCCTTTTCTTCATCGTAGGTTTACGCATCAAGATCTTGTTCTCCCCAAACACCAACCATGAAGATTGACTTCAAAATGTTTAACCCGGAAGCCCGCCCGCTTCCGACCAGAAACATCAAGTGGTCACTTGGAAGAGTGAACTACGAGTTTGCCTTCCCGTATTTGTCTCAGGACGTACACAGCTTCAGCGATTTCATGTCGCACCTCGACCGTGTTTTCAACGGCATCCGCAACAGTGTGGACACCGGCGACCAGTTCATTAAGAGCTGCTGGATCGTTTTCGGGCGCACGCTCGACAGCAACACTTACTCATCTGCTTATCAGAGCGTTGAAACCCAGGTTCTCACTCAGAACAACTTCAACAAGTCGAAACAATTTTTTGACGAAGTCGTCCGACTTTACGTCAAGGAATTTTTCCAGGACACACACCAAGCCCGCTTGGTCGAGGAAGTCCGTAACCCGGAGTTTCCAACGAACGGGTACCCCGTCGACAACTTCTACCTGCTTTTAATGCAAGCAAACCAACGCATCGAGCGTATTTCCGGGCCTCACAAAGCCCTCGATGAAGCTGGCTTTCAAAACCGCTTTCTTCAACTCCATGCCCCCGGCTTGGCGCGATCGCTGGATCGCTTTTAAGGGCACCACGGCGCTCACGGATTTTTCCACCATTGAGATCAAAAACTATATGTCGACTCTCCAGCGCCTTGCACAGGCCAAAACCGCGAACAACAACGCTCAGGCGACCGCAAAACCGTCCGGCAACGGCCAGAAAAATTCATCGGGCTCCGGACATCGCCCGCCCAAAAGGATTCTCGCGGCGAAACACAAATACCACCCCGCATGTCCCATGCGCAAATCGAACGTGCTATCCAGAATAGCTACGCTTGGGACCACAAACAGGACCCGAAACTCGATTGCGAGCTTCACCCGAAGCAAGCCGGCAAGGAGGGCCACAAGTGGTTCCAATGCAACATGAATCCCAACAAAGCAAAAGGCTTGTTCCAAAATGTGACCTCCAAGTTGAAGGTCGCTTGGTCCGGTAAAAACTCTACCGCTACTCACGTGGCAGAGACAATGGACACGGACATCGGAAGCGGAAACGCTTGTCACCGAAACTATTGCCCCCGAGGACGATGGAAAAGTCAGCGGCAATTAACGACGCGTACTCCGCCATGAATCTTGACGACACGGCCGCCAAGTTCAACATGGATGATGTCTTTGACATTGACGACCTTACTGGTATGTTCACAACTGACGTGTTTGGTACAACAGATTACTTGTCAGCATCTCACGCTTTTTCCGCCGAATGCGGCCTCATTTCTTTTTCTTCTGTGAATCAGATGTTTCCGAATCCGGAGCCAAATGAGGAGGGAGTTCCGAACTGTTTTACGGCTCTCTGTGATTTGCATTTCCTTTCAGGAGAAACAGACATTAATCTTAAACCAAATAATAGTCTTCAATTTGTTAACGAACGTGTTCGTCCAACTACTGTTATGTCGTGCAAACTAATTCAGAAAAAAGCGAATGATAAACCTCTTCGCGTGCTATTCGATAGCGGATCCGATCGCACGATGATTAATCGTCGCGCTCTTCCAAAGAAGACCCAGTGCACCACGGTGCCGGGCACAAAGGTTCTCGGCATTCATGGTGTCGGAGTTCATCGCCATGAAGTCATGCTCGAGGAAATCATGTTTCCCGAGTTCACTAGTTCACTCCGAGTGAGCGGGCCCATACAGCTATGGTCTATAACAATAATGATTCTCTTTACGATGTTATTATCGGAAATGATGTTTTAACAACACTTGGAATCGACATCCAATCGTCTACCATGACTGTTCAATGGCACGAATACATGATTCCGTATCATCCCCCGAATTATTTTCATCCAACAGCCTTCTCGGCTAGCTTTGCATCGGAATCGGACAATCCGTTCGCAGATCGCTGAAGAACTTGCTCACGAACTCGGATATAAATCCAAGGATATTCTCCCGTCTAAATACGAAGAAGTCGATCCTTTCGTTGTTGCAAGAAATCAGAAGCACCTCAGTGCCACTCAACAACTTCAGCTCGCCGAGCTTTTCAAAAAATACAAAAAACTTTTCTCTGGGAAGCTCGGTTGTTATGCCAAGAAAAAGTTCTCTCTTGAGATCGATCCAAACGCCAAACCTTTTAGTTGTCGACCGTATGCGGTTTCTCGAACCCATGCGCCAACTTTTAAATCAGAGCTCGAGTTTCTTGTCAAACTCGGTGTCCTCACTCCATGCGGTGCCTCCCGTTGGCTCGCGCCGTCCTTCATTATTCCGAAAAAAGATGGACGAGTCCGATGGATCTCAGATTTTCGGCAACTCAACAAGGTGATAAAACGACGTGTTTATCATCTTCCAAAGATCTCCGAGGTCCTATCTCGCCGCATCGGCTATGCCTTTATGTCGAAAATCGACGTTTCTATGCACTATTACACCTTCGAACTCGGCGAAGCCAGTAAAGACCTATGCGTCATCACGACACCTTTCGGAATTACCGTTATAACCGACTCCCTATGGGAGTGTCGCAAGCGCCAGACATTGCTCAGGAAGTCATGGAAACGCTTTTCCGAGCCCTCGACGAAGTCAATTGTTACATCGACGACGTGGGTGTTTTTTCTTCCTCTTGGGAAGACCATCTCGCGTCTTTAGACAAAGTCCTCACGATTTTACAGGACAACAATTTCACCGTCAACCCCTCCAAATGCGAGTGGGGTGTCCAAGAGACAGACTGGCTTGGCCATTGGCTTACTCCCAAGGGATTAAAACCTTGGCGCAAAAGATCGACGCCTTTTGGCGATCAAACAGCCGGTAACTCACACACAACTCCGCTCTTTCCTTGGAGCAATCAATTTCTATCGTGATATGTACCCTCGCCGGTCTCACATTTTAGCCCCTCTTACGGCCGTCTCCGGCGGGACCGGAAAAGTCAAATGGACCAAGGAAATGGTTGCCGCTTTCGATCAAATCAAAGCGCTACTTGCACAAGATGCTTTCCTTCGGTATCCCGATCATAACAAACCTTTCCACATCTACACCGATGCGTCCGATAAGCAAATGGGTGCCGCTATTTTTCAGGAAGGCGCCCCTGTCGCTTACTTTTCTAAAAAGTTAAACTTCGGTATGGCGTAACTACACCGTCGGTGAGAAAGAACTTCTTTCAATCGTGAGAGACTCTCAAAGAGTTTCGTACTATGCTTTACGGATGTCAGAACATTCATGTTTACACCGATCATTCTAATAATGTTTTAACTACATTAACTACTCAACGAATCGCTCGTTGGCGTCTTTTTTCTCGAAGACTACGGTAAAACTTTCTTACGTCAAAGGCAGTGAAAACGAACTTGCCAACGCTCTTTCAGCGTCTTGATTTTGATGAATCACTCAAAGGATCCCCTGCTTCTTGCAAGGAGGCAGCAACTACTTCATTTTATTCCATGGCCATCGACGATGACGATCTTCTTGATTGCTTCGTCAATTTACCCGATTTCAAATCGGCCCCGTTTGTACTTTCGACTACAACACAATTCGGCGAGGCTCAATCGCCGGGACACCCGATTGAAAGCCCTTCGTGAGAAACATCCCGAGCATTTTGCGGATCAGCTGCTCGCACCCGACTTGTATCTTACTTGTTTTCTTCCGAAGAAAAATAAACCTTGGAAAATTTATCTTCCCGACGAGCTTCTTCACCAAGCCGTCCTTTGGTATCACACCGCTCTCGGCCATCTCGGTCAATCAGCGTCTTTTTGACACCATGCGACTCCATCTTTACAACCCTGATCTTCGAACAAAGATTGAGGATTTGGTTTCAAAGTGCGACAATTGTCAACGAAACAAACAACCGCTTCGTGGTTTTCGGCCATCTCGCCAGCCGAAGTTTCCGCTCACCCCTGGCGTGAAGTCCATGTTGACCTTATCGGTCCATGGGAACTTACAATAGGTGGTCAAACAACAACATTTTCAGCACTTACAATGATCGATCCGGTCACAAACCTTGTCGAACTCGTTCGCATCGACAATAAACAATCGGAACATGTCGCCATGCATTTTGAGAATACGTGGCTTTCTCGTTATCCTAAGCCCTTGCGTTGTACATACGACCAAGGCGGCGAATTTCTTGGTATTGGTTTCCAGTCATTACTCAATCGTCACCGAATCAGACGTGCACCAGCAGGTCCAAAAACTCCAACTGCAAAACGCCATCTGTGAACGAATGCATCAAACTGTCGGAAACACTCTCCGTACATTGGAAACTCTCCACCCAATTGACAGTATGTCTACTGCAACCAAAATGGTTGACACTGCGCTGGCAAACTGTGTTTTCGCTATTCGCGCCTCGCTTCATAGCGGACTTAAAGCAACTCCGGGTTCTTTAGTTTTCGGCCGCGATATGATCTTAGATCTACCCGTGATTGCCGACTGGATCACGATTCAGCAAAATCGGCAACAGCTCGTTGATGCGAGCGTCTCAACGCTGCTAATCGCAAACGCTTTGCCTCACGACTACCATGTTGGTGACGAAGTTTTAAAACTAGTCTACAATCCCAAAAAGCTAGCTACGCGAGCTATTGGTCCTTATCGGATTGAATCTGTTCATACGAATGGTACAGTTACCTTTCGGGCGCGATGCGCACACTCTTGAACGGCTTAACATCCGCCAACTCAAGCCCTATCATCGGTGAGGTTTTCTCCTATTCTAAAGGTTCCTCTCCCTTTTTTCATTTCTTTCCTCTCGGTCATGAACCTTGGAGGCAGTATGCGTTACCCTCCAGCGCGTCATGTCCTATCAGACACCAATCGGTACTCAAGTGACGCGTCACCTAAGGTCCTTGTTCCTTCGGCTCTAGACCTCGTCTATGTTCCTTCCCGACCTCTCACTGGTCGGCCTCTTCATTCCTTTTCTATCAACCCGTAGTCTTGTAATCATAAAATCTCTGTGAACCCTTTTCTTCATCGTAGGTTTACGCACATATTACCTCGAATTGTAGTCCTTCTTACAAAGCACGAGACACAAAACACAAAAACACAAAACATACTCCGCTCTCCATACCGTACGATGGCTAACGATTTACGAATGAATTACGAGCTCGAAGCTCGAAGCTCATCGCATCGAAGATGACCGATGACCGATGACGATGACGATGACGATAAACGGATTACGGATGACGAATGACATCAACCAAGTACTTAATGTAGTGGAATACCTCTATAATCTCTATAACGCAAACTGTTCGCCCAAAACACAGCCTTAGAATTACGTTACTGTATGCGAAATGTGTGGAGGGTGGACTGTGGACCGGAACGACGGAACGACAAACGACAAACAAGTAAACTGGCCTGTCGTCCGTCTCGAGCAATTCCGAACAGCCCATCTCAAAGTTTGGTTTGTTTTCGCCGTTTAATGTCTGCTACCAGGGAAGGCGCACAGTTCGATGCGATGAATTCGGTTGGTATCTAACAATACTGGTCGACATCGCTAAAACAAAATGCTACTGATTGACTCATAAGCGAATAAATGGAAGCAAACTTCACAGTTTCCTTCGCTCAACGAGCATTATCGATTATTCTATCCCAACCTGCTTCGGAGCACGACACGGCTGAAAGTCACTCAATGTTATGCGTGTCGGTAGATTGATCTTGTATCACTTCATTGACCAAAAGACACAAAAGATCCGTGTGATGCTGCAAGAATAAAGCCATCTTCCGGATGGATTGATGATTCGAGGCAGTCGGTTGATCCTCACACTGCACCAAATGGTAGACACGATAGTGATTCTTTTGCTGGAGTCGCCGAATTCCGG
Organism: Fistulifera solaris; assembly: GCA_030295235.1. Lineage (NCBI taxonomy): Eukaryota > Bacillariophyta > Bacillariophyceae > Naviculales > Stauroneidaceae > Fistulifera > Fistulifera solaris. Next base: position 162,197 of record AP026127.1, on the reverse strand, counting down.
CACACCACACATGGAATCGATATGGATCCCATTGACACAACGCCAACGTGGATCGATAAAAGCGATTGAATACGAGAATGGATCGGAGTTGATGTTCCCATACCAGTGGCGTGAAGCCACTGTCGGAACTCTTATGAAAGCGGACTTCGAAATGTCGATTCAGCTGCAACAGAGAGAATAAGTGAGTCACCAGCGTAGGGTCGGACTTTTGATGGACCACCAATGTGAGTGTACGGAGTCCGCGATGTGTGGCCAAGACATTCATCAGACTTGGGCCCTTTGTTTCCGCTTTCCAGTCATACGTGCAACCACAATCCAACGTCAATTCTTGAATACCATCGTTCGCATCCAAAGCTTGACAGAGACTGGTTTGAATGTCTTGTGGCAGAGGCACAGGAGTCGAGCCACCGGAACGATGATACGAGAATCCCAATTTTTAAGATGTTTCGAGTGACGACACGCGCGAAAGAACAGTTGCGGTAACACCATATCCGTTGCTGTCGCATTCGCATGCTCAGAATGCGTTAGTTCGGGTTGCTGGGCATCGTGTACGATCAAATGAAAGTCGCTTGGACGAATATGGAGGCCGTCGGTACCGTTCGTATGCTGTTGCCAGGCAGCTTCATCGGCGTGGTACAGGGTGTACTCCATTTTAGTTTTCGCGGAAAATGGCATCAGCAGCATATTTGGGTGGGTGCGGAATAAATGGGAGGTTACTTTGAGGCATTCCAGGAAGAAGTCTTGTTGAAACAGTCGCAATAAAGATGGCTTGTCCAGTAGTTCAACACGCATTGATTCCTGGCGCGGAACAATTTCCAATCTACCGCCACTATTGTCACGACTGGACAACGCATCCAGAAACGCGGAACCACCATCGGCAAATTTGCAGTCCGAAAATGCAATGGTTTTGTCGTTTTCCAACAAAGAAGCCACGAGAGCCGTCTGTTCAGCCGTCATGGTGCAATTCGTGAACCGAACACTGGAACAATGGGCCAGGTTACGCAACGAATCTGTAGAAAGGATGGAAAAATCGAACATCAATCCATAAATGTGTACATGCGAAGGCTTCGTGGGTCCACTCCACAGCCAAGTTGCGAGTCGTCCTACAGCCGCGTGTGACGATCCTAACACTGAAATGGTTGTCGTCTGTCGCACATCGGTGAACTGCAACATCAAATGGGAGGTATACTCGTGATGGTGTTGTGAGTTTGCCGTACACGCACGTCGGGGATGTAACAGCATGCAACATTCGGGATTCCAACCCACTACGACGCTGGTGGTGGCATACTTTCGAAATCGCAACGCTGCATTCCGTATCGCCAAACGTTGCGTTTCCGTCATGTCTTGTAAGTACACAGGGTCGTACAATGGAACAAAGATACGTGGTTGAATCATTCTAGTCGACATACTACTAGATAAGTCAACAAATATCGTCCATTCAAAAGTAATCGCGATGATGTAAAGGAAGGAAAGAATTGGACGATGAAGATGAAGAGCAATTTTGAACGTAAAAGGCTTTATTCGTGAGTAAAAGGCCACACAATTTGGGCTTATTTTACGCCATCCGTTACTTAAAAGGCTCTTCCAAGGCGCATTTGATTGCTCTCGAGTGACAAGGCTTCATCTTTTTCTCATTCACTCAAGTCGTATGTTAAAGACGCTTTTCCTTTCAGCTCCTTCAAAAGTCTAGAACAAATCGAAGTGCTTTTTGAATTCGTAATGACTCATGTTGTATCATTTCGTCCAACAATTCCCTAAAACACTGCTTTTGATTGTGCCGCTACAACATCGGAGTGACTTGCTTTCGTCGTTGAAATGTTTTCCGGTATGGTCGTAAGAACCGGCGGCGGACTCCGTAGCCCCATCAACGACAAGTGCGATTCATTCCGATCGGCTTCTAATATAATATCTGAGGGAGTAATCATCATGTCCTCGTCGTCGACGATCAGAGGTGGCGGAGATATTAGTGGTTCTCCCTTTATACTTTTTGTCGAAGAAGATGAATTGTCCGCTATATGGTCATGAGGTCGACAACATGAAAACACAGATTGAAATGTTTGTTTCCATCCTCGTTTTCGCGTCGGGTGTTGGGATCTTCGCGAAGAGTTGTTGTTGGTTGAATGATCCATGATCCTTTTTGTTTCTTTCATTTCGTATGTGCATCTCTAAGCAACGAAAGTGATGCATGGTATGCGTGAAAGAGAAGCTCAGAACAAATGATGAGTTGAAACTCAGAGAAGGCCGGCAACGTCAATCGATCTTCTTTTGGATGGCGTCCTTTTCTCTCGAAAGATCTCGACTGTTCGAAAATAATCGGGTCCAGTCGTACGGAAACAAGATAGCGTCACAAGTCACAAGTGAGTGAAGAGAAGGACAGACTGACACTTCCGTTGTGATCCCAAATTTCCGAACGCGAAATAAGAGTGGTACTCCGTTTCTACAGTTGCAAGGATACTGATCGCAGATTCCACGTAGTCGAGTACTTTAACTTGATAGTCAATAGGTCGAAATTCGAGCGGTTCGTTGAAGAAACGTTTGATCGACTCCGCGTCCTGTGGGTGTTTTGCGATCACAACGGAACAAAAACAACGACAAAAACATCACATCACAATTAGGAGATAAAGATGAATTTATAATTCAAACAAACAAAACAAATAAAACGAAACAAGATCCTCTCCGCGGAACGAAATCAAAGCCGTGCTTTTATTGTGGCATCAAGCGGTTCTCTCACGCAACATTGACACCTCAATTCTTTCATAATTCAAATCAAACTATCCAACGAACCAAACCGAAAGACTGGTGACTCTATTGCTGCTAAAATCAATCGACCCTGCTCAAGTCATGATTTACAAATTCCCTTCTCGTCGCAAGCGACAAAATAGTCATTCAAGCGTACCGGTGGTTTCCCCGACAGCAAGTGACTCCTCGTCATCCTCTTCGTTGACACTCAAGACGATCGTTCAAAACATTTATCATCGACGCACCGCACACAATAACAACAAATCAATAGAACCAGAACCCAAAGGCGAAAATTGTAAAGAAGATGAGCGACACGATAGCACCATGAAAGAGGATGACTCCAAGGAAGAATTGCCGCCTACCGAAGACCACGAAGACGCGGAACAACGCGAACCTGTCGTCAAGACTCATCGACGCACGTCTGCAACGGATTGGAACGAGTTGGTCCACCGTGCCCAACATCCCCACAGACAACATCATCGTCGAACATTCGCCATGACGAATGACGAATTTATGGATGTCACGATGGTATGTGATGAATTGCACGGCGCCTCGCTGTGTATGGTATGACCTCGGGTGACAGAAGTTCCATTTTTATCGAAAGGAGAGAGGCGGATGCATGTTTCTCTTGTTCGGTTGCATTGGCTGTACTATTTCTGTTGCATAAGCTTTATTGCCGAAAAAATCAATGTATGCATGTATATACTTATAACCTGAACATTACAAATTTGAATCAAATTTTCAGAAGACAATAGATCATATTTGCTGCAAACCAGATCAATGAAAGAAAATTGAACTTGTACAAGACAAAACACGAAATATATAACCACAAACCGATTTCACAAACTGGAAAGCGCGCAAGAACCATTCTTCCGTTCCTCAAATGCGTGCTCGGTATCTAACTAATAGGATTATTGTTTTGTATTTCGTAGTCAATTTCTCACTTAATTTTGTAGTTCATCCCTCACGTCAATTTGGGCATGAAACTGCCGACGACATTGGCATACAATTCCGATCGTTTCTTCCAACGGGCTTCATTGCGCGCATTCGCATCCAAACTCCACAATTTACTCTTGTGGATAGTCAACAACAGCATTTGATGCGTTTGATCCGGAAGGGCAAATTCGAAGGTATAAAACAAGATACCGTCGGTCAGGCGTTCACTGGCTTGTACGAGCGTCGCTTGGTTGCGTTTAGCGGCCAATTTGGGTCCTAATTCCTCCAAAGTGCCCAAAGCGGCGACACTTTCGATACTCGATTTGACCGGTGTACTACTGAGCTTGATTTGTTCGAGCGGATCGACCAAATCTTGCCATTTCACGTCGTAAGCACCGACTTCGCCATCGAATTTGTTCCATCCGGACGGTGCGAGCAAACGAAAACCGCGAGGACCATCTTGGTAAGGTTCCAACAATCCACCCATGCGAGTAACGACACGGGGCGTTTCTTCCGTCGGTAGTGCGAATGCGGGAGCTGCGGAAGTAGCGATGACGGCTGCTGTCATGTGGTGCAGGGCTTCACGACGAGTTGTTGTTGACCACGCGGCAGTGAATGCTAGCAGCAGATTGAGTGTCGTAAATCGAAGCATTCTTCTTTTGTTGATTGTGTTGTTATTCTTGCTGAAATTAATTGGGAGACTTTCTCGCTATTTTAGCCTGTTTTGTGCTTTCGAAATGGGGCTCATCGGATTCATTTCAATGGCGTGTCGCGATGACGAGTGAGTCATTTGAAAAACGTATACGTTTAGGTCACGAGCTCACGTGACTTACAACATCATGAGTATCGCGCATCGCATGACTCTTTGTCGCATTAAAGCACGAAATCAAAACAATCATTCAATATTACCTTATCTGTAACCCTGCTTCTGTTCCTCGCTGCTATTGCTACACCACCTAATTATTCTTTTCTCTACTTTGTAAACACACGAACAGCTATTGCAACGAATGCCTTCTCAACCATTTTAGCCTCCACTTGAAGCAACACCATGATGCCCGTTGGATGTGCTTTCCTGGTATGGAAATATTTGTAAAGACAGGGCGTTCTGGAATCAAAAGAAGATGATCCTTCATTTGCAGCTTCATTTCAAATAATAAATCCCTCGCTGCGTAGTCTTATTTAGGCGTCGCACGTCGCACATACACGTCAGCACTAGAAAGTCTGTACGATGTACGATATCCCATAGTACAATTAACGACTTATTAAGTACACAAAATTGTCGTAGCGCTGCTTTTATGCTTAATAAAAAAACAGTACAGGTAACGGGACGGATGGGAAAATCAAGGTCCCATTTCCCATCACGTCAACGCCACGAAGAAGAGCGCGACATTTTCCACAACGCGAGGTCCTCGTGTCGCAATTTCAGAAGTCTCGGAGCTCGCGACCTCGTTGTTGTTGCTAAATAACGTAGCATTCATTTTCTTTCTAGACCTTCTGTATTCCTTGTTGCTTATGAAGACAAGCAACACTTTTGCAAAGTTAGACTCTTTTTCTTCACGCAACAAACGTTATTCTCTGAAAGCCCGACGGTTCCGTGCATTGCGACGCCATTTCTTTGTCTCCTTGACGACTCGTTTCTCGTGTTGATAACTACCAGTATGGTAAGTTTCTCAGTGACTATTCTTGTGTTTTTCTTGTATTTCTGTGTTGTATGGCATCTTTACTTTCTTCGTTCTCATGTATTCCTGCCGTTCGATCCTGGTAGTCCGACACGGAAAGTGACACACACAAACCCATTCGAGAAGACCACTTGCATTCGTCCTTGCATCACTCGTTACCGTACGCGGATGATGACGATGATGATGATGAGTACGAAGACGCGACATGGGGTGAAGTCTTGGAAGCGTGCTGTGTCCGGACGTCGCAAGAGTGGATGCGCGCTGCCGCAGGCTTGTGTGGTGTCCTGTTTTTTATGTATTTCTTTCTCTTTGGCCTCGAATTGATGGGGTCCGGTGCCAAAGTCATGACGGGTTGCACGGCCGGTGCTTTATTTGGGGATGAAACGAATCCGGTGGCCGGATTGACCGTGGGCTTGATGTCTACTGTCTTGTTGCAGTCCTCTTCGACCACCACCAGCATTGTGGTATCGTTGGCGGGCTCGGCGATCTCGGTGCGGCAAGCCATCTATATGGTCATGGGAGCGAATATTGGGACGACGGTCACCAATACGATTGTGTCGTTGGGGCAATTGGGTGATGCGGATCAACTGGAACGGGCGTTTGCCGGGGCGACGGTGCACGATATGTTCAATATGATGACCGTCGCTGTCTTGTTTCCGCTCGAAATTGCGACCGGATATTTGCGGCGATTGACCGGACTCATGGTGCAGCATACGTTTACGACCGACGGAGGATTGTGGGAAGGACCGATTCGGAAATTTGTGGCGCCGTTGGGGGATCGTATCATTCGGGCCAACAAGGAGTTGTTGACGGCGGTTGCGCATGGAGAAGGCTCGTGTGAAGAGGGCGATGGCTTTTATCCCATTCTCTGCGAGCCGGGGGAGCCTTCTTATAATAAATGTCTTCAAGTTGGTTTGATTGCCTGCGATCGGGAACGAAATACCTGTCCGTCGTTCTTTCAACCAAATGCGACCGTTAAAGAAGACAAAATCTCGGGAGGAGTCGTTTTTACACTGGCCGTGGTCATGCTCTTCTTTTGCCTATTTGCGCTCTTGAATATCTTGCAGCGTATGCTGATGGGATCATCGACCCGTATTGTTCACAAAGCTACCAATCTAAATGGCTATGTCAATATGGCTCTTGGCTGTGGTCTGACACTGCTGGTACAATCCTCTTCGGTCGTGACTTCGACCTTAACTCCGCTGGTGGGCATTGGTGTAATCAAGTTGAATCACATGTACCCGTTGACGCTGGGCGCCAATATTGGATCCACCATTACGGCACTATTGGCGGCCATGGTCACGGAAGGAACCGAATCCATTCAAGTTGCCTTGTGTCACTTGTTGTTCAATCTGATTGGAATTGCTATTTTCTATCCTATTCCTTTCATGCGGGCCTTTCCTCTACAGGCCGCTCGTCAGCTCGGAAAAGCCACGCGGCAATGGCGGGGCTTTCCCTTTGTGTACATTGGTTTCATGTTCTTTTTGTTCCCGATAACTTCGTTCGGTCTCTCCTTTTGTTCTCCAGCGGCAGTATGGGGCTCACTGTTCTGGGTTCCTTTTCGGTAGCAATCATGGTGATCAGCTGTGCGTATGGTTTTTACTGGTGGAGTTTCCAGGGCGGAAAACGGTATTGTAGCGATCGTTTTGAACGACGCGAACGCGTTAGGTTGACGTTGCAAAATCTCCCCAAGGATATGGAGTACATCAAGGCCAAGATTGCCTTGCTGATCGAACATACGCGTCTGCCGGACAGTGAGGATGATGAAGCGAGTGCCGATGATGAAAGATGATAGGAAGCTCATTGTATTGATAGTACTAAGCTTGTTATTTTGCATGATTAGATGATTGATTGACAGATTTCTTACGACGAAGTCCTAGTTTCAATCTTTGGACCTTCCATAGGGGTCAGGGGATTTCGGTCGTGTTTGGCGTTTGGCGCTTCAAGTCGTGTCGCGCGCCACCGCGCCCTGTAATGACTTCCGGCCTGCGCGCGGACACGATGACATCACGATTAGCGAGACGCACATACATAATATAACCGTCGATGATGAAGAGCAAAGTTTGCTTTGTTATTGTTTTGTGAAGCACCAGGTGTAGCCTTCAATACCTTCCAATAACAAAATGATATTTCGATACACGCGACTCTTACAACCAAAACTCTGCAGCAAACGAACCTTTTCGACGCCATCGACGCCATCCCGCGATCCCTTTGCCATGTACTGGAGCGGTCTCGCGGCGTGTGCCGGCTGGTCGGTGACCTTATCGACGCTGTATCCACACGATAGTCATTCATCATCCTCTCTCCAAATGACGCAAGACATTGCTCTCTTTAGTTCTATCTTTGCTTTATTTTCTTGGAATTCCGCTTGGCTGTTTCGCTGTCACCTTTTGAATGTAATGGCCATTGTCGGGTCTGCTATCAATCCTTTGCCGTCGACGCCGCTATTACAACGTTACCATACAACCGACTGGCAATGTCGAGAAGAAATACGGCAAACGAAACATCAAGACGAACACTCTCTACTTAACCGACCCAGTAAGGAGAAAATTGTATAGTTGATCGATCGACTCAGCCAAGAAACGGAGCACGGAATAGGTACGACGGTACCACAGTAAAGAAAGCATTTGGAGAAACTTGCTGATTGTGCGCGGAGAAAAAAGACACACTTGTGCAAGACACCCGACCGGCAGACGGAGGGCCCCGGCGACAGCTCTCCTACGATCGTGGGTCTTTCCTGGCTCGACGATGAGCGACTAAGTACATACAAGGAGCACGGATATTATTTGAGTGATTTGTAGGAGACGAAATCACATGTATCAAAAACTTGATGATTTGCAAAATGACTATCCTGCGAGAGCGAATGAACATCTAGGATGTTCGGAAATCGAATTTCGAACTTGCTGCAGCTACAAACGACATAGAAATACAAGTAGAAGTTGTAAATTATAGTGAAAGATAAAATTCACTTTTGTTTCAATTTTCTAGTAATGAGTAGCTGAGTGCTACTTTCACACTTCGAGAAAGTAATCTTCCTCTTCCTAGCTACTCTAGCTTTTTCGTTCGAACCTCGTCTGGACGTCGATCCGGTTGAAAGCGACAGGCAGACTGCAGACAGACGCGGACTACTACCGGTACCGGTACCGGTACCAGTACCAGTACAGCTTCCCGTGCATTTACAGTATACAAGTACCAGTACAGCTGTTTGCATGATGGCCCAGAACCCATGTAAGCTCTGTAGAAACCTACCACAACGGATTTGAGTGCCGGTTCAAAAACTCCTCCGCCCTCTTTCCATCGAGATAAATTTCGTGTTATTTTCGACAACGCCGATCCTATCATTACATTGCTAATAATACATCGTGCCTACTTTAGTCAGGCACGATCTAAACATATATTGTTTCTTTTTTTTTAATCGGCGTCGATTGGTATATATATCGTGCCTGACCTGCAACATGTCGGTTCTCAAAATTGTCGCTGAAAGTTGGCACAAATTTGTCTGCACTGATGCGTTTGCGGACTATCAAGACAAATGGATCTGCGACGAATATTTCTTTCGGATATTGAGAGATCATCACCCCTCACTTCAAAGAGAGCTTGGTTCAACAAAATTGACACGAGCATTGCTAAATAAAGCCATTTCAAAGACTTTCTATTATTGTGATAACATGGACAACGACAAAGGTATTTTTCGATTTCGTCAATACATGAAGTGTCCATTCGGAGAAAACACAAACAACCAGCGCGTTATCTGGTTTTACATGGTGTCAAAAACAATAATTCACGCTTCGATACCTACAACCGCCGTGAACAATTGGAGCAGAATTCATCTTTACAAGATGACGGCAGTGACAGCGATGATGGCGTTATACCCTTTCAAGAATTGGGTATCAATCGTTTGTTAGTACAAGAGCGTTACAAAGCAAAACGAGAGAAAGCAAAGCTTAAAGGAAAGAAAATAGTCACCATCTCGCACCTTGAAATTGAACGACTCATGAAAAGTTTAAGACGCACCGCTGTGCGCTGGACTTTGATGCAGGCTTCATTGAGATGGTGGTGAAAACAACAACAGACAATAATTTCCTTTCAAAGAAGAAACAACTACCACAGAAAGCGGAGCACGAATTCGAGGATGAAGACGAAAGTGACGAAGACAACATTATGGAGTACGACGATATGGACGATTTCGTACTTCCTGATTTTTCGTCCGAGAGCGAATCAGAGGATGAAACAGATTAAAAAGCGCTGCATCGCCTCAACATCAAAGAAATAGTTACATGTACTTACAACTTACTTTTTATAACGTTGGCTTTAAGCTCTGCAACATGAAAAGAATGGCCATGAGTAGGTTGCCGAAAGCCGAAAGAAAAGCGAGATCTTTATGCGCGGAACAATGAGCGTCTCGACTGCGATGGTCTGTCAGGCGCTAGTTGCCGTGATGCGTGACTGACTCGGGAATGCCAGTAAATAGTTTACCGATCATTTTTTCCATAAGGAGGGTGACATTTCTGCAGAAATGACGACAGGACATCTCTTCCAAAGATGATTAAAGTCGTTATCATTGATTTTTTAGTCTTAAAAAAAGTTTTTGAGTTGAATTACTGGCTTTCGTGAAGAGGACTTAGCTTCTACGTGAAAATAGGACGTAGACTTTGTACTGCGTGGTACATTTTTTACGTATTTTACATAGGTCGGTGACCAGGAGCAAACAGCTGTACCACTTCTACAAGTGCGTCTTTCTACGCCTCGCTAGGATCCGGATCCGGATCGACTGGCTCATTATACAGTACCGGTACCGGTACCGGTACCAGTAACCGGTAACCGGTAACTTCTTGACTCTTGACTGCTCCTACGGGACTCGCATGATCCATTGTTCGCGCAAATCCGCGCCTAAACCGCGGTGTACCTGGTACCTGGTACCTGGTAATAATCGCGCGCACCGCGCGATGCTTCTTCTCCACCACTTTCCGCACCCACGCAAACGAAAATGCTTTTCGTTGGCGACCATGAAGGATCCAAAAATCCAAAGACAATCACACACAAAAAGCATCACTCCTTCAAAAACTGTTTTTTGATGATCTTGTTGACGCAGAAACTTTCTTTTTGAGAAGTCTCGGAGCTCGCAACACGAATCTTGTTGATTCGTTGACAAGATTCTATCTGTAGGAGATGTACGAGATGCCAACCAAATGGGCTCCAGCTCCACCAACTCCTTTCTTTTCATCAAGATCGTGTCAAAAACACAATTTGGATCTGAAAACGTTTTTTTTGCATTCCTTCAGGTCAGTCTCTGTTGAAAACTCTTTCTATTTGCAATGGTAAGTGATTGTATCTGCTCTCGTGGCTAATGTTCTTGCTTCTTCAGCGCGGGCTTTCCATCAGCGTATTGCTTCTTTTATTCGAAAACGGTTATTTCTTGATAAATACACTATCTTTCGCTTCTTCTCTCTGTTGCTTATTTTTTGCGCTCGCTCCTCGCTCTCACATCCCCATTCTTCACAACACAGTCGGACGAAGATAACAAACCCAAGAAGCCCATCACCTCGCGCAAGGATCGTCCTACTGGATCGATTCACTTTGGTGATGATGATTTCAACGCGGACGAAGAACCGGCCGATGCCACCTGGGGTGAAGTCTTTCAAGCTTGCTGCGTACGCTCGCCTACGGAATGGGGCTACGCGTTTGGAGGATTCCTCGTCGTCTGCTTCTTCCTCTATTTCTTCCTCTTTGGTCTCGAATTGATGGGCACCAGCGCCAAGGTCATGACGGGCTGCACCGCCGGTGCCTTGTTTGGTGACGAAACTAACCCCGTCGCTGGTCTCATGGTGGGTATCTTGTCGACGGTCTTGTTGCAGTCGTCTTCGACCACCACTTCCATCATTGTCTCGCTCGTCGGTTCGGCCATTTCGGTTCGTCAAGCGATTTACATGGTCATGGGAGCCAACATTGGTACTACCGTCACAAACACGTTGGTGTCTTTGGGTCAATTGGGAGATGCGGATCAGTTGGAACGCGCCTTTGCCGGTGCCACCGTGCACGATATGTTCAACTACATGACCGTGTGCGTCCTTTTCCCCCTCGAGATTGCAACCGGTTATCTTCGTCACTTGACGGGAGCCATGGTCAAGAATGCCTCGACGTCGGATGGTGAAACTTGGGAAGGACCCGTCAAGAAGTTCGTTGCACCGCTCGGAGAACGCATCATCAAGTCCAACAGCAAGTTGATTACTGCCGTGGCCAAGGGAACCGGCTCTTGTGACGACGGTGATGGCTTTTATCCCGTTCTTTGCGAGCCAGGAGAACCCACCGCCTCCAAGTGCAAGCAAGTTGGTCTCATTTCGTGCAACAGCGACAAGAACACCTGCCCCTCCTTCTTCCAGCCCAATGCCACTGCCAAGGACGACAAGGTCTCTGGTGGAGTTGTTTTCTTCATCTCCATTGTCATTCTCTTTACCTGCTTGTTGGCTTTGGTGAATGTCTTGCAGCGCATGTTGCTCGGCTTGTCGACCCGTGTCGTGCACAAGGCCACCAATGTCAATGGATACGTGGCGATTGCCGTGGGTTGCGGTTTGACCATCTTGGTTCAGTCCTCGTCCGTCGTCACTTCCGCCTTGACCCCTCTCGTGGGAATTGGTGCGATTCATTTGAACCAAATGTACCCCTTGACGTTGGGATCCAACATTGGTACTACCGTCACGGCTTTGTTGGCTTCCATGGTCACGGAAGGAACCGAGTCCTTGCAAGTCGCCATGTGCCACTTGTTCTTTAACATTACCGGTATTGCCATCTTTTACCCAATCCCCTTTATGCGCGCGATGCCCATTCACGCCGCTCGTCAAGCTCGGAAAAGCCACCCGTCAGTGGCGTGGATTCCCGTTCTTGTACATTTTCGTCATGTTTGTTATCCTTCCTGCGATTTGTTTGGGTATCTCTTTCCTCTTTTCGGACGGTAGCAAGGGACTGACGGTGCTCGGATCGCTCTTGGTGGTGGTTCTCATCTTGTCCTTGGGTTACTTGGCGTACTGGTGGCGTTTCAAAGACGGCAAGCAGACTCTCAATACGTGCTTTGAACGTCGCGAACGCGTCCGTCTTACCATGAAGGATCTCCCGGATGATATGGAATTCCTCAAGGCCAAGGTGACGGCCTTGATGGAACATACGGGTCTTCCGGATGACGATGAAGAACACGGCGAGACGGACAAGATCAAGGACGAGGATGAAGAAGAAGTGGCGGCCTAAATTCTTGGACGTTCTATATGTGGTAGTTATTTCTCTTGTGGGGTAGAGTTCGTTCGAACTTTTATTAGAACTCCGTGTTTGCACAGTGATATATTCTACTTTGTATTTGTAGCTAGTATTTGATGTATGAATGATTTCTCTCAGCGGGCCTTCTTTGTTACGAAGTAGGAAGGGCACCTCCTTTCATTGACTTGTGAACACTACGAAACGGTAGGAGAAACTTCGATCCAGCAACACCAGCTCTCGGACAGTCAGCCGTATTATGATAGTTCAACACATCAGATTAAGTCGTTCAACTATGTAGCAAATGACGTGTTTCTGTTGGAAATTCAAGCTGTATCTGTAAGTTGATATTCGTTATGCGTTTCTACTATTCTACCGAGTGAGAATCGTGTGTTCTCTTTTTAAGAGGACTCGGTGCGTTCCCCGTGACATTGCCAATCGTCTGTGTGATACGATTTCATTTGAAAGCGCTCCGCGTGGGTATCCAAATAATGATACAGGACGGCACCGACATTGGACAAGTGACAAGCCATCAACGATAAATTGCGCGTCACACCCAGCGAAGCAATGGCCCAGACTGTCGAATAGAGGACGGCATCTTGTGTCATGGCTAACGAAGGTGGAGACTCGGACGACGCGGTCATGCTCCATCCGGCACACGCTCCCAAAAGACTCCAGTACGTAAAGTAGCACTGATGAGTGGAAGACGTCGGCAACGACAGCGATCTTTGGGTTTGTCGTTGTTGTTTTCGCGCCAGTTGTTGCAACAACGTCGTATATCGTTGCATTGGCATGTGGAAATTATTATCGAAATAATGATCTTTTGAAAAGGGTTCGTCGAACGTTGGAATGCAATCGGAGAAATTGTTGGCGCGTTGGTGATGTTTTGCGAGGGAGTCGGAGAAACCATTTTCATCTCGCGCCAGAGGGGCAATTCTCGCCTACAAAAGAATGGATGGTGGATGGTGGATGGTGGATGTCCGCTTTGCAATTTTTGCAATTGCAACTTCAACATAGTCTGCCGGACGAAGAAAGAAAAAAGAAAAAACCAACAATGAGTATGAGCATTGCTGTAAAGCAGGAACCAATGAAAAAGCGCTTTCTATTAACTACGAGGAAAATTTGCTGGTGCCAGCGCATAATTGTTCTTCGGCTTCGCTTTCCGGGTAGATTGTACTTTCGCCCAACCGGGATTGTCTTAAGCCCAGTCCCGAACGCTAACACGGTCTTTGCTACTCCGTAGTTCCTTACCAGTACGATGCTCGTTTTCGTGCTAGCTAGGTGTCGACTTCCAAGGTGTCGGAGGACCCCATTTTTCTCAAATCCTTGGGTAGTTGCATTCATAAATTGTCTTTTGCTAACCGTTCCAGGCGAGTATGCACTGCGTCGATGAAGGATGCTGCCAATTTGTTTTTCAAAATAATAGCATCACATTTCGCTCCTACGGAGTGGCCGAAAACTATTTTTAAAACAGCTATGAAATTATGTATTTTTACTTTTGCATATCATAATGATCTTCCGTGAAATCCCCAATTTCTAAAACGATGCCTACAATTGAGTCAAGTAAGGCTTCAACATGACGTCCACCACACCGCGTCCGGTGCGGAGGTTCTCCGTGCTTACGCAGATGGGATCGGACGCTGTAAAAGTAAAGGCATCCTTAATCTCCTGATTCTCATTGGTCGACAAGGACTCAGGAATCATTTTGTTGAAGAGTTTCGTGACACATTCGGCGCCAATTTCAACGCCCGTGCCACCCCGCAGGGCGTGCAGGGACAGGATTCTCCGCCAATCGATGCGGAACATCCACTGACACTGATCGTACGGTCCCGGAGACTTGGACGACTGCTGCTGGTCACGTCCAAACACGAGTTGGGAATGTTGAAATCCAACTTAGGGGGTAGATCAACATCGGCCGCGTCATATTGGCCGGAACTATCGATGGCATCGACAAGCTGTTCGGCATCAACGACCATGAGGGCTTGTCCAGTGCAGCCACCAATCTCCACGTTTCCGTTGGCTCGTTTGGGGAAACGTCCTTTGAACGTCGGGTTCAAGCAAGTCGATTCTGCGTAAATGATGGGCAACTCCACAGGCAGAAGACCACCGAACAATCCATCGACATCACTGATACATACTTCGGTGGCGCAATCGAAGCGGGGACGACGAAGGAGACGAAGACCGCATTCGCATTCGAAGGGGAAAGGAGGATCGATGGCGGTGATGGCTTGGCTCATGAGTCCGTCGCACAAGGGCCCGGCTTGTGTGGGGGCAATCGATACGAAAAGAAGGAACGATGGAAACGCAAACTTCATTTTGAATTATTTTTTCGTGGAGTATTGGGAGAGACAGAGAGCAATCAAGGTATGCGGAGGATGAGGATGGGGGGAGAACGGATTTTGTGTGACTGTTTCGTTGACGAGCGATTATTTTCTTGTCGGTCATAATTAATTTTGATGGTTTGGGTTTTGGGTCATTAGGAAAGGCGAAACAAGAAACAAAGGCACAGATTGTACTTAAGTCGTCAAAAACAGTCAACGACAAAAACTCGCTTCTCTACTGTTTACACAGGATTCAACTTCGGAAGAAGCAAGGAATAACAACTGCCCTATGCCAAATGCCAAGTGCCAAATGCCAATGAGTGAGTAGGGTACTTCACGAAACTTGGTTGGCTCGTAGAAACTCAGTACATATCTCTGCAAGTAGGTTTGTGTAGAATATGTACCGTCGTCATTTTTTCTTGCCGTTGACGAGTTCTGGCTCGAAGTTTCACAATGCTTTCAGCATGATGCTTCAGATCTTCATCTTACAATATACAAAGATGGCAAACTCTCTTTCTTAGCAATAAACCCAGCTTTTTTCATCAATTCTGAATGTAGAGAGGCGGTGCTAGCGGTCAATTCTATTCCGAGGAACATGTCGATCGAAATAAGAAATGGCGGCCGTCAAAGCCGAACCATCGATGATCAATGATGGAGCTGGAGAGGGCATGGGAATATTAGCATCAGTGTTATAATACGTGAATTCAAAGGATATTCTTGACAATCCACTGCCGGTATGATGGCCATTGTGTCGATCGTGCTGATGGAAATGGCGTCTTTACCGTGCTTTTCAACAACGATCTGTCGAGTGTCGCGAGTGTTAACGAAGTTCCTTGTTGACGATCCGTTTCGTATACCTCAGCTTTGGCTAAGGATGCGACAGTGGTGATTCTGAATGATGCCTGAGAGTTCACCTCGTCCCGGAGTGATAAGATAGGGTGCAGTGTCTGTTACCTGTTACCTTTCCAGCCATGTCGTGAAAGTTCATGCAATCTACAGTGCAGACACAGGGCTTCTTTCAACCGTGCAACTCATGCAATCAGTAACCTACACAAAGTGAATTGGCGTGACAAGATTACAGGGTGCTCAGTAACATGCTTTTTGAACTCGGTCATTCTTGGATGTAGCGGTGTATTTTAATGAGCGGGATCCAAGGGCAGCAGTAGAAACAATTTGCAAATATTTTGACAAAGGGATTACCTACATGCCTTGTAAGCGAAACAAGCAACCAATTTACGCCGGGGGAACTCTTTCAAAGCGGTTTCGAGTGGCAAATTCGGCATTGAGCTTGCCTAGATTCTACGTACTACAAGTGAGTAGCGTAAATACTTGGCCTTAGGTATTTTGAGATCCTTGGGAGGCTCCAAACAAGTTACTAGACTAATTTTCTGTTAAATCGAAATGATATCTAATCTTTATGTAATCATAGTTGCGCTTCTAAATTTGCACGTGCTCCTTAGTGATTCGATTTCGTGGCCCGTATAATTTGTACGTGGTGTACGTACGCGGTACTCGATTTTGCGTATGTAGAATTTGTACGAGCCAACCAAATTCCTGAAGTACCCTACCTCATGGCCGAAGCCCAGAACCCAGAACACCGAACATTAGGTGACGTCCCAAGCAGGCTTATCACAATTTACAACGACGTCTGGAGTCGGGCTTCTCGTTACGTCTTGGTCGTTCGTCTCTTGTTCATGCGTTTGCCTCTTGCCGATTTACAACTTCATCTCAAGTCCCAAGACTGTTTCACCGAGACTCTTTCTTGGGCGTTTTTAGTCGGAAGTTAGAGAGAGGAGAAAGCCAACCTTGCTGTGTGCTGCGTGGTGCAAGCTACGATGTATCCCCCAAGAGTAAGCCTAGAACTGAACCCCGCAGTCGTTACTTTTTCGCGTCTACCAATGAATTGTTCAAACGTGAGAGGACGTTGTGTTTCTTAGAACCTATCGATCCACGATGAAGTCGTGGGACGCTCGTCTTTGCAATGCAAGGCGCAAAGAAGAAATTTGGTGATTCATTACTGCAATGAAATAAATATTTCAAATTCTCCTGTCCCCGGCCATTCACTTTCCTCGCCCAAGCCGCTTGAGCATACTGTTCAGAAAGCAATGAACGGAAGATATTGTTGCTCCGTCTTCGCTCGCGTATTCCATTTTGAAAAGAGTTACTTCCTTTCATAAGCAGCAATATCATGAGCATAACAACCTTCCATTTAACATCGTAGCTTGAACAATTTTCTCTAGAGTCTTGGCTTGGATGCTTTATTGCGATGGGCTTTGAACGAAACACATCATTATGTTGATGCCTTATGACTTATGACTGAAGGACGAATAACGAATGACACGTCATAATCGCGATGACATTAGACATTAGTTCATCTTTTCGACCCAAAATAAAAACAAAAAGACGCATCAAGAACAAAGTTGTTGAATGATTGTGTTTCTTATTATTACTCTTTATTAATAACGATTTTGAAAATACTCCCATGAAATAAGACTATGAATTGATTGGCAAGCGTTTGTCTTTCTGTCGCAACAAATGAACACCCCTGTTCACTCTTTGTTTTACCATGTCACACACTGCATCGCGGCACCGTTCTGTTTGCATTTGTAACCGGCATTGCAGCAGCCATTGGCGACCGTGCAGGGCTGCCAGTTACCACCGCACGCTAGTTGCTTCGGTTGGCACTGGCCGTTGCGGCATTCAAAACCACTGTTGGCACAACAGTTGTCTTTCGCTCCACATTGTTGATAGTCGCCACCACAGGCCGGTTTGCACGTCTTCGTGGCCGCCTCGCAGGCAAATTTAGGATCGGAACAGCCGAGCATACCGCACATGCCGTAGTTGTTGCCAAACGAGGGACGGCAGACGCCATCGGCTTCGCACGAGAAGGTATTGTCGCAGCACTTATTGCTGGAAGCACAGCTCTGGTAGGCCAATCCGCACGTCGCTTCGGGTTGGCACGTACCATTTTGGCACGTGTAACCGCCGTTGCAGCACTTGCGATCGGCACTGCACTGTCCACCGTTGGCCGCACACGTCGGTTGGCACTGGCTGTTGCCGTTGGTGACCACACACGCTTGAGGAACTTGGTCTTGGCAGCAACCGACAAATTTACAGCTTTGCCATGTCGCCGCACACGTCGGCAAGTCCATGCACGTCTTGATGCCGTTGTCGTCAACACACGTCAATCCACCGCAGCAGGCAAAGTCTTCACTGCACTGCTGTCCTTGGTTCTGGCAGACCGCCGTGCTCTTGCAGGTGCTCATACCGGTGTACTGATTTTGGAAGCACTTGGTACCTTCACAGCATTCACCCAAAGCGCAAGTTTCGTGTTCGGGGACGCATTTAGGGATGGCGCGACACTGTTTGTTACCGCCACCCATGTCCTTGCATTCCAAACTGTCGCAGCAATCGTCCGACATTTCGCACGTTCGGAATTCAGGGTAGCACTTTTCGACGACGCGGCATTGCTTTGGGCCGTCACTTTCTGAGATACAGGACATGCCGTTGCAGCAGTCGGCCTCGCTTTGACAGAGGTTCCATTCGTCAAAGCAAGCTGGCTTTTGGGCCAGACATTGGTGCGTGAAGCCAACCGAGTAGCACTGGAAGCCAGCACAGCAGTTGGCGTCGGTAGTGCACATACCGAACTCGTTGTTGCATGTGGCGGTGGTAGCAGCCGCCGCACGGCCATCGTTGGAGGCAGTCGCTTGTTGAATGCCGATGAGGGCGGTGTCGATGATGCAGGTGATTTCATCGTTACAGGCTTTCTTGATCTCCGGGCTGACATCCTTGAGGAACTGATCGAGCGTGTTGCCGAAGGGGAGCTCGCAGTGGCGAATGTCGTCTTGGTAATCAACTCCCTCGGTGAACGTGAAGAGCGATTCGTGTTCGTTGATGCACCAGTTTTTGACACAGTATTCGTAACCATCTTGACGCAGGCGCGCGTTGATATCGGCAGGAACCGGTAGGGGCTTGCCGTCACGATCCATCCAGTCATTCATGGGGTTGCCATCGGCGTCACCCCACAATCCGCGGAAAGTATCGACATCGGGAACCCATCCGTACATGTCAAAGAAGCATCCATTGTCGGCATAATGCACGTTCGCCTCAACCTTGAAACCGGTGGCGGGGTACACAATGTTGATGCGGCTTCCGGAGAATTCGAGAACAACATCATCGGAACCAGTTCCGTCCGCGACTTCACGCTTGACACCGTCAACGAAGAAGAGCATTTTGCATCCGTAATCGACTGTGTTGCTGTTTCCAGTAAAGGTGGTATCCTTGAAGGGGAAACTGATCTCAACTTTGGGAACAGGGCCTTCGTCTTGCATGACAATACCCTTGATACTGGACCAGGCCCAACCGGGTCCGGAAACACCGGGCAAGAAGCGGAATCGGGCTTGAATTTGACGGCGAGTGACAGCGGATTTCATCAAAATGAATTCACCACCGGCTTGGCAATCGAAACCGAGACCATCATAAGTTTGGACGTGTCTGTGTATTCAATATTGTGAGGGAATGAAGCAAGAGATGAATAGCAATGACAATTTTTTTCGGCACTTACGGGTCACCCCAACTTCCAGCGAATTCGAGGTTCGATTTGCCCAAAGTGATCATGTTATCGGGTTCATCGGCTTTGGTAGGAGGCAAGGTGGGTTCCGTAACGGAATTACCCGGATCAAAGAGGCGAGTATCGACGGTTTGGACTTGGCATTCAGCGTTTCCAGTGGCCGTTTCGGCACAGACAAGATCATCACAGCATCCCATTCCAGAACTGCAATCATACCATTCAGGGAGACAGGAAGGAGGCGGCTGGCACTTTTTGAAGAAGTTGTATCCGAAGCACGCTAAGCCATCACAACATCCGTCCTTGTTATCGAGACAAGAGCCGTTTTCGGCAATGCACAGGGGGATCGTGCTATCTTCATCGCATTCCTTCAAAGCATGGATGGCCGAAGGTGCCAGAGCGGATAAAGGAACACGCCAAACGACAATTTCATGTTGGTGTTTGGTGGTGAATGGGTAAAATAAATAAAATTTTATGAGGTGAAGAGGTGTCGATGGGTAAAAAGCCTCCCAGTGAGCTACACAACGCAGTCATTGTCTCGTTTTCGGCTTTGAGCAAAAGAGTACTATGATATTGTCCGCGGAGTGAACTTTTTGATCTACGACTAACTCAGTAGAAGACACTACGACGAAACTGTTCATCTTTATTCACCCGCTTAAACCTCCGTACACGTGATGTTATAGTCAATAGCGAATGACCGAAATCTATTCTTAGAATTCTGCCTGCGGTGTTTGCTGCAGCCACGCAAATCTTTTGTGTGTGGTCCAAAAAGTAAAAAAATTGCCAGTGACATCGACAAGTCGACAATAAAACTCCGAAAGGGAAAGGGACTATTCATCCATAAGATGGAGAACTGTGCGGGGATCAGTAATTATAACGTCTACGTTTGGCCAATTTCTATGCCAGAGAAGCGTTGGACTACGGGCTTTAGGTCTGGATCCTGTTCCGATGGTACTTTACTCTACACAGTGAAGTGGGATCTGGGATTCTCAAGCGTCTCTCCTCTCTCTTCTCATGATCTAGCTAGGGTGCTGTTAAAATTGAGTTCTATGCTCTTTCTTCCCCCTTCTCTCTCTAACTCTCTTTATTAGGTGTAAAGCTCTACTAACCTCTATCATCACCACCTGCATGAAAAAGAGGTCGTAGAATGTAAGCAAAAGCCTACGGTTTGCTTCAGTCTGTCGTCGCCAGAGACCGCGAAGAACGGCAAGATCACTTTGAGCAAAAAGGGCTAACGTACAGTAGTCGTAGTTAGGCCACAATTGAACCAGCAGGAATCCATTGCTAGAGTGACGACTTATTCAATCAGAAGCTTGTTACAGTTCGTTACGACATGTGCTGAAACAACAAACCTGACTCTTTTAAGGCAATTCTCCGCCTTGATCAGGATCAAAAGCTCATAGCTTCTTCGTAACGTAACAGCCAATCCGAATTAACAGCGTAATTTGTTTGTTGAGACATAATTCCAGTAAGCCGGTTATACTTTTTCCTATCCGTTATTTCTCACTTGTGTGCTGGTTACTAGACTTTCACATAAATTTCAACTGTTCCTATCTTCTTGTGTGTTTGTACAAGAACAGTGCTTGGTAAAAACGACAAAAGCAAAAAAAAGATTCGATGTATAACCTAAACTAACAATATTAACCTGTTGTATAGTCATCATAGCGTAGCTCCAATAATGAACGATTGTCTTACTTTGGCTCCTTGTTTCCAAAACGTCCATTCGTAATCTCTCACAAGCATAATATTATTCACAGCCGTGTCATCTCGGTCCAAACGGCCACCATTTCCGGTAAGCCATCGATTGTTGCCTGGATTGTTGAATGGCACGAACTTGTTCACGCGCCGCCCGCAAATCGTCTTTCGTGGCACCCCCTTGTTGAGCCAAGACTTCTCGGACATACATAGACAAGGCGGGTACCAACTTCTGTTTGGAAGACTTCTTTTCGCGCAGGGATCGCTCTTCGATATAAATTGCCGTCCAGTCGAGCATTAAGGGAACGCCATTCCGCACAGCGGGATGGTCACCGAGATTAATGGATGATGATAGACCGAGACGGTAGAACAAAACGAGACGGACTTCTTGTTGTTGCCTGTTACGGTATTAGTGTGTAGTGAAGTGCTGCTAAGGGTCAGCGCGACTTCTTGGTATAATAATTCATCTTCTTCTTGTTGCTCCGAGACGGTCTCTTCCGTATGCGTGCGTTGTCGTTTGAAATCGGTCGACGTTTTCCGTCGTAGCCAACACAGATCGTTTGTTGCATTCATGCTGTTTGTTTTATGTGCACTATTGTCAATTGTAACATCGATTGTCAAAAAGCTGGTTTGTTGAGAAAGGTTCTCAACATCCTCCTGCACGTCGCGTGCTTTGCGGCTCGATGGCTTTGGACTTTTGCGAATGTTTCGTTCTCGATGCATGAGTAAATGGTAAACCCTGGGGTGAAGATGTGTCTGTTCTCAACCGTTTTTTACGTGATACACCGTGCTTGTGCGCATGTCAGCATTGGTGTCCCCCATTTTGAATTTTGTCAGGTGCGACATTCGTCGAAAATCGAGCCGTGAAAAATTTTCACCGTGTAATTATCACGACGAAATGATCGAACTTTGCATGCCAACACCATTTTCAAAGTATGGTCCTGCCATTAGCCGTCGCAGCAAAATGACTTAATTATTTATTTTGGAACGATTTGCGTCGTCGGCTAATGGCAGGACCATACTTTGAAATTAAGGTAACCAAACTAAGATCAGCATTATGCCGTGATGTTACACCGTGAAGTTTCGCTGCAATATTTTTTTGAGCAGCGCGAAAGACTCTGACGACGGTCAAACGTTGAAAAACAGGTGCCACTAGAGACGGGCGAGGACAGACTTGTCTTCACCCCAGGGTTTACCATTTACTCATGCTCGATGCTTCCGAGAGATTGCGGACACGCGAGGTGCGAGGTCCGCCGCAAGCCAAAGATACAATGACGTTGAACAAGGCGGGCTTGCCAGCGTGGCAGAGTCACAACGAGTGTACCTGGTAACGCTACTTGTAGCTAAAATACTTTTGATGAGTTATTTCGCTTAAGTCACTGGCTAGAAAATGAAAATTTGATGGACCTCGCCACTAAGTAACAATACCGAGCCAAACTTACTTAGGAAATCCAAGGGAACGACTATTTGCTGCAGTACAGTTTCTTCCAGTGTCTTTGGTCGTGGAACGGAATACGGAACCGAAAATTGTGCAAAACGACGCAAACGCAAACCCACGTCAGTTATCCGGTATCGGATACTCGTTCTACAGAGTAGGATACGATGTCACACGGCGTCTTCTGAGGTTTTGAGGTGCACGGCTTATTCTTTCATTTTCTTGAAAATCATCTCTGCCTCATGTTGGGAACGATGACATGCGCGGGCTCCCCTCTCTAGAGAGAGATAAGAGTCGATTAACTAGGTCAGTCTGATGCTGAGCTTACAATTGACTGACACAGTTTCGTCGCTTCGATCATTTGAAGCACTGACTCGAGGCTGAATTGCGAGAGAGACGATTTCGCTACGAGAGTACTGGTAAGGTGCTGCCATTTCGAGCGCAGTTTGTATTGCGTAGAGAATGTGCTGGAGGAAGAACATGCAGTCCCAGCTTCGTTTCGGCCTCGTTCCTCTTCTGTTGCTGGGAACTCTCTTAGCTCACCCACGTTTGGTCCTCGTTTCGCCACCCGCTGAGTACGTCGATCTGAATTCACGTACTTGGTACAACTCTTCCGCTATTCGTATTCACATCCAATTGTCGCCGTTTGGGTTGTGCAACAAGTTCTTTTGAATGCATGATCTTTGATGTCACTTGCTGTCGCCTTTGCTGTGCTATATATCATCATCCATAATTCGATAAGTTAAAAGTTTGTTTTAAAAATATACTCCCTATTAAATGTTTGTGATTGCGTTAGCCAAATAATCGGATCCGTAACTCTGCATCTGGTGAATAAGGACCAATCAAAGCGATGGTAGACATCCACACAAATGAGCCTCGGGGGGCGGCAGCGTCTAGAAAGGCGATGGATGGTTTTCTGTCGATCGCTGCTTCGTTGACGGCAGACAGCACGACGGCATCTTCTCACAACTGTCCACCTCCAAAACATTTTTGCAGCTAAAGCCATTCCCTATTGATGCTCGTACGAATAACCACTGCGGTGAAGGCTACAATTTAGCAAAAGAACCGTTTCTCATTAAGTCGATACTGCACGTGAGAGTCGTACTGGTAGTTCCCGTTTTAGTCTTGGGTCTATTCCTATCTTGGCCATGCAATTTGCAATTGGAGACTGATGCAAGCATGAAGGCGCCGCGTACCTTATTTGAACGATCATCCTTCGTGGTCAACAAGGAGATATTATATTAACACTCACCAAAGAACCCGCAAGATCGTTAGGATTACAGTTGCTCAATTGTCATGATCTCTCAAATTTGTAACCCAAATGAATTAAAAATACGAGAAACAAACTTTTTCTTTGACAGGTCAATGTGTCTTGAGTCACTCCCCAAATAATTCTCCAAAAGATATGACTCAGCCGTATTGAAAGATCACTCAATGCCCATAAACCAATCTAATATTTGCTGTTGACCATCAATTTCATTCCACAGCTTGAACAATCGCACGGACGTCATTTTGTCGTCAGATTCGATAAACTGCGCACTACCATACTGTTTCAACGCATCGTCCATCATAAATTGGGGCCTGGCCAAATCACGAACTGCCAAAGGAAGCCAAAAGGGCAATGTCACAAATGTGGAATCACCCGCCACACTTTGATTCGCCCAGAATGAATCGGGCAAACGACAAAGCAATGGTCTCATTCGGCGAAGTTTCGAATATGGACGGTTGCCCGAGGGAAGTGCCCTTGCAAATACTGCTGCAAGGCCCGACCAAAATCGAACATCGCGTATGTGTAGTACCGTCGATACCTCGATTCTGTCCTTGAAAGGGTTGTGTCACAATCCCAATCGATCGCGCTTCCGCCGATATGTATCGGAGCAAGAAAGAAAAGCGCGCATATCCGTAATCGGGATGAGGTCGTTTTTCGATAATATCACCACAACGGAAATGAATTGCAACATCGTCTACTTCCACATTGGAGAGCAATGGTACGGTCGGCATGGGCACTTGCAATGCTGTTTCTCGATCGGCCGACAACACAAAAATCAGATGCAGGATGTGTTGGATAGGGAATACCAACCAAAGCAATGGCCATGCGTCGTAGCTCGTATTGAATCTCTTCTTCTATCAGCCAATGAATAGGCGCATACATTAGTGACTTACAAACAGCATCCGGCACCTCCGGTATCTGTATGTCTCGTCGGCGGAAAGTTTCCCATGATCCATGGCAACACCAAGGCGGATTGCTGCTCTCGGGCATCAAGGCAACACATTTGGACGTGAATGTTCCCCATGGCTCGTGCCGCGAGTCGGACGCCATACAATGTTTGTAGAATATTCCCGGTTCCCATGTGTTGATGTTCGTACATATCGGCGCATTTTAATTCGAAGCGATACGCTACGAGAGATGATTCATTTCGACGATGTTTCATGTCACGACAAAGCACATTTCCTTTTCGCAGCGCATGATACAAGAACTTCACCATATTCTCTTGTCGATACACAATGTCGAGGGCGTCGTCATTTGTTAAATTTGGATTGAGATCCTGCGGGGAATTATAATTGTTCAATTCTTCTTTCGAGATTTCCTGAAACGATTCTGTTTTCTTCGTCGTCATGGTAGATTCCGGAGTATTTGAAGGAACAACACGATTCCGAGCCATCAATTCATAGCACAGGATGGAAATCATGAAACAGAGAACATACAAAGAAAGCCGTGATGTCATGATTTCACGGTTATCGGCCGGGTAGAGTGGACGATGACTGCCTGGGGATCTTTACAAAGTAACAGCAATCATCAGGCCTCCTATACAGCAAACGGGAAATGAATCATTGTCTCTTTTCAATATGATTGAAGATCTAAATATGATACCATTAGGAAGGAATAAACAACATCCTATAGAAACAGAAGAAGTATGTTTATTATTTGCTTTCGATTTTCGATGCAATGGCGTGAGAGACAAAGGCAAAGTAAAAATAATGTGTACCGGTCCGATCTATTATATGGTTCCATAAGTAGCTTACAGACCTCTGACCGCTGTTGATGTTGATAATGGAATACATCATCGTTGTGAACCAAACTAAAGCGACGAGCTGCTTGGTCTCCAACAAGAGTCTATTCTAAGATGGAATGAAACTTTCAATAGGACTATAGAAGTCTTTATGTACATCAATTACTGTTTCTGACGTTTTAAAGATTCTGTCACTTGTTTCTTCGGCAACCCAATCTGTTTGTTTCGAATCGCTTGCAACTGTTGCATCCAAGAACTGTCCTTTTCCAGAATCGACAATAGCAAAGCACAAGCTCGATGTGTCGCAGCGGGGCGGATGGTCGGCGACGCACGTCAAAACAGGGACTCCCCATAGTGAAATAGTAGCAACCGCAGTCAGACCAAATGTGTCTTGCCCATTATCGTCCTCGTCTTCATCTGCATCACGCAACTTTACCGATATCTTTGCCATATCTCCCAACAATTCCAACAACTCTTGTTGCGGGTGACGGATCTGATCCTCGTTCCCAATGACTGTTTCAAGAAAAGGACGCAGTAGTTCGTGCGCCGCTTGCACTCCGGCCGCACATCCTCCGTCGACAAAGACGGCTCCTAACACGGCTTCCACGGCATCCGCCAACGCTTTGGGAGGCTGTGTGCTCCAAATGCCGCGACTCTCTCGGCTCACACTGGCCCAATACGCTTCGATACGACCTGGTAAGGTAGCATCGTGATGACGTGAAGTGACGGTGCCATCCCATTCGACAGGCCAAAAATGCCAAAGTCGAATTGCAAACAAACTGCTTTTCGAAAGTCACCATGCGTCCGACCGACATGCCATCCTCCTTGTCGCTGTACTGATCAAATATCCACAACCGGGCAGCCAACGCCAAGACAGCATCACCGATCCATTCTAAACGTTCGTGAGGCAGCGACATGAACGTCCAAACAAGTGGGATGGGTGAACGCCCGAGCAGTAAAGCCGGGCGCGTAAACGCAATATAACCAGTCCCCTGAGATATAGTCTGTTCCAACGATGCAGGAGGGGAGCGGCTTCCATTCATGGCTTCAGTGTACGATATGGAAGGATCCCATTCTATCGTCAAGCCCAGCTCATCGGCCGGACGGGCGGCTGGATAGCCACCGCAACGCATATACACCAAACCGAGTATAGCCTCTATCACATCGGCCAGAATCTTGCCTCGGGGTGCTTTACTGCTACTTTTCGAGCTTGTACTTTCACTGAACACCAACTTCATGACGCGCGGGGTCCATTGACCACGAGCAAGCTCGGAGGTGAAGAGGAATCGATCGATGGACAGCATGAGGCAAGCTTCTTCCAAACGATCGTTGCAACACAATGCGGACCGAATCACATCCAGATCTCCTTCGTGAAAGCCGCGCATCCAGGGTCGGAGATGTGGTGATCGGAAACAAACGTCGGTCATTACCAACTGTAAGACTGCATCGCCAAACCATTCCCAGCGTTCATAATTATCTTCGCCTGCACAACTAGCGGCTGTCAGAAGAGTAGCGATCTCCGCATCTGTACTGTTTTCTTCGAGACATTGGGCCAAAATGGGAATGTGCTTGCGACAATGCTCAACAAATGCTCGCGTTGTTTGTATTCGCTCGAGGGAAGTACAACGACTGCGGTAACAGCAAAGCCTCGAAATACACTGCGCGCCTGCCAGAGGGGCTTCATGGAATATAGATTTTGGGAGCATTCGTCCTTTCAAAAAAGGGCAGATGGGAATGCTGGACTCAAAAGCTTCTGCGTGGTCGCTGCCTCGCATGAGCTGCCATCTTTATGCAAGATAGTGATGGGAAGTTGCCAGCAGTATTGACAGAAAATCGATTCATTTTTGTCATCAACTTTTTCACTATCTTTCTGAAACCCGCCGCCATACACTACAAAACGCTCATCGGATCATGATCCGGAATCCAGAGCCGAGGACGGACAAAGGGCTGCCCCTTCGACACTTGCTGGGCCGCAGCTTTCAACTCAGCAGCATTACGCTTGCTTTCGTCAACGATCTTTTGCATGTACATCCAGTCCAGGTTGTGCTGATCATCTATGCAGCCCAGCACATAGGAAGGAGTTATCATTGATTCGTTCGATTCGCTGGAGTTTGAAGACACCATCCTTAGTCCGTTTCTTCCAGCGAGCGTTGAAAAGAACTACGAAAAATTCACGAAGAAGCGCGATCTGGCTTTTAGTGCACTGAATCGGGCGGCTTTTTTTCATAGAACAGGCCAATCGACCAAACTGAGGATGGTCATGATGCATGACAGACATCTCTTTAGGTTCCAGTAACGGTTCGAAGCAAACTAAGGCCAAAGATTTACCAAAATTGCCAAACGACTTGCGCGTTTTCTTCCATTCTCTCCCCTTCCATACAAAGTATATTAATGTAGCAAGTCGTTTTGTCAGTCAAAGACGGAAATGAAAAGATTGTCGGTCTAGTTGCCACATCATTCTGATTTGGCCTTGGCTTGACGAAAGATAATATCTTCTGGCGGAGTTCGGATCTTGAGAAGGGCAACAATCGCCGAGACAATAACCCATTCTTATGCAATCGAACGCACGCGATCAGCGCTAGCATCTTTGCTTATCTTTTTTCGGCATAACGAGAGTCGTTTCGGGAAGCGAGATGGATCGCAAACCATTTCCAGCTCCACAGTAAGCGGGTAGTGTGAGCTGGTTGCACTGCTCGTCAAGAAGGGTAAGTAAGATTGCAAGGAACGTTTCGATGATCGGGTCACCCAATCGATGGGCTGGCTCAATGCAAAGCGATACAACAAGGATTTGGCCGAATTCAAAAAGACAGCACCTAGTTCCGCCGTGTAACTTCCATTGCGCAGAACAAAAAGCTCTTCAGTGCTTAGCTCTTGATTTTGGCGTCACATCGAGAAATGCCAGACCAGACGAACTGCCGCGATAATTCTCCTCTTGCTTTCTACTTTCGTTTGCCACAGCATTCTCAATGCGCTTCTCCAGGCGGCTTGCGTCTTTCGTGATTCAAACCAGCGACGTGATCGTTTTCAAAAAAGTAAAATTTGGCTCTTTTGTCGGGCCCGTCCTTTCATTTGGATGTAGCTTTTAATTGTCGTTAAAGCATCAAACGCAATTACAAACGAACAGGCTTGAAGGTCAACACCTTCTTCCACCACGGAAGTGGCTACTAGGACATTGAACGTTCCTTTTCGCAATCCATCTAACGTCTTTCGAATGTTGTTTTCTTCTTCTTCCATTAGCTGCGCTCTGTTGATTCATTTCCTCTTGCGAAAGCTTGGCACCGGCACGAAACATTTGGCTTCCCGTGCTCTTTCGAATCATACTGCAACACCGAATCAATGGCTGATGCGGTGATAGCCCCTCCCAGCTCATGTTGTCGTCTTCCGCATCCGCAAATTGACCATTGAATTTGTCATGGCGGACTTGCTGCAAGTCGTTCTTCTTTTGTTGATGATTCCGATGCTGAAAGGACTGATCCAAAGCACAAGCCGTGATCCGACGCTGCACAAAGACGACCCCCACGGCATGTTTCTTCCGCGACAATTCTTGCTCCAACAATTGTTCGAGGCATTGTAATTTGTGACTGGTCCCATGCGTTTTCACGACACGCCGCCACACGCTCCAAATATTGTTGCGCCCGCTTGAAATTGTTCTCGTTTTTCGTTTTGATACTGATTCCGCTTCAACTGCAGTGATCGACAATACCAGATCACTGGCAAAGGCCCCAGATCGAGTTCTAGCTGTTCCAATTGCTTGAATTCTTTGAGACGCGCCGGATGCAAACTGTTCGCAGGAATCCGTGGCAACGGACTAGTCGACACACCACTATCCATACGGTACGGGATGCAATGCTCGGAACATT
The DNA here is from genome assembly GCA_030295235.1 of Fistulifera solaris. Taxonomy (NCBI): domain Eukaryota; phylum Bacillariophyta; class Bacillariophyceae; order Naviculales; family Stauroneidaceae; genus Fistulifera; species Fistulifera solaris. Next base: position 132,712 of record AP026127.1, on the reverse strand, counting down.
CCTGTTCGTGATAACGACTATCTTCATCATCGGCCGGCGGTGCAACAATCTTGGCATCCATTTGAACTTCTAGTTGCGTCAACAATTGCGTCAATTGTTCTTCGGTATGATTGACTTTGACGGCAATTAAGGGCGAGGCGGTCAAACCCAACACGCGGCCTCTGATTCTGTGGTAACGTATGATAGTAGTCTCGCAAAATCGTCAAGCACGGAGAATTCCCAATACAATGATGACATTCATCCAAGATCATTAAACTGACTTGCCCGAGTGAATATTGATCGGGATAATGTCGCAACAAATCCAAATATCGCCCCGTGGGTCGCGACCAAGACTTTGCTCGAAGTTTCTTCCGCCACACGGTGCAACGTGATACGCGCACGCCAACTGCACCTGCTCCAAATGCACACTCAACACGGCATGTTGTTGAACCGCCAAGGCGACACTGGGCACCAAAAAGACCATGGGTCGTTGTTGTTCGACATAATGCTGCAATAACAATAGTGCAATCCACGTTTTACCGGTTCCGGTCCCCAAATGAACAATAATATTTTCGTGTTTGGCACGTTCGAACAAAATGCGCTGATAGGAACGTGGATCGTGTGTCGTTTTCGCCAGAGAATCCATCAACTGATCGCGTTCCGCGTCATTGAGGGTCGTGTGTTTGGTCTTCTTATGGACAGACGACGACAGGATCAGCGGAACGACGTTCGATTTTCTCGCTCATAATGCGCAACACTTTGTGTAATTGCCTTCGACAATTCCTTGAACTTGCGCCACGTCTTCCGGCGTCACCGACGTTTCAAAGAGGAATTGTCGAACATCCTCGTGCAAAGAGGAATGAGAACGACTCATGATTGGCGTTTCGCTTCGATGCGTTGCCTGGCGACAGATTGTTGTGGATTTCAGTCAAGTAGATCTGTCAACGAAAAAGCAGAGTCAAAGAGGAAATGCAAGTCTTCCGCTTGCAAAGAATGATTCTTCTCAGCAGAACAGGGAAGAGAAATCACTCAAAAATGCACTCAAAGAACAGGCTCAAAATGGATTGCGATCCATTTCTTTCGCTTCATTCATGTTCGCCTCCGATTTTCTCGCATTTCTTACGCGGCGAAAACAAGTACTTGCGCATAAGTATCACTTTCTCCTTTCCTACATCCTCTTGTTCGAGTTTTATTGTCTCCCCGTTTTTCATCGCGAACAGCAGCGAACACGGCTCGCATCAGCGATCGCTCCGATGCATTTGATTGGCGGATGAATTTTTCGCAGTGGTACCGCCTACCAGGTACGGCTTCTGATTGGCTGTTGAATATTTTGGGTGGTACAGTATAGTCTAGAACTGTACAAACCGTGGAAAGCGGGACACGATTGAAACTTGAAACGCAGCAGCGCAATAACCTAATAAACAGAAAAAATCTTTTGCTCAAATATTCACGTTTCTATGTCTATGCCTGATTCCTTTTAACATAATTAACATTTGTCTCATTATTAACTAGCTGATAAGAAACATGCATCGCGGTGGTCGAGGGAGGACGCTGAAAGTCGCGGCTCTTCTGGCAGAGGGTACGCTTTTCTTCGCTAGGGCTTGTGAGCTGCGCTGAGAACGATTGTCTCATTCGTTTTCCCCCATAAACAGCGATCGAGGACGCGGACGTGGTGGTGACGGTAATCGAGGCGGAGGTCGAGGAAGAGGTGGTGATAGTAGTCGAGGCGGTGGCGGTGGCGGTGGCGGTGGTAGAGATTTTCGAGGAGGAGGAGGCCGCGGTGGACGTGAAGGTCGAGGCCGAGGACCGGATTTCTCTCAATTGACTTCGTGGTCGCACGAATATACTATCAGGTATGAGTATTGAAGAGGAATAGTTTGATCGCTCTGCACTTTTTGAGAATATCGTGTCTTACTTTCGCACATTCTTTTATTACAGCTCAAGTCTCTCCCAGCTTTTCCTTTTGGATGTTTAGTCTCGAATGTCGCGATAAGAATAACAAATTGATTGATGGACGTACTCGACGCTTTCAACTCTTTCAAACAGGGTTTTGGGATCTGTTTATGGCTCGGCAGCTGTCACCGCAGCAAATTGAAGATTTGAAGCGAGTGGGTACGTAAAACGAAAGAGAAATTAAAACAAGCGAAAACTTTCTCACGTGTACCGTTCCTGCGTAGTCTTTTTTCAAAATTTGACATTCATGTCGGGTCGTGACATTCCTGGATTATCGACACCTGATCAATTGCCGCTTACCTTGTGTGATGGATCCACCACGAACGGAGATGTCATGCGCATTGTGCACATGCAAAAACTGTCGGCCCCAAAAGAATTGTCGGTCGCGTGGAATCCTGCCGAAGAACATGTCGTGTTGGCGGACTTGCGATGTCGCGGATTGTACGCAAGCTTTTCGGGATGAGCAGTCGCTTTTGCAGCACTGGTATGTTTCATTGTTTTGTAGTATATGCGCCTGCGCATATGCTAGTCAAACTAACTTCATGCTTTTACTTTTGCAAAGTCGACAAAGGGACATCAACCGGTCTATTCCGACGAGACTTCTGTGACTAAACCGGCATCAGTTGCGGAATTCGAAATGTTTGCGAACGTGGCGTTGGAAGGTGCTTTACGCGAACGCATGGCTCGATGGGGACGTGAATTTATCGACCCACAGTCGTTTACCGAGCCAACGGATCGTAATGGTCAGTCGTTGGGTGTCAAGATCTTCAAAGCCTACCGATGCAACTTTAACCTGATGCGACAGTCGAACACGAAAAGTGCTGTGGCTCGTCTTACTTTGACGATTGATCTTCGTGCCAAACTGATTCGCACCGCGACGCTGCTAGACGCCCCTTTACAAAGGCAATTATTCGCCTTCCAAGGGTAATTTATCCAAGGCCGACATGGATAATGCAAAGCGCACATGGATAGGTGAGACCGTTATTACCACGTATGACAAGAAGTGCTACCCTGTTGTCGATCTGCTGTTCGATCATAGTCCAGACTCCTTAATGATTCCGGGGACGCAGACGTCTCATACGCAATACTTTGCAACTCGCAAGAAAATGAAATTGAAATATCCCAGTGCGAAGCCCATGGTTGTCGAAGGTCGGAAACAAGAGTAAAATTTTCTTACCCGCTGAGCTTGTGACTGGGAATGAACTGGACCCCGAAGTGAAAGAAAAACTTCCGATGATTGCTGGTTTCAATCCCCAAGAAAGAAACAAAGCAATTGATGTTGTCCGCGAGTATCTAATTCCCGGAGCACAGACAACTCAGCGGTGCCGGTGGTCTTTTGCCCGCCTTGGGTATTGCATTGCAATCGCCGATCAATGCCACTTGCAAAGTCATGCCTGTCCCTTCGATTATTGCTGCTGGTGTTTCAGTTCCGAAAGAGAAAGCAGATAATTGGGCACCGGTGTTGAGCAAAGCAAAATTCAATGTCAATACGTCTCAAGCAACGACTTTGAATGTCGTTTTGGTGTGCAGCGCATTTTTGATCGAAGAGGCGGCGGGTACAAGGACACGTACGATCGAATTCGCGACCTTGTGAACGGGCACAATGCAAAGTTTCGTTTTGGGCAATAAGCCTCACGAGGTGGTGAAAGTGGGTAAGTCTGTGTTGAACTAAGTGCACCGAATCTTTAATGATAATGTAGTTTCTTACGTAACACGCTGTTCCAGACGCGAACAAAAGTCATCATGGAGCTGTCCAAAAGCATTTTTCTGGTAAAGTTCCTGCCAACGTATTTATTCTCGATTTTACAAAACCCCGTGGTTCTATGGACCCTGATTATCCCGTCGTGAAGATGATATTAGCTCAGAACGGTTACATATCTCAGGTAAGAGGAGACGTCGTATATTGCTTTTCGATCCCTTGCTCACTTCTTCGCTCTCTTTCCTTCTTAGTTTGTGAATTTCAATACGTATCGTCATGATGAACCGCGTGACATGAAGCGATCAAACATCATCTTGCAAGGAGTGGCTCGGCAAATTTTGGAAAAGGTTGGCGACGTATCTGGTGGGTTTCAATCCCAAAAGAGCTTCCTTTACCTTCTGTGCTTGTTGGCGATAGATGTCTATCACGCCCCCCGTGTGTTCAATCCTATCACTAAAGAAAAAGTCGGGAAAGCGTCTGTTGCTGCGATAGTTGTACAGATTGTTCGAAAAGAAAATGACATTTTGACGTACACGAAGACGTTCGTTCAAGAACCGGGCCAAGAATATCAATTGAATGAGTGCTTGGAACAAACAGTAAAAGCCGCACTGAAGCTTCTTCACGAGAAACCTAAATCATGCGTAATTTGGCGCGATGGAATCGGAGAGGGTGCATTCGCTACGGACGCAATAGACGAAATGAAAGGTATTCGAAAAGGACTCGGTGCAGATGCAGTCGTAGGAACCAAAAGATTGAAAATTCGGTCCCTCTTGCTTACGCCGTCTGCCAGAAACGAATCGCAACTAAGTTTTTTTGCGATGGAGGGACAGCAGCCATTCGGCTCTCCTAGTGGGACATTGGTGGAAGGCTTCCAAGGTTTGCGACACCACACCTTTTACATCAATGGAAGAGCTCCGCCGTTTAGCACCCCAAAGCCCGTGCGCTTTATTACCGTGCACCGCGATGCAGGACTTGCTCAAGTCGATATTCCCTCCCTTACTTGGTCGTCGTGTCACAACTACGCCAATTGGGCCGGTCCCGTCAAGCTTCCTGCACCAACGCAGTACGCGCACAAGTTAGCCGAGTTGGCGGGAAATATGCCGGATCATGGCGGTTCGATTAGCGCCGAAAGATATGCCAACACACTTTATTTCCTCTGAGTCATGCGATTACTTTTGATTCGATTGACTGCGAGTTTACATGTTTTGTACATTACAATATAGTTTATTTATTTAATTTTTTTGAACAGTTCAAACTAGCTAACCTCCTCGACGACTCCTGCAAAGTGCCGATCGACAGCATCCCACGACGCTCTCGACACACTACCAGCGAACTCATTTGTGTCTTGTCGCTTAAAAGTCACAGCATTCACCATTTTGTGCCAAAGACGGTAGCTGACGTGACCGTTGGAAGGGGACAGATGCGATTGTCATATATTTGAATGAAGGCTTCAGTAGTGCTCGCAAATCTTTGTCATTTCTTCAAGAAAGACTTTCGGATCCGAGTTTCTGAATCTCTCTCGGTTATTCCATCTCGAGAGATTGGCTCGATGCATTTGTTCCTCAATCAAATCAATCCTCTCCTTGACCTCGGCAGTTGTCTTTTGCGGACTACACTCGAAGCATTGATGTATTTCGCAATCTCTCGTGACATTCGAATGCGGTGCATTCCATCAAACTCTACGGTAGCGATTGTAATTACCCGGGCGTTGTCAGCAAGCGAAGTGACATGACTTCGGATGTATTGGGGTCCTCCTTGTCGTGTTTCCCGTCAAACTTCCACATGTACTTACGATTTGTTCGTATTTTCTGCCGCATCAAGTAGCAGTGTTTTGTGCAGAGGAAACTGCGGTTCAATGGTAGATTATGTTTTCGCAGAGAGATGAGTCTCACAGCAATTTCGGTGAATAAATCGGAGGCACCATTTGCAGTTGATCAAGAGTGTAGGATCCTTTTTACACCCGCTGAATGCAGCACGGGCGCAAGTTGTTGTTCTGACCTCGCGCACCTTCGAACACTAAAGCAAAAAATTGACACTTGGAACGGTACTAGTAGAACGCGACCTTATTGACGAAGAAACTTGCATCTCATCACATCCACCAGATGGTGGATGTGATCAGATGCAATGCAACAAAACAACTCTTCGCGTGTAACATTCATTTCGTCTTTCTCAATCGCATCGGTACCCAGTCAATGATGCTCTAATGTTTTTAAGTACCGGTAAGTCATCCGCCTCTACGCTTATCACGCTGCACCTAACCTGCGCTGCACGAGCGCGCGTCTCCCACGTCGCACGTTCCCGGTTCCCGATTCCCAATTGCGTGTTTTCGGCCTTACCAGGTATCGCGCTTTTTATTGCTCGCTGCGCTCTTGCGTTTTTTGCTGACGCTACAATTCTCGTTTGACATAATCCTTTCTTACCTACTTTGCATAAACCATTTCACATTCATTCTAGACATCTTCAACGCATTTGAGCCTATAATAAGCATGCAACAACAAGATTGCGACGAATACGGTCGCCTGGCGATTGCCAAGACCATGCCGAATCGCCGCAACAGCGGCAGCCCCGTCGCCTTACCGTGTGACACTTTGCGACGGAAACACTCCCTTTCACCACGTCTTCCGCTAAGGAACTACAGTGATGATAGCTTCTTCAATAGCAATGATTGCTTCAGTTTACCGGAGGACGAAAATTCACAAGACGATGATTACTCCTCCGCTTCTTCAACGCATGTGGGAGCCGCTCCGATGACGAACATTGTTTGCTCTCCGAGAAATCAGAGTACTTTAGAAGAAGGGGATGATATTACTGCCAGCGATATTAGTAGTCACGTTTCCTCGGTCGGAGATTACGACAAAGAAGAACGATGGAATACACCCAACCGCGAGCTAATCAATCCTACGACGGCTCCGCGACGCCTCCCTTCGCTATCCCGACCCCGATTGGTGGTTCGGGCTCATTCGTGCAGTGCGACGAGCCAAAGGTTGCATCTGCGACGGGATTGTTTTCCTATCAAACCGATGCGTCTCCGGAGTACGTCGCAAGTGACCCATCGTCGCCCCATGTCGTTTAGTGGCATTTTAGCGGAACGATCGATGGAAAATAGAACGAATAAGTAAGATATAAGAGAACGAGTGCATAGAAACGCAACTTTTATTTCAGGCATGTATCGCGCCGTTTTGTTGAACTAAACTTATTATATTCACTGTGTGTGTGGACTTCGACATGAGTTGAAGTAAAAACCTAGCACGGGATTTATCAATTGACTCATAACCATCCTAGCTCGTTTCTCACTCAAGCGCATCGTACCCAGTTTTTAAGTAAATAATCAATCGTTACATAGTAGTCACATCCCGTTCGCACACCTTACCTATTGCAGGCATGTGTTCATCACCGGGAACTCGGAATTATTTCAATCGGAAGAAGGCCTGATCAACAAGCACCAGAAGAGGCGATCCTCCCCTACACAAGCTGTTAGACGACGCCAAACTTTTCGCCCACAGGGGGTTCTTAGTACACCAAGCGCCACCTCAAAAAAAAAGGCACCTGCTCCATGCGAAGTTCCTTAGGGTAATTTCTAATAGGAAAGTTCGTGTTTCGTATTTGACCCTTAGAGACGAAGCTGACTGAAGCTTGCGTGAGGAGACTGCTTAAAAATCAAAGGGCGCGAAGAAAGCGTAGACAACAACCTGCACGTTGACTATGGCAGTATCACCAGGCGCGATGACAACAACAGCTGTACAGTAGGATCATAGTCGCATGCTAACGATTGAAAACTTTCCTAGCGCATAAGCACCTAAAGAGTTTATCCAGTAACTTAAGTTTACCGCTTCCGAAACTAACATTTAACCTTAAAAAATTAACCACTGTCCTTTAGATTCTATTGAGTGGCATCGCTAATGGATTTTGCCGATAAAGTCAAACCCTAAACCAAATGGAAAAGTGACAAGCAATGTTTAAATAACCAAAGCTTTGCCACGCTTCGACGATCAGATCTCTCGTTCCTTTTCAAAGTCAAATATTCGACTTAGTTTTCCATTGCTCTTTTCGTTTTCTAAGTTAGCTTTAACTCCATGCACCGCCATTCACATTCCATTGCTCCTTTTTGTTTTCTAAGGTAGCTTTGCAGTAATTCCACGCACCGCCTTTCAGATGCTCCGATTGTCGCAACAACAAGAAAGGTTAGTATACGATCAAGTTCACATTAGATTTGCACGGTCGTGGAAATCACAGCTTTCAAGACGGCAAAGCATTTAGCTATACGTCGGCTCTTTTGACAAAACCAAGACGGAGGTCAAGCTGATTCGACGCATGTTGCTTTTAAATAATAATTTTCCAACAAAGTGGCAACTAAGACCCATAAAGCTTCGTCTCTACAAATTGAGATAATCAGCCCAATCCATTCGGCTCCTTTTTAAGTTTCGTCAATTCCTGGTTATTTTTTTTTTCTTGAGGTTTATCCTTTATAAGCTATCAATAATATAACAGTCCAGAAGGAATCGTCTCATTTATTCTGACTTCAAAACCGACTCAGCAGCATGCCACTGGTATCATAAAGATTGCAAGCTAAAATAAAAATGAATTTTGTTTCGTTTAAAGAATCGACTTAATGGGCGCTTTTGTATTTCGTTACTTAAAAATGTGCTTACAAACCAAATCAGTAAGGAAAGCGTTATTAAGCCTTATGGATGATATGTAAGTTTATACTGACGGTCATTGTAGGATCGGTTGGAAAACAAAAGTCAATGGAAGAATAGAAGTAGTTTAACCAAGGACCGGGTCACCGGATATATCAGAGACCATTTCGACAATCCATTTTTGCGAAGCAAATCAGTATTGAATTTAGCCAGAGATCGCAATTTCATTCGCTGCGCAATCAAACCGTCGCTTAAAGATAAAAAGTAAACATAGATTCGCGTTGATGAACGCGGAAGACATTTTTCCCGAATGGACTTGTGGTTCTAAGCGAAAACTCTTAGTCGGACAAAAATCAGCCTCTCTTTGAAATAAAACACAAAGTTGTTTACGCATTGCTTGCAACTAAGAAACACTTGGCTCTTTATCTATTTATTTATTCACAATCATTAATATAGTTATTATACTTTACCGACTATAAAGCCTACCGTCATGGGAGCAGAGCCATAACGTTTTGACGAACCATATGTGGTCTTTAAAACCATAAAGGTCATCAACCGAAGTTGTTAAGGAGGAGTGTAAAAGACAATCCAAGGGCAAACAACGAAAGGATGTTAAGGGAAAGGGGTATGTTCTAATTGGCGATCTCCCAGTGGAGTTCAAACCGGGCTCGAGCGCGGTGAATCGATTCTAGCCATGCGCGTTGGTCTTGGAGAGGTCGTTGCAGTATCGCTGCCAAGGGTTCCTCAAGGAGAAATAAATCTTCGTCGAGTAATGCGGGAGTCGCTGAATGTTACTGACTGAGACGCCTGCCGGAGATGGCTCCACATTGTTTCTCCCGCCGTCCGTTCTCGTCAATGAAGATGTAGCACTTCAACTACTGTTCATCTCTAGGGGCAAGGATGATATCCTTGGTAGCTCGCCGAGATACACTCCTCGTTTGACGAACAGCTATCCCTAGACAATACCACGTTTCGTCGTTCTGAGCAGCACATATTGGACTAATCTGCTGACAATTTACGAAATGCTTACATAGGAAGCATTAATGTCATGTGTCGGCTTCCCTAATTCCATTAAAATTCAGTTTTTCTGTCTTTTCTCTTTTCCCGGTTTCCCAGTTTTTTCCGCTGGCGAAACAGCTAGCAAAACGTCTCGGACCATCTACATAAAACCGGACGGTAGGCTTTTGAGTCGATATAGTGATGAGTAAACTATATAAATCCTTAACTTATTATTAATTAGTATCGATCTACTTCCTTATTTGTTAACATTATATTTGTGATTCAACCTGAATTTTAATGCATATTCTTTGATTGTCAAGAATGAGATATGCAGAGATTTACACCGCCAAGAGAAAAGAAATGAAAATGGACCGGGTTACCGGATATATCCGAGGTGCAATACCATGAACTAGTTTTTCTACCGAAAAATCCTTGTTTGGACAGGAACCCGCCCTTTGATGGTTTCTAAAGCAAGTGTCGACTTTGTCAATCAATCAGAAACGAATATGTGGTTGAATCTCGCTTAGTGTGACGGGTGCAGTCATGAACCTTTGGCTTGCGATGGACGTTTTTAGGGCTATTTAAGGGAGTCGCGGATCACCTACGAATATGCATTTTGATAATGCTTTTCCAGTCGCGAGGGCGTCTACGGGAACCAAGAAAACATATTTCGTTAAGCTTCGTAGGGGTGAATTTTGGTAACGTTAAATTTAACAAAAAGCACTAGTGGTTATACGTGTTGATAGCATTTTGAACCCTAATATGCTACCTCACATGCTATCCAAAAGTACATTTTTGCGCAACTCGTAATCTGTTCAATTTAAGTCCGTTGATGCTAAACAAAGAACTAGAAGCTTGTTTTGATCCAGGAGAACAATCGTATACCCCCAAGTGATAGGTGAAAATGACGTGCTCGCGACACAAAACAAGTTTCGTCCGCACGTTTTGTCAAAAAATTTCAAACCCCAAACCGGTATCGGATATACATTTTATCTCACACTATCTGTCTATCCGGTTTCACTAAAACGTGAATTCCTCGCCAAAATCTGAAAATGACCGAAAGAATACATGCGCCGACAAGCTTCAAAACAGCACCGTGCGGCCATGAAGACGACGGTCCCTTGGCAGCCGTGCGTCCTTTTGATCACAGGAGGACGCTGAATCCTTTCTCGTCAGACGAAAATCTATGAATGACCGTTGCATTTGCTGAGCGAAAGCAGCGTTGACGCTTTGACAACGTCGTCGAGGCATCGCCAACATGAAAGGCCAACAGAACGAAATTTTGTGTCGTAATCAATGCCTGCGGTTCAGCACCACATGTGTTGTTTGTGATGAACCAATGTACAAGCTCCTGACTGTGAAAAAAAGCAGAAGACGGAGAGTCGAGTCGACACGGCGCACATGATACTCGCTGAGAGCAAGTCGTTATTCCATTGACGACTTGACTTCCTTTGCACCTTGCGTGAAAGCAATTGCTTCGGTCGCCTCGTTGTTCCTTGCGGTTACTATATGCATCGACGAAAAGTTAATGACACTTACTGTGATTGTTGATAAGAAAAGTCGGCAATTTACTTCTCGTAGGTGCGACCGAAGCACCGTGAAAAATCTCATTTCATCATCCAGGGCTCATGAGGAGAAATAATTGCCATGGTTGGTTCACACATTGACACCGCTCAAACACGGTTTCACGCACTTATAGAATGATTTGGAGGAAAAGAGGTGATAGCAACATGAGAGTCGTCGGCTTAAACTGAAGTAGCAATTTTCTGCTGCACGTCGCTCAGCTGTTCGAGTATAAATGTCGCGCTTTCTTTGTCAAAAGTAAATGATATATTATTAAAGATCATTTAAACCATTAACTCGAAACTATGGCCTTAAAAGCAGTTTGAAAGCGCAAAATGCATGATCACTTTCTGACGCGCTGCCTTCTACGTGATTTGTAAGGTCAAAATCGTGACCCTCTGGAGATCACTTATGGCAATATCAGTTTGTGGATTCTTCACGAAGGAGTTCCACGATGATCCTCACAATTTTTCTAAAAATACAGAGTATGCCAACCCAGAACGGAGCATCCGCTCGTCCTCAGCAGAATGGAGCTACTGCTCGTCCTCAGCAGAATGGACAAAGACGCCATGTCGGAGCAAGAGTGAAATTTGTCGGAGGAAAGTACAAAGGAAAGTGGGGATGGTTGGATCCCACTAAGGAACCAACAGCAATGAAGACCTACGTCTTTGTTAGCAAGGATGCTACATCTAGTGTGGGCGTAATGACGGAAAATATTGTCAATGTTGAGCAGTTCGACCCAAAAACCATTTCAGGAGCTGTCATGAAGAAGCGACCCGAGGCATGGGCTTTGATGAATCAAGCATGCAAGCTCCTAGCGATATGCCATATCGACGTTGAGCATGTTACTGAATTTGCAGAACTTTTTGGAGTTACCCTAGAGGCTAGACTTGAAGACTTGGATGATGATTCAACATTTTATTCTATGCCAGAGGTGAAGACTGATTCTCGAAAACGCCGATAAACTTGGAATTCAGATAAAACGATACTATAGCTTTATCTATTACTTCGTAATGAATTGAGCAAGCGTTGGAATTATAGCTCTGCTTCTGTTCTCTTGTGATGATGATAGGTTGCACGGCCGACTTTATTTGAGTTTGCTCGACTTTGTTGCTTTCTTTGGGCTACGCCCTTGCCTCGCCCCAAGCGCGGTACCAGGAGATGTTAACGACTTGCTCGTGCATGTGCTTACTATACTGGTGAACGTCCTTCTTCAGCAGAGTCACCGTAGTATCATAGCCCGTTTTCGGCCGTCCGGAGAAAATCCATCTTTGTAGATAGAACCCAAGTTCTCCGGCAAGACGATAAGAATATAGACAAATTTTTCCTTTGTCGTATTAACAAACGCTTGATGGCCCTCTGCAAGATCGAACGATCCGCCTTCACCGCATCTGCAAAAAGCTCCTGCGCGTGATGATCCACCATGGGTTTTTTAACCATGATACACTTGTCCGCAAGATGACGGTTGTACTTGCAACTCATTTGCAGAGGGTGCCCATGCATGCCATTTGTCGATGTCGAGCAGCTGCGACTGCTTGAAGATCACAATAGTCTCATAAACCCTTTTTAAAAAAAAAAGAAATAGCGGGGCAAATTGTGAGTACCGGACGGGTAAAACGCGATGCACACAGTACAGCACATTCGCTAGCACGCAGTGATTGTTTTTTTGTGGACGCATTTGGCGCGGGCTTCATCTTTGAGATACGTTTTATAGATGATGAACTCCAAATTGGCTTTCCGACATTTGCAAACAAGATAAAAGGATCCTCCAATGTCCCCTCGACAGGCTGGACGGAAAACCTGAGTGCAGCCAGATCAGCAGTAAGACCGTTAACGTTTGGAGTCAACCGCGTTGTTGATCGAGGTGGAGACTTCACCGAAGACCGGGTCGGAGATCGGACCGGGGATTGGGTTGCGCCGTTCCTTAGAATCGATTCAGGAAAGCGAACTCTGGACCCTTCAGGATAATCCCCGGCAGGGTCAAAGCTTGGACTCTCGGTCTCAAAATCAGTGTCCATTCCGTCGTGATCGGTTTCAGCGTTGTTCATGGTGAGCCTTACAATTAATGCTGCCAAGGATTGAAGGCAGCCTTTCTGCTCTTGATACTCTTCTTCCAGTCTGCGATAGGTTTTTTTGGTTAGTTTTTTGAAGCCGTACAGCTTGTTGGAGACAATCTTTTTCTGCGCGTCCGAGAGATTTGTATTCCGAGTTTAGTTTAACAAGATCGGGAATGCCCACATTAAATACAGAGCCGCCGTTCTTTGTTGCTGCTACTTCAGCGTCCCTGAACACGACGTAGTCTCAACTGCTTGTGGATTTCGCCCTGGTCCATTTTGTGGCACCTTCGCGGTGGTAAAAATTGCTGCATTTTCACTTCAACGGTCGCTTCACATGAACGTCTCTTGTTGTTCGCTACGAAAAATTACCCACCACTTAACAGGAAAGTTCCTATGTGTTTTACTTGAATGCCAATCCAAGGACAACGGACTATTTCAAACGGCAACGAACAACAATCAAACAGCAACGAACATAATTCAAACGGCAATGCGATGTCCTGTACTTTTTAAATTTTAAGACATAGGCAACCACCGTTAACTAGCTTTATTTACAAGGCTTTGCGCCCCTCTCTCTTGCTTTTGAAACGACGTTAAAATTCTGCCACGCCGTAGGCTCTCACGTAGAAATTTGTACTGAGAGGCAGAATTTTAACGTCCTTTCCGGGATCCTTTACTTTGCTTCTCTTCGAAAAAATTCATACAAACACAAATGCCCCAACATGGCTTTCAATGCAGCAACTATTCTCAAACGAGGACTCTACATTCTCTCCATTGCCTGGGAAAATGAGTCCATGGACAATCAAATTAAACATTTCAAGAAACATTATGGTTCTTCACATGACGCATTAGCGGATATGTGGAATGATCTTATTACCACACAAATTCCAGGCCTTGTCTTGAATGAAAAGAGAAAAGCGGTTGGGGACTGGATTTCTTTTTACGTGCTCACTATTTTCTGTTTACTTACCCCAAAAATACGGAACAATTTGCGAAGCGATTTGATATTGGACTGTCGTATGCACAGGGAAAGCCTTTGTGGAGCTGGATCGAACGAATTTCGATGCTGAAGCACATCAAAATTAAGTGGGAGGCGCGCTTAAACGAACCGCATCCAGCGCAATTTGTTATTTCAGTTGACGGAACAGACATGAAGATTGACGAGGTTCAGCATGACGATGAACCAGTCAACAGAGGATACTACTCGCACAAAATCAACCACGGAGCTGTTAAATACGAAATTGCACTATCGATCTTTGAGCCACGATGTGTTTGGATGAATGGGCCGCATCCAGGGGGAAAACACGACATAACGATCCTTCGCGAAGGCGGCTTACTGGACAAAATTGCTCTCGGTGACCTTGTGATTGCCGACAGAGGCTATCGAACGAGTGTGCCTCACGAACAGAGAAAACTTTCTTTGCCAAACAGGTTAGGCAACGCCGAAGTGGAGAGGTTAAAATCGCGAGCACGCTCACGACATGAAAGCTTTAATGGGAGAATCAAGAACTTCAACGTGCTGCAATGAGACTTACCGGCACGACATCAAGATTAAGCACAAGCTGGCATTCAAGCTGTTGTCGTCACAGTTCAATACCAGATGGACAACGGTAGTCCTATCTTTGACGTTTGAATTAAATGGCTAACGTTAACATTCGTTTCGTTTGTAATGATAGAATCATCGAGACGACGACGATAGACACAAAAAGTGCTGTTTTGCACCGCATAAGGACGCTGAGAGAAAACGAAAAAACGGCACGACTAAAACGAGTCCCGTTACGTAAGGGAAACGCACGCGGGACACGCGAGTCGTCATCGTATCGTCGACAGAAAATGCTAGGCACGATCACAACAGCAATTTTACATATCAACCTATCAATTATCACTAAGTACTACTTCCCTTCTTCTTGCTCTTCTTCTTTTCATAAAGTTCTCAAATTTGTCGCGGCGAATTGCTTGGCGAACGCGACCATGGAAAATTGTCTTGTCAAACTCCATGTACTCCTTGCGCGAAAGGCGAATTTGTTCAGGGCTTTTCGACTTACCAACCCCATTCTTGATGTCTTGCCGAAGCATCTCTTGTGCGGTAGTCATGTCAAATACCTTTTCTCCTTTGCGGTTGAGTGGTGAACGTGGATAAAGCCGCCGACTGTTGATAAATGCGACTTCATCTCTAATCGACGCAAGATATTCCTTTTTTACTTGAGCTCTATGATCAGCAAGACGGACTTCAAACTGCTCAAATGGAACATCCAAAAACTCGTCAAGGAGCGAGTAGACTGACTCCCACGCTTCCTCGGCCGAAAGATCTTCTTCGTCAAGTGGCAAGAAACCCTCATGAAGATCTTCAATCAATATTGTTCGAGCTTTGCTGTTCTTCCAGTCAACTCGGCTTGCCTGTAATCTGTGGTCTGCTAGACGGGCCTTAAATTGGCTGAAAGGAACATGGGCAAATTCAACCATTTTGCCATATTTCTCCCAAGCTTGTTCTGCTGAGCACTCCTTTTCGTCAAGAGGCAACCTTTTCAATTCAAGTTCCGTGATAATGATCACGCGAGCCTCGCTGTTTCGCCAATCAATAGGCTTCTTACGCGCTGCCATGTCAATATAATAATCGTTGAGTTTATCTTGCAAAGAGTCAATCAAAGCTTCGCACTATTTTATTTGTTCCATCGAAAGAATTCATTGAATGCGTCGAGCGTCGATAGCAGGTTGGAGGTCGAAAAACCTTATGCGAGCGTCGAGCGTCGCGAGCATAATAGTCGCGCGGAGGCAGATTTTTCTGCCTGGAGGCAGATTTTTCTGCGCGGAGGCAGATTTTTCTGCGCGGAGGCAGATTTTTCTGCCTGGAGGCAGATTTTTCTGCCTGGAGGCAGATTTTTGCCTCTCGTAGGCCCAACGCGTAGTCAGCGATTCACTGAGCATTTACACTTGCAGGTGAATTGTTTAAGTGCAAAACGCGCTCGTTGCTTTAGCCTTCGAACTTAGACGCGTCGTGTCACGTGTTCAAGTCTGTATACGAGAAAAAGTAGGAATACATCTAAATGCAGTGGTAGTGTTCGTGATTTTGTGAAACAACAGTTAACGGTTACGGCGAGCTATCCCTAATGTGAGGATAAATCACGCAAACGCGCATCTGTACTCTTCGCAGCATTTTAACGCCGTTCCTAGGAATCAATAATTTTAACACGAAGTTATCGCAAAGGAACTTCTCGTGTAGAACTTCTAGTGAACCTTGACGAGGTTTTGACGGACGGAGATGCTTGGAAAGGATGCAAAGGACATTCTTTGCAGCCACAAGTGTAAAAGTTGACATGCTTCTAACTTTTTTTTATTTTCTATTGATTGTTTTTTTATCTTCAATAGGTTCTTCTTGTCGAGTAGGGTTTTGGCAGAAGCAATAGTTCACGCCAAAGGCTTAGGATGTTTAGGCAAGAAAAACGGCTTTGAAACTGCTTGTTAGACCACCTGCTACTTGCTATGCATGTGGAGCTGTGGGTTGGTTGTGAACCAGAAAAATGGCGCGCCGGGCTACGCTATATCTTTTACGGACTTTTGCTGGTTATATTCCCTTACAAATTTTTCCCTGTCGTGCTAAGTTGGATATGCCACGACATCAGTGATCATCTCTGTCCATAAAACTACCAGGTAAAAACGTTTCTCATGGAAATCGATAAGCAGCTTACATTCCCCCGGTGAGGAGGGTCCTGCACTACTAGATGTCTTCTGGGACATAGGAGGAGGACGGCCCACATCTTTAGAATGAAATGTAACGTTTTGTCGGAATAAAACGCTGAAGTAGATACATTTGTACTGTAAGCTTTGAGGCGTTGATCTCTGAGCTTGGAATCTATTTCGATTACGATTACATTAGTCTATGAAGAAACATCATCATCTTCGTCTTCCTGTGTGACTTCAGTGTACTCGCTCTCTGTTTCTTCCACGTATTCGTCAGTGTATTCTTCCGATTCACTGAAATCAAGCCTGACATAGACTGGCTTATAGAGCCCAAGCATACTCGGTTTTGCTCGCAGTAGACCGTAGATTGTGTCAAGACTGGCAAGAGTTTTCTTCTTCATTTGCTCAGCGTTCTTGACGCTACTACTCCCGTGTAGATGAATTTCTCGTGATCCCCATGAAGCAGGCTCAACAGCAACAACAGCGGCAACCATAAACGGAAACATCCCTTCCACTGCCAAAACAGGGTTTTCCCACTCGGAATCGACCGACTCGTTATCATTGTAGAGATCAACGCTCAATAGTTTTGCATTCTCATCTTCGACAGACCTTAGCGAGCGCGGCACCGACAGTGCTCCCGGATACGAGCGCACCAACGCCTGGATTCCGCGCTGGTACGGAGTCTGTGATTCAATAGCCAATTGCAAGGGGGTTTCCCCATAAATATTCTTCATTCTACAAACCTTTGAGTTCAGTCGCAATAGACATTGAATAGCTTCTCGCTTGCGCTGATTGATGAACTCCGTCATTTCTTCTTCGTTTTGCTCATCAATCCACATGCAAACTTCATGCAAAGGCGTATTGCCCGACTCATCCACGGGCTGACTGAGATATTGCGGATAATTCTGTGCGGCAATCTTCAGTATGGCTACCGGGCATCCATTTACTCCCGATGCCGAATGAAGAGCATTGGTTCTCGATGGACCAGAACAACTTCGAAGCAAACTGTTCACCCACGTCCACGCCCACCACGAATCCGGGGATTCCTTTTGCTTGCAATCTTCTTGAATTTTTCTCGGTTGGAACGATAGAGCATCTCGATTGGTCCTCGCACTTTATCGTTGTAGCATCGTGTTTTCGCCAAACGAGGATGGGCGTCAAGTAGTGCCTTGAGTACAATGGTGCTATCTGTTTTCGGCTCCTTCTTAAACAACCGCGAACACTTTAAAATGTGGACATCCAAGGCCGATAAGCCATCGTCGGTGAAGACGTAGGCACTGTGCGGTGCGTGCTCTAATAATATTCGGGCAATGAGTTTGGCATTTTGCAAATTGTACTCTCGTTCATAGACGGAGCATGCGTAGCACAAAGGTGTGTACGATTTCAAATGGCACCGTATAATACCGGCTTCGGGACAAGCTGCCGCTAGCTCTTCAATGAGCTCTAAGGGTGCCGGTGGCGTATCTTTCTCGTATAGATTCCGAAACGTCGGGTTGGTTCGACTGATCACTGCCAAATGTAACGCGGTCGTACCATCCGTCGGGTCGACACATTTGGCATCGCGAGGTAGCTTTCGGCACTGTCGACTGACCGCTTTCCAGTTTGCTTGACGTGCATAGAGATATAGGGGTGTCCAGGACGGATCCGGTGTTATCTCATCTACATTCTTCACCTTGGGTTGTGAGGCGGTCTTTCGCGATCGATTGGAGTGAGAACTGGAAGTCAAGTTGAATAGTTGCTGCTGCACATCCTTTGACTTTGCCGTTGGATCGGGAAAGGTGGCATTCAATGTCTTGCTTCGGTCGCTATTCGTCCGGGAGATACCACTCCGCCTTGACGACAAACTCCCTGAACTCAAGGCCCGTTCCATAGCTTGATCCGATTTCTCTGCTGTAAGATTGGACCGGGCGCTATGACTCCGTCGAATACCTCGACGTTTGCTTTCGTTATCTCCTTTCTTGTCGATTGTTGATTTGGGCAGGACTGGGTGAGTGAAGATTGCATTCGCCATATCCTGGTCGGATGACACATCTGCTGTTTTTAGAACTGATCGAGAACTGTGAGTGCGCCGAATATCGTTTCTTTTCGGTTCAGCGTCTCCTTTAATCTTCTTTTCTTTGGTCGATTTCAAAATTGATGGATCGACGAAAGTTGCATTCGCCGCAGAATCAGTTTGATTCCGTTCCAGTCGGTGCGATTTGCTTCGGGTTGGTAGTTTTCCGGAGCTTGGAACACGAGGCATGTCTAATGCCGACGATTGTGGAAACGTTTCATTGGGCGTACCGACTCTTGCACTCTGTGTGCGAGCTGGCGTCTTTCGCTTGGTCGTCAGACTCCCCGAACTCAAATTCTTTTGCATTTCCTGTTTCATGGCTTTTCAAGTCGTTGTGTAGGTAAAAGTGGCACTTTTGCCGTATTTCTCTCTTTTCATCGAAGCAATGGCGAGGCACCACGGGCAAAAGAAGCGACGAAAATGGGTGACTATTCTATTTTGCGGCTTTGCGGAGAAACATCGAAATACGTCTTTTACACTTTACAAGAGTGTGGGTGATACTTTGGGAAGCTGGGCATTTCGTTCACGCTTGATACGTAACTTATGTGTCATGACCGGCAATGACCATCCAACTACACAAAGACCTAGTCAAAAGAAGAGCTGTAGCGGATAAAGTACATGTATTGGTCCTTTCAAAATTTTGAAATTTTGGCGCAAAGACGCAAACAGCAAACAGGCTGAGAGTGTCAGAATGGCAATTGGCAGCTGGCGGCGAAGAAGTGAGCGCCTTGTTGACAAAGTTCAACAAAGAAGTTGCAAGCAATTATACCAGGTACTACTTCTTTCATTTGTGCTTCCCTCTTTCTAACTCTGCTCAAAGCAGAAGCTTACAAAGAATGTTTACATCATTAGATGATCGAGAGAAACGGAAAAGCCCACGCGTCAGTCCTTTGGGAAAAAAGACGACCTTTCCTGGAAACTCGTCCCCTTCGGGCCTTATGGCTCCGATGCTAGAGCAAGTCAAGGGTCAGGGTGGAAAAATAAAGAAATTGTTTACAGGAGAGAAAGAAAGGGCTAGCAAAGTATGGGAGTCGAAAGGGAATCTGATTTTCGGACCGAAAAGCGAATGTCAGAGTCAAAGTTCAACAACGACTCCGAACAGCAAGCAAATAGCGACATCTGAAATCTCTAGCGGCAGTTTTAGATCGTCAAAGAGCAATGATAAAAGCTGTCAGTCAACGAAATCACCCATACAAAGCCCTTCGACGACTCTTGTTCCTGAGTCTCCCGTAGAGAGTGCCAGTGCTACACAATCTCCCCGATCAACGTCGCATCATTCTCCAGGTCCATCGCTTCTGGTTTCGAATTCTTCACCGAGTTCCAATCCATCGGCGGAACGATACCGCAAAGTCATTATTCGGAAAGCTGATGGGACTACGACGACACGCATTTTGGAAACCAGGAGAAGAATTACCCAAAAATGTGAAAAAGACGCCAGTCCGAACACATCGCATACGACGACAATCACTTGGAAGCATTCCGGCTGTGCCGCTGACCGAAGATGACCTATCACCGCAACCAGTCAATTCTAATGTCGACAGAACGCGACAAAACAAAACATTGAATGCGCCAACAAATTCCAAAAGTGTAGGGAAAATGTATCGCCGTAGTTCCCTGGGTGCGATACCAAGACCATCGACCACTGTTGCTAGAGAGCTACCACTTGGATCCGAGCTAAAGGCGAGATCTCAAGAGGGTACACCGAAAGTAACAAGGCCTAAAACAACAAAGCCTTCATCGAAGTTTCACACCCAGCAAAATCCCATTCCACAGACTCCGCTCACCCCTGGTTTAACACCTCGACAGCGATATCGCAGAGCCACGATGTCGCACGTTACTTCAGCGGGTGTTCCAGTCACTCCTGCGATTCTTCCGAAAAGGACCGTTCCCCGGTCTCCGAAAATGCCTACGGTTCACGATATTTTCGATACGACACAATGGCCCGAAACACCTTCCTTACGAATTGCGCCTGCCGAACAAGAAGGCGCGCTCGCAACACCGTTATCGGATACCATCGATAGTCCTACAGCAAAACTCCCGATCACGCGTTTGTACAAGTACGCAAGACAATGCAACTGGGAAGCCGTTAGTTGTGAATGTAAACTATATCCTCGTGACGCCAAGTGCGTCGAACCATCCGACGGAACCACCGCGTTGCATTTGGCGGTCATGAGCCGCATCAATCCATTTTTGCGAGAAGGCAGCCTTCCGGATGTTGAGATGGCGCCACTGGAACTCATTGAGCAATTGGTGGCTGCTTGTCCGGAAGCGGCCATTACGCGGTGCTCTGTCAAAAAGTACACTCCGCTGATTTATGCGTGTCTCGTTCTTGGTCAAGACTACGACCTACACGACGGCGTTGCTATGGTGCGCTCATTGCTGCAGCATGCACCACACAGCGTTTATGTGTTTACGGACGATGGATTTTC
The DNA here is from genome assembly GCA_030295235.1 of Fistulifera solaris. NCBI lineage: Eukaryota > Bacillariophyta > Bacillariophyceae > Naviculales > Stauroneidaceae > Fistulifera > Fistulifera solaris. Next base: position 111,668 of record AP026127.1, on the reverse strand, counting down.
AGCACTCGACGTGCATATTTTGAGCTATTCGAGATTCCATCGCGATAAGCAAGACAGCCAAGACGATAGTACACTGGTCATGCGGGCCCTTTTGGAAGAACGGCCTGATTTAGCTGAAGCTCGATCGTACAAAAACCGTGTTAGAGGGCCTTTGGAATTGCTGTATCGCAGCAACTTGGAGCACTTTAAGGACAGCAGCAAAGTTAGTGACTTTTCGCCGCTCTCAGCATCGATGGACTCGCCACAAGAATGGTGGGCTTGGCGGTGGGCCGATGTGCTCCTTCGACAACACAACAACTCTTCGGAATACAAATCGTTACACGCCGCATGTGGACTAACGGGCTGCCCATTGCCGATCTTGTTAATTGCGGCACAAAGCAATCCTGGACAATTGAAAGAACCTGTAAACGAGTTGGGCAATTTGCCTTTACACCAAGTTTGTATGTGGATTTGTGATAGCGAAATGATTGCGGGTGATCCCTTTGTATTGAGGAGAAAAACTGCCGCGATAGAAAGTTTGTTACAGCTTTACCCGGAAGCGGCACGCATCAAGAATAATATGGGTGAAACTCCGTTGCAATTAGCAATCGAGTCCAAAACTCCGTTTCACGGTGGTCTGGAGGCGCTGATTCGAGTGTTCGAAGATGGTTTGAGCATCCCACGTAAGCTACGCGCGGTGGATGACGAGAATGAGCAACTGTTAAGCGTGGATGTATACGATGATAATGAGTCCGTCGATTCAGACTGGGTAGATCCTGTACTGGCAGTGGAAGGGATGTACCCTTTCATGGTTGCCGCTGTTGTATCGTTTATTCCACTCTCGAAACGCAGACCCTCATTCTTCTTGAACCAAACGGAGGCTCAACACCAGGCCGATCTGGAGAAACGTGAGCTCGAAAACTTACGAACAATTTATGGACTCTTACGAGCTCGTCCCAGTGTTTTCAAGCAATATAAACCCGTGTATCGCAAGAAAAAGTCGAACCAAATGGAAGAACCTGAATTGTCGGAATACACTGAGATTGTGGAGGACGATTCTGACTACACTGAAGTTACATGTGACGACTAGTGCGCCAAGCGAAAGCAATGATATTGTAAGCTGACTCGGTTTGCCGTGCTATTCATAAGTAACTAAAGACTACTCGCGAGTTGTGCCGTTACGTCATTCGCCTGTTTGTAGGAGAGGATTTCCATACTCGAGAGTTGTACAGTTGCATCATTCGCCTGTTCGTATGAGAAGATTTCCATACTCGCGAGTTGTGCAGTTGCGTCATTCGTCTGTTCATAGGAGAAGATCGCCATAGTCTCCTTGTACACAGTAGCGATTTGCTCTGGAATGTTGGCCGACCCTTGACCATGGTAATACCTTTGAGCTTGTAAAACGGCATTGTATATGCAATCCCGCTTCTGCTTCATTTCCTGTTTTTTCAAAAGGCACTCCAGACCCATAAACGTCTCCATGGAAGACTCCATGAAAGCGTTTTCACGATACTGCTTGACTGCGCCATAATTGGCTACCGTAAAAGCACGGACATCGGCAAGGCTATACCAAAGTTCGGAGGCAGATTCTTCATCATGGCGCTCCACCCTGCGCATTCGGATCATCGGATAAAAGGAGACCGTTTTGCGTTGTGGCATTTTTTTCCTCTTGAAAAGTGAGAATCTCTTTTGAAGAACGAAGTCGTCGAAAATGAGAACGACGACTCAGTCTCAACTGATCTTTTACGAGCGTGGAACTTGAAACCGAGAGGCATGGTAGCGAAGATGCTAAAGCGTGAAAAGCAAATTTGTGCGCGTTTATCATCGTTGTTGCGTGGAAAGTGCTCGCATCAAAACCTTCAAATGGTCGAAATGTGTCGTCTTTTCGTTTTTGTCGAAAACATTCAAAGAATACAGTACAATACGTATACCAGGTAAATCTCACGTGCACGTCTCGTCATCGCTCCATATTTCTGTAACGACCAACTGTCGCACCAGTACCCCTTATGTACACATGCGACTACTGTGAAATAAAGAGTAGTACAGAGAGAAGTACGAGTGAAAATAAAAATTCTTTGACATGACCGTCGAGAAATTCAAATTCGTTCGATCCTGGATCATAAAAACGGTGCAATAGCGTTTGTAAAGTTGCCATTTCAGCGACAATCATCTCTTCGATGTATTCTTTGTCAGTGGCAGATGACGTGGCGCTTGCAATGGTGATCGTTCTCGCTTTTCTACTCGGCGGAATCACCTTCCTGTGGATTTACCGGTGGACGTTTCCGTACCGTACCCCTCGGACCCTCGACGGCACCTTTGCGCATGCCTTGATGAAGTTGGTCAAAACACATCCGGAAGTCAAAGTGGCGCTGACCGGGAGACTGGCAGTGTTCGAACCGCGAGTTGATTATCGAAGCACTTTCCTTCAACCGATTTTACCACGGCGTTCAGTCTTGTCGAACAGTCGACAATGATATTCTGAAAGTAAGGCTCTTTTACACAGCACTGTTGCAGCATAGCCACGACACTTGTCGAAGTGGAGTGTTATTATCGACTCTGACCGACATTTTTGTCTCGTCGCTTAACGATAATTTTACTATTGCTTTCGAGGAGGATAAGGGTGAAGTCACAAGATGCTCTAAATTAAAAGTAGAATAGCGTCAATTGAACTACTTCGGTCTATGCATATAGATTCTTGTTATAAAGGACAAGATCGACGATATGAGAAAGAACGCCATTGTGAATGCTACTTCTCGACATCATAGCAAGCTTGCAATCGCTCGCGACATACGTCGAGTCCTTGTCGATGAAATCGGTCTCGATTGCGCCGGCGAATGTAGTCCGTGTCACCCGCACGTTCCGACTTCATGATATCCTCTTCACGAAGGAGATGAATGGTAGGGAATGGAGACCGAAACGAGTAATCGAAAGGCTCTTCGTTCGGTACATCTTTACCTTTCAAGTTTGCGTGTTTATTTCGCGGATGAAATGGAATCAAATCAACAAGGTCGCGGTAGTTTCCTCGAGCCTCTTTGAGAAGATCCGTAAAGTGAACGAAATGGAGAGCCATTTCTTGCCGATCGTCAAACACAATCAAAGTCGACTCGTGAGTACGCTGACGGTTCTCTCCCACAAGTTCTTCCACTTCGCGATGTATCTCGTCCATCGCTTCCTGAAGTGTATTTGCTTTCGAGGATATGATTCGTAGCATGCCATTTTCTTGGAAGGGCCGAGCAAAAGGGCACAATTTTTCGCCCAGTACAACCGTTCGGAACCATTTTAAAGTAGCCTGCTCTTTGAAAGTTGCTGTGGCGAAACCTCGGGAACAGAGGTGCCGAACGGTAGATAATACGTGTCGCTGTAGAATCATGACTCCTCTCCTTCGTCTCTTTCGAATAAGCCGCAGATCCAAAGTCTTTGACCGGCAGTTGGTCTTTTTTGTGTACGCCACGCTTAAAGAACGATATCAGATTGTACCAGGTAACTCCTCTCACCAACTAGTTCTTTGTTGGAGTGTTAAGGACGAGTCATACAAGGAAATGATGAAATGAAATAATAATGATCGCATCTTTTTGCGCACAAAGAAAAAGATCACGAAGAAGAAAATACTCCGTAATAATCAATCGATAATCACCCGCGTCGGACTGTCTGTCAGCCGTCTTGACGCACTATTCATGATCGACGAGATGATGTGTTTCTCGCTACTAAAACAATGCGCGAAAAGCGCGCATGGGGCCGTGTTTCGCAAATGTTTTGCAATACTGGTAAGTGTTTTGCAAACAAGATCGATCTACTTTATTTTTTAGTAGCCGCCTTCGAGCGTCTAGCCCCTGCGGGCTTTTTTCGTTCTCGCCCTTCCCGCAAGCGGGGGCTCGATCCCCGGGGATAGCGTCACACCCGTGATTCGGACACCCGGGACCAGCGTTACGTTACGTGACACACACGGACACAGCGCGCTATTATAAATAGATTGTTCGGTTTGTTTGATCTTTTCTTTGATTCAACGTTGTTTCGTTGTTTCTGACACCAGCTAGAGATAAGCTAACAAACATGTACGTCAACCAAGGTTCTCTTTTCTTCTCCTTTTGTGCTAACGACCTATTCTTGTGTGGCCGATCGCACGAGCCGACGGAAGACGAGTGCTCGCCGACAAAGCCGAGCTGCGGTCCGCCATTGTCGCTTACTCCAGTGCACGATCGGGGCCGGTGCCCAATTGCTGGGATGTTTCTCAAGCTACCGATTTTAGTTTTCTGTTCGAAGATGACGAGTCATTCAATGAGCCCATCGATGATTGGGATACGTCTTCTGTCACAACCATGGAACGAATGTTTCTATATACTTCCGTATTCAATCAACCCATTGCTAAATGGAATACGAGCAAAGTCACCACAATGAGTGCCATGTTCTTGGGAGCTAACAGATTCAATCAAAATATCGGCGAATGGGACGTCCGTAACCGACATGAATATAATGTTCTAGCGGCCAAATCCTTCGACAAGGACTTGGGCGACTGGGATACGCCGGCTGTCACGGATATGACAGAAATGTTCAGCCAAGGAAGTTTGTTTAATCAAGACATTGGCAACTGGAACGCGGCCAAAGTCACCAGTATGAGGGGTATGTTTACGTCAGCCTACACGTTCAACCAAAATATTGGGCGGTGGAACACGGCTGAAGTCACTAGCATGCGTGAAATGTTTTACCTCGCCGGATCGTTCAACCAAGATGTGAGCTCGTGGGATACAAGCAAAGTAGCGGACATGTTCTTTATGTTTTATGAGGTGTATCCTTCAACCAGAACTTGTGTGCGTGGAAGGATGTCAACGTTCTAACCGACAAATTCCAAATGTTTTATGAAACGAGTTGCCCTCAAGCCGACACCCCGTCGGGTGATTTCTTTGCCGCGAATGTGTGGTCTGAGTAGGGTCTAATGAGAGCCGTTTAGTTATTAAGTGTATAAGCTGCAATTTATGATTAAGCTTCGAAAAGGTGGTTAAGAACTTTAGTGTGTCATGGCAATAGTTGAATCATCAAGACGCTAACGAAACCAATTTGCAAGCTCTTCCCAGCCAACAGAGCTAATATCTGCCATATTCTGTCGTGAACGATCCTCCAAATCATATAACAACAAACGCTCTACCTCTTCCTTGGCAACTGAAGACGACGATGCCGATCAATTCCCATGAACTTGGCTTTCATCGGACTCGTGAAGTTAAGGGTGCTTTTCCGACACCCGGCGAATGGGATTCTGTTCCGTCTTTTGTGGAAAAGGGCCCTCGCATTCGCAGACCATAATTTGATCGGTCACGACTCGCGACTTAGACCAGGCTTGATAAAACCTTGGAGGACGGCGTAATGAATTCGTGCGCTCATCGAGTGCTGTGTTAAGTGTTCAACGCGAAAACGGATGCAAAGCAATCATTGATTAGCCGAAACAATGTCCTTGTCACAATCGCTATCGTCAATCAGGCTCATGGAAGTAAACGGCTATTGATCCAAGCTTGAGGAATGGGGCAACAACGTCGTCTGGCGCTGAACGTGAGAGCCCACTCAAGGATAAAAATAAAAATGAATAAACTAGTTTAACATCCTATCTTTGCTCTGGGTACTCCGCCATGTAGGTCGGAACGTCAAGAAAAGCTTGAGGTCATACCAAGTCGGAACCGGGTAAAGTCGCCATTACTGAATCGGATGCTCTGCCAGAGCAGAGTACTACTTAACGGGTGATGAAATGTGTTTTGTGGGTTGTGTGTGTGATGGCTATCGCCTGCGCCGATTTCTCCTGACGCGGCGTTGTAGAAAGTGTCTGATGTCTGTTTGCCTGAGACGGTTTCTGAGCTTCCATCTGGTATGGCTGCGATGGATGTTGTCCCTATTATTGTCAATCCATGTTTGGATGGCCTCTGTTGATTGCTGAAGCCTTTCCTCCAGTGGCTTTACCGAAGGGGTATCGGAGTGTGCATTGTGGGATGAGTGCGTAAAGTTGTTGGACTGTGTGCTGTGCTTGTACTCGAAGTCGCGTTCCGCCGCTGTGGCTGTTTTCTCGTTTTGTAGTGTTGTCCGGATCTTCCAGGCGAGTTGTGTTTGTTGAAGGATGAGTTGAATGAGGTTTGTGGTCCACGTCCGACCTGTAGTGCGATGATCCAGAAGTTCATTGTCTTCATAGTGCGAGTTGATGATGGTTTCCCATTGTTTTGGAACAATTCCTCGCAATATTAGTCGAACTGGGATTTCTGGACATGGTCGTGAATCCGAATAATGGCTGCCGGTGAAGCCAGTGTGATATGTCTGAGCAAAGCGCTTCCTGGAATGCTGGTGGGGTGCTTGCCTTGTCGAAGGCTGTGTTGAGTTTTTCCATAAATGTGACACGCCAATGCTGGAGTGCTGTGCATTGTAATACGTGATCGAGGTCTTCAGAATCCCACTCGCAGTGGGGGCACTTGGAGGATATTGCCGGATTTTCACGGTGACGTTTTGGAGTTCGTTGGATTCCAGTCGGTAAAGTGCTTTGAGTGCGAATGCCTGATGGGACGGTTGCAGTCGGTTGCGAGCCGTGTTAAACGCCTCCCAGTTGACCGATCGATTGAGTGGTTCACTAAGACCAATTTTGGCTAAGTTCGCTTTATTGACATTTCGGGTTGCGGCGCGCGGAGTTCTCGGGAAATTTGCTGGTGATCCATTTACCGTTTAGATATAGATGTGGTAGGTTGTCCGTCGGATGACATTCGGGCTTGACTGGGTACGTGTCAAGAGCGTAGGTGGCGAAGTTGATCGGCTCGTATATTAAGTTGTGCTTTCCAAGGGAGGAGATGTTGTTGTTGATGGTCATCCTGGTGGCCTTTGACATGTCGTGGTTTGTGTTTCGATTAAGTTGGTGCCAGCTGTCATTCAGAAGGAGTAAGATGTCAATATCTGGTTTGAGTTGTCGGTAAGGATTTGGTATTGAGACTGCGCGCCACTCGCGCCTCCTGGTGGAGTAAGGCTTTGTTATCCGTCGCCGTCTCTATTCGAATGTCGCCTGGTGGTGTAATGTCAAGATATGTCGCATAGTGAAGGAGGAATCGGATGGCTGCCAGTCTCCCATAGCCTTCCGCTCTGTAAGATGACATCGGATTTCCGTGCGCAATTCCCCAACCCTCCCATAGTATGCGAGATTCGTCGGCAATGACCCAGCCGAAGCTTCCGCGTGTTTGTCACATCCCCCGTCGGATACTATGTAGAGTGTTTGTTCTCGGTGATGGAGTGTGTGGAGAAGTCTATTGTTTTCGACTAATTCCGTAGTGTTCGAGATTAGGTCAGATTCCCAGGCTGGGAGTGTTGTAAGATATGTCGGCCATGTTGGTGCTGGTTTTGTTCGGGGAGCGGGTGGTACGTGGTGTGGAATGTGATAGATTCTACCTGGTGGGGTCGGTGATTGGACTGGAATGTAGTTGGCTGGCAATGTAATTGTGGTGTTGATGGCGTTGGATAGTGTAACTCCTCTTCGCCCAGTTTGGTACGTATGAATTGTCCATCCCGATGCCGCGGCGGCAAAGCACCACATCGGCTTCGATATCGTGATACTGCACTCCATTCACGCTCGTATTGTCGAGGGAGCCAGGGTCCTAATCGAGCGGAGCCGCTTGCCATCTGTTGTAATGAGAGACAGAAAGTACTTCCAAATTCGCCAGCTAGGTTTGCCTGGGTTGAGTTGTCGAGGCCAAAGAGTCGTGGTAATGGAACTGAGATCGGTAGGAAGAGGGTTGCGCTTGAGTGGAATGTGGAGTATGTCTCCAGTAACATTTGTGATGTCGGAAATGCGCTCCACTTTGAGAAAAAGTCGGATTCTGTTGAGGTGGTCGAGCTCCGAGTTGGTGAAGCCGAGTGAGGCAGCCTTATCCATAATGAATTCATCACATTGGCGATACACAGACGGTTTACATTCCCCGGGTAAGAGAATTTTGCCGTTGACTTTGGAGAGAAAGGCTCGGAGTTCATTAAACCATGTGCTCGGAAGATATAGAAGAGGTTGTGACGGTTTTTCGAGGAGTAGGTAGGAGACCCCTGCAAACTGTTGGAACCATCTTAGTTGAATACGGATCATGTCTCCTAGCTGTGAGTTCTGGCGAAGATGACGCATGATGAAGGTTATGTTGAGTATACCTTGTTCTGTATATAACGACGAGAATCCCAGTCCGCCTTGTTGTTTATTCGCCAAGACAATGGTTCGAGGGAACGATCTGGGGTATCCTAGGAATTGCAGAATTGCTGTTAATGCTGGAGATTGCACTTTCGCTAATTTTGCCTCGGAGATACCACAGAGGTTCAGTGCATATGATATTCGTGGGAGAAAAATTGAGTGGTATGCTCTGCTGGCGGTGGTGGGATCTAAGCGATGTGTGCGCAGTTGTCGTGTGAGTTTTACGCTCTTGTCAAGTAGAATTCGGTATTGGTCTTCGAAGTCGTTGCTTGGTTTTGTTTGGAAGCCGAGCGTCCTATGTGAATCGTTGGATTCCAATCGGCGGATGTCAACTGTTTGGCCGTCTGTGCTCTGGTCGGATGGTTACACGGAGGTTATGGTCGGTATTGCTCGCCAGTTGCGCAGCACCGGTTGTTGAGAACTGCCAATGGTTGATGTAGAAAAAGCATTTTGGGAGCTCCAGTTTGCCTCCGGTTGTGACAAGTAATTGTTCCCACCATTGCGTTACCGTTTCTAGTGTTGCTGTGAGCGACGAAAGATCAATGTCTTCCCTCGGAGACTGTGTAAGAAATCGTTCACCCATATGGAGCTATCGTCAACAAAGGATTGCATGTAGTGAGCTACTGTGAGTTGCTGTCGCGGGTCAGTGAATACTGTGCCTGGGGATTTGCGCGGCGGACAGCCTGGAGGATGAGAGTGCTGACTAGCGTCCAAATCGCTGGAGAGCACTGACTGCCCTGGCCTGGTCCATGTAGTTTAGTATCTGCAGTAGAAGAGTAGGATTGGTTTGAGATTCCATGCTGGGTCTGAATGTGGTATTGGGCCTGACTGAGAAAGTTTTCAAGAAGGCGGCATGCGCTGTGATCCATGCCCAGTTGTTGACTCCGTAGGTATGCGAGCGCCATGACTATTCGATCGTAGCAGGCTTTGGGCGTCATTGTCCATCACTGCAAGAGGTGTCCGGGTAGTTTCGGGAGATCTGAAATGAAAGAAATTTCATTGCGTATACATCGATGCAAGTGCGCCCTTGACGTGATCCGCCTTGTTCATTCCCCGAAAGCGTGTAGTCGTTCTGCGTGGTAGATGAGGCGGCGTGAAAAGATCAGACCAGCCCATGCGTTGAAATCAGCCTCAAAGATGTTGATGACACGCAATTTGGGAAGCAGCGGTTGACCTGGAATCTTCTCAAGCATAACGTTGGTAACTGATTTCCATCGGGGTAGAATGTGTCCAGTTCGTACACAGATGTTGATGATCTTAGCAAGGCAATCGAAAAAGATGTCGCCGTGATTTGGCTCTTCTTGTAGGAGTGAAGGTGTTCCTATTTGTGGGTTGTCGCCTTTCAAGATCGATCGATACAAACCGAGATGGCAACCTGATGGAGAGGTGGATGTTGCTTCGCCAGTATTTGAATTTGCCCATGAGCTCTGCTCCCGAAATAAGTCCGTTGCATTCTTGTGTGGTGGAGAGGTCAAGTAGTTCGTCGAGGATTGCATCAAACGCCCGTCTCCGTGTCCAGTGAGCTCATGTAGCTGTTGAAGTGCTGCAGAGAAAGTATTTGCACAGATGTGCTGTATATGACGTCCTGTGAATGCAGTGCCTTCGGCTTGGTTGAAGTGTGCGATGTTCCGTGCGATGAGTGTCTCAATGAGTTCTTTTGGTTTTGAGACGCTCGAACGATCCATCTTCCTTCGGTATCAGTACGCATTTCAGTTTCCCGGCGGTGCGGCCGTGAACGATTTGTCGGAGTTGTTGGTAGGACCTCGCAGTTGCCTCTGCTTTCCTGATATTGCGTAGAATATTGGCTTTGGCTTTTTCTCCAGCATCTCGGGCTACATCTTCTTGGTCAAGAAGCCACTGTTCTCGCAATTTTTCAGCATTTCGAAACATCAATTTGAGTTTTGCGTTGCTGCGTCGATACTCGCGTTGTGCTTGGGCTAAGGTCGGCTCTCCAAAGGGAACTGGGATGTGTCCTCGAACAGGAGAAGGATCTCTGCACGTTGCCCCGCTTTGATCGATGGTGGTTCTTAATTCTTTGATCCATGATTTCCAATATTGGCAGGCTTTGATGTGACGGATGAGTGTTGGTGACCATGGATGTGAATGGTGACGGCGCATTTGCTTTTCCGTTGAAACCATGGTGGCAGTGATGAGTCTATCTACTTCGTCGAGCTGGCTATATTGCTCTGGTGATAGGGTACCGTGCTGCATTGCCGCTTCTGCGAGGTTGTTGATTGTTTCTTCATACTGCTGGTGTGTTAGTCGCGTCAGCACCTCTTTTTGTATTCAGTTCGCATCTTTTTGTATTTACTGTAAATATAGCGTGTTGTGTCATCGTCCTGACTTGGAGCCGCTGTCGTCTTGAAAGAATCGGACGAGGTGAAGGTCACAATACATTATGCGATGATCGCTGAAGCTCTGGAACGGAGTGTATCCGCAAGCATCGATATACGGTAGTAGCTCGGTGGTGGTAAACATGAAGTCAATGCGCTTGGTGCCTCTTGTGTATGTCGCGGGTTCGTACTGTATCCATGGCGGTGATTGTAAACGTCGTGCATGCCCGTGCGGTTGAGGAATTCGTGTAGCCATGAGCTTCCATCCTCGAAATTGCTATTGGCTGCCGATAAACACCAGTATGGCCTGTCCTTGGGAGATGAGTTTGCGGCAGAGGTTTGTGAGGTCTGCAGCAAAATGATGGCGTGGGTTGGGGGATTTGTTGTCGTTCTCAGGGTCGTTCCGCGTAAGTACTGATTGCCGTTTAAGCCACGCTGTGTGCTCACCAGAGTTATCGCCGCCTTGACAGACTTGGTATGCCGTAATGATGGTTAGTTGTTTGTTATTGGGACCGGATAGTGTTTGGTACGTCCACTGGCCTAATCCCGATGGATCAGCAGTAGAGCAGGTTGTGCGACGAGTCCATCTGCCGCCAATGACTTGGCATACTCCCGCCCTGGTTGGTAGTAGTTTGTTGTTTTAATGTCAGCATTGCTATGGATCATCGTGGACGTTGTTATGCCATGCTGGTTTCAATTTGTTGCGGATTTTGTGCGCTATGCCATCGCGTTCGTAGTTGATGTTGGTTTCGATGAAGCTCGCCCGTCGGCTTTGCATGTGATCGCGTGAATACTGAGTGCGGTGACATCGGCGAATTTGTCTTTGGAGGATATACCATTGACATTTCCCCCGATGTGGCGATAAACACCTTTGGTTTTAAAGTAGATGTCATCCCCAAAATGGTGGTTGGGTTCTGATGATGTGGGCGGTGGCTCTCCCTGGGGTCGGGAGTAGGGGTTGTGGATCGGAGGTGGTTCTGGGTCGATCTCTGGTTGAGTATCGCCGTTGTTAGTGTGATGATATAGTGTGCTGGAGTGGGTGGCCTCTCGACCACCCGTGGAGTTCCCTAGGGAACTCATTGACTGTTAAGCGCCGCTATCCTCGGATGCGGGGCCTTCTTGAAAGAGATTGGTGGGTTGCGCCGGCTCTCTTGTAGGGGTTGCCGGTGGCTGAGTTGCCGAGTAGAATGAATCATTACTAGGCAAAGTGTCGTTTCGCTGTGGGGTGGCGGGTTTGGATCGCTTGGAACCGCTGAGCGATGCTGCTTCCATCTGAACATCCTCAGTTTGGTTCTCGTCAACAACTGGGACTATAGCAGTGCTCAATAGTGCTGACTGCTGAGCTGGGGGAAGGATGTTGAGACTTTTCATGATAGAAGTCATGCCTTGGGAGAGGAAGTTCATCATCTGAAGCTGTTCGGTCGTGTGTACCTGCTGTTGTGAAACCGTGGGCGCTGAAGCGCCCATGCTTGCTCTGAGTTCATTGATGGATTGTTCGACTTCACGTTGTCGTTGATTGTATAGGGCTTGGTCGGCAGTCAATTTGCTGATCATGCTTTCCAAGTCAGAACGTGATGTGTTGACAGTCTGGTTGAGACTGGTTTCGTCCTGTTGTGTCGTTGCTGTAGCTGCCGCCTGCAGTGAAGACTTCGGCCGGCGGTTTAAGAATTTGAGCAGGAGCCGAATTTTGTGGAGCGACCGTAGGTTTGAGTGTCCGAGAACAACCTGTGACCATGTGCGGTTGCCAGTGGTTACTGGGTTTGTTGGAATGTTGATCACCACTGGAGGAGATCGCGTGGTGTTGTATGTGTTGTACTTGCTCGGATTGAGTCGAACCTCTGCTGGGACAGTACCCTTGCTGCTGTAGATATCGATGTAGTGTTGTGCTGGGTTTGGTTTTGGTTGGCTCTGCTCCTTATTGATGATTTCCGGGGCGTTGCAACTCTTCGAATGCTTTCGGGTCAGCTATGTTCCAGGTGACAATAATTTCTTCGAGAAGGGTTTTCGCCGTATTGTTTTCATCGGGAAAGTACGGAATGAGCCAGCGTCCACGAGTGGCGGTGAGTTTAGTCGGTTCTGGGGGGCGAAACAGATGGGCTGGGTTGCGTCGCGGTCATAGTACTCCTCTAATGCATTCGATGCTGGGCGGTCGAGTGGAGCCCACAATGTTCGCGAATTCAGCAGCGCATGGTACGACGTCGCCATTGATGGTGCGTCCCGACGGAGAGAACATGAGTTCTTTGGTTACTCCCTCAATGACAAATGTGCGAACATTTAAAAGAAATGCATTGTGTTTGCGGAGAATCTGGCCGAAAAGTGCTTTGAATGGCGGACACACCAGGGTGTGAAGTGTCCGTGAATGTGGTCTTCGAAGACACCTTCTGCGGAGAGGTATGTTGCCAACTTGGTTGCATATTCTGCTTTGGTGTAGACGCAGAATAGATGTGTTTCGATGCGTTCGGTAGCATTAGGATCGTTCGGGTTCGTGCTGGGCACCGTGTGGTTTGGTTTTTCTGGAAGCACAAAGACATGGGAGGTAACATTGGGGTTCAAGCCGTCAGCAGTGGTTGCATTGCCGTTATTGTTGTCGCTGAGCTGCTGGAAATGGGTATCAATGGCGTCTCGAACTAGGCGATTGATTTCGAAAGTGCTGGTGATCTTGGTGTGGCGCATGGTAATGACTCCCATTTTAACGTACTTGTTGGTTTCGGCATTGGTGCTTTTGATGAAGATGCGGTGTTCTTGAATGTGCTCTAAGAACGTGTTGCTTTTAACGGCGCTAAAGGTGCGCTGGGTTTCCACTTTGAAACGGATGGTATGATAACCTTTGATCGGCGTTGTCGGATTCTCACGGAGTTCTTGTTTGATGTCGAAAAACGACAGAATGACTGGGGGCGTCGTGGGGAATTGATCCATACTGTGGATAGAGTGTTTTTCGTTCATGGATAACATGCTTGCGCCGGGTAGATGACCGAGAAGAGCTGCGGTGAATCGTTGCACATCGGTGTAAATGTTGGCCTCTTCATCCAAGATGGAGAACTTTGCCAAAATCGAGTGTTTGAACCTGGTTTCTTCAGCATCACTTGTGCCAGTGGCTCCTGTTTTCGTTTTACCGGTGTTTTGGATCCACTGCCCTTGGCCGTCGTCGTGGTTTTGGTTTGTTTCGGGGGGGATCCCCATGGTCGAAAGGCGCATTTTGCAACGGTTACTATCGCTCAAAAAAGTACTAGAGGGTAAGTGGTTGCGATTTTTACTTTTTAGGTAGTGTAGGCTACAGAGTACGGGGTCCAACTTTGTCTCTGCATTTAAATTGTAGAGCCCACTCAAGGATCGATCGTTGCTGGGAGCGCTCCTGTGCACGAGGAGTCGTTCTCGGTGAAACCGTCGAAACCGAAGAAACCGCTGAAAAAGCATAAATTCGACAAGGAAGGAGATCCACTTTACAAGGAAAGATCGACTGGAGACTGATTATTCATTACCATGGAATGATAGGGCTCGCGTTATTTGGTGATGAGGATGCTTTTTCACATTTTTCATAACGAAGAGAGTGAGAGCAACTTCGAGCTTGTGAACTACGCGGCTGCAGTTCGCAATCTTCCACAGTTACAAACGCTTGTCGAATGTATACCTTGCATAACAAAAAGGGATGCAACGGCAGTTTCGCCAAGAGAAGGATAGAGCAAAGTCGATTGAGCAAATACCGAGACAGCGGATCGCCGTGTCAGCGACCAGAAAAATTGCCTGAGCTTGGGGATTAAGAGCTCGATGTAAACGCCACTTAGAGACCTGCTTGAGCTGAAATAGACGCTCCAAATTTTCGGAGTTAAACGCATTTCGCCTATCAGATGATGAAACGTGGCAAGGGATCTTTCTGAACTGACTATAGAACGGAGGCCGGTTGATTCAACCATATAACGGCGTTCGGTTCAATTGACAAAAACGCGAAATAAAGTGCTTGTGGCGAGGTCCATTTCACGCTTTCTTTCGAACGAAGGCGTCAAAAAACACTCGAATTAAATTGCAAAGAGCATCATCATCCCGAGGCCTATCATCCTGCCATCATCATCGCTTCTTCTTTGGCTGTCCGTGGTGAAAACTAAATCGATGCGCGCAACACTCCATCTTCTGATTGAAGCATCGGTTTTGCGGATCAAAAATAAAACGTTTCAAATTTTTTTGATAAAAAACGCCGCACAAATTACTAGCCATTTGTGCTACTCATTCATTCACAGTCATCACTTTTCACCTTCTCATTGACGAACTGTAAATAAGTGGAGGGAGTCTATTCAACATACAGCTTATCCTACCGGGACTGACAATTGTCACGTTTCGAATTCGAAGAAAGAATTCCGTCACGCTTTTGCTTTATTTTGCGCTTCGCAGGGTCGCAAAAGTTCTTTTCTTTCTCTTTATTATTTGTTTTCTTCTCATCCAGACAACAATAAACAAACATGATAAGCTTTTTCCTTAATTGGATGACCTCCAAGAAGGCCAGCAAAAAAGAAATGACCGATGATACTTGGGATGAATGGGGGCGTCAAGACATGGAAGAATGGGAGTCAATGCTTCGGCGGTTGCAAGACTTCAAAGAGAAGTATGGTTCCTTCGATTCCATGCAAGAAACAGATCCGGAATTAAATGCGTGGGTCTTACATCAGCAAGGTAAGAGTGTTTTGTGAGCAATCTCCTCTGAATTCATTTACTGTTGTCTCATGCTTTTGTCAAACAGTCGAGACCAAACAGGACTGGCTACACGAAAGGTGTATCCGTCGCTTGATGCAGATGGGCATTCCGTTGCCCTATGAAGAAGAATCTGATGAGTCCTGGGACAAGAACATGGCTTTGCTGGTTGATTTTTGTGAGCAGCACGGTCATATGCGTGTGCCGCTCGATCTCGAAGTGTTGGGAGAATGGACCGCGCCAGCAACGTAAGTAGTTGTTGTCGCGTTTGATCGTTTTTCTATAACCCACTGCTCACATTTTTGTAGGCAAGGGATACTTTCAAAACATGAAATTGAGGCGATACTTGCGTCTGACTCTTTGTTATTTGTCTTCATCTTGTTCAGACAAACGCAGAACAAGAATGATGAACTTCTTTGAGACTCCCAGTGATGCTTTGTCCGAATGGAGGCCGAGACATGGAAGAATGGGAGTCAATGTTTTGGCGGCTGCAAGATTTCAAAGAAAATTATGGTTCCTTTGATTTCATGCACAAAAAAGATTCGGAATTAAATGCGTGGGTTTTACATCAGCAAGGTAAGAGTGTTTTGTGAGTATCTCCTCTGAATTCATTTACTGTTGCCTCATGCTTTTGTCAAACAGTCAAGACCGAGCACGACTGGCTACCCATCGGGTGTATCGATCGTTTGATGCAGATGGGCATTCCGTTGCCCTATGAAGAAGAATCTGATGAGTCTTGGGACAAGAACATGGCTTTGTTGGTTGATTTTTATGAGCAGCACGGTCATATGGATGTGCCGCCCCATCACGAAGTGTTAGGAGAATGGACCGCACGCCAGCGGCGTAAGTAGTTGTTGCTGCGTTTTTGCCGCGTGTGCCTGTTTTTCTATAAGCCACTCATCATTTGGTAGGCAAGGGATATTTTGAAAACATGAAATTGAGTCGATATCTGCGTTTGCAAGCATGGCGGTTCGAGTTCACTCCCGATTGGACGCCGGATGCCGCCACAAATTGCAGTAAGGAGTTTTCAAGAGGCTAGTCATTCGACTGAATCTGAACCAGCTCAGAAAAAGTTAAGGGTGGATCCTGATGTCAACTACGATGGCAATGAAGATTTTGATTATTTCTGCCCAAATGATGATGAGGATGACCACCGCGACCATGACCATGACAACGACATCAGAAACAACACCGCGAACAGCAATGATGACGGTGATAGCCTAAACACCGAGAACAACAGTAATGACAGTGATAGCAACGACAAAGACAACAGCGACAGGAGTGAAAGTGGCACCAAGTTTGGTTATCCGAAGGACAACAAGGATAAAGAGTCAAGCCTTGATGCTGAGAATTCAGATATGTTCCATCCTTTAACCAAAGCCGCTTTAAATGATGAATCGCTACGTTGTTTTCGAATTTTGCAAACCAATGACATTGAGCATCTTGGCGTCCGTTGTCCCGTCTGTCTAAAAGAATTGAAGTTAAAATGCAATCTTGATTTTGGGCGGTTCTTTGATATTAACTATTTTGAAGAGTTGCAGGACAAAACTGGAAAACCAGCTTCGGACGGTACTTAAGGATGTAAAAAGAATGATAAAAAATCACGTACAAGAAGACCACCCCAATGTGCCGTTATGGAACATTTATTCGAAGCAGATTGACGAAACAAAAAGACAACAGAAAAGAGATTGCGTGGACGGCGGGAATGGTGCAAGGAGGACATGGCAGGGCTTGGTTGAGTGGTGCCTTCGCCAAGAACTTGACAAATATCCCTTTACTAACATCTCCAATTGGATCAAGTTGGACAATTCTACAAGGTTGCAAGCAATAAAGGATCTGTGTTTTGAGCGCATAGTGAATGCGATGAGTCTCGTTCAATCAAATGGAATTTCAGCGTACTTTCGCGAAAGCTAAGGAGGAACTGGTTCAGAATTTTGAAGGGAAGGATATGTCAACTCAAGCTCTAAAAAAAGAGATGAAACGGTTATTAATGAATATTGGCAAGGAAATTGAACCAATCTTTGAAAACAATCGCGAAGCAATTATGGACATGATCAGCGTATTATCGCGACGCGCGAGATTCGGAACATGGTCAACAATTACTTTGTTTTCCCTTACACGGCTGGTGCATTCCCCAGTGTATTTGCTAGACCCTTTACCAGAGACCAGATGGCACCATATATTCAGCATTGGAAGGAAAATGGGCAAACGGGCGTAGCAAAAATATGGATGCACGTAGAATTCCAGTACATTTTTCTCACGTCAGCGATACCCCGTGTTAAACCATGGAAATCCGGGTCATTTTCAGAAAATACGTGCATTTATACCGTAGAAGTCTTAGTAAAAAACTAATGCTCCGAAGGTATCTTCCATGCAATAATAAACTTTCAAAGACCACATTTACGCTTCAATAACAACAATGGCACCGATTTATCTTTATATCCGATGGATTGGTAACTTACGTTAGATTCTCGCATCATTTGTTCCTAGATGCAACATAGGGTAACGTCGGCATGCGTCGTCACTACGCTCGACTCTCAACGCATCTCCTTATTGCCACTTTAGTCCACTATTATCTCGATGTGAACAACTCCTATCTTCTTCGACTGAAAGTTTTCGTCTGATTGTCGTGAGAAACGCATTCTCCTCTCACTGAGGGCATATGCGCCGTCGCCATCTGTCTAGCCTAGAATCTTTCCTAACCAGGACGAGTGGATTGCCACTTTCGATTCAAAACATTTTCGAAAGCGCATATTTTCTACCCGCTGCTAAAATTCCAACTCCAATATCTGTCGCACGACACACTGCCGTAAGATGCTATTTCTGTTAGCGCTTTCGCCGTCACATTTCAGATAGCCTGCAACCTTGCGTGCTCAAGGAGAAGTGTATTGTTATTTTCCGACACCAAGAAATATGTTTGAGAGTAACAAGAATTTGTGGAGGAATGGTTCACATAGGAACCCTCACGAAATATGAAGGTTAGATGGAATACCGAATGTGACTTTGACAAACTTCAAGTGAACATCCATTGTACAGTGTATGCATCATTTGATCATACTAAACATGCCCGACAAAGTTCATCGTGAGCAAGCCTCTTTCTTCCACCACCTGGTTGATTGAATGTACGATCATGACGACCATAAGAGACCTCCTGCCAGTAGATTGCTTTCAAATCCCCGCCGTCCGCTCTTTACTCTCTCGATGGACACGAAGCACATAATCAGCATCTTTGAGAACAACTCCTCTGATCTGGACCAATAGCCTAGCCTTTACCACCCTTTCGATGCCTTTGATAAAGGTTGTTCAAAGAAAACTAACGGGAAAGGCAACACGTATGATGCGTTATCATGCTTTAAAATGACAATGGGAAAAAGGCGAAATGGTCGGAAGATGAAAAAGTCGTTAGAATTTGCAATCTATTTTTTTCAAAAACTACTATTTACTCCACTCAGCGATGTCACACCGTTTGGCATCGGCACGCTTCGAAAAAATAACACGGCGCTATCGCTGACGTAGAAAAATGTACTGGAATTCTACGTGCATCCAGATTTTTTGCTACGCCGTTTGCCCATGCGGTAGCTACACCTGCACTGGCTACACCCGCGTCAGCATTGCTCTATCCAACCATCAGCGATTTCGGCCACCAAGCAACAGTCACCGCCGCCGCCGTCGATCTATTGAATTTGATTACCTACAGCACACCTCCTTCTATAAAAGGAAGATCGGCCATCGATGAAAACATGAAATGGGTCACAGCAATGATTGACAGTGTCAAGAAGAGAGAGGGTGACATTGATCCCACGGCGGCACCAATTAGTACGTTGGAGACGATTTTGTCGGCATTGCGTGAGGAAAAATCGAAAGATGAAAGTTGGTGCACTGAACGTGAAAACAGACACACGGAAATTCTGTGGTTACTTCAAGTGTCAATGATGATCGAATTGCAAGTACAAGCCAACCAAGAGGAGGCGGAGGCTGCGCATCACAAAAAGACATTGATTGAACATATTACAGAATTGCATTCGTTTGTGTTTGAAGGGGAACATGTGTGAAAAGGGCGTTGGATAGCGCTGGATTGCACAATAGCAGTCACAAGCTTGACAATTGCAAGAAACGTAATAAAATCCATATCAACCGTAGCTGGACTTTATCATAGCATATGCTATACAAACGCCATTCCCGCTGTCAATGATTGCCCTACTTCTTGAAAAGAGAAAGGTTGTTGCGGGTCGCGGGCGGACTATGCGACGTCCACCAGCCCGACTGTTGCATAATGAGTGGCTCGGAATACTGTTGTGACATTATGGAGGGTCGACGGCTACCGGTACAGTAAGGCTTACACTATCAAGAGCCCACATTTTTGTCCGTTGAAGATAATTGTACTGTTCATGGCTACTGTTACAGGCTGTAAAATACAAGCCGGCACTCGAAGGATCACGTGAGTTATGTACACGCAACGGACTAAATGTGGGTATTGATCCGGATCCTTATTGCGCGACGCAAGCACGCAACACGCGAGAAGCGGACGACGACGTTATTATTTCATCGAAACGTCAACAGAAGTGTGCTTGCAACAACTTTGATAACGTCCATACAATTCACAACAGCAGCTTCCTATCGATCCAGACTTTGAGAAACTGGGATACAGTGTCGCGTCGGTGCGGATGATTATTCGGGCTTACGGAAGGATCGCGAGGGGAGCACGTCCTTGTGTTGCGATGCACTCGTCGTCAAACGTGAAGAGCATGCTGCAAGTGAACAAATTCGACAAGAAAGGAGAACGTCTTTGAAAGAAAACAATAACAGGAAGCTATCTGATTTTACAAATGGATTGAAAAATGTCGCGCTAATTGGTGGTAATGATGATTCTTTTTTCTTATTTCTATCAACAAGGGAGAAATGAAAAATGGTTCTTTGTGCATCCAGACAAAAAGTGTGTGTGGAGTAAACAGGACAGAAAGTTGGTGCATGCGGCCTGTTAGGAGGGAATTTAGCTTTTAGCCGCGCTTTTGTGAAGAATCCTTCACTTTGCAGGCACCGCTAATACCCCAATTCTTGCAATACGCGCTCAATGTCATCCAATCGAAAGGGTTTCGAAATGAAGTGAGTGGCACCAACGGCTTCGGTTTGTTCTTTGAATTCTTCCAAGGCGTGTGCGGTACAGAAAATAATCTTTTCGAACGGATTGCGCTCCGTAATAATCTTGGTGGCTTGCATACCATCCATGACGGGCATCTAGAGGATTGTGAAGAAAGAGCGAACGAACGAAGAGAGGAAGGAAGTTAAGAAACGAATTTCGCATTCCTCGAATCTTACGTGAATTCACGTTGACGTACCTGAATATCCATGAAGATAATGTCAAATTGTTCGGTTTCGGTCAAATCGACTGCTTTCTTCCCGTTGTCGACAATGGTGAGTTGCGTGATTCCGGCGCGAGTGAGAATGCGCGAAAGGACTTTTTGATTCACTTTGTTGTCCTCTGATAGTGTGTGAGAGATTCTGCTCATAGTCGAAAGCGCAAAGACACGAAACAACGTACCGGCGTACAAAATTTTTAAATGCTGCCGTTCGGCGGTTGCCGTCGTTGATGGTTGAATGTGTTTGACAATCTTATTGGGGGAAATGATGACGGAGGATCCAGGCTGCGGAGGGTTAGGGTTCTGGGTTGAAACATGTGCAGAAGCTGCTGGCGTCATTAAAGGCATCTCACGAACACTTGTTGGCGCGAGCGAAGAGCCCGTAGCAAACAATAGTTTCTCCCTTCTTCGCTGTTCTATGTAACCGGCAATTTTGTTAATAAGCGACGAGGCAAAGATACCGGACAAAGATTTGAAATGGCGATCCTTTGTCGAGTCGACGCTAAAATCCGGACCAAAGGTCATGAGCGTGTGATTCAAGTGGCCCACCAGACCGTCCAGCCTTTCCAGAATTCCGCTTTGATACAACTCTTCGTGGACCAAAAACGCAAAGTGATGCGTCTTGGTCGGAGTGTTGTTGTTTTGAATGCGCTGGCAGGCTTCTTCCAAACTCGTGCATCGTTCGACGTTGACATGGTAGGCCGCTGCCGTCTCGGCGTTGAGTGGAATTGGTTCGGGCTTGATGGCGTGACTGGTGAAGCTATAATCATGGACCGTGGGGTTTTCGATCAAGACAATGGTGGTGTTTTCGACTCGCTTTGAGAGACATTCGACGTCCACACTTTCACCTCGCATCGGCAAATTTACGGTGAACTCGGCGAATTTTCCGTACTCGGACTGTAACGTTATGGTTCCACCCAATCGATGCACCAACTTGGAAGTTATACTCAGGCCCAACCCGGTGCCGCCATAAAGCGTTTGCGTCTCCTTGCTGGCTTGCGAGAATGGCTCGAAAATGGTCTGAAAGTCTTTGCTTTGGATACCTTTTCCGTAATCCTTGATTTCGAATCGAATGACTTGACCGTTGCTCGTTTCCGCGGGGTCCACTCCCGTCGATTCCACAGGAACGAGACTTACAGTCAAATCAATCACACTGTTTTGGTTGGAAAATTTGCCAGCATTGCCGAGTAGATTAAAGAGGACTTGCTGCAGTCGCCGGGAATCTGTTTCGACAATTTCGGGTAAAAATGGAGAGTAGTCCAGTCGAAGACGAATGTTCTTCTCTCGCACTTTCTCGGACATGGAATGGACTACGCTGTTTAATGTGCTCTGCAGATTCGCTTCTTTGATGTCCACCTCAAAACTTCCACTCTCGAGCTTTGCATAATCTAAAACGTCGTCGACAACGGCCTTCAACAACTCGCCGCTGGTATTGATCATCTGGATGGAATCGGCATGCATCGGCTCCATGTCATCGGCGTCGTCCAACAGAAGCGAAGACATACCCACAATACAATTCAACGGAGTTCGGATTTCGTGAGACATGCCTAAACGAGTCGGGAGGAGGTACATGCAAAGGTTAGCTTAGTTCAATTGTTGAAACGAGCAGCCAATAAAGTTATCAGAAAAGACTTACATGCGAAATGCTCCAGCTGACGAGCCGATTGTATCGCCAGTCGCGCGTTTGCCGCTTCAAGGTTCCGAAACGCTGCCGCCAATTCCTCGGTACGATCCTTTATCTGTTGTTCCATGGAATCAATCAAATCTCTATGGAGCTGATCAAGATGATTTGTTAAATTCACTTCACTTTTGCTATGCTCTCCGAACAATACTGTTTCACGTTGACAACTGTGAAGGGGCAAGTCTCCCATAGATAAATTGGCGTCTTCCATTTCCGCAAGGTTCTTTACATTGGGAAAGAGGACCAACATGACGTGTTTGGGTGAAGCGGAAACCTCAACAATTGTTCCCTTCAATTTTCGTTTGTCGCCGGAGGGTGACGGCAGAACGGATTCAAAAAATATGGTTTTATCCTTCATCTTCTCCAGCACGGTCCAATCCCATCCGTCCATCATGGGGATAGGGTTCGTAACTGCCAGAATGTCATTTACACACAGACCCGTTAGGCCGGTTTGTTCGAGAAGAACCTCGAGGTTATTTCCCACTTGTATGATACCAAAATCGGCATCAAGAATTATATGGTATGGGAAGACATCCTTGACAACATTCGCCGGGAGCGAGATTTCCTGAGGACCGGCCGGAGGGAGAGGGATAATATCTGAGTTTCTACTGTCCGCAATGACCGATATTTCTTTCAATGGTGGCATATCACGGCGATTTTGAGTGCACGCGGACAATGAATGCACTTCGGACGAAGCGTCATCATCCGGGGAGACTGAGTCTGTTTTTCCTTGCTGCAACGCCAAAAATCGTTTTATTTTATCGTTGGTCTTGAGTTTGTCCTGTGGCTCATGTATCCGGCTGTTAGAGTTCGAGTCGACGTCTTGCATAGTTGTGAATGATGTAGATGGGAGATCAAGAGCAATTGACGACGCCAGCTTGTCACTATGATTCGTCAACACTTCTCTTTTCGATCGCGATGGCTCTTCGTTGCCACTCTGCTGGTCGATTGCATTCTTCGTCGGTTTAATGTCCAGTGTCACATCTCCTTCGGTGTACGGGATCGACACCTTCTGCTCTCCTCGCAAATGTACATGCTGATCAGCACTTTGAGATGACACTTCCGTAGCCGGAGAATTCGCCTTTGAACGGTCTAAAGCACCAAGCAGCCGTTTGCGGATCAAAGATTTTGTCGGCGAGTTCCATGAAGTGTTAGAGCATCCAGCCGTATTGGGATCCGCTGAAGAGTCATAAGACACGCCTTCTTTCCTAAGCGTTTCGGTTGGATCGGTGAAAACCGTTTCTTGACTGTAGCTACCATTACGGCGCACGAATTCTGCATTATCATTCGTTGCCACCCGAGTCGTCGGGAATGATCGAGTGCGAGGAATATGGGGCACCGCAGCCAATTTCATGTGGTTCCCACGGCTGGGCTTCTTTACAACCAAATTATCCGTTGACCTTTCCTCCGTCTCTATAGTAAATTGCGGCCTGCCATCTTTCATGATTCGAAGGGATGGGCGACGGGGCGCATTCATCATCTTCAGTCGCTGCAACGTTTGTCGCTTCTGCTGTTCCAAGCTGCTCAGCTCTTTGTCATGGAGCGAAGGACTGTCTTCGTCGATACTGTTACATAAGCTTTTTGCTTCTGGTCTTACCGAGGATCCACTAGCCTTATCTGTCAGCGGCTCCATCTTGAGTTCTGGCGGTGATGTTCCGGAAAACGAGTTGTTGTCAGAGGTTGAAGTATGACTGTCGACAGGCACGCATTGCAAATAGATAGTAATGAGGTTGCTCGATTCGGAAACAAGCTCGTAAAGTTGGCGGGTCGTAGTCGACTTCAGTTCATCAATGGAGAAGACCCTCCACGGCCTATCCGTATCATCGTCCCAGACACAAAACTGAACCTCCGATGTTCCACTTTTAACGGCCTGGACCACGGAACTGCCCCATTTCCGGACGTGCGCTGCTTTGACTCCTGGGTGATCATAGACCGCATCAAAGATTGTGTCAGTGTCATTGATTTGTAAAACTAAATCCTTACTCCTTTTGGACGCTCGATTGATGACACGGACTCCCATGGTCGTTTTCGCTCGAACCGTTGACGATGACAACAAGTCCAAAACAGTCGTGGATTCTGTATCAAGTATAGATAGTGTCAATCCATCACTCGCTGAAAATGAGTATTCTTCCAAATAGTAAGGAGTCACCACGTCCACACCATCGCCCCTCTGAACCATGTCATCCAGGCAAGTGATCTCGTTCTCTCTGGTGAGAAGAGGACCATCCATTGGACTGCGGTGAGCGACCAACACCGTTTTTAATGTGTGGCACGAGGGCTTGCTTCCATTTTCTCGCTGAATACCTTTCATGGGACTGCTTTGCTTGGCAGGAGACGTCGGGCGACTAGGACCTTTTGAAAAACACACAGAGAGTCTTTTCTTTTCTCATGCTCGACGATGATCCGTTCCTTTCATCCGTTCGCTGATGGGAATGATCTTTGGCGACGCACGACAAAGCAATTCGGATTCTATCGATGGATCTCGATCTCTTGATGAATTTTTGATAGAGATCGTTCGTACCCAACGTTTTCATTTCTTCCAATGTGAGCCAACAACACAATTCCTCGCCGACGATGATTTTGACGCGAACTTCGGCCGTTCCGTTGCGGACATTCTCTGCTACTTCTGCGCCCCATTTGCGAATGTGAGCTTCTTTGACGCGAGGATTGTCATACACGGCTTCGTACAGACTTTCGTTCTTGGACCGATCCAACACCAAATCCTTGCTTCGCTTGGTCATTTCGTTGATGACTTGTACTCGATAATTGGTTGCTTCAGATCCTTTCCAGAAGTATGTGGTAGGAAAGGGGAGATTATCGTCGACCTCGCCGCGTAACGATACGAGATGAACATTTTCTTCGTTTTCCTGGTCCTCGTCATGAGTCATAGGATGCTGGAAAACGCCGTTGGAAGCCAATTTTGCTTGGAATGTTTCCCAAAGTTTCGGATCAAAGGCAACCCCGGAAAGGGACAAGCCGCCGGCGGCAACAGAAGATTGGGTTCACCGTTCGTTTCTTCCGCAACGATCGGGGGATGATTGGGCGGCAATGTGGTATTATCGCTGCTCATTTCCGGAGCCGACGACGACAATTTCATGTAACGCTATTACTTTCACTTTGATTTGTGCTTTGCTGTTGTGATGGAGTCTACTTTAGATTGGTTCGAGAGAGAACGCTAACACAACAACAAACAAGCAATAAATCAAACAAAATAGCGTCACAAAGCGACTTCGTCGGTCCATCTTCTTATGCCGGCAGAAGGGTCGCTTGTCCACTTCCGTTCTTCCGTTGGTCCCACCTTGAAGGTGTACTTTTCTGAAGGCCCATGGCCCATGCATGGCCCTTGCAAGTTGCAGTTGCAAGTGAGAAACGTTCGTAGTTGTACTGGTACTATTTATAGTACGTGCGTACGTTGTTCGGCATAATGAAATGCCGCTTTCCTTTCGGAAACTTCAAGCTGCTGGCTGCTGGTACGCTTTCTGGGATATTTTATTAAAATAAAAAAAAAACCGGTTTTGGTCATCGGTCTTGATTTTTAATTAAAATACGGAGTACTGGAAAGGAAAAAAGGACGTTAATATTCTGCCTCTCAGTCTCTCAGTACAAGTTTCTACGTAGAGCCTACGGCGAGGCAGGGTTTTAACTTTTAACTTTTAACGTCGTTTCCTGAACATTATCACTAAAGTAGGAGGCTTATATTTTGGGCACGTACATTCTTAGTCAAAAACACGGCATTCCGGTCAATCTTATACATAATACTTCTTCTACATACAGTCAAAGGAGGATCGGAGAAATAGAAAATAGAGTGATTTGCAAAAGAATGCCGAAGGCCGAAAGCTAATACTCCGGAGTAGCTAATACGCATTTTGGACGTGCTTACGTAGTAGGACACGTGACCTGGGCCCAAGGCACAACGCACAATTCTACATTCTACTCTACTTTTCGTCAGTTACACTTACAACGAAGTTGATGACTATTGATAATTTGGTTCTGTCTTTTGGTAAACCTTTATAAAGCTTTGAGTAGTACTGGCACGTGGCATGTGGCATTTCCACTTTATTGCGTCTCCCGATGCGTTATTGGCCGCCGGCTGCTCCGTGACCCTCTGTACTATTGGAATTACTCTCGAAACTGAATGATTTCTGAGAATGACCGTCCGAGCGAATGCAAGTCGGATGACGGAGCTACCCGAAATCAGCAAAACCGAGAGATTCCACCGACTTTTATGTTTTTGTTTCGTTGACGTCATAACGGCACTGAACTAGGTGGAAGAAGCAAAAAATTCCCAGGTACCGCTAAAAACGACAGGGCACTTCAATGGGTGACAAGTGACAGCGGGGACGACAATAATAACGACACTCTGCAAAGAAATGCGTAAAGACCAGCTTAGAGAAACAGATAGCGAAAGTGAGCCAAGAACTTGATAACGTTTTAGTCCTCACTACCCCGTACAGAGATCGCCTATTTCCGACACTCGCGCCCTAATTATATCGCAAATCATTTTCCTTGATCAGATGAGAGGAGCCAATAAACCAACAACCAACAAGCATCATATCTTTTGAAATGACTCGGCACTAGACACAAACAGACATAGTACGAAGCTAAAGCATTCACCAACATGAAATTCCTACGTAATTATGTATAGATATGCAGATACATCGCTGGAAGCTCAGGAGAAGGTAACACCGCGTTCGTCTCGGTTCTTAGGACGAGGTGTGAGCAAGCCCGAAATGGCTCCAAATAAGCCGGGGCCCCGCTCAGGTTCCGGAGGTTGCTGCTGGGTTTGACCAGTCGGTGGCTGCGAAGATCCTCCAGAAGGTGGGATCAGACTTCGAGGAGAAACGACTTGAACGTAGCCTGCTTTTTTGTCCCGCTTCTTAAGCTTCTGGACACCTTTGAGAAGCACACAAAAGACGTGGACAGGGTCGCGATTCCCGGCTTCCAATCGCACAAGGTTCCACTCCACTGGATCGCGTTCTACCTCAAACGGAAGCTTGACAACCTGTCCTTTCTGGCTCTGAAGAACCTGTTCATCCTGTTGGTGCTCGGCAATCTTCGACCCCAGCACACGCAAAGCAGCCACGGCATGATGGCTCATACCCGTACCTCGGACCCAATCTACACGATCTGCCTCGATGAAGAGCTCGGGAATATGCATGTTCAAAACAAGCGCTTTTCCATTGGCGGAGACTCTGGGACGGAAGTTCTGCTCATCTTGTCCAGCGACGAGAAAGTCGATCAGCACAAAACGCTCCGAGTGTTCAACATAGTGGTACGCCAAGTAGGGAAACTGGTGAACAAGACAGTAGCTACTGCCATCGGACAAAGTAACAACATTGCTCTTGTCTCTGGCGGCAGGCTTGCTGTCTTCTGCGTCTTCACCTTTCATCTCGTCTAAGGCAAACTCGGAAAAACTACGTTCGAGATCACCTGCCCCGGTCTCGTCTTTTTCTTCGTCAAACTCTTCAAAATCGTCAGGAGTCTCTTCTTCTTCTCCTTCTTCCTCTTGTTCACCAGCGTCCTCGTCTCCGTTCTCGGGGCCGCGGGGACGGGGAGGCTCAGGGTTCGGCGGCGGAATCTGTTCCGGGTTCGGTGGCTGGTTCTCTTCAACGTCTGGAGCTGCTGCTGCTGCTGCTGCTGCTGCTGCTCTTCCGCCTTGGTACAAACAAAGGCATCAAAGGGTTAGTGAAGTACGCGAAGCACAATTGCAGCTGCGCAACCTTAAATTACCTCGTCGGGCTCCCACCAAGGTTCCGTTCGCAAGGTAAGCGCGAGCCTTTTTCCGGTAAATCTGCGCGAAAGCGTGGTAGTCTCGATCTTTCCAATGGCGAAACCGAACGCGTTCGATTGCAGGCTGACTCAGGTCTCCTGGATCAGCGCCACCGTTTCGAAGCCCTTGCTCAAACAAGACGCGAAGTTTTGCGTTGTCAGGATTGCCCCAGCGTGCCATCATGCAGCGCAAAATTGTGATCGTCTGAGCTTGAAAACTCTACGAAAGCATTGATTGTCGACTTCGTAGCCCTGTCGTAGGATTCTACGGATTCCTCTGCTTCATTTCCCATTTTGCGTGCTTGATCCCATTTCATGTACCTTTTTGTCTATTGTGATGGATTTGAAAAGTGAAACTTTGGCAATTGCGTCAAAAGTGTGATTACTTTGAATGTTGCGGTTGCAAGAGGCAAGATGGGCGAGATGTTCTTCGTTGATCACTAGTTGAAGAGAGAGTGGGTTGGAGACAGCCACGGTCACGGAACACCCACCTTGAAAATGCACGTAAAACGAGCATCATATGTACTGTTTAGCTATCGAGGGGCGATTAGCAATCACGAATCATCGTCACAAGTCACAATAAATACGATACAAGATGCAAGATACAAGCTAATTTAGTCTACACTCAACCCCATAAATGTGCTTTCTCTAAAATAGCCTCAGAATTTGTTTAGCTTTTCACTACTTTTGAGTATCGCCAACTGTATGTGGCACAGACTAAAGTTAAATTAGTCTCGAGTCTCGAGTATCAGCTAAGAAGAACTCCGTGTCTCGTTTCTGATTTCTAAGTCGCATATTCACTACTGCATTCCGTTTTTCGATGAATAAGAAATTTTGATCATTTACCGTGATTAATCACAGGGGTTAATTAATCGTAACCACACTACACACATTACTGTAGCGAGAGTCACTTAAGAAATCAGTACTCCCTATTTTACCGGAATAAAAATTACTACTGTACATAAAACTGAGACTAAAACTGGAAAAACTTTTAGAGCAGTACTGTATCTTCAAAGAAAAAAGCATTTATGCCGAAGAACGCATTAATGTCGCCAAAAGCACAAGTGCCGCAGAAAGCACTAATTCCGCAGAAAGCACATATTCCCCAGAAAGCACTAAATGCTGTCTTCTACGGAAAAAGGCGTAGACTTTTGTACGAGGAAGCACATGTGCCCCAGAAAGCATTAATGCCGCAGAAAGCATTAATGCCGCACATCGCAGTAATGCGTCAGAAAGCATTAATGCCGAGGAACGCATTATTGCCGCGATTGGCTGTAATGCGGTAATGCGTAATGCGTAATGCCGCATGCCGCAGATACCTGGATTTCCTTACAACTTACAAGCAAGAGAGTACGATTCTTTAAGGAAAGCGTTTCTTTAAAATGATATGCCCCTTCTTCCTTTTCTTTGTGCATCGGATATCGGTTCCACTAAAAATCTCATTCTCTCATTTCGCATCTCCTAATAATTCATACGTTGTACGGTTTGCTGGAAGCTGGAAGCCGAAACGTGCAGCTTTAAGTCTCTTTTTTCGCGGTGAAGAGTACGCAACGGCGGTCTTGGTTCATGTTGAACTTTGAGAACAAACAACGGTCAACGTTGTACTGTAAGTGAGTAAAGTAGTCGACTTGGTCGTGTACTTATACAGTGGGTAAGGCGTTAGCTTAGGAGTGGCGAGTGGCGAGAGAGGTTATTTTTCATTTTTTTACAAAAAGATCGATAGTTGTTCACTTAACACTCAATTTTCAGAGGTATCCCTTCTATCTATCGAAACACTAAAGGTTAAGTTATCAAAGCTTTCCCTTCATAACTAAATTTTTGAGTAGAATAATCTGAAATTTCGAATTTTCAAACGCATGGGGGACCATCAACGATTGTGCTATGTATCGACTGCTATGCGAAAGGGTGTTGACTGTGACCTGTGACGCTGTGATGAGTGACGAGAGTCTCGGATCTTTTTTTGTTTTTGCCTCCTCGTCTGTGCGATCCCAATTGCGATGAGCTGATAATTGATCGGGTTTTGATGAAGAGCATAAACTTCTTCATTCCATTTCAAGATAACGATTTTTCTTGTCGCATACGTGATTACTGAGAGCAATCATGTTCGGTAATGCGAACGTTCAACAACTAACAGATGAGGCCTCTCCGGATGCGTTCTTGATTCTTGCTAGAGAAATTTGGCGACGTGACCCGTGGAAACAGCGAGCGTTCTCGAGCGAAGACGGCGAGTTTCGTGAAATGTTTGGTTGTAGTGTTGGTGTTTGTGTTTCTCTGTGGAATTTGTTGAAAAAAACGGAAAGCCTACCGCCTGGTAGCACAAGCAATAAGGAGCATCTGCTGTGGGCACTTATGTTCCTGAAAGTATACGGCACGGAAAAGGTCATGTGCGCGCTCGCTGGCGGAGTAGACAAGGACACGTTTCGAAAGTGGTCTTGGCAGTTTGTCGAGGCAATTTCTTCGCTTCAGTCTTTCCTGGTAAGTTGCTGCAGTAAAAGAATCATCACCTACATATCGGATAATAACATCTAACGCGTCTCTTTTTCGACTCTCTTCATCAGATAATCTGGGAGAATCGATTCAAGATGGATAAGGGAAATGATTGTTTGATATCAGTTGACGGAACAGACTTCCTGATTCCAGAGCACGGTCGAGCGTTTTACAGCCATAAATTCAAGAAGTCGGCATTCCGGTATGAAGTGGCATTATGTATTTTAACTGGCGACATTGTTTGGGTAAATGGTCCGTACGAAGCTGGGCTTTGGCCGGATATCAACATTTTTCGCAATTCACTCCGAAGCCATCTTGAACCTGGTGAGCGAGTCGAGGCAGACGATGGCTACATCGGCGACCATCCTTTGTTTGTAAAATGTCCTGCGGGTTTCGCAAACCCTCCCTACACTGAATACATGCAGCAAAGGGTGCGTAACCGACAAGAGACAATCAACAAGCGTTTCAAGCAATGGAAGTGTCTTGCAGGGGAGATGGCGAGGGAACTGGTAAAACATGGCGACGCATTCGCCGCTGTTGCTGTCATCACGCAATTGGCAATCAATCACGGCGAAAAGCTTTTTTCCTGCGGCTATCGAGATCCTCCATATGATTAGGCATACTTAGAGTGGCTACTTACCGTATCAAGTGAAACAACAAGACATTGCTTTCGATTTTGCGGCTCCTTTTTGTCAGATGATAGTATCAATACAGAATAAGCTGATAAGCATTACTTGATGTCCTACTCATTTTTCCTTGCCTTGCGCTAGACATTCTATGCATCATAGGTTTGTTGGTACTACATTGTCTTCCCAAGACGAGTAACTTGTCTTGAGGCTTGGCGGAGGGCGCCTGGTCGCCGATAGTCGCGCTTGCACTCCACGGGGTGTTGTAAGTCGTAAATGGTACTTTCCCTGTAATAGGATGTTAGCTGACTGCCAAACTTGTTACTGCACACCGAGCAAGTCGAAAGGAGTGATTATCCACTTAACGTGTTCTGTATCAAGTTTCTTCGACATCATGCATCCGCATTAGAAGCATAGACGCATAGACCCTTGACACATGTCGGAAATACGAAAGCGAAAACTATTCACTATTACCTCACAATGAATTTTGTATATTATAGTCTACCATATGTGTTTGGAGTTGTCGTTGCAGAACTTCGTATTATTTGTTTATCTTAGCAACGAACCGCGATCCATGACCCGCGACTCATGAGTCATGACGTCAATGCACTATCGATGCTGCAAGAAGAAGCAACGATTTTTGAGGATGGATACAAGTAGACCACCGTACTGTGCCAGGTATTCGTCACTCGTACGCCACACGCCGCAGCATTACAGATAAAGTTCCAACTAGATTCTGCTAATTTCGAATTTCGGGTAGCTCCGACCGAGCGACGCGAACAAGAAACGGCGCGATGATGTTTTGCACCGAAAGGTATGTCAATCATCGCCGTGCAACCCATCATTAACATCTCCAACAGTTTCAACAATGTTTGGTTGGATCAACGATTGCACCGAATGTCTGGTGGTGAGCAAGTTTGGGGAAGGTAAGCGATATCGGTGGCCTTTTTGATGGTTCCTTCGCTGGGTCGGCTCAACTTCCTTTGCCAACATTATGCCGTTTTCTTCTTTGACTCACCTCCCCAGAAACGTGGCATCAAATCAAAGAAAAGGCGAATTGTGATGTTCCGGATGGAGGATTCTTGCGATACAAGTACTATCCCGACGCCGATACGGTGCAATTGGTCGTCGCGGCCTCCGAAGTCTTGGGCATCCGTGTCGACGATGTCTTGCACGCGTTTGGTGACTACTTTATTGATTATGTTCAAGACAATGGGTATTCCAATGTGTTGGAATGTCTCGGAAGCAATCTGCGCGACTGGTTGTCCAACTTGAATTCCTTGCACGATCATTTGCAGGCGTCGTATCCGAAAGGATTCGTAGCACCGGTCTTTTGGAGCGAAGACGATCCGGATTCGAGTGCCGAAGAAGGTGCCATTTTGGTGCATTACTATTCGCAACGTGGAACATTGTTGGTGCCGTTGGTCGAAGGGGTTCTCAAACGAATCGCCCGGACTTACTTTTCGATTGAAATTGAATTGGATCAAATCGCTTTACAAGACGAACAAATTGAAGGCACCAACGGCCAAACACACAAACAGACGGTGTGGAGAGTCCACACGGCCGGTCCGGCGGACGCGCACAAATTGCGGGGCAAAAAACAAAAGCCATCCGTTCGCAAAACGGTATCGGGCGATGATCCCACCGTGGCGACGGCCGTGTCCACCACACTCTCGCAACTGCAAAACAATTTCCGAGAAACTTTCAAGGAAGGAGGAGCCCAAGCTTCGGTCTTGCGCGTCGAAGAATTGGTCCGTCGTTGTTTTTTGAAACAAGACTGTGAATTGTACCATGCGTTGACATTGGAACACTTTACCCATTTGATTGAAGTGTGGAAGGATGCCAACTTTCAAACCGACGGCCATGTGTCCACCAATATCAATGGATACGCGGGAAAATTGTGCTATGAAGTATTTACATTGCACGAAGACGATCCATCTACGTGGCCGAAGTTGTCGGATTTGCCCACTCGATTGCACGCCACCACATGGAATGCGTCCGAATTTGGTGGCAAACAACCCCAAACCGGAGCCTATCCTCCCAGCAACGAACGCAAGTTGCAATCGTATCCTCCCATCGTCCGGGTCACGAGTTCGGTTCACGGAGAGCAATCCGTCGATTTGCATTTCACTCCGATGCTCGATGATTTGTCCTTGACATTGGAACAGCAAATGGCACCGCCCATCCAAACAGCGGGCTTGTACGAGTTTGATGCGGACACGAGTGCCAAATTGGCCAAGGGTGACATGGAAGTGCAATGGATCATTTGCCATTCGACAGCTGACAAAGCGCCCTATCATACCTTCACGCAGGGCGATTTGGCAATTACCACACTGCAACAGTTTTTTGATTTGGTGGCGGGAGCAAAATTGGATCCGGTCCATCTTTTGATTCAAGTGAAAGAGGCGGAAGTATTTGGTGACGATGAAGAAGACATTTGATTTTATAGTAGTTATAGGTTTTGTTTATATTTGTATGACGTTTCTTAAACTAACCAGCTACAATTGATCCACTTTTTAGTGCCGACTGTTCGATTTATACAGAGGTGTATTGTAGTCGTTCGCCCGGCCTTCCCATTCATTTTAGCACCAATGGAAATCCTTTTTAATATCTGAATCCATTGATGCGTTATTGCACCAATAACAATTCATGCCGAGTGAAGGGAGGTCTCACATTATTTTTGGTAGGGATCCTCGCCATACCCATTCCATTCTTTATTTTTCACTCTGGGTCCTTTACAAGCACAAACGTCGAACGAAGGGCTGGCGCGCCATTTTACCTTCACAAACACGATTCGGATTATCCAGAATCTTTCATCAAAGATCCAAGATCCAAGGCTGCTCTTGAAGTCGATGAATGCCGACGAATGCCGATGAGCGATCCGCGAGAAAAGCAACGGAACGAACGTCTTTCGACTTTCGACCTGTGACTAGGATGACTCCCTCTCTAGTAGAAACGGAAGTGATAGTGATAGTGATACCGTTGTACGTTGTACTCTATGAAAAAGGAGTCATTTCCGACCGTGCACAACTGCACAACCTTTTCAAAACATATCCTTAACCCTTGGTATATTAATGTAAATCATCAGTTTTTGATCAAAATAATGGCTTAAACAAAAGATCTAATTGTTCAGTCAGATGCATTAGAAAATGCTGAATACAATAGTTTGTTTCGTATCAAAACCAATTTTTGAGGATTTTCTGACTTTTAGTTCCGGATTCTTTCAAGTAGAAACGCTGGTCCATTTCTACGGCGAAAATAAAAACTGTCGACTTGTTCGACAATTTTTGATTTTGTGAAGGCTGTCTGATCCCCTACAAGTTCTTGAAGGTTGGGATTGCCTATTCCAACAGGCCCAGAGCCCAGAGATAGAAGATAGAGGTGTTCGAATTCGACCCAAACCAACATTATTGCTGACTGCTGACTCACAATCCGTGGGTAGCATCCTGGATAATGCAAGTAAAGTATAACGCGAGTCATCCGTGATTGGTGACGTCTACGTTCCCCGCCACGTCCCAATTTCGTATCCACCCGCAACGGTTATCAATTCAACGTTGCTTTGGATGCCGATGTAGCAATAGCTTATAAATTTTTAGACATCCGTCTTTAGCGCTTCCAGCTTGTTTCTCTTTGTTTCCTTTAGCTCTTTCTCTCCTTGTAAGTTCATGTGTTTGATGTTTGTTCGTTATGTTTACTTGAATGGAGGGACGGATGTGGATTGCGGATCGCGGATACCCAAGCACCGTAGCCAAGCCGCAAGCTATAGCTACAAGAGGGGTAGTGAGAACAATGTAAAAACTTCGACTTTTGCCGGACAAGGTCGTCCTGCAAAATTTTATGGTCTGTATTGCAACCGTTCTACAAGAAAGCGCTACAGTCACAGAAGACTAAGACAAAAGAGTACCTCGTAGCTTTAGTAGTCTGAGACAATGAAAACATAAATCGCATCCTCTAGTTTTCTCTTTTCAAATTCTGAACCGGCTTCCACGGAAGAGAGAATAGAGAACTGCTAGATCTTTCCTATCGCAAACAAAAAACTAGTTGCGTATCAGGCCTTGTGGTCAAGCAGCTTGAGAGCCGAGCGGACGTTTCTTTTCGTATTCTGGACTAGAGATGACTATCGGCGTCTCGTTCTGTCCTAGCCCTGTCCTACGGCAACTACGTAATCGATATGCGAGATGGAGATAGCGTCAGCTTTGTTTCTTAAGTTATTTAATATGTTGAAATTCTTGCCGACTATCTAAAGTCGATACGAACAATCATGGTCCTGAGGTTGTCACTTTTTCGGCTTGATTTTATAGCCGCTTTACACCTATGTGCTAATTTCTATATATCTTTTTGGCTTGGAACCAAATAATCATGCTGGAGACCGTATTGTGTTGGTGTTGTTTATATCGGCGTTTTGACCCGAATCAAGTTAGATGCGAGTTCTTCGGAATCATTCGAATCGGACTATAATCGTTAGTGTACAAGAGTATTTTCCGACTCACCTAAATTTTCAGTCACGGATTATGTCGACTACACATCTTCGACGATGTGCAATCACCCCATCATCACTAAAATATCTTGTGCTTTTAAAAAGCTTCTCGCTCAAGATGTTACGGTGGCTTTGTTGTTTTTGACTTTTAGACAAAACGTTCTACGACTAACAACGATATCAGTCCCGGACTAAACTAATGCTGATCACTTTCTTTTTTTTAAAAAACCTTGGTTACATGTGCCGTACGGTGTCCTAACTAACAATTACTAGGCCAAGTTGTGTCTTGCGCACCCGAATATAGGGAATATTGAAGCTATTAAAAGAGATTCTTCTCTTATTTACAGCTAAAAGACTTCATCCAATTCTTCTTTTACAACAGGCGAACACCACGTGTTGTTTCATCCATGGCGGCACACTTTCTGGCCTCAAATTTGCATTCACCCGTGCTGCCACGAAACTCAAGCATCTAGCATCATTGTTCGTAGACTCAGAGCTACGACAAGATTCATCCCACTTGATGATGAAGTACGTCTGTCGTACACGAAACTATCAACAGAGAAAACACGCGGTAACCCATTTTCGTAGCACACCAGTCTAAGACTCTTTTTAATGCATTTCTCTCACGCGAAGTCACAATATGGAGGTCGAAATCCGTCTCATCGCGTGAGACAATTTTCCAAGTTTGAAATTTGTGCGACAAAAAAATGGTTGATTGTTATCTCAGAAATGAAAGTGAAGATAATACATGTTTTGTATCATCGAAAAGGTACAGAAAAGAAACAAAAAGAATGCGGAAAGCCGCCATCTCACTCTCTTTTCCTTTTGCCGTAATGTAAAGCCGACGTCGAAAAAAGCTGGCACCCGACGAAGCCTACGCCATTTACAATGGCACATAATAAACCCATCGTTTTAATTACTTGCGGTGCCTGCTAACATTTTATTCATAAGCTTCGTCTGGTCCATTTGATAATATTAATAGCATTTACGAAGAAAAAAAGTGATGTTGTGCGCTTTTGATCTTTGTCTTCGTAGAAGTTGTACGACAGGAAACTTGTCCTGCAAATGTATCGACCGGTTGTTTCATTTCCCGTTGATGCAACTATCACGAGAAATTATCGCGACGTGTGCAGGACAATCATTTGCCGATGATTGACCAAAACGTACGTATGCAGGAAAGGTTTGTCCTGTAAGAGCACCCACGTATGTAGAAAATGTACTGTCTATATTTAGTCACGAATTACTTGTCCTGCAAAAGTAGAACACTGGAAATATTGGAATCGATGCTAAAATTCTGCCTTGTCATAGACGTTAAGTAGAATTTTGTACTGGAGGCAGAATTTTTTTATTTTAAAATAAAAAAAAAATTTTACGTCCTCTCCAGAACGCACTACTGCATTTTTATCGGTACTTGACAAGCGACAAGCCTATTGAACAGAGGTCCAAAGAGAGCAGAGAGCAAGCCAAAAGCCAACCGCCAACCGCCCCAAGTCCCAAGGTCCCAAGTCGACCACGTCAGGAGAAAACGGTCATTGTTCTGTGAATCAATTCAAGTAGCTACTTATTGATTCCGTAGTACTTCTGGATGACAGCACGGATGCCAAGACCGAGAATAAAGACAGAATGACGTCTACGTACTACGTAGTACTTTAAGGTCTATTTGAATACGCACGGAAAAAGGAAAAAGGCGGAGGGCGGCGAGCGGCGAGCTTTGCAATAATGCACCGAATGTCTCGGGCTTTGGCTCAGAGAAATAAGCTTACATTGAACTGCAGTACAGATCATATCATTCAACTTGAAAATGACCGTACTCGACCTGTTTTCTGTATTATTTCATTATTATGTCTCGTTTGGGCCTCCACGAATTGTCGCGAAGCGCGAAGGTCACAACGAACGAGAAAATTTTCTCACTGGAGCGCCAACCGCCAACTCCAAATCTCATCCCAAACTTTGTCGCAAGTTATCTGCGCAACAATTCGGCAAAAGCGAATCGATTCTTTCTTCGCTCATAAAAACACAAAAATGCCTCCGCAAATCATTCAATTGGAGCATTCGGAATCCTCCAAGTCGCTTTCGTCCAAACACGAGGGAGAAAGCACATCGGATCCGTCGCAGTCTCAAACCAACGCCCGTTCCGATGGTTCGACTTCCAATGGCAGTTTCGTTCGAGAAGATACTCGAATTGTAAATCGAACCAAGGCGATTGTTTACATTTGTCTCCTTCTCGCTAGCATAGCGATATCAGTGGCAGCTTTCTTCTTTGTGAAAAAGAGCGAAGAAAGTGTCTTTGAAGCAGAGGTAAGTCCAGGTTTGTTGTCGTGTCGAACGACATCTTACACTACGCATTCTAACCCATCACTTTCTACGGTTCTACTTTTCATTCAGTTTCGTGACTTGGCCGGTGAAATCATTGAATTGTCCGAAACCAACGCCGCCAATACCGTCGGGCAAGTTCGCAGTCTAGCCACGGCGATTTCGTCTCACGCCTCGCAAACGGCGGGGGTCTGGCCCAACGTTACTCTGCCTTTCTTCCCGCAGCAAGTGCAAGAAGCCATCCGTTTGACCGGATCCGAGCTGTTCGCGTTCACTCCAATGGTTCTCTTGGAGCAGAGAGACTCCTTTGAGGCTTATACTGCAATGGAATGGCCCCAACACAACCAAGGACAGATCCCCAAACACATTCACAATGTTCAAGGGGAAGCCATGTCCGAAAAAGATGACCAAGACTCTGCGTTTGTGCCGGTATGGCAAGTCGCACCCCAAGCGAATGACCTAGATACCATGCTCTTGGACATGGACACTTTCTCCTGGTTTCATCAGTTGGAACAAGATGTTCTCGAAGTAGAGCATGTCGTCATGTCCGGCATTGTGGATGTGGAATACTTGCTCGAGGCCACGCGACAACAAGAGCTTTCGGAGTGGCATCCGCGGTCTGTTATCCTGGAAGCTGTTCAAAAGACTCTTCATAGCGACAATCTGTCCTACACCGACCCGGGTGGATTCGTCTTTGCCGTATTGCCGTGGGAAAAGTATTTCAAGAATGTTCTTCCGCACGATATTCATGGATTTATCGTTGAAGTCAACGATCATTGCGGCACAATCGTAACGTATCGAGTCGACGGACACGATGCCACAGTCGTCGGACAGGGGAATTTGCACGATACGAAGTACAACTACCTGCATATGGAAGCGAACTTTGCGGGGTTCGCGCAGTACGATGGAGCAGACACTTCCGTCGAGCATTGCTACTATACCATTGATGTTTACCCTACTGACGAACTAAAGGACAAGTATATGACGCATGATCCTTATCTCTTCGCGTTGGCCATTCTGGGTGTCTTCCTCTTTACAACCGGCATCTTTTTCTGCTACGACTGTGCCGTGGAGCGACGTCAAAGAAACATATCACGAGTCGCGAAGCGCACAACGGACATAGTCAAATCATTGTTTCCCAAAAACGTCCAGGAACGCATCATGGCCGAGGCCAAGCAGGAGGCGGAAATGGCCGAGAAAGGAATGGGGAAAGGAGCGTTCCGTATCAGCATGAAGGACCGATTGAAGGAAACGCTGAGTACTCCCGACAATGGGGATCGCAACGAGTCGGTACAACGGAATATGCCACCCATCGCTGATCTATTTCCATCCACAAC
The DNA here is from genome assembly GCA_030295235.1 of Fistulifera solaris. Taxonomy (NCBI): domain Eukaryota; phylum Bacillariophyta; class Bacillariophyceae; order Naviculales; family Stauroneidaceae; genus Fistulifera; species Fistulifera solaris. Next base: position 72,450 of record AP026127.1, on the reverse strand, counting down.
AATTATGGTACGTCCACAAAGGCATGATTTTTCGCTCAGATTGTCACGTGTGCTTTCGGAGACTCACAAGCCCACTCCCTTTCTTTTCCTACTAATGCACAGTTTGCAGATCTTGTTGGTAAGTAACCAACCGAATTGGAAATCAACGTTCTGTTGCCCCAGAGACGCGTGGCCTTACCTTTTCAACGCATTTTGTTGTCAGGCTTCACTGCATGGAGTTCGATGAGAGAACCGGCACAAGTGTTCCAGTTGCTTGAAACCATATATTCCGAATTCGACAGTATTGCCAAGAGGAGACGCATATTCAAAGTGGAGACGGTGGGTGACTGTTACGTAGCAGCGTGTGGTCTTCCGGATCCACGTCGCGACCATGCTGTCGCCATGGCTCGTTTTGCACGCGATTGTCGCGCTTGTATGATGTCATTGATGAATGAGCTCGAGGTTACATTAGGACCAGATACCGGAGAGTTGGGATTGCGAGTCGGTTTGCACAGCGGGCCTGTGACGGTACGTCAAAATACAGTTGGAGCTCCAATGGAATCCTTCATCCCATGACATTTATCTCAACCACTATCCTTCTTCCCTTTCCGAATAGGGCGGAGTTCTCCGTGGTGAAAAGGCGCGGTTCCAACTCTTTGGTGACACGATGAATCACGACGGCTCGTATCGAAACCACGGGAAAAAAGAACATGATCCACATTTCTGAAGAAACTGCAAACATTTTGCAGGCATTCGGCAAGGGGCACTGGACCAGACTGAGAGAAGACAAGGTCAACGCCAAAGGCAAGGGCGAATTGACAACCTACTGGCTGGTCAAAGACGACGGTCCCCGGTCGACTTCATCGGGTGTCTCTTCCAGCGAAGGAGATGACGAAGGTAGAATTCGTGATGATGCTACGGCTCTTTTCCAAAATGCTACCCCATCGAAAAACAATGCGTTGACGGAAAAATCCCAACGCCTGGTGAAGTGGAATGCCGAAGTCCTTGCCAAGATATTGAAAGACGTGGTCCAACGACGTCAAGCATTGAACACTGCCCCCAATTTCGAAGCCGTCCGATTGCTCCGAAGAGGTCACTCAAGTGGGTCACGCTTTTCGGAGAAGTCACGGAAATTCTCGCCCTGCCCACCTTTGATGCCGAAGCGGCGGCGCGTCAGGAGAAGCTTCGCACCCGTCGTTTTGGAAGAAAAGGTTATGCAACAACTCGAAAAGTACGTCCACGCCATTGCTACACTCTATCGCAACAATGCCTTCCACAACTTTGAACACGTGAGTCACGTCACCATGTCGGTCACAAAGCTCTTTTCACGTATTGTGGCACCTGAAGTATCCGGAGACGACCGGACTCTCCACGATTACACGTACGGTATTACCTCCGAGCCATTGACGCCAATTTGCCGCCCGCCTTTGCGGCTCTCATTCACGACGTCGATCACCAGGGTGTCACCAATGCCACATTGATCGAAGAAAAGTCTCCCATTGCCGCTGTCTACCACAACAAAAGTGTCGCCGAACAAAACTCCGTCGATATCGCCTGGTCATTACTCATGGACGAAGCTTTCATTGATCTGCGCGAACTGCATTTACACCACACCGGCCGAATACAATCGCTTCCGCCAACTCATTGTGAATTTGGTCATGGCCACGGATATTATGGACAAGTCACTCAGTCAAGCGCAAAGACCGCTGGGCCAAAGCCTTTGCCGAAAACAACCACAGCGTCAACCTGTTTCCCGAAGAAATCGAAGAGCAAATCAATCGTGAGGGGCGACCATTGTGTTGGAGCATGTCATTCAAGCCTCCGATGTATCGCACACGATGCAACACTGGCACATTTACCGCAAATGGAATGCTCGTCTGTTTGAAGAAATGATGACGGCCTATCGTCAAGGCCGCGTCCAAGAATCCTGCCGATGTCTGGTACGAAGGGGAAATCGGCTTTTTGATTTTTATATCATTCCCCTGGCCAAGAAGTTGAAGGAATGTGGTGTCTTTGGTGTTGCAAGCGATGAATACTTGAACTATGCCGAAACGAATCGCAAAGAGTGGGAAGCCAAAGGTCGACAATTGGTGGCCGAAATGGTGGCACGATTGGAGGCACCCGGGTCCGAATAATTCAGTAGCCTGTGCAATGTAAATTGTTTTTGGTCTTTGTTTCTCCAACGTTTCCAATGATTCGCACCCTTTGAACCAGCTGCGTATTGACGATACCAGTTTCTGAAGCGATCGTTCGGCCAAGCGATGAAGAACAGTCTGCTTCATTGTGCACTCGTTGCCCACTTGGATTGTCTCGCGAATTATATCGAATTGAATGAAACGTCTGCCAAACAACGTTTCCTTGTGAAAGAAGCTGAGAGCAAACCGAAAAACAAACTGTCCCTTTGTGTCTCTCAGCAGCGTTTCGTTCACCTGAGAATGCGACGAATACTTTTTTTTTCTCTCTCGCAGCCAAAGATAGAATGTTCTTCTATACACAGTTTGCGCTTCCGAATCTCGAGCAACTTTTCACCTCCATCCTGTCATCATCATTGAAAACGAGTGAAACAGTTGCGAGGGCGCCTCCCAAAACGGTATATCCTAAAGCAAACGGTCGTGACTTTTCTCTCACGCCATGAATAAACACGATCGAGTCAAAGAGAATTCACCGCCGGCGGACACGAAAGCAACTCATTATTCCAGGAGGTCCATCAAATTATTATCAAGCAGCTGGATAGTGAACATTTTGTCGCGTCAAGGAAAGATTCAAGGCCGCGCGGCCAAAACGTAGATCCAATATAAACGCACTGGAATTGATTGCAAAGCATCGTACAGCAAAGTTTCCGTACTCTAGCCGACCGCGCGGAGAAATCATTGTTCCGAGAACGACGAAGCAATAATGGAAGCAAAGGAAGGAAACGGAAATAATACAATAACGCGAAAAGACAGCGCCGTGATAACAATAAAATGCGGCAAGAGACAACAACAGAGCAAATATGTGCTATGGTCGATGATGTAGGAAAGTTAACGGTTTGGTTCTTATTGATTTTATAATATTTTATAACAAATAGCTCAACTCTCTATTTTGATGTGGCCATCGGATATGATTATGGTTTATGGTGTACAAGGGCATTGTTTGGCATCGACGGTCTCTCCATGTAAGGGAAAATATTATAAAACATAACTTTTTGGTCTACGTTAGTTCATTCATTATCACCTAGAGACCAAGGAATCTGGAAACGACGGTACCAGAGTGCACAACTGCATCACGCCGATCTCCATTCCGCTGGCAGCTCCTTCGCTTGGCAGGTCCGATTTGCCGCGACTGCTTTGAAGAATTGAGATATCGGTCATGTCAGTAACTTCAGCAGTATTCCAACCATCAATGGTTTGATGAAATAAATGTTGCAGTCAACTGAAACATATCTTGCATGGTGGTGACGGCCGATGGCCTGGTGAAAAGCATTCGTGTTGTAAAAAGTATCTCAGTCACCGATGGGTTGAGCCCTAGAGAGTGCACCATTGAACATAATAAAAGCGCGGAAGATTCAAAGGAGTAAGGAACAATGACTTGTCGAAGCTCAACATTGTCGGTAAAAGCACTTCTTCCATTCCGGCGCGGATTGATTTGGAGGATCTCGACAATAATTCCAAAAGATGCGCATCGCATCGTCCTTCGCCTTGTACAGCTGTTTCTCCGTTCCAAATTTTTCATGTAGAAATACGTAGAACCTACGGAAAACGTCACGGAATTTTCCCTTCGCCGCGCACGCTGCAGCATAATTTTCGTGCTATTCGAAATTAAATTTGAATTAAAATGCAAAATATTAGTATATAAATGGATTCAAAATTAAAAAACGAATCGAAAGGTTATTGTTGAATATGCAGTTTTTTTTATTCTAGCAGGAGATACGACGGTCCAAAGTTGGACTAAATTTTCGAGGTCAAAACCACGAAAAACTGCATATTCAACAATAAGCTTTCGATTCGTTTTTAATTTTGAATCTATTCATATAATAATATTTTGCATTTCAAATCAGATTTAATTTCAAACAGCACGAAAATTGAGGCTGCAGCGGCAGCGATACGCTGTAGAAAGAAAAAACGTCTGGCTGCCGTATGTAGATTTTGTACCGGGTGTACATGCCTGATCCGGAAAGAAAAAACAGCTGTACTGGTAATTAATTATAGAATGACCAGCGTTTTCACCATTCACGAATGAATCATCTTTACTTTTCACTCCTCGTCGCTCGTCGCTAGATTGATTCGTACTAATGATACGTGGCTATTTTGTAGATCAGACATACGACATGGACGTTGATAGTACACGGAACACGGAACAGACTTTTCTAAGACATCAAGTGTGAGCGACATTACTGGTTTGTATCCTATTGGGAATGTCGTATCGTGCACACGACGAAATATTATCCACGCCATTTCCCATTCCAATAACGATCTATGCAAGACAAAAACTCACAAAACAACGTTTGCACTGCAATCGAAAAGAGAGCGTCAAAAACCCATTTCTATCATTACTTGACAATGAAGCAATCATTTACCTTTCTCTTGCTCTGCTTCGCTCTGGCTTTCATGGCGGCAGAAAGCGACCCTCGTTCACTTTTTCTGCGAAACTTTTTGTGCTTGCCCTTATTCGATGACTGCAACCGGAATAGTGAGCTTTTCAGTGACGGCATTATGGGAGATACTTGTCTGGATGGTCGAGGCATTTGTGTCAAAGCGGTCGAAGGTGGTGTAGTCTGTGTTACGGAAAGACAGGGCGACGGGGATTCCTGCAGTCGATCAAGAGATTGTTCGGGAAAGTATGTATTTTTTGCGACTCTCGGACACTTTCTTGGTCCAGCTGCTGTCTCACTCCTAACTAACTTTGCTTCTTTTCAAGCCGCGTTTGCATTGATTTTGACGGTGGTCTCTGCGCGACGCAAATTCGTCGTTCCGATTGAGGCTAACAAGGTTAACAGTAGCACTAATTCTTCGTAGAATAAGGATGGATGGTTATACCAGCAATTGACTCCAGTACAAGTAGCTATCGTTTCTCATGGCCTGTGAAAACTACTATTACCAGTCTCTAGACTCTAGCTAGATAGCATACTCACATGTCGGTGACAGCCGATTTTTTCCAATTGCCAATCGGTTCATTCAAGGTAGTTACAGAATGAAACAGGCGGCTAAGATCGGTCACGGCGGATACATCCCAGCAGTGGGGTTTCGGTTCGTCAGGATTATTGACAGCGGGGTAAACCGAAGATTATTGCGAGATCGATGATGACCACAATTCAAGAAAAGGTCGTTCCGCGCCAACAGAGAAAAGAAAGATTTGCGTTCATGGTAAAGAATAATGGTAGTGTTGCACTACCAAGAGACGTCGGAGTCGGAGTGTTTTTACGTTTTCACTTTTCACTGGTTCCAGGTTTTATGTCCTCTTCAATAATCCGTACACACAGTACATAAAAACGCATGGAAGCATCAAGTTTGATTTTTGTCGAAAAACGAAAAGCACCGGGAACGGCGTTAAAAATCTGGGCTGGTAGAATACAGTCGTACAAGTAGTAGTGTGTTACTTTCGTACACGACTTCTGTCCTGAGACATCGGAACGGTAATCAATCCGGTTCTCATCTAAGGTTCCTTATTACTCCGAGTATTAGCGAACAGCACCCGCTCTCTACAATCCCTTCAATTGACTTATTCAACACCCGAAAGGTATCTACGTCCGTCAAGACCCGCCTTTTCGGAAGATAAAGTACCGCCATCAAGCAACAGTTGATACCCCGTCCTCAAGAGAGAATGACTTTTTGTATATTTCGGTAGGACGAATTGCTACTGTTTGTGTCATTCCACTATTGTCGCCAAGTACGATAAGTAACGACAAACGAAAATTGCCATCGCTTGATCTACTTTGAAATCAAGCTGAATGCAAGAGGCTGATCGGCGAGCTGCGTGCCTTCGAATAGTTCATCACCAAAATCGCTCGCTTTGTGGCTCTACATGATGACGAGAGCACCTGCCATGATACTGAGTATTTACTCGTGGTACGAAACGTAGTTCGCTCTCATCGACTATTTCGTCCCAAAGAGAGCCACTTCAAGGCGGGCAAGTGACACAGAATTTGTTGTCTTCAGGCGTCGGGATGAGGATACCTACGGGTGCCAACAAACATATTTGTTCACATAAATAGAGCAGAGATCCAACATTCTTCCACGCACTCAAGTTTCGGCCGTTTGCCGCCGCATTGGTAATTATGTCCTCCATGCTGGTTACTTATATTGGGCCGTGTCTTACCCGGGAATGTCCTGATTGAATGCGGTAGCACCGAAAATAAACATTTGCGTCCTTGACGGCGGACGAGTCCCAGGCGTCGTTTCGAGTGAGGTCAACTTTGTTTACTATTAAAGATGATAGAGAATTCAAAATGTGCAGAAACAATAATAAATCCTACAATGAGGACGAAACGTTGCCAACAATTAATTGTTTTTGTTTATCACTGTCTTTCTGATCATAAAATACTACTGCCAATCTACGCTAGATGACGCATTCGCGACAAAAGAAATTCCCCGACGGAGTATCGGCTTGCGGACAACTTATGCCCGTACATTTCCAAAAGTAAATCTCCGGCAGCAAAACAAGTCTTGATTGAATTCTGCAACATCTTGGAACATGGACTCCATGCTGGTGACTGCGGAAGTATCCCAATTGCTCAAGTCTTGATTGAACACAGCCGTCTCCCGAAACATGAACGCCATGCTCGTGACCTTGGACGTATCCCATGTTGCAATATTTTGGTTGAAGACCGTTGCACGATCGAAGGTATTCCGCATATTGATGACGGCCGTCGTATCCCATTTTCCAATATTTTGCTGAAGGACCGCGCACCGCGGAACATTTGGAACATGCTCGTGACGGCCGACGTGTCCCAGCCGCTGATATCTTGATTGAAAGATACAGCAAAGTCAAACATTCCTTCCATAGTGGTTACTCGGGAGGTTGTCGGCGCCGCTGAACACATGCGTCATGCGCGTGACGGCCGAAGTATCCCAGTTGCCAATCGGTTCATTGAAGGATTCCATTCCTCTGAATAGCTGATCCAAGTCGGTCACTGCCGAAATATCCCAACAATTGGGTTCTGGTTCCGACGGATCATTCTGGTAATCGATGATGGCTTGTTTCAGTTCGAAAAGGTCGGTTATTGGTCGTTTGCCATTCGGACACGGATTCGGAGGATCTCGGCAATTCAAAAAGATATTGTTGCGCGCAAATAGATTCGATTTACTGAAGACGTTCATCTTTGTTAAAAGGAAGAAGGATCGAACGATTATTTATAATGTTATCGTGAAAGATATTCGACTAGTCTATTCATTCGTCTGTGAATCTTTTTTTGTGTTGCGCAAAGAAACGCGAAATCGGAAACGGCAAGCAGAATAAAACAGAAATGTTGCTTTTCGCGCCTGTGTACACTCGGCTCTACAGTTCAAACTTGAATGAACAATAAAGTTCTGACACCTTTCTGTAAATCCCTAGATACGGAAGTCAGACACGTTTTCTTGAGGTCTGTCAAAAATAAATTATTCGCTTTACAAAAGCGAAGGATGACGCAGGTCACGAGTATGGCGAGTGCGGAATGAAATGGTTCGAACATTCTAAATAAACTAAAACAAATGAGTCCCTATATCCTACAATTCTTAATATAAAATAAGAAAACAGACTTTGTTTTTCATTTCGGCGTGCTCCGATCTCATCAACGACTCCTCATAATTCGATTTCATCTCACGCATTCGCGACAGAAAAAGTTGCCCGTCGGTTCTCCCTGCTGCGCACAACTCGTTCCGGTAAACATGCCACCTTTCAAGGCGCTCAAGGTAATTTCCGTCCAAACACACATATCTTGATTGAAGTCCGCGGCGCCGTTGAACATAGATCGCATGTCGGACACTTTCGCGACATTCCATCCTCCGACCGGCTGGTTGAAATCGAAAGCATCTTCGAACATGGCCAACATGTCCGTGACCGAAGAAACGTCCCAAAAAACGATATTCTGATTGAACGATGAAGCCAAGTTGAACATGAATGACATGTCGGTCACTCGACCCGTATCCCAGTTGCGAAGATCTTGATTGAAGGCGGCGGCGTTTTCAAACATGGAGGACATATCCGACACGCGCGTCGTATTCCATTTTCCGATATCTTGATTGAACGCCTGTGCGTTGGAGAACAATCCTTCCATACTGGTGACCGACGACGTATCCCAATCACCAATGTCTTCATTGAAGAGAGTCGTCTGCCCGTTGAATAATTGGCTCAAATCGGTAATGGCGGAGATATCCCAACAATTCGGTGGCGACCCGGAGCGTGATTGTAAGTAATCGTCGATAGCGGCTTGGAGATCAACTTTGTTGTCGAATTCTAACCGTTCAAAGCCCGCACAAGGATCTCGATTTCTTCCACAATTCAAAACCAAGGCGTTGCGCGCAAACAGCGAATACGCAACGTTGAACTTCATTTTTCTCAAGAGAGCTATCGAACAAGAAATAGAAGAGACAAGCAGGAAAAGGACGACTGAAGTTGTTTAGAGACTATGGATTGAAAGCGATCTTCGATTTTTGGATCAATGAGCCATGAGGCTTACTTGTAATTCTTTCCCTTTGTCTTACCTGGTATTTTCCTATTTTCGCTTCATTCGCGTCTTCGCGCCAAACTTTTATTCGCATGAATTTTTCGGAACTCGCGACCAGACTACTCTCAAAACCACAGTAGAAATCCTAAGTCACGAGTGTTTTAAGTGCGGAGTGCGGACGTTCAAATGGACGAAATCGAAAAGTGGATTCTATTATAGCACGCTAGAACTGGGATAACTATGCTAGCGAAGAAGAGATAGTTCGGGCGTCGATTTTTAGTTATTTTTGTACTACGGCATTCATGGTTTTACGCCAAGCGTTATTGGCGACAGAAAAAGTTGCCGGCAAATACGAGAAATGGTTACCAGGCCGACCAACAGTAATCTGTTGGCGATCCAAAATGAACGGCGAAAATCATGCAGCAACAGACAGCGTTCGGTTGTAGACGACAATTCACCGTGTAAACCCAATCAGAACGTGTCTGGACGTTTCTGGAACACAGTCGGTGAACGGTGACTACAATACGATGAAAAGCGGTAGATCTTACAGAGATCGGGCTCAAAACATTCGCATGTCGAAGTTCGGCGAAGGATTCTACTATTGGTGTGTAGATTAATGATGGATTATGAGCGTGGAATCAACAAGTCGGTGTATTGTCGATAAATGAAGAAAAAAATCAATGAGATTCTTCGAAATGAACTAGTTGACATGTCACTAATCGTCAGTTTGAAGCAACTGGACACTCTTGACAAAAGAAATTGCCGGAAGGAGTTTTGGCTTGCGAACAACTCGTCGCGATGAACATATCTGTCTTGTACACGAGAGCGGTAACATCCTTCCACGCGCACAAGTTTTGACTAAAAACAGAAGCGTCCTTAAACATGTCCGTTAGGTCGTTTACACTGGTCACGTTCCATTCACTCAAGTCTTGATTGAAGGACGTGGCATTTGTAAACATCGATCCCATGTCACCAACGCGTCCAGTATCCCATTCACCAATGTCTTGATTGAACGCAATAGCATTCGCAAACATTTTGTACATGGTGGTGACTAAGCTCGTGTTCCATGCACGGATATCACCATTGAATGATATTGCACTATCGAACAGATTCTCCATAGTCGTCACTCGCGAGGTATCCCAATCACCGATGGGTTTGTGGAAGGCGGCCGTCCCTTGGAACATGCGAGACACTTCGGTCGCCTGGGAAATATCCCACCTACCAATGTCTTGATTGAACGCTGAGGCCCCCAAGAACATACCGGTCATAGTGGTGACTTTGGAGGTATCCCACCCTCCGATCGGTTGATTGAAATTTTCAGCGTTAGAAAACACGGACAGCAGATTTGTGACTTCTCCGGTATCCCAATCACCAATATTTTGATCAAACGCAAGCGCATGACTGAACATATGACTCATGGCGGTCACTTTGGCCGTATTCCATCCTCCAATGGGTTGATTGAACACTTCAGCCAACTCGAACATAAATATCATGTTGGTGACTCGAGAAGTATCCCAATCACCGATAGTTTGATCGAACGAGGTCGCCAATTGAAACATTCCTTGCATGGAAGTGACTCTTCCGGTATTCCAGTTGCCAATGTCCTGATCGAACGCGTAAGCGCGTTGAAACATGTAACCCATGTCCGTCACACGGGCTGTATTCCATCCTCCAATGGATTGATTAAAGGCTTTTGCTTCCAGGAACATGCCTCGCATCGTCGTAACTCGTGACGTATCCCAGTTGTCAATGGGTTCGTTGAAAGTCGGTAGCAGGGCAAACAATTCACTGAAATCCGTTACTCTCGAAACATCCCAACAATTCATGGGCGGAATTTCGGATGGATCATAGGCGACAATGGCCGCTTGGAGAGCGCCTTTGTTTGGAAAGGATCGTCGACCGTTGGGACAAGGATTGGGTGCCCGCTCGCGGCATGGCAAGAATTGATTGTTGCGTGCGAACAGCGAAAAGGGAGAACGATAAGTAATGTCCATTTTGCTTAACAAAGGAAGTTTCAAATAGGCCAACGATTTTCTCATCGCGCCATCGTCGCATTACTTTTTTCCTTGATTTCTTTGCGGCTTTTGCGTGCGGCACGTGTACGACTGCCCTTGTCGCGTTAGTACAGCTTCTGCACAAGTAATTATTCACGAATGTCTTTTTTCCGGACAGAGAAACATAAAGAGTGGGGACTAACTATAACATCATATTGTACCTCCACTTCTCGTTCGGTGAACGAACTTAGTTTCAAGTCACGAACGACGTCAGTCACGTCCCCACGAAGGATCCGTCATAAAAATCTAACGAGGCGAGGCTCCACAAACCGATGATGATAGGTACATCCAGCGATCGAATACGATCAACGACTATTTGGATGCTGATGATGATCCTTGTAAGATAATACTCAGTCGTAATCTTGCTAATCTTTTTTGCAATGCAGGAATTATTTAACCTGTAATCCGTTCACACCTTTTAAAACATGAATATCCGCAAAAGGACAAAAGAATGAAAAGAACTCCCGACCAAACGATGCAAACTAACTTTCTCTTGCATTTTGAATGCATATCATTACTGTTGTTTTATAGTAAGCCGACAATAAGCGCGTGGAATCAAGAAATACATAAATTGAAGAGGAACTAAACAAATTATGGGCAAAGCAACGTTACTATCGACGATCAACTGACAATCATGAAATAAAAAATAAACTTCTAGACCACACACTCTCGACAAAAAAAAGTTACCGGAGGGTTCATCTGCCTGAGGGCAGTTCGTATCCGTAAACATGAATTGCTTCGTGGCGCCTGCCGTAACGTCTTTCCAAGCACACATGTTCTGGTTGAAGGAAGCCGCTTCACGAAACATTTGACTCAGGTTGGTGACCTTGGCCACATTCCATGTCCCGAGCGGTTGATTGAAGGCTTCCGCATTGAAAAACATGTTCGTCATATCCGTGACCGACGATGTATCCCAATTCGCGATATTCTGATTGAACGACGTCGCTTCTTGAAACATGTACGACATGTCGGTGACCTTGGCGGTGTTCCATTTCCCAATGTTTCGATTAAATTGCGTGTTTTCGAACATTCCCAACATGCTGGTGACTTGAGCCGTATTCCAGTCGCCGAGCGGTTGATTGAATGAAGTAGCGTCATAAAACATGCCTTCCAAAAGGGTGACCGCCGAAGTATCCCAATTACCAATGGGTTGATTGAATGCTGTAGCCGCAAAGAACATGTATTCCATGTTGGTGACAGCGGAAGTATCCCAGTTGCCGATGGGTTGATTGAATGATGAAGCTTCATCGAACATGTTCGCCATCGTCGTGACGGCCGAAGTGTCCCAATTTCCGATGGGTTCATTGAAGGAACTGGATTGGAACAGGGCAGAAAAGTCGGTGATTCCGGAAACGTCCCAGCAATTCGGTGGCGGATCACTGGGTGTAATAAGGTACTCATCAATGGCAGTTTTCAATTCGACTTTGTTGTTGATCGGTCGAGTTCCGTTCGGACAAGGATTCGGAGGAGAACGATCGCGACACGGCAGAAATAGATTTTCACGGGTAAAGAGGGAAAAGGGTGAATGGTAGTCTAGCATCTTTTAGTTGAGGGGCAACGAGAGTGAAATACTGATGTTAGGAAAACGACGGTGTTCGAAGAAGTGTGAAATGAGAGCAATCGTTAATTTTGCCTTTTTCTTTTATTGGCGCCATCCTGCCAGTTTTGCCATTCGCGCCATTTTCTACATTATCTTCTATAGTCAACTCGTGCGCGCCAAAAACTCTCCAGTGTCTACAGTAAGGTTATTATTCCACGGGCGCACTTCACCAGTCACGCGCCAATTGGTCACGGGTCTTCGTTTCATTCGTTAGTTCGTCCTTACGTAGTTAGTTCGTTGCGGACATATCATGTACGGAGCAAAACGTTGACACATGAACGTTGATGGCAACGTGGATCCATTACATTGTGTCGAGACAACAATATTCTAATCCAATGGATCGCAGGCCTTGCGAAAGCTAAACGTATCCCCGAAATAGCAGCTTGTTCCCTTGCACAAGTTTGTTTTCAGAGCTTATTGAGACACGTGATTTTGGCTATACTTGAGGCTCCTACTAAAAGTTTAGAAAGGACGATTGGATCTTTCATGTCTAAATGACGTCTCGTCGTTGACCAAGCACCTTCCATTGACGGTCTTCTCTAGACGACGCGTTCTCGACAGAAAAAGTTACCTGATGGTTCACTCGCCTGAGGGCAACTCGTATCAGTGAACATGATTTGCTTTGTGGCGCCTGCCGTAATGCCCTTCCAAGCACACATATTCAGATTGAACGCTGCAGCCTGATTAAACATCTGATTCATGTTCGTCACCTTGGCAACATCCCATACCCCAGTCGGCTGGTTAAACGCTGTAGCAAGCTCGAACATGAACGCCATGTTTTTGACTGATGACGTGTCCCAATTTGCGATATTTTGGTGGAACGACAAAGCTTGTTGGAATATGTACTACATGTCGGTGTCCCTGGCGGTGTTCCAATTTCCAATTTCCTGGTTAAGAACTGGAATGTTTTCAAACATCCCTTCCATACTCGTGACCTTGGCCGTATTTCAGTCACCGATGGGTTGATTGTAAGCGATCGCATATGACTCTTGCGGTATCCCAAGTACCCATGGGTTGGTTGAATACTCCAGCACTAAAAAACATGTACAGCATGTTCGTGACTGCGGAAGTGTCTCATTCGCTAATATCCTGATTGAATGCAACCGCTTCGTCAAACATCGATGCCATCGTCGTGACACCCGACGTCTTCCAATGGCCGATCGGCTCATTGAACGAACTTAACTTGAAACAGACCGCTGAAATCTTTGATTCCAGATACATCCCAACAGTTCGGTGGCGGATCGGACGGTGAGAGCAAATGAGCATTTATGGCAGCAATGAGATCGGCCTTTGCTGGCGATCGTTCGCTTTCCAGTCGGACAAATCGGATCAAACGGTAGTTCCAGCGAGCCAATCTGGGTCACGGGTTGCGAACGAATCGAAGGAGTCATGCATCGCACACCTCATCGAGGGAATACCCTCTTTGACATCGAAACCAAGATGTATAGAGCCAACCAAAATACAGAAACTTGCTCCAATTGGTGACAGCATCGATCGATACATCGTTCTTCGGGGCGACAACGACACTTTTCTTGTTCGATAACACTGCTTTAACAGGCCCGACAAAACGTATCCGCCAACTGCGTATTGTGTTCGGGACAACTCGATCCCGTGAACATGTTGGTTTTCAAAACTGGCGCCCTTACCCACGAACACAAATCTTGATTTAAGGAAGCGGCTTGAAAGAATAGAAAGGACATGTCGGTGACTTTTGCTGTATCCCACGCACTCAAATCTTGATTGAATTGCGACGCAAAGGCAAACAACACGGACGTGTCGGTGACGTGGGCCGTATTCCAGTTTCCAATGTCTGAATTGAAACGGGAGGCGGAATCGAACATACCTTGCATTGTAGTGACGGAGGATGTGTCCCAATTGCCGATATTCTGATGGAAAGACGAGGCCGACGCAAACATGCGTTCCATGCTAATGACGCGAGATGTATCCCATTCACCAATATTCTGATTGAAGGCAGCAGCCAAATGAAACATGCCATTCATATCTTTGACTTTGGCGGTATTCCAGCCTCCGATGGGTTGATTAAACGCGGCCGCTTCAAAGAAAAGATTCGCCATATCGATGACTTCACTCGTATCCCAATTACGAATGTCTTGATTGAAAGCCGAAGCCGCTACAAACATTCCGTTCATATTTGTAACTTTACTAGTATCCCATTCACCGATCGGTTGATTGAAAGCTGCAGCTCCCAAGAACATGGAAGTCATAACAGTGACGGCCGAAGTATTCCAGTCCCCGATTGGTTCATTCATCGTATCAAATCCGGCCAACAAGCCGTTAAAATCCGTCACGGCCGCACCATCCCAACAATTCGGCTGAGGCTCCGTGCGAACGGCAACAAATTCTTGCAGGCCTAGAGCGTCGCGCGTCGCAAAAGGATCGTCGTCCGTTGGGGCACAACGAAGGTCGACCGCAAAAGAGACTGCGGCGGGGCAACCAGTTAAAGGAGAAATCAAAGACGTTCATGAGGCACAAAGCTGTATGCTGTAGGATTGCTTTACGAAAGAAAAGAAGAAGCACAACAAACGACGGTTTTGCTATTCTGATTCGAGCGACGGTGCATTGTTCATTATTCTTTTTTGCGCGCGCACACACCCTCGTTCTCACAGAAAATCTGTATAATTTCACATATTTACAGAAAATCTGTGCAGGTGCGTGTTTCATACTCCGGGTAACTTACACAGAAACCCTGGGAGGTGTGTTTGTTTTCAATAATAGTTCCCAGAAAATCGGGGATAGACGATTTCGTTCATCCAGAAAATCTGACTGATTGGTTGGCAAGATGTGCTCCGCCAATACTCACTCGATCAGGAACAAGCCGGTCGCTCAAGATTAGTATAGAATGGTCTTTTCTCGCTAGTAGCTTGGCACAACAAGGCAAGGATGGATGAAAGCCAAGTAATCGAGTTATTTCTTAGCACAAGAGTGCAGCACGTCCGAATGCTTTCCATTCCAACTACTAGAGACTAGTAGGATGGATGAAGAAACAACATGCCGTATTCTGGTCGTGACTGACTTGAAATGAGTCGTCAGTAATTTTGCAGGATGCTTCTCGCAAGGAAATGCAGATGAATAATAGATAGAGCAAACATGTTACCGATGCAACCCACCGTATGATGCGTTCTTCTCGCTGGCTTCTTCGTCGAGACTTTGCTACGAAAGCAGCGGCGGAACGAGCTCTACAAAAAGAACAGGCAACGTTGAAATGGTTGCGAACCATTGTCGTTCAAGAAAAATTGTGTCCGTTTGCGGCGCCGTTGTTGCAGCACGACGACAAGTTGCTGCGAATTGTTGCCTCGACAGCACAAACACCGCAGCAAGCCATCGAAGATGTGCGTGACGAAGTGAAAAAATTAGTCGGCAAAGATCGTTCCGAGACGCATGAAACGACATTAATTGTATTGAATGACAGCCGCGAGCATTCGTTTGTTTACCATTTTCGTGATTTTGTGCGATTGTCGTGGTCGTTGCAAGATGAAGCCATTGGAGACGACTATCGCGACCTCGTACAGCTGGTATTGTTTCATCCTGCCGCGAAACATCAAACTTACGCTGAACAAGAAGAAGAACACGCCGGCGATTATACGATTCGATCCCCGTATCCGACCCTTCATTTGTTGCGACAAGAAGATGTCTTAAAAGCCGTACAAAGTGGATATCCCGACTTGGAGTATTTGCCGTCACGGAATCAAGCGAAATTGAATCGACTAGGGCTGGATGTGTGTCGTCAGCGGTGGCGTGAGTGTTTCGAGGTCGATGATCATTGAACGACGAGGCGCCGTTCGAGTTCTGGTTTTGGACGAATGCGTTGCTTTTCGTAGTCTAATAATCAAACAAGCTAGAGACGAATGTTCAATTTTGAAAATATTTGGGCTCGGAAATTTTTTTATTGGTCTCTGTTGCGGTTTGCTTGGAAAACTAAGCGTGAGAAATCCATTTCGGCACTATTGAGTGAGTTAATCGATTCATTACGTCACCGATCAAGACTCGACAATTTCCACCAACAAATCTCCAGCGGCGATTTCGTCTCCTTGCGTCACTTCCACGTGCGAGACAACCCCCGAGCACGGTGCGGCCACGGTCGTTTCCATTTTCATGGCACTCAAGCTCAACAACGGATCTCCTTTCTTGACGGTTTCGCCCTTTTTGACTTTGGCCTCGACGACGACACCGGGCATCGGGGCACCGACACTGCCCAAAACATTCTTCATCGCCTTGGGGCGTGAAAATTTGGCAATCCCCGTATTCTTGTCTTGAATTTGGACGCTGCGAGGTGTGCCGTTTAATTCGAACTGCAACGTCACCATACCATCGCGATCTGGTTCCGAAATACTGTTCAACTTGATTACCAATTGTTTACCGGCTTCGATTTCGACCTCCAATTCTTGTCCGATTTTCATACCAGTCAAAAGGTCCGCGTGTCCAAGAAATCGAGTTGACCAAATTCATGTTTAAATTCTTGAAACTCGTTGAACACGGCCGGATACATGACTTCACTCATCACGTCGACATTGCGAACCGTGCCCCATTTTTCTTCCAAACGAGCTCGAGCCTTGTCCATATCGTACGGTTTCAAGTCAGTACCTGGACGGCCCTGGAACACTGTCAACCCATCGGTACCTGGAATCGTTTGCCCCTTGACGACACCACTACGAAGTGGTTCGGGAAAGCCAAACGGAGGGATGCCCAAGTATCCTTGAAAGTATTCAATGACGCTTTTCGGAAAGTTGAGATTCTCCGCATTGTCGATGACTTGTTGCTCGGTCTAGTTATTCGCGACAATGAATTGAGCCAAATCGCCAGTGACTTTACTGCTAGGTGTCACCTTGATGATATCGCCGAGCAGTCGATTCGCCATGGCATACGCCTTTTTGACTTTGGACCACTGTCCCGTCAAACCGAGCTGCGTGCTTTGAAACAATAAGTTGGTGTACTGTCCACCGGGCATCTCGTGTTCGTAAACGTCGGCACTGCCGGTTTTCTGACCCGATTCGAAAGACGCATACAATCCACGACATTCCTCCCAGTATTCGTTTAGTGCCTGGATCTGTGTCAAATCCAAGCCAGTGTCGTACTCGGTTCCTTGTAAGCTGGCAACCAGAGCTCCCAGCGTGGGCTGAGACGTCGTACCCGACATGGCATCGGATGCCGCATCCACCACATCGGCACCCGCCTTGGCACAAGCAATCATGGAAGCAACTCCTGTACCCGCCGTATCGTGCGTGTGCACGTGAATGGGTAGATTGGGAAACTCCTCGCGAATGCTTCCAATCAATAATGTCGCAGCTTCCGGTTTTAGTAACCCAGCCATATCTTTCACGGCCAGCACGTGAATACCAAGGTCGGTCAACTGACGAACGAAGTTCATGTAATACTCTAAATCATATTGACCACGATGCGGATTCGATACATCGCCTGTGTAGCAAACCGCTGCTTCCACAATACCGCCTGCAGTACCGACTGCATCGATGCCCAACTTCATGTTCTCGATGTAATTCACGCTATCAAAGATACGGAAAACGTCCATTCCGGTTTCTTTGGCCATTCGACAGAACTCAAAGACTACGTTGTCGGGGTAGCTCGTGTATCCCACCGCATTGGCGCCACGCAACAGCATTTGAAACGGAATATCCGGAACCGCCTCTCGCAAGGCGACCAAACGGTCCCAGGGACATTCCCGCAAAAAGCGGAGGGAAACATCAAAGGTTGCACCGCCCCAACATTCCAACGAATACGCCTTATTGAGAGCCACACGGGTTGCCGGAGCAATGTTGAGCATGTCGATGGTTCTCAAGCGAGTTGCTAAAAGCGACTGGTGGGCATCACGCCAAGTCGTGTCCATGAGCAAAAGTCCTTTTTGATTGCGAACCGCTTTCGCAAATGCTTCGGGCCCTTCTTCGTCAAAAATATGCTTCAAGCTGCGACCGATGAGTTGATCGGGTTTTGGATGGATCGTAGGGATGTAAGGATCAACCGGTGAAGGAGGAGGTCCAATCGCTCCCAACTCTTTGGGTGTACCATTGACGATCACATTGGCAATGTAATGCAACAACTTTTGCGCACGATCTTTTTCACGAAGAGGCGCCAACAAATTCGGGTTTGCGGCAATAAATCCAGTATCCACAGAGGCATCGAGAAAGTCATCATGCTCCAACACATTCAACAAAAAGCTCTTGTTGGTTTTCACTCCACGAACACGAAACTCACGCAGCGCACGTCGCAATTTTGCGGCGGCTTCACGACGATTGCGAGCTTTTGCGGTAATCTTGACCAACAGAGAATCGTAATGTGGAGTGATGCGAGCACCGGGAAACCCCGGTCCATCGTCCAGTCGAATCCCCATACCCGCCGGCAAACGAAAGACACTGATAGTGCCTGTATCAGGACGAAAGTCTTGCGACGGATCTTCGGTCGTCACACGGCACTGCATCGCACAACCCTTCGGATACGGAATAGCATCCTGCGTTAAACCCAGCTCCGGCAGTGTTTTTCCTGACGCAATCAAAATTTGCGACTGCACAATATCGATTCCGACAATCTCTTCCGTCACGGTATGTTCGACTTGCACACGCGGATTGACTTCCATAAAATAATGATTTCCATTCTTGTCGACCAAGAACTCCACGGTACCGGCATTGCGATATTTTGCGGCACTCAACAAGCGCACCGCATCATTCAAAATCTGCGTCCGCGTTTCTTCTTTCAAGCCTGCCGCTGGCGCCAATTCAATCACTTTTTGATGACGACGCTGCACACTGCAATCCCGATCCCACAAAT
This sequence comes from Fistulifera solaris, assembly GCA_030295235.1. Lineage (NCBI taxonomy): Eukaryota > Bacillariophyta > Bacillariophyceae > Naviculales > Stauroneidaceae > Fistulifera > Fistulifera solaris. The sequence goes on along the minus strand of AP026127.1, from coordinate 53,399 downwards.
GCACAACATTGCCGGTTCCGTCTCCCAAACACTGTACTTCAATGTGTCGGGGTCGTTCGACGTACTTTTCCACAAAGCACCGACCATCTCCGAAGGCATTCGCGGCTTCGTTCGATGCTTGCAAAAACATGGGTTCCAACTCGTGTGCCGTATGCACAATCCGAATACCACGGCCGCCTATAAAAAAAGATATGGTATGGGTGAGTGAACATTCTTTTTAATCGCAGACAGAATAACATTAGAGACACTTCTTCCTCTCTCTTTCTCTTTTGACGTACCTCCACCCATGAGTGCCTTGACAATGACCGGATACGAACACTTGTTGATCGGATCGGCAATCCAATCGCGCGCTTCTTGCCAACTGGCAAACGCATCGGTACTTCCGGGTACCACTGGTACATTCGATGCAATCGCCATATTCCGTGCCGACGTCTTGTCACCAAACATGTTCAGATTCTCGACGGTCGGACCGACAAAGACAATTCCGGCCTTTTCGAGGGCCGTTGCAAAATGTTCGTTCTCGCTCAAGAATCCGTAGCCGGGATGCACCGCTTGCACGTGGTTTTGCGTACAAATTTTTACAATATTGGGAATATCGAGATATTGTTGGACCGGACTTTTCGATCCATCCAATTCAAACGCTTGATCGCATTTGTAACGATGTTGCGTAAAGCGGTCTGTCGAAAGAAGGAATTGTTAGCGTTCTTTAAAGTTTGAGTTACGAATATTTCACTCTTTTTTCTTTCGCGCTTTCGTAATCACCTTCATGACTGTAAATGCCGGCCGTCGGAATGCCCAATTCACTGGCGGCCCGCGTAATGCGGGTCGCAATTTCTCCGCGATTCGCTGCTAAGAGCTTGGTAAAAGGAGCCGTTTTGGCGGCTCCGGTCACCGGCGGATGTTCATCGGGCGTATGAAACGTATGAAAGTGTGTGATTTGCGGCGAAGAACGACCAAGCGACGTTGCTGTGTTCGACAAAGGAACGAGGAACCCTCGGGGATGCGACGACGAGGAGGATCGGTGACTTCCTCGTAAGAGACGTTTGCTCGAAAGACGACTGATTCGATGCATGATGCTACGTTTTGTTCTTGCTTCTTCTATAAAATTTTCTCTTGCCTCGATAACAAGCAAGAAAGGTATGCAGCTCCTTGTGAAAGAGAAGGAATAAAGATAGACATCGGTGACGAGCAGCCTTTTTCGCTTTGATGGCAAAAGATCGTTTTCGTCGGACACGCGGAATGGTTTTTTGGATGCCGAGGTATCTTTCCTGTACTTTAACATCGACAGTGGACGTGTGACACGTCACTGACGCGATGCTTCGATGCGATCCTTCGGTCCCGCAAAATGTGAGTCATGAGTTGTCTACAATATTGCCTAGTGTGAAACGTCCGACAAGAAGAACACGGAGCCTCTACAACAGATTAGTGTCTTATCTTTTAATCGATGGGAACCGTACGGTACCAGTACCCTATTAGATTACTGTAGCAGTAACTGTCAACCATCAACCATTTCCCATTACCCATCACCCATCATCAATCATCAATCATCAATCATCACTCATCACCATCAACCATCACCCATCGCACCCATCACCGATGGGCGCATGGCGGCGGACGAGTTTATATTTTATTTGCGTTGTTTATTATCTACTACGTACCTGGTACCGGTACCTTACCTGTTATAAAAAAGGTCCCCTGATGGATCGACAAAACAATTATGAAGAAGGTATATAGCCTAACCGTCCTTGTGCTGTCGTTTATCACAACTGCATGGTCGTTACAGGATGTTAAAGCTGGCAAAATTACGAGGAGCCTGAGTCTTCGTAAAGTGTCGCGAGAAACACAACAAGCTCCAGCTGCAGCAGCAGCCACATCTCTGCAGGGTGGCTCTCTGCCAAGCGCAAAGCGATCTGTAACGACTTGCTGGATCTTTCTGATTATGTCGATTTTGTTAGAATGCCTAGATACGACGGTTTCAAAGCTAGCACGCGATCAGGAATCAACGCCCCTCTTTTTCCTCGCGTGTTCATTGAATCTTATTAGGTACGCCGAATGCACGCGAAAGCTGAAAGAGTTACGGGTTGATCAATCGCGTATCTAAATCACAATCTCTTTGTTTCTCTTCTATTGCACATTCAGCATGTACGGCATTAATATTTCCATGACACGCCTTCCAGTCAGTCTCGCGTATACGGTATGGACGGCACTCGGGACACTGGTTGTGACTCTAATCGGCGCGGCTTGGTTTCAAGAGCCCATAGGTGCACAACAAATGGTTTGCTTAGCAATGATCACAGTGGGAGTGATTGGTCTCAATCTACAGGAGGAATGATGTGAAAAATGAGTTGGATGAATTTTGCGGATGTCTTCTTTGGTTCGCCAATGCCCGGATTTGATGAGCAGATTGACTCAGAAAGCAGGAGACTTTACCATGACCTTTTGATTTCTTGAGAGGTATTGGACTGGAAATGAAGCTAAGTGCTTTTGTCATTCGTTGTCGCTTTGAATCCCGACTGGGAATACAAGGCTCATTCGTTAACGTACTGCGCTTGTCCACTGTGCTTCATACTTACACTAGATCCAAAGACACGGAAAACGAATTCATGACGAAGATTTTCGCAACAATAAGAGAGTCTGTTTTGTAGTTAGGCAGCGACAATTTTTGTGTGAATTTCAGCACCAACGTCATCATCAGTCTATTGTATAGTGTTATTGATGACCAGGCCATGGGACAGAATTTGTCACTCTAAACCTATATTCATTATTTGATTGTTTTGATTTAACGACATTGGCATTGTTTATTATTATAATAACCTCAAAAACGTGCCCGGAACTCTCGCAGTAGCTTCGTTCTTGTTATTCAAACGCCGGAACTGTTTTCTCATGACTGAATTCCAGTCGAGAGTTGAGAGAGCTTTTGATTGCGATAAAAAAATGCGACGAACTCCTTTGCAAAAAACTCTTTTCGCAATCTTCACCCAAGACACCCCCTCTGTATCACCAATTTCAATAAACGAATAATAGGCTCCACTATTTGCGTCTTGTCTACGCTACACTTTTCTGTGCTCATTAATACCCTCCTTCCCGCTCTATGAATCTCGATTCCCTCCCTGTTGTGTTGTTCTTCCTTTCTGCCTCCTGCACGGGCGGATCCGGTGCTGATGAACGCGGATCTTTTTTTGATCGCAACGTCCTTTTTCCAATTTTCTGTGCTTACCTGTGCTGGATGACTGCAATAGGAATAGCAAAACGGAGAGTTGCGATGGTGAAGGCGATCCTTGTCTCGGAGATTTCGGTGGCTTGGCCTGTGTCGAGACGACCCGAGGAGGTAAAGTGTGCGCTGCTCCGTTGGAAGGGCCTGCACAGTTTTGCACGAAATCCAGAGATTGCCCGGAAGAGTAAGTGTGTCTTTATATAAATGAGAAAATGCCTTGCGGTTTGATGATAGACCAGTACGTTTCTTACACGGCAAACTCACCCTTCTGTCTCGGATTCATTATTTTCTTATATTTTAGTCAAGTTTGCGCGGTGATTGGAGATTGTTTTGCGACTAATGTATGTGTTACGCAAGTTCGCCGTTTCAATTGATCAATGAAGGGAACGATATCAGTTTGATGAAGCCGATCGATTTGTTTTTAAGTAAGCAATCTTGTTTGAAACCAACTTTAAATGTGAGTTGTTTAACTAGAGATACGTTAGATGTCACTTATTAAGCACAAGTACGAATAAGCTACAAACCTTATTCATGGTTACTTCGTCGATCCATTAGCGTCCTTTCGACTGATAATAAATAATGAGAGAAGCCCTTATTTTTGCGAGACTCAGCAAATTGTCAGTCCCGTATACTCTGTCACCGGAAATTGGCGATACTGATACGACAAAGAGTCATTTTACAGCTACCATTTGAATGTTGAGAAAGAGATAGTATAGCGTTTCAAGTAGTGTTGTCTTTGGTCGCTGTTTTCATCGCGTCATTTATGTTATCATTATCATCGAACTCATCATCATTCTTGTTATTTAGTTCTATTCTTTTCCTTAATACCTATCTTTCAAAAAAGAATAACACTAATACTAAAGTAGTTTATTTCGGGAAAAAGACGCAGCGAATCGACACAATGGCACGTCGCTTATTCGAACATATCTGGGACGAACATCTGTCGCCCTTGCAAAGGAGTTGCAACCGATCGGCCGGGACGGCCTGCCCGTGCCCGTTCATACACTCAAACGCGAACCGAAGCGTCTCCAGGATATCAAGGTGTACCAAAAGACCCGTATTGCGATTTGGCGGGACAACGAAACGATGCTGGTCGTCCGCAATTGTCTGTTAACGGATCAACCCTTTGCTCCCACTCTCGCCAAGAATGCGGCCTTCACGATCATGAACGCCGGCATGTATATGCTCGATTGCAATGTCTTTGGCAAAACAGATGCGGCCATCGCGGAAACGTTAACGTATGGTTCTGGTCGTTGCCGCAACCGAAAGATAAAATCACTACATTGGAAATTGGGAAATACGGCAAGTACGAGGAATACACGGAACACGCCTTTGATTTGACGGCGTTGCAGCCCGAGCAGTTGCAACGCATTTTGGATGCGAATCCGACGCGAAAGTACGAGCTGTATACGGGAGAGTGGACTCCGGCGCAGTCGGCGGTGTTGGCGACACGCCCGTTTCCTTTGCATATGACGTTCTTTGGGCAATTCGAATTGCAAGATGAAGGAACTGCCTTTGTCGATGCCTTGCAACAACGAACGTCGCCCTTTGGGTCGCTGCAATTCTATGGATCACCGTTTGGTGATCAAAATTTGGAGCGTCTTCTCCAGTTGGAAAATACATTCGAACGGCTTTCTCCCCTTGGTATTGATCCGAAGTTCAATCGACTGGCCTTATCCGCCAAAGTCAATGCGTTGGATTACAAGTTTTGCGTGAAGGATTTCCAGCCGAACGATTTCGATTCGTTGGTGATCTCCACCAAGGATCTCAGCGTGGATTTGTATATCGGAAAGGGGGATCCGTGGAAAGAAATTTTGATTGCCTTTTTGAATCGACTTTCCATACTCGGTCACATGGAAAAATTCAATTTAAGAACAAGCTGCAGTGACTTTGGTTTTAATCCGAAGGAGTGCGTCGTACCTGTCGTCGACGCTTTGATTCGGGCCGTGACAGCAAATCAGAAACTTTCGTGCTTGAATCTGAGCTCCGCGTACTGGGTCGAGGAGCATCTTCCGAATATTGTGAAAGCTCTGGAAGATCATGAAGGTATTCGTCATCTATTTGTCTTTAATTATCCGGTGGAAAAAGATTCTCGGGGTCGAACTTCGTGTCCTTCGTTGACACGCTTGTTGGAGCGCAATCCGAACATTCGAGTATTGGATAGTTGCGGCAACTTGATTACCGACGGTTCGAACAAGATGCTCCTCATGTATTTCCGGAATTTCTTTTATCAGGATTCGTTGGATTTCCGGAAAGAGTCAAACACAGTGCGACCTTTTCTTGTAGCATCCACATTGATGGGATTCGCTTCTGCCCAGTTTCCACTCATTGCCACATTGTTGTCACATCATACGGATTTGCTCTGCGACTTTATGAAAGGTCCAAGTCCAGATGTTGCGGGTGGAAATAATGTTACAGTTGCACGCACTTCTCCTCAATCGACCAGTCATTCAAAGCGCAAACGAACGAAGCAAGCGCCTCGAGCCACTAAAAAGCACACGACATTAGCTGGTGATGCTTAGATTGCACTCTTTTCGGTATACAAGACCGTGCCCTTTTGTCTAGAAGACGCATTTGTGTTAACAAGTATACTTTTGTGTAGGAGCTCGGCTCATTGTGAATTTAAAAAATTATTATCCAATGGTTTCATTTAAGAGAAAGTCATCACTATAGCTCCATACGTGCACCCACCAAGCGATGTTCTACTTTGTCCACCATTTCTTGGACGTGATCGGCTCCCTTGAACATGACTTCACGAGGATCTTGTTGGAGCACGGTGTCGACGGCCAGTTGCAGCCTTTGTTGTGTTGCTTCGTATAGGTCCAGCGGTTCGTCACGATCAGAGTCTAGAGAAATAGCATCGTCTTCATTTCGATCCATTTGGTTGTCCAGCACACGATATTGAGTCATCCATGGGAAGAGAGCTACTACGGCCAGTTGACGCCACGCGGCTCCTGCGCGTGTACCAAACGTGTCGGGGTGCTTCAATTTCATCAAATACATCTGTGCTAAACGTTCCATATAGGGATGTCGATGGGCTTCATGCACCAACAAATCCTTCACAAAGTTGGACGGCACGTAATCGAAACCATAACCCAAAAAGTTCACATCTTCGGCTAGAAAGTTAACATCGATGCGACCCACCCACAATGCTGCTGCCAGCAAAAACTGCAATACCCGACAAAGTGCCGTCGAAGAAGCGAGACCGAAATACCAACACTCTAGAGCCAACGAGCTCACACGCGCTGCACCGGGTCGGATACGGAAGAAAGAACGATATTGAAAGCTTCGAAATCCCATGGTGAGCAGCATCTTTAGCGCTATGGTGACCGAGAGGCCAATCGACCATCCTAGAATAAGCAACATGACTTTTTGCGAATAAGGCCACTGGAAAAGGAAGAGAAGGATACCAAAAATAACTGGGAAGTCGAAAGTTGCGATAATGAGGTGTGCACGGGGTGTTTATGTGTAGTCGACAAGTGATCAGACTTACAAAAGATCAATGTGGCAGATCCAATCATGCACCACACACCGTTTGCCGCGTTAGTGTACACCTACGCAACGTTTTAAGTGAGAGCGCTTTTATCCTAGAAGATCAACAGCACGATGCGTCAATTGCTAAGATTACTTACCGAGTCGACTCCGCCGCGATACCTTATCATCAAGGAGCACAATGTGAGATGTGGGTCGAAGATACACTTCACTAAAGGGCCTCATTTAAAGAGATTACTTACTTGTGAAAATACGTCGACCGAAACGAAGGTAGCACCTGGCTCCGATACTTCAACACAGTCGTCGTTGCGCTGGTGGAGTCTTTAAGTCAGATACTGTGGCACAAAACAATTGTTGTTGCAGTGGGCGAACGAGTTCAGTAGTACCTCGGGATATAAATTAGGATCAAGAACAGCTCAGCCACCATTGCCAACACAGCTGAAGGGTAGAAAGACCGCTTGATCATTGCACCTGTAGGGAACAGATCAACCACCCAGTTTGGCGTATCGGCAGGTAAGCTCGCTCTCGCTTCCTCCGCTTCGTCGGCTACTGTTATAACGAAAAGAAGAGCTGCAACGGCGAAAAAGACCCCCACGACAACCTGAGCAACCTGCATGATGATTAACCTTGTGTTTATCCACACGCCCTCCGTACTCAAAAGATCTCCGTTGAAAACTCGCTTCCACGTCCAGAAGAACCCGCCACAAGACTCATACCGCTCTATTTGTCCCAAAAAGCTACGAAAGGCATCGCGTTGGGATGATTTTCGTCCTTCATCAGCTACCTTCGAGTTTCTCTGGTGGCGGCGGTGCAGCAAACGTGCATTTTCGATCATTTTATTCATCTTTCGCGATGCTGCGTACTTCAAGCAAAGCTCTCCTCTCACGTTGGATGTTGAAAGGAAATATCTTACAGCACGAAATTTGACCGAAACAATGGACCGTATCCACGATAAAAGCAAGTTCGACACGTACATAGCAACCAGAATTGCGCAAATCGCCAGTGTTATCGCTTGTCCCGCCGCAAAAGCATCCCCCTCTACAATCTTTCGCATGTCTTTGTCGTAATCTTCATAAGTGCGAACAACGATGAGTGGTATACTTTGCCGCAAACAGTGTAAGATGATTGTCGACAGAACTTGAGCACTCATCCGCTCTTTGTCTCACGTACCATCCATAGACTGCTGAAAACGTCACAGAGGAAATGGTTCGAAAGATGTTCGATCTGTATGGATTATTGCCATAGCTCATGGGCGCTATAACAAATACACCAGCCACTGACAATAAGACGGCGAGAAGCGCCCTGTACAGGCGTAAGTTTCACGTGTCCCATATTCAAATGACATCTGAATTCGGAAGAACGTACCATGTGACAACTGTAGACGATACTTGGCATGAAAACTTTGACAGATCGCACCAGTTGGCGCTATAAATTTTTAAAACAAGCAGGGTCCCACTGCGGAAAACATGATTAGGACTATGTGGGCAAAGTACATTCTCGTAACAGGCTTCCGAAAGAAGTCGACTTACTATACAATAAAGCTGTCAATGTTTGAGGAAAGAAATTGTCAGATTATTTGATGCTGATAATGAATGAGAAAACAAACAAAACAACTTACCCGAAAAGATAAAAGAGCCACACCAAAACAACAGCAAACGATGAAGCATGCGTATCGACGACAAGATCAATGTTGGTTCTCTCGGGCCGGAAAACTTGTACATCTTTTCTTTTTCTTGCTGCAGATTGAAAAGGCGGAATGTGGTTCTATAAAAATTTCTTTCTTCGATTGCCCCGCTTCTTCGACATCTGAATTTCGATCCATTACGAATACCTCCCCTGGATCGCTTCCGCCAAATACATCTTGAAAGAATGACGACAGGTCAGTTTCACTGTCTACATTCCATTCAACCAGATCAGCAGACAGATCGTGCAACCAAGTTTCGGCATCCAATCGACCAGAATCGCATTGCTGGGCCATTTCTACCATTTCTTTCACTAAAACCGGATCATTCGCTCGAAACTCTTCTCCGTGTCGAAGGAGCAATCGACGCACCGTCTCTTCCCTAATTTCCAAATAACGATTCTCATCACCGGTGACAAGCAACCTCCATTTCTCTGCCATGAAATGGACATTTGGCAGCGTACTTTCGTAAGCTGCATACATGGATCGGATGGGAATCGCTCGAATACGGTCGATAAGCTTTAACAATTGATCGGACCAGCCATCTCCCCGAGGAGGCGGAAGTTGTATGGGTTTCGGCCCCTCTCGTTGTATTCTGGAAGCCGCGGCAAATGTCGGAATAAGAAGAAGGGAAACGATCTGCACCAGACTGAAACATCATCAACGCAGAACCAGATTGAGTGAGACCTACTATCGTTCGGATCGCCATAGAAGATGCAAACGCACTTACTCAAGCTGACAATGAGCAATATTCTGTTGATAGTTTTGCACGACGGTTTGTTTTGTAGCAGTCTCATTCATCTTTTCGTCACGATGACATGCCGCAACTTCATCGGAGTTGCTTTCTATTTGGTTTGCTAATACCTTTTCGTCTCCTTCTGTAATATCATTTTCGTCGGATTCACCGACAATTTGTTTCTCCTCTTTGACACTCTCATTGTCGTCTGGAGCATGAATGGAGGATTCTGCGAGATTAGGAGAGAGGGAAACGCTACTTTGCAATTGCGGCTGATGTATTTTTTTATTCGCTTCTGTCGTCGTTGATGAATCATCACAACCTCCCAGCGAACGTAATAACTCGGCTATTTGACTCTGCGAGACTGCTTTGGGCGATAACGCATAACGACTTTGCAAGAAACGATGGACATCGATCGAGCTAATTGTTGCCGTTTCGCGTGGATTGGTTTGATGCAACGCAATAATGTATTCGAGTTCTTTGACGTCCGCCGCCGCGCCGATCTTCCTTTGAAAATGTAGCGACATCGCTCTCGATGTTACGAATGCTTATTGCCAGATAATTTGCAAGCATGCGAAACAAATGAGAGGATTAACAGCGAAAATTTTTTTTGTTCTTTTCATCGCAATAGACTAATATTATATAAAAAAAGTCATCAAAAGATCTTGTAGAGCCATGCTTAGTGTTAAGGCTTTTACCTGGAAAGAAAGACGACGGTGTGAGCGACGATGCCTCTATTATTGTCGCCGTATCGCAGCGAGGCTTGCGTCGCCAATGCAGCTAAGCATATTCATCGCATCTTGGTTATTAAGACACAGAGCTAACAAGACGATATAACGAAGGGAAGCTATTGTGCATGAACGACTCTGAACCTATAGCTTTGAAAATCAATCCTCGTCATTTATTTCATTTCGTGCAAGTCAACAATCGGAACAAGCCGTCTTCTTACATGCTTCTCACTCGTCATGATCGGAAATACAAACTATTCGTTCAATTTGCAATACTTCTCTAGCAACCGCTACTCAATCGACAGGAAAAATCATTGTTTGGGGATCACCTTCCAGATTGACTCACGAGTTATTTTGGATCGTTTCATTATTCGTCGAGCGGAATTCTCCATACAACGCTGAAGTATCTCGAAATGTACGTGGCAAACTTCAACAAGATCGTTCGCAATGTGACGCTGCTTTGCTAAACAATCCTGCAAGGCACACGCGTACTTTTGACATCGACGTTCGTCCTCCGGTTGCGATGGCATGCTGTTCGTCTTAACGTTTTGCCGAACCGCTAGCGAGTCACTTTGTTTTCATATCTGAACACTTTCGAATTCAATTTGATGAGCTAATAAGGTCGTTACGGGCGGTTTTGTTTCACTTGATGCATAGAACGAGGCGATGTCATTCGAATGTTCGTTGGAAAGAAAATGTGCGCGTTTGAAACTTTTATGTCACGCACGTGCCCTAATTTCGTCAGCACTATATGGCTAGAATGTAGATTACTAATTTTCAACAGAAACTTGTCTTGGTTACTTACGGAAAAATGAGATGCTGGCTCACGTTGTTATGTAAAATTTTGTCGAACCACGTTTGAAATTACGCCAACCTTGCCTAAGTACTTATCATCAACGGAAAATTCCAGCCACCTGTGGCCTAATTGGAGGGAGACCAAACGAAAAAAAAGCACGAGGCTGCGACTAGCAAGACAATCAAAACAAACAACAAACACTCGACGTTTGATGAAACTGTCATGTTACTTCTGCAAAGCAATGAAACACACGACAAACTTCTAGAGCATTATAATGAAAAAGACAATACACGCCCTCGCGCTTCTCCTAATAAATGCATTCGCATTACAATTGCTTATAAGTCATGTGCGACGACGAGAAGAATTCTTCCTCGGCAACAAGAATGATCAATCTTCAGCAAAGCAAATTGCAGCCAACCGACATGATGCAACTCTACTCGCTTCCTTTCGTGGCCAAAGTGATAGCAACGTACAGCGAACACTGATTACTCGACACAAAGCACTGTTACCGACGGAATTATTGCACGACGAAGACGACAATACAATATCCTCGAGAGATGGTCTTGTGCAATTGAGCGAGGAGGACGAAAACAATTCGAATGTGGGTTTCTTTCCAAAAGGGTTTGCTATTTTCTCCGGAATCGGAAGAGGAGACGAGATTGCTACGGAAGAAAACGAGGCAGAAGAGGAGGGCTTATTTTCTAAAGAAACTTCAGATCTTGATGATGGAGATCAAGTCTCTTTTGATTTTTTGGATTCACCCGTTGTTGTCAGCGAAATGGAAGATGAAGAAATAACCACAATCGATACAAGTCAAGAAAATGGTTCGATTGTCGACCGGCCGCAAGCCTTTTTACCAATTTTCGGAGACGATGCCTCGGAGAAACAATATCTAAATTTATTTCAACCCGACGATAAACCCGACGAATCTACCGAAGACACGGATCCATTCCAACCTCTTTATAATCTGGAAACCGACCCCGACAATGCCCAAGATTACAGTGAAATTTTTCTATCTGTCTTTGGTACACGGTCGCCGAATGTATCACCGGCACCGACCGTAACGCCTTCGGGAGGCGCCTCTCCAGGCCCGAGTCCAGAACCGTCTTCTCAGATTGTCGGAACGCCCATGCCGACTTTAAGACCAGGCGATTCGGTGGCTCCGACGGAATCCTTGCCGCTGTTTACGTTTGCGCCTTCCATCGGGGATGCCCCGACATTGCGACCGGTGTTGGATGGTCAAACATCGCAACCGACGTTACGAAATACCGCTCCCACGGTGCGACCTGCTATTACCCCAACGTTGCAACCTACCCTGTTGGATGCTCCGACGGTCCGACCCACGGTCACCACCCGGCCCACCGAATCGACGCCTCTTTTCACACTCATGCCGACCACCGGAACGACGACGGTACCATCGAGTCAGACGACCACCACACCGGGTGTTCCGACAATGGCACCGACGACTTCCAGTGCACCAGCGGGTAATAATAGTAGTGTCAGCTTGGCTCCCTCGATCGATGGGTCTGTGATAAGCGCTTCACCTACAATCATTTCAGCGTCGAACTCATCCGCGGCACCCACGGGAAGCGGAACGGAAACATTGCAACCGTCGATAGGAAACGCCACACAGGCAGCGAGCTCGAGTAGTCCCACATTGAGCGTAACATCATTGGACTCAGCGCCACCTTCGGCGGCGGATAATACAACTGTGCTTCCAACCTTACCACCGACGTCCACTGCCGCGCCATCCTTGTCTTCGCCGCCGTCGATCGCTCCATCGATCTCTCCTGCTCCGTCTTCCACATTCTCTCCGTCCATTCTGCCATCTACCGCACCTTCCCTGGCGGGATCGCCGTCGGCCGCTCCCTCGACAACGGTGGCTCCCAGTGGAAGTCCCATTGTTCCAGAAAGTCTGGAACCGACGGGGCGCCATCGATAACTGCCAGTAGTCCACCCACCGTGTTGCCCACGAACGCCCCAACCGCCGGTCCAACGGCAGTTCCAACGGCAGCGCCCACCACGGCTCCGACGCTGGTTCCAAGTCCCACACCGACTGCCAGCCCCACCGCGGCACCGACGCTCATTCCCACTCCGCAACCAACCAGCAGCCCAGTGGCGTCGGTGGCTCGTCGCGATGCGCAACTGCAACAATCGCCGTCTTCATCCTCGGCTAGTAGGGCAGTTTTTTCTGTGTTTATCATCGCCTGGATGACAATCTGTTTATCACTGATATAACTTGCAATACACTGTGTCGACTCCTCATCAGCTGCCTGACTTCCGCTTTATAGTGGAATACATACCAGTAACAAATATTTTTTGAAAATGACAAGGCCGTTCGATCACCGAATATGTTGCAGAAGTGTGTTTCCAGGCATGGTGCTAGTTGAAAAGACTTCCAAACGCCACACTAAATGCTCAATTGTAAATATCGCTCGAATCTTACTAAACATGAGGGGGCAAGGATAGAGGAAACGCTTAACCTGGTATTGTCTACCCGTCTAGTGAGCTAGTGAGAATCGTGCGCTATCTAGGAAATGCGACTTGAATAACTCTAAGACCTCTACCTCTACCTGCGGTACTCTTATGACTAAAATCAAAGCCCTCAGAAAAAGTGAGTACGTGTACTTATCTTATCGAATTATTAGTACAACAATCCTTCACAGAACGGCGAGTAAAATGATGCATCATCATCACCATGCATCATCATTCACCATCACTTACTGGTAAAAAAAATCGCTTTGAGTTCACATTTCTTTTAAAGACGATAAAAGAAGCCCTTAATCATCCAATCTATCAGATCTCTTACGATGAAGTTCTGCTTGACCGTGACGGCGATCTGGATCTCTCTTCTTTTCCCCTCTGCCTGTCTTTCGGAGGCAAATGTCCGGGAAGACGAAAACAATGCTGCAATTTTTGGTCGCTCTGCCCGTTTTTCCAACACGTTGTGCTTTCCATTGCTCGATAGATGCAACAGGAACAGCAAAGTAGCATTTTGTGGCGGCCTAGGAGATCCATGCAGCGATGGTGTATCGTCATGCGCGAAAACTATTGAAGGTGGCGTTGTTTGCGTCGTTAGCGACGACGATGACGGGGCATTTTGTATTTCGTCCAAAGATTGCGACCGCGAGTAAGTACATGTTGCTGTAAATTAAGTTCTTGAGCGTAAAACGTCTCTGAGAGGCACACAGCACACTCACTCATTGCTTTCCTTTATGTGACTTGTGGCTTGCTCCTCGCAGTCAAGTATGTATTTCAATTCCAAACTGTTCCCCCGGTCAACTATGCGCTAAGCAGGCGCGCCGTTGAAGTAATTACAGCTCACGGCAAGATGAAAAGAATTATCGGAATAAGTGTTCAACTTACTTTTCAAGGAAAACCTACTAAGTCGTCACAGATTATGTCGAATACATTTAACTTGGCTCCTCTGGTCCCGGTACTGGTAGTCTATAAAAACCGAAACTAATGGAAACCAATTTTATACTCTGCCGTTATTCCTGTCAGAAGTGACGATAACAGATTCCTTTGCCCTTTACCTGGTATCCTGTACTTCTAGTTTTTTCATGAAAATCGTTTTCTGCAACCCCCTTGTACGCGCGTCTGTCTGTTCTGTGCTGCACTTTACAGATGGCTTAGCAGCAGTAGTGTTGTCTGATCGATTAAAATAGCGATAAAAATTTGCAACATCGCTAGTTTTCGGAAAAAGTATTACTCGTTCCTCGGATTGCCAAAATTTCATCGTTGATTGCTCAGAAGGGCCCCTTTTTGTTAGTTCATAAACCCCTTGAAAGTCAATATAGAGAGCTGCGAGGCGGGAATAGTATCTTTGATCGCAAGGAGCGGAAGCATGAGCCTGGGAATAAAACTCTGCATAGAAGACGTTAATGCGAGTACTTATTCCATCATAGTAAATGGGTCTTGCTGGATCCTGCTTAAACAAGGGACTACTGTTATAATCGAAATTAGATCACAATAGCTTCATCACTTTCTTCAAACGATCACCCTTTCGATCTATCTTGATCTCACGAGTCACGATGAAGTTCTCCAAAACCTTCACGTTTCTCTTCATTCTGTCTACCAGTACATCTATCTCCGGCGCTCATGCCTTGAGTAACAACAACGGGAATTCGATGTTTGGTCGCTCGTCTCGATTCTCCAATGCTTTGTGCTCGCCATGGTTCGATGGATGCAACCGGAGAAGTGAGTTGGCTGACTGTGATAGCCGCGGAGACACGTGCAGTGGGAATATTAAGTCCGCGTGCGTCAAAACTACGGAAGGTACTGTCGTTTGCGCCGTTGGCGACGATGATAATGGAGCACTTTGCACATCTTCCAGTGACTGCGACAGCGAGTAAGTACATTGAATCCAGCGCGTTGTATCATCCGAACGCCAATCATCACTGACACAGTTCTGAACGTTGCTCTTATTGTTGATCTAGCCAAGTATGCGTTTCCTTTGGCGTATGTTCTCCCAGTCAATGCATTAAACAGGCTCCTCGCTAAACATGCCCAGCGAGTCTCGATAATGATTTCCGTGAAGTCACTGACAATAATAACCGTTTTAGGACCTCCATATACATGCACTTGTTAGTTTGCAGCTGCTGTAGTTGAACTTGCTTTTATTTGTCATACGGAGCACTTTATTTTTAAAAGGCAAGCTCCAACTGAGAAACGTTGCTAAGAGTAGATTGTTCAACAGACGCCTCTGTGATAGTACATCACACAGTACGATCTATTCGTCGACCTTTCGTGCATCCTTTGCTGTTTAGCGACCTCCTTCGATTTGCTGAAACTAGTGTGGTTGCTCATCAAATCTTTTTCGTGGTTGTAAGTGTCTAGCAAACTCCTTGTCGTCATCGCAACAGTAAAGAATGACCAATCACAGAGACAAGAAGGTAAGAGATACACCGTTTCTCACCAACAGGATGAAACGTTGCTTCCTTATAGCAGCAATCGTCTTATGCTTTCGTTCAAGGCACAAATTCGAATTTTAACCGTTTCATCATCCATTGACGCCTTTGTGTGGAGCCGAGAGCGCCGACTCTGACCTTTAGGTACAAAAGGAATGCACCCGGCTGTAAGGTGATGATAGAGAACGAAGTCGTCGGAGCTGTTGTTGTATTGTAAATGCGGAGACGAGAACGACGATACCAGTACACCGCACCCTATCTTTCAGAATTTCTGCGCCAAAATGCGAAACCCCCAGATTTTCTGCGGCTGTAAAAATACAAATCACCCAGATTTTCTGACATTTTGGAAACAGCACACTCCCACATTTTCTGGAAAAGTGGAAACACCACATGCCCAGATTATCTGGACAATAAAATTCACCAATACTCAGAATTTCTGGAAGTCTGAAAACACCGTTGGCTCGCTCGTCATTTTTTGCGACAATAATGCGACGACGATGACGTGCTCTGATTTGCATTCATTCAAAAAGCTCATCCTTTTTCGTCATAAAAACTTTTGGAACATACCTCGCGGCCTTTGTTTTGAATGGAATCTCTTGCAGCAGTTCTTGCCTTGAAGCAATGACAGGCTTTCGCGTTGCTCTTCGATGCGTTGAATCGACAAAAATTGTGTTATTTTCGGAGCTGCTGTCTAGAACGAAGCAGAGAAAATAAAGGGCGCTGAGATGTTGCTGATAGAGCAAATCAGGAATGACAAAATTTTGTGGTGACTTTTTGTTAAAGAGAGACAAAATCGCTGGAGGCTCAAGACCGCTTTTTGTCATTCTGAGACTGCCTGAGAAGGTAGAAGGGAAGTCTGCTATCTGGAAAGACGTCGAATTCTTATCTCAATAAGGGCCGTCTCTGTCATTCAAAATTCAATCTAGGGTTCCAAACAGTCCCGATAACAAAAATCGCAAGCCTGCTTTGAAGAGAAAGGCCGTGACGGTGTCAATCAAAAACACACAATAATCTACTGCCTGAAAACTGGAAAACAACGATGATATTTACGATATGTTACGATACTACAATTGCACAAAGAATGAATTACGCGACGAGCTTGCTGCCGAGCGTTTTGCTGTCATCCGGAATATCGGCCGACGAATTCGACAGTTCCTTGTCGGGAGTGCCGGTACTGCCCAGTTTGCTGCTGGCCCCTGTCGAGGATGAGGAGAAGTAGTGCATAATGACCACTATATTCATCAACAACGAAAGACTGCCGATCACGAGCGCCACGATGGCAATGATGGAGGGATCGTCGTTTTCTTCTCGAGCCAACAGCCCTGCTTCTTCCATTTGCTGCAGCAAAGATCCGTATTGGGGGCCGTATCACTGCTACTAGTGCCGCCTTCGGTTTCCGTCGTGTCCGAATCGACTTCTCCTTGGGTCGTAGCAATCATTTCGGCCATGAGTTTTTCGACGGCACGCTGACCAAAATTCTCGACGTAAATCATCTTGCTGACGGGTGCTTCGGAAATGGTATGGTGGACCGCAGCGCCGCCATTGGCGTCCAATTTGAGAACATAAATTTCTTCATTTGCCGATCCGTCGACCCACAGGTATTCGGTTCCGTACACCCATTCGATCATGCGACCACTGGTTCCTCCCGTAGGTGATGCAGACGTAGAGAGGGATACCTTGTTGATAGTCGGAGGAGTGGTGCTCAGATCGGCCAAGACAAGGTTGTTGTCGTAGCCGGACGCCAAGGCGAGAATCGTGCGATCATTCCAGTCGATAAAAGCAAAATCGGAAATCGCTTGCTCACCGGGTGGGACATTCTCGAAGTTGACAGCAAGGTCGAATGCGACAGTAGACGCTTGTCCATTTTCTCCAGCTTGTAGTACGCGGACGTTCTTTCCTCCGTCGTTGGCAAGCAACACAATGTGCTGTCCGTCGGGTGACGCTTGGGCCATGGCGCCGAAACCTTCGGATGGTTGGTGATTTGCGACAAAGGTTTCCGAGACCGTATCGAATTCCATGACACCAATGGTGTCGGCGAGGGAACCTTCACACGAAACACCACAGGTTCCATTCAAGTCGGCGCGTCCACTGGGAGTAACGACGAAAGTGTGAGAATGTTGGCAAAATGATATGTCAACGCAAGCGATTCACCCAAATTTATCGCACTTACGCGCTGGGTCCTGTGGTGATGATTTGCCCAGGGAATCCGGGTCCGCGACCACATGTAGCGGCATCAGCACCTTCAAAGCCGCATGTGCAGCAGACACGGGATCGCAAGAAAATGTGCTTGTTTTTGGGACTGTAAGTCGCGTCATACGACGAATGAGCGTTTTCCAAAGTAAAGTTGCCCACGACTTCGCGGTATGCCAAGTCTACCTTCCACAATTTGTTCTGCGTGTTGTCGGTGGCGTACCCGTAATTACCGAGAGACGAGTGAAAGACAGCATAACCGTAGGAACGCTCATCTGTCAAGCGGATGTCTTCCGACGCCGCACCAAGGGAGTTGGTGTGAATCACATTCAAATGCCCGGTCGCCGTCTCGGTAGTGTTTTCGTTCAGTTCATCTCCGGCGCATCGGATCCACAGTTCCTCGCGGTTGGGGATGAAATCCATATCCAATGGAGTGCTGCAGGTGGCGACTCCTCCAAGATACTCTCCGGTGTGAAGAGAAAACACGTCGACGCGATGAAGGGCGGAATGAATGGCGTTACCCCACACGTATTTGCGTCCATCCGTTGCAACGTTGAAGTAAAGCAGGCTTCTCCACAGCCCAAGGTCGCGTTCGAATGTGTCATGAGTTCTGCGGAACCGTCCGCTGTAAAGATGGTGACTCCTTTATCCGAAAAGGTCCACACGGCTTCCGGAAGGTGTTGTTCCGTCTGCTCATGATAGTAAATGTCGCTGGTGGCAGGAATGGCTGAGAAAATAGAGCAGGCGCAACGAGTGCTGTTAGAGCTGCTCTGTGGTGTTACAAAGATTCATTTTTCAAACCATTCTTGTTTTTCATTCAACTTACCCGCCGCCATTTTGTATCCTGCGAGGACGGAAAGAAGTCCGAGTCGAAGTTGCATGATGCTTCAAGTTTGTTATCACTGAAACCAAGGCCGACGTTTTATGACATAGACTGAGAGATTTGAAAGGAAAGCTTTCTATTCTGAATGGTTGTCAAGATCCGTGGTTTGCACGATAATCTTTGGTAGATGGACCCATCACTGGCTCATTTTTTCTTCAGCGCGTGCTGGTCGATCGACCGAACGAAAAAGTGAAAGAACTTTACCATCTCCCCTCTTCCCATTGATAAGAGTACTATAAACGTTTCATTGAAGCGTGAAACGTGCCTGTAGTGTTTTTATTGTGATCTGTGATCCCTACGGACATGTCAAGCTTCAACGCGTGCTTTGTGCTTTGTGCTTTCTTGGCAAAAGGAGAGAATGAAAAAGTGGGACGCCAGAACATCAAGTCCATGTACTAAAATGATGATAGTCAACGAAAGAAACACGACCGCTATTGTGAAAAATGAAGTGCATGCCGAACACGCGTTTGACGTGCCCAGAAGCAGGCTCATTTTGATTTGTGCTGCCTCCTCATTCTTTGTTCGAATGATCTTGATGTGATTACTGCGAAGGAAACGGATGGCGTGAAAGGATTCTGGTACCACCTTCTTTTCGATGCGTCAGGGCTCACATCCATCTTGACGTCAAAAACTGTTCTTTGCAAAATTGCTCTTCATTAAAGCACACAAAATAAACAAAGAACAATGAGCACACCGCTTCGTTTGGTAGTCCAAGCCGGTGCTTGCATGCGCCATGGCGGTGACGGTCGTGTCTGTGCATTGCAGCCGAAAGATTGCCCTACAGATGCCACCTTTTTGAGTGCCCGCCGTGTCGATGGTGGCTTGGCGCACGGTGGGGCGTGTACGACGCGTCGGGGGACGGAAGAAATTACCAAAATTGGGTTTTGCGCGGAGGAAGGATGCACGAGTGATGCGTCCGCGTGTCAAGATCCTTCACAATTTATTCGCGGTAGACGATCGTTGTACCATTCTCGCGGACGGGACACGCAACGGCGCTGCTACACTCTTTGGGAAATGCGAAACTGACTCGACCTGCTACTGGTCCAATGCGGATTGCCCTTCTTCGTGGATCCCGGCGTATGCCGAGAATAGTACGGAATGCACTTGCGACAAGGTGCGAAGTCGGGGCCTGTTTCGACAATGGCTTTTATTACTGTGCCGTGGCGTCCGAATCTTGCGACGAAGCAGCGGAATGGATCGATGCTGTCACTTTGCAGACACAAGCCGATGCTCCAAGCTGTTTTCTGTGTCGAGGGCGACGACGGGACCCCGTTAGGAAACCCAGTTGCTTCGTCTCCGGCACCCACACTCGCCTCCTGCTGCAGTTTCTCAACCCTCTCCTGTTGTGACAAATCCTCGCATCGAAGCGAAACAAGAAGGCTCAAACGATCAAGCAGTGATTCTGGGAGCGACGCTGGGAAGTTTGTTTGTTTTGATTGTGTCGTGTGGCGTTGCGCTCTACCTTCGTCGTCGTCGTTCGCAACAAAGGAGCATTGCTGGAAAACGAGCGTCCGATGATCTTCCTTCCGAAAGCCCGACCGTCACGCAAATTCACGCCGATTATCAGGAAGACGAGTACGTTTCCGATATGGAAGACGCTTAGTATACAACTGAATGAATATAATTGATGAATTGTGCTCCAAATAAGTTAAGTGCTTCATTTATTCCTCGTCGCACTTTATACTTGTACTACTGTTAACGTCCTCGCACTAATATCACAGGAGTATTGCAGTCCAAGTCGGGACTGAACTTGCTTGAGTCCTTCGATCTTTGGTGCAAACTACATTCTTTCTCATAGTACAAGTGAATTTGAATGGGAAACGATGCAGCATGCGCTTTTAGACCAAAAGACTCATCGCAACATAGCAGTAACAATGCAAAAGCAATATATTCCACACAAGCATAGAGTTTTTTTTTAATGATGAAGCTTTGTGAGCAACAATATTAGTCTATTCGTTACTGAAACTGATTTCAGTCGGACCTTGTACGACCTAAAGGACCAGTGCGATATCAAATACCCGCTTTCTCGACCCCTGAGGCAGAGACTTCTATTAGACAACAATCATCTAACTTCTTGGTTAGTCAACCACCGAGCAAACATTCTTCGACATCACACAATATGGAAAGAGAAAAACAATCGACTCCAATTACAACTCAACTTCACAACCCCAGAATCCAACTTACCAGCACCGACAACCATAGCACAACAACAGCAAGGACAAATCAATTCGAAGCCAGAGCAATCAAATACCACCCAAGCAACCATACTTCCACCAGAATCGGCGCTTAAAGCGAACCAAATCTAATTATCCGGCCGATGGACCAGGCCACAAATTTCACTCCGAATCAGATGGCAGCCCCCATGCTCATTGCATCAGTATTGTCTTGGCAATCCGTATCTAGACATCGGCTAGGGACGGATTGTGTTACGGTTCTGTCATAGGGATAGGAAATAAGCACGCTAAACTCTAAATTTTCAATTTTTTTTAAATTTTTTCAGTCGGACCTTATTCGTGTACCCATTGTACTATAGTTAAAGTTCGACTGTCATGCTTTCTGCAACGACATCAACGCGTGACAAACACGCGCTGTTTTCGTCGCGTGCTGTAGCGACATTTTCTCATTTCATCGTCAAATACGAAGAAAAAGGATGAGAAAGATGTCAAGTCTTCGTAGGTAGACAAACTCTGTAGAATGTAACACGGATCCAGCGTTGCTACCTCTTTACAATTTACCTTGCGCGGTGCCTTGAATCGAAAACGGAAGCAATAAAGAGTCGACAAATAGCTAACATGAAGTTCCTTCTCTTATTCGCTGCTGCTCTTTCGAGTGTTCATTCGTTCGAAGCGACGAAAGATGCCGCAAAGAAGCGAGCGCCGCTCGCTGGCTCACCACACAATCCACATGGAGAACTCTCACCACACGTCCCGAAAAGGCGTTTTTGGACAAGATGGTGATGTCGAAACGAATGATTTGCTTGCCGTGGTTTTGCCCTTTGCCGCCGATGAAAGCAACGAAGGACGCATCTTTTTCTATCTCATGGGAGAGTCGCATTTGCATGGTTCTTCGTTGACGCTCAGTCAAGCCGCTTTGCATACAGATTTGTTTGCGGTGCCCGGTTGTGGTACTCCCGAAAGTGCCGTTGATCCGCAAGATCCCCGTTGCATCAAATTGACGATTTCCGGATCGATTCATCCGTGTTCGGCATCCCACGATGTAGGACCGTATTGTGAAGAGATTGGATGGAAGGCTTTGCTCGCCAAGCATCCTACCATGGCGGATTGGCCCGAGGATCATGACTTCCGAGTCCACGAGTTTGTTGTACAAGATCCTCTCTGGATGATTGGTAGTTTTGGTGGAGCTAGTGTCGTATCACCGGAAGAATATAGTCAAGCGATGGCTATCGAACACAGTATTTCGGGTGGTGAAGCCGTGACACCCTCGATTATTCCAGCTGCGGACAAGACTGTTCCGAAATGGAACAACTTTGCGACACGCGCTCGTTGGATCACTCATCACTCGAAATGGAGTACCATTGCCACCGTTGTGGCTGCTTCCAATGCAGCAGAAACGACTTCATCTTCTTCTGTCTTTGGGAATATTCGATCGATTGCAGATGGTGTTGATCTTTCGACCAGTACCGGACGTCCTCTCTTTTACTTACCCGACGCGGATACTTTGGCCGTCAACATGAAAGCGAATGACAATCACATTGTCATTAGCTTGTCGGAAGCTTCTTTGGCCGAACGTGTGAGTGACGGAAAACCTTGTGGAGGACAAGAACTTCCCCTGTGTGCACAAGTTACCTTGTATGGCAAGGCGGTTCCGGTCGAATTCAATCGTGGTATCGCCACGCAATTTCAGCACACACACCCGTTGGCGTCGTGGATGGCTGAAGGTGGTTCCCACATGTCCGGATCGTATTACACACTTGATATTTCGAAGGTCGTTATTTTGGACTATTTCGGTGGATTTCATGAAGTTGGTGTGGACGACTATATGAATACAAACTTGTCGTCCATGTTGGAAATTGGTGTCTCGCAAACCACCATGGATCCTCCTTCATGGTTCAGTGGTCATCCGATTGTATGGATGATGGCCGGATTTCTTTTAGGATGGCTCGTGTCACGTTATTCGGGCATTCATTCGACAACTGGTGCACAGTATCGCACCGTCCCGGATGCCACTAAAACAAGCGAGACAATGGAGATGGAAGTGGATGCGGAGGCGTCGATGTGAAATGAAAGACGAAAACATGGTTTGAGATGATTGTATGCATTCACACACGATAGATGAGCGAAAGAGCAAAAGAAGTAAGAATCTACATAAATGTTAAAACTTTTTTAAAAAAAAAAGTATCGGAAAGACAAATAAAAACTTTCTCTTCAAGTCGACTTTTTCTCGTTGCAATCGCTGCCACTCTCTAGGCAGGGCATGTAACACAGAACTGGTTACCCGTCGGAGTGCCAGGATGAGGACAACTAGTTCCGGTAAACATACTTCTTTTGTCGGCTCCAACATTCTTCCATTCACACAAGTCTTGATTGAATGCTGCCGCATTAAAAAACATTCCTCGCATGTCAGTGACCTTTGTCGTGTTCCATTCTGAAATGTCTTGATTGAACGAAGTAGCACCGAAAAACATGGCATTCATGGCGGTAACCTTGGCCGTGTCCCAGTCACCGATAGCTCGATTGAAATTGGTAGCACCGAGAAACATAAACTCCATGTTGGTGACAGAGGACGTATCCCAATCGCCAATGTCTTGATTGAAACCTTTAGCTTCGTTAAACATGGAAACCATATTGCTAACATTGGATGTGTCCCATCCACCGATGTTTTGATTAAAGACAGAATTACCAAAGAACATAAAACTCATGTCGGTGACAGATGACGTGTCCCAGGCACTAATATCTTCATCAAACGCAGTCCTATCGAATAAGTCACGAAAATCTGTCACTCGGGAGACATCCCAACAGTTGGGTTGCGGCTCGGATGGTGAAATGGAATACTCTTCAATGGCTTGTCGAAGATCGGATTTGTCGTCAAATACTCTTCTTCCGTTGGGACAAGAACGATGCCGACAAGGAAGGAATTGGTTATTGCGCGCAAAGAGAGAAAAGGGAGAATAATAGGCGTCCATTTTATGAGAAAAAAAAGATCGTTGCGCTCGTGTCTTTTGAAAAGAATGATAATGATAAGCAAGAAAAAGAAAGAAATAACGTTAATCAAGTGACCGTGAACGTTTTTTTTTTTTTTTTTTACCGCGGCGATTTTGGTGCACTTCATTTTTCTTCGCGCCAAGCAGTCTGGCAATTCGCGCGTCTTTTTCTTTTTTTTATAGAGGATGTATTTCGTGCAAAAGACGAGAGCGAGTACTTTGTACTGTGCTTGTAGTACTTTGTGGCGCAGAGAGGTGCGCGATTCATGCACGCGATGTAACATGAACAATAAACACTAACCTTAAAATACTTCCTACTTGGGTGTGAAGCGTGACGCGTGACGTGAATTCATTCCGCACGGCGTATCTGTGTATCTTTAGGATAATTGTTGATTGCTTGTCGGAGATCGGCTTTGTTTTCGACGACAATTCTTCCATTCGGACAAGACCGATAGGGTCGAAAAGAGTCTTTTCCTTTACACCCGCGAACAACATTCTTTGGTCAATAATACGGATAGGAAATCTTTCTTCACGCAAAGAATGAATTGCCAGCCTCCTATCTCCGAAAGCCCGTCGTCTATGCTGACTGGCGAATCGTAGATTCCTTCAGGTGTTCCTCCGTCTGGCAATAAAATGTCTACTTGTCATCGACTGCAAAAATATCGTACGCGTGATCAAGATAATTGTTGTCACGCACTTCTGTGGAATCGGGCATAGTTCGGAAAATGCCGACGATAGTGATCTATCGATGAGGGAGCGAGTCGTCTTGGTGCTGGAAAGGTTCGCCGCTAAACGTACGACTCGGTAAAGCACACGCAACCGTGATAATTTGTAGCTCACACGTCACAGGACCCAACGACTGCTACTTCGAACAACGTCATCTTATACTATTTCGGGGCTTTGCAACTGTCGTCAAAGAATCGTCATTTTTGACTGAATAATCTCACGTCCGGAGCGCAATTCCATAAGTTTATCATTAGTTTCTTGAATTATCAAAAAGATGTTAAACTAAGAAGATACATCCTCATTCGATAAATTTTTCGTCCTTTCAACCACAACCACTAGGCAGGGCATGTGACACAGAACTGATTGCCCGTCGGATTGCCGGGATGAGGGCAACCAGTCCCCGTGAACATATTCAACTTGTCAGCTCTAACAGAGATATCCTTCCATGCGCACAAGTCTTGATTGAATGATGCAGCATTTTGGAACATGCTATTCATGCCTACGACATTCGCAGTGTTCCACCTGCTAATGTCTTGGTTGAAAGATGAGGCTCCTGCAAACATTAATATCATGTTGGCAACATTCCCGGTATCCCAGTCGCCAATGTCTTGATTGAATGCGCTGGCACCGGAAAACATGGCTCGCATATTCGTGACTCTTGACGTGTCCCAGTCGCCAATGTCTTGAGTGAAGGATGAAGCACCAAAAAGATGAAAGCCATATCGGTGACCGCGGATGTATCCCAATTACCGATGGGTTGGTTGAATGCAAGGGCATTGGAAAACATGACGCGCATATCCGTGACTCTTGACGTATCCCAATCGCCAATGGGCTCGTTGAAGTTCGTCACACCGTCGAATAGAAAGCTAAGATCTGTCACTCTGGACACATCCCAGCAATTGGGTGGTGGCCCGAACGGTGAAAGGAGATAAGCGTTGACGGCATTTCGGAGATCGACTTTATTGTCGAACACTCGTCGTCCTTCTGGACAAGATCGATCACCATCACGACAAGGAAGCAATTGGTTCGTGCGTGCAAAGAGAGAGAACGGGGATTGATAGATGTCCATGCTTTAATAAAGACAATCGTCGGTTATTAGAGAATGAACGGAAATAGTGAGAAGGACGAGAAAGAAAGAAAAAGAGAAAGTTGTGCTATTCAAGTAGCCGTGCAAAAGTAGAGGACCAGTACCGCATCAGGTACAGTATCTCAGTATGGTCAATTTATTGCCTTGAGTATGGTCGATCAAAATTCAAAATTTATTAGCGAGAAAAGAAAGAAAAAAGAATACTCCGAGCACACGGCATAATAGACTACCTTTCAGCTGCATTTGATTGTAGGAAATGAATGATAACGACATTGTCCGCGTCGAACTGGTTGCAACACGAAAATCCAATTCGACCTTTTCCCCGGTTGAATGCTGGTCTGGATCAGCTCCGTGATTACGAAATTATTTAAGACTAGTGCATAGTTGGGGCGGTTACAAACTTTGGCAGCCTAAAGCGTCAAAAGCCAACCAGCGGCAAATACAAGGCTGATCAGGAAATGGGCGCCTCGAGTCAAAGAGTACCCAGCACCACTTGCTTGAGCTGTAATTTTCGCACTCGGTGATGCCGTCGGTGGTGTCAAAGGGTCCTCTGCTTCAATTTCCGGCGATGGAGCCGACTCTGTTTCATCATTACAAAAGTTCCCGGGAGCATTGCGATCGATGCGCTGACAGAGTTCTTTCTTCAGTGCGTCATCACTTAACAATATTTCGGCGTTGGTACCTTCACAACACAATTCGCCTTCGCCACGCTCTTGACAGAGGCATGCCATGTCAAAGAATACATTTTGCTGATTGGGACTTAAGGTTTCTGGTGCGTCTTGACATTTTGTGTCGCTGTAGGCAGCAACCAAACGATTGTACTCGGGTCGTAGTAATGAGCCATTCCCATCCTCGTCAGCAGTGCTGATCAAATCAAAACATTGCTCTACATCAATCTCATCACTCAATCCAGCAGTTGGCTGAGCAGTCGAGTTGGATGCAGCCGGTGCGAGTTTAGGTGCGGCCGTCGGTGGCTTTTCTGTCGCTACGCCAGGCGGCAAGAGCATGTTGTCCAGATAAAGTACCATTCCGTTTTGAGCCACAATGTCGCATTTCGATACGCAAGCCATGGAATCCGGATTCACTGCACCAGAGTCATCGACGTATTGCAGACACGGATTGTCCCGATCATTCAGTGAAATGCGCCAGCGCTTCTCATTCAAACTGATTATATCTGATCCGGCAGATTGTCGCAGTCCGTCGCAAGAGACCACGCTGGCAAACATGTGGCTGTTAATCACTTCACTTACAATGGAGTCGCTGTCGATTGAAAATACCTGGCGATTCCAAATTGAATCAGGAACCATCATCATGCTCCGAGGACTCAAAAGCTCCAATCCTTTTTTCAATGTGGGATCCGTTTTGATATACGTAAGCATTTGCGAGAACGTTGTTGTATCTCTTTGAACGACTTCAAATAGATTCCGGGTGAGTGAGTTCGCAGTCGGCGTGTGGGTTGTAAAATGAATAACTCTGCAAACAAGATGAAGCCTGTGAGTCGTAAACAAACGTGATCATCCACAACTATCCAATTTTAATTACGCACCCATCGATGCCTTCCATGTTGGCGAGGTAAAAATCACCGCGACCGTCTCCAGATCCTGCTTGTAACAATTCCGTTTCTTCATCATAATCTATTTCAAGCGTATCTCCATTCATCATAGTCAAATTGAAAGCACCATTTTCTTTGTAGTAATTGAATAGATCCTCCAGAGTCCAACGCCCGGGGGCTATTTGACTCGTGGTCAAATCGATCAGATGCGTTCGCCATTCCGGTAAATTGAGCCGTTCCAAGTCCTCAGGACTAAATTTCGCCCAACCTGCATTGATACTAGCAAATAACGTCACCGTCTGATTATCAAAGTAGGGCCGCAAATCACGTTCATTCCAGCCCGTCATGCGAAATACGTTCACAAAGTCGGTTGTATTGAGCGTCGTTCGATTCGGGTCGATAGAGGCCGACATGACAATACCAGGACACACCAAACACCGATCTGTTTGCAAAGCCAACCTGAGAGAATAAAATAATTGAGAATACACAAAATTAAACGAGTAAGTTCAGTTTTTGTCGGCAACACTTACCCATTGTTTGCGAGAATCGCCTCACCGACGACACACGCATCTTGAAAGCAAAGTTTTCCGTCTTTGTATGTAACCCACAGATTTCCACACGGAGTTGCCGAAACCGCCAAAAACCCTTCACCCAATACTGCGGGATCGTATATTTGAGGCACCATATTGAATAGAAATACATTATCACGCGTTTGTGACGCGTATTGAGGGTTCTGAAACTCGTCAACAAGTACCGAGTCCCCTTCCAATGGTTTCAAATATTCATTCATTCGATTGAAGGCGTCTTCTGTACAGCCAATCCAACTATACCCGTCGGGCGTTTGTCGTGCGAGAAGCGAAGAACTGTTGGTTGCGTCCATCAAAGACACCAAATGAGGGTAATGTTTCGGAATCAAATCGGCAATGGACACAGCGTCAAACGACGTCGGCAGCGGACGATCGATGACATGCAAAACACCGTTCACGGCTTGTCGATCCGCCGATAAAATGGTAGCACCCGCAATGGTTCCATCGGCACCGATGGGTATTGTCGTATTTGTCAACGATAGTAGTTGGGTGCGTTTCGCTAACGCACTTTGCAACAACAATTCATTTGGTATGAAATGATTCCGCAGTGCTTCCCTTAAATGGCGATTCCAGTTCTCGTTCGTCCATCGTGAAGAGTTCTTCAAAGACTCATCTGTCGGCACGAGCAATGTCTAGGTCACGGTCCGATCCGACAAGAGACTCAACAAATCGGGAAAATAATTTTGTAGGCTTTGTAGAAAGATGGTACAGTTTTTCTTGCTGCTCGAGCACAGTCTCGAGATTTTGGGCGACGCACAACAGAGGAAGGAGACACAGATGTAGAAAGAAATAACAGGAACGAGATTGCCGCATCATTGTGATCTGTTCGTAAGTTGTTGTAAAAGGCGATGGCTCTAGAAAAAGCAAAATGTCGAATGCGTTGTCGCTTTTGCGAAGTCCATTAGTCTACGACGATGATAACGCGGTGATAATGAAGAACAATTGAGACATAATGCCAAGTGATATCATTGTGAATTATCAAGTATTGTAGAACCACCGATCGATGACCGTCAAATGACTCTTTTGAATTACAATCTCTTGTGCCAGTCCGACGTCAAACGGTATCTTTCCTCTTTCTCACTACTTTTCTTCATGACACCAAGGGGAAATCACTGGGGGACTCGCTTTTGCAGTCACGAGAAAAAGGTACACTTTTCGATATAGTCCATCCTTGAAGCAAATCGACCGCTTATTGCCCCCGAACTCCTGAGTGCCGCCAAAATCGAACTGTGATTTGTTTGTGTACCACGCTCGCTGCCACGAGCTCCGATGAAATTTTGAAAAAAATTCATTACGACGCATCACGGCATGAATGACAACCTTTGCCATTGAATTTCATTGTATTTCAGGTTCGTCCATGGGTGACGGAAAACGGATTTCGACTAAAGTTATTATCAAGAGTCATATTCCGAATCGCGTATACCATGAACGACCCCGCAATAAATTCCTTATTGTGAGTGAAAATAACAGGAGTTTTCAGGGGATGGGGGCAATAAGCGGTACACGTGACTGGATGAAGCGAGTCCCCCAGTGATTTCCCCCTTGATGACACGATGGTGTCAGCCGTTTTTTTCGTTCGTCGAGATCGGCGACAATTCGAAAGAGATGAGAAAGACACTATCGCTGTTCTCATTGGCATTAACCGCCTACCAGTATTCTCTATCATGAAACAACTTTTACTAACGATAATTTACTGTTGTTGTCGTCTGCTTCTTTTGCCGGCAACGTCATGCGCTTGGATGACGCATCCTCTTCCGAGGCTGATAGCCCAAACGCCGATTTCCTTGCACCGACACGATCGGCTACCGCGTGGTACATTTACAGTGTGTGAGGCTAAAAGCGATTCCGTACGAGATATGGCACGATCCTGGACGGGTTTGAGTTTCACGGCGATTCGAGCGACAGCACGAGCTGCTACAGGCATTAGTTTGACGGCTATTTACGCGAGTACGTTGGCTGCGACGAGTCTCTGGATTCGTCAAACGATGAAATGGATCTTGTCGATTGTACCTCCGCCGCTACGATATTTCGCACAACCGTTTCTTGTGCTCTATTACGCTCCACTTTTTTGGATACGGCAAATCAGTCACAGTAAAGCCCGACGAAAACAACAAAAAGGAACGCATGAAGCGCTTTTAGAAGGCTGGAAACAAGCTGTGGCACAAGCTGATGAGACGGTATCCTACTGGCCGATTCACGTTAGTCAAGATGGATCGTTGGAATCGGATTTGTCGGAAATGGATGTTTCCGACGCGATTTCGGAATCAATTGAAGTGTCGTTCGACCAGAATAATGGGGCTTCATGATACATAATTATTTAATCAACTGGGATACTTCGTCAAGATGTACGCAATGCCTTATAATCAATTATACTAATGTTTTATTGTTATTCTTTCGCAATGTTTTTCGTTGTGATGGTTTCAAAGTTCAAAAGTAATTTCTCATGACTGCGATCCAGTCGTGCAATTTAGCTTTGTACAATTTGATCTCATAGTAACACTGGAATTGCCCTATTCGGGGACAATTGAGTACCCAAAGAATCTAGATGACTTGTTGCTAACAAACTTGTTATATTGTCATCGCTGAGATATATTTCTTCATGAGTTGTTACCCGCTGACCTTCTCATTGCCGTTCGATCGTTTCAGCATCTAGATCGTGACTGCAATCCAGTCGTGAAAAAAAGTCGCCTACACGATGAGTTTATACTTGTAGTACATCAGGAAATCGTACGCACGAGATTCACCAGGCCCTACAATGCGAAAGAACTCCAAAGATTATCATATTTCGATGTGTTCGGTTTGAGATGAATCGTTCTTGGTTGATGGCAAAGGACGATGGTGCTCCTAATTATTTAAAATAGAAATAACGGTTATTCTTCGACGTTTCTTGTATGTTCCTGTCAGTTAAACGGATCGTTTCTCTTCCTAAAGCAAATCATTGATGATTATATTTAATTTGGCAACTAATGTTATTTGATGTGATATTTTGGTGCTGTATTTGAGACGAACCATCCAACTAAATTTGCTGTTAGGAAGACTATGAGTCAAAGTGTAAACGGAATCACACCACGACTGAATTTCAGTCATGAGCCGTATCCTCCTTTAAGACGTGTAACGTGTAACTTCCGTTTGTTACAGAAACAATTTGTTTTGAGCTCAACATTATTTTAAGATAGAAAAAATATTGCTTCTTATTTTCATAATGATCGTTTGGTGGTGTTTTGACGTCGAGACGCGTCCCGGATCTTACGCGGTAGATGTCCGTGACTCTCCTATTTCAGTCATGATACTGTTTTCAATCGATCGTCGTCTCTCGTCGCGTCCGTTTTTGCCGTGAAAAACACAATACACTCCTTCCTGCATTCTTTAATCATTTCGTCGTCTTCTACTAACGGATGCCTTTCGAATCTCTTTACAATGCTATGGCCTTGCAATCCCTGTTTACAGTGAAGTGTACAGCGGAAGCAGCGACGAGGATATGCAGAATAATATGATGGAAGAGGACCTTTCGTTTGAGTATCGTCTATCATTGACGATGCAGCAAATCTTCGCAGCGCTTCTTTGCTACGGCAATTTCTTTCTGAGCTAGAGTAACGAAAGAAATGTTTCTTGGTTCGTGCGGCAGCGCTCAATCACTTTCCGTACATGAGACGGCGATGCGGTGTCGATTTGTCGACTCATACGATTTTCGCTATAGTATACGCGCTCTTTGCTTTGTCGAAACGCCGTCACTCTGGATGCTTTGGTAAACGAAAATGCTGAATATGAAGTCGACTTGCGCTTTTCTGATGCTGGAGGGCCTGTTACCTCTATAATTCGAAGACTCGGTTTTCTTCCGGGCGCAATCCCTTTGGCTTAAGATTGGGAAGGCCGTTGCTTTCCCTGGGATTTTTGAGGGGCGCGATGGCATCTGCAGTGCTGTCGCGCAACTATCCTTCTATCGGAAACGTCCTGAAAGGGACGGAGTGCAAGACTCTGCACAGGGGCCTGAGGTGGGCCCGGTTGTAAGACCAGCTGTATTTTCGTGACACGGTCGGCATTCCGATCCCACTATTTCTACTCGTTGTGGTGGCCTCTGTGTTCGATTGCTCGTTCGTTGCTACCATCTCGGTCGTTACGTGATTTTCTGCTGGGACTCGAACTCTTGTTAGTGGTTTGATGGAAGCGTGCTGACGACTCGTGATCAGTTGTTGGTTCTGGTTCATGGATGGCGCGCGAGTACATACAGTTGCGAGTGATTGAAACAGAAGCAGGGCTTTTATTGCTTTCACGCACGCGGTGGAGGATCGGTTTGGCTCATCCACAAAATGCAAAAAAAGAGGCGGAGGTGTGACGAGGCGACACTGGAGTCGCACATGGCACAGAATGCTAAATTATTGCTATCTTTTGTTTTAACTCGTGATTGAATGTATTCATGTAATATGTAATAGTTTTTGTTTCCGTACAAACCACCTGTTATCTTTAGGCGGCTGGAGCAATCGTAGACGATGATTCCGCGTCGGTACAATGGGGTCCGGTCGAGACGCCACCAACTCGATCGGCTCGCAACTGACCACTTTCCGTGAACAAGATTTCTTGAATATCTTGGATCAAGCGATGCTCGAGGAATAATCCTTCCATGCTGGTTTGGATGGGCGCCGCGACTTGTGCATCGATGGCAATGCCATCTACGGAAAAGTCCGGACCAAACTGGCCGTTGGCAGCCGTTCCGACTTGAATGTTGAAAAAGTCACCGGCAAAGTCTTGTGCCGCCGAGGACGAAAATGCGTTGGCATTTACAGCCACTCGAGTTGTCTGGGCACTATCAATCTCGTTGTACATTTCTCCCGTCAAAAATTCACCCAACATCACGTTACTGTTGTCCAGACCGATAAACGAATCACCATGAATTTTGGGCTTGGAGGCATCGGGTAACTGCGAATACCTTTCATCGTAGAATTGAATGCCAAATTGGAGGGAAGCCACGGGATCGTCAGAGGCAAGTTTTGAGCGCACATTCTTAATAGACTGCGTGTATCGAGAAAGGGATCCCGTATTCGGGTTTTGGAACGTGACGACCGAACCGAAGAAAGCGAAATCACCCGCCGCCAAATTCACTGCCAGGTTTTGTTTTATTGTGTCGGATCCAACGGTCAATACAAACGGAAGGTCATCAAAGGGAGCTTGTCCACTGTACGCGGCCGATCGAGATAAACGGCTCACGTGCGAGATCAAAGCACTTCTCAATCGATCCGGAACGTTTCGCAGCTTTCGCGTCGCAAATCTCTTTTGGGAACGCGAGAGGTAACCGAGTCGATACGCACTCGGAGATTTGTCAACGTGGAAATAGAGCAGACTCGAATCACCAATTAGTATGTCGCCGTTTCCATTTGATGTGAGTACATCATTCGCAAGGGAAAGAGCGTGTGTTGACGTCTGCCCAATTTGATTAGAATATTTAGCAGCCATTTTTGTCATCAAGTCCGTATGAAATTCATACAGGCAGATGTTGACGTCCCATAGAATGCGCTCAACATCGGCTAGTCGCTGCATCATTGAATTGAGCTTATCTACGTCTAAAAGAAGACGCCTGCCGCTCACAAACGACCCTGAGCCGATAGTTCGTACAACTATAGTCATCGTGTCACCCGTGACGAGCGCAAACCCACCCGACGACGTTTCGATCTCATCGTCGCCTACGCTTATGTTGTAAGCGCCGATCACACTACCCGAAAAGGATTCCTGGTCAACCTCCATGGTGCTCAAACGAACTCCTAGAGCGTTGACTAGATTATCAATGCGACGCTGAATAGCAACAATTTCTGGGACGTCCGACACGTCAATTCCTGAATAGGCCCTGATGTCATCGCCGATGATTAGATTGTCACCCAAACCGGATGTGATAATGTCGTTTCCGTGCATTCTTTGATTTTCTCGCAAGAACCCTGGTGTGATTCGGAACATCGGGTGTACACAGTAGTTGCCGCTGGTTGTACTGATGCCGGCAACTCCGAGAACATCACGGAGAAGATTGTGTCCGCTTAACACATGATCCGCGTTCAAAACCATGTCCACAATGGATCCGAGGAAGTCGATTTGGCCGTATTGGTCAGGATACAATTCATACTCCGCAGCAAACAAAACGCCATATTCCTTATCAGAAACGCCCTCGATCAGGTAGTTGCTCGTGGATTGATCACGCAAAGCGCGGTATACTTGATGGATTTGAGGCAGGTCCATGTGCACGGGGACCACATTCCATCCAGCGTCTCCAATAATCAAGTCATTTCCTGATCCTCCATTGATTTGATCTCCGCCTCGCTGCCCAATGAGAACGTCATTGCCGTCTCCGCCGTCGAGTACATCATCATAGCTATCGACAAGCTCAAACTGAATCAGATCAGTCAACCAATCATCACCGCCAGCTGCATACTTTCCGCCGCTGTTCGTGTAAGCCGGTGCCACAAAAAGAAGCGACGCGGACATGACGCTTTCGAATGACAACGGGGACGTTTCCACTTTAAGTTTCTGTGAGATACGATCTACGCCTGAAATATAACCAAGCTCCTCCAAAATGACATCCTTGTGCCAAGTTCCGTCCGTGTTGAGACGGGCGGAGCCGTCCTTTCGTAGCGACGCACAATGTATCCAACATCCCCTAGCACTATATCAGATCCATCCTCGCCCGATAATGTATCTGCACCAAGTTCACCGTAGATTTCTGCGAGAAGTCAAGCAATGAGGGTGAGACTTGGGGCTTACATCAATCTAAAACTGCTTCAACTAATTCATAAGTCACGTACCATCTTCTCCAGTACCACCATTAATGACTGGAAAAGGAAGAAAAAGGCGTTTGTTAGTGAACTGAAACTTGTGAGCGTCTATCAGCAATCGTCTACCTACCATCGTCACCTCTTTGGCCGTGAAGAACGTCATTTCCATCGCCACCGTCGATCAAATCATTGCCCTGCAAGTAAAAAAGAGAGCGAGGTGAGCATCTGGTAGTGCAGCGTGGAATTTTCACGATTTTGTACGTACCCCGATCTCGTCAACGTCGTCGTAGCGTCGGGTCTCACGTATTACCTCGGTGTCAAATGGCTCGGTGTACTTCTGCCACACCATTCCGTTCAGCCAAGGGAATGTAGAAGTCGAACTTACTAGCTGCCGAACAATTTGTCCGTTGTCTCCAAGGATCGAATCCTCTTCAAGACCACCGCTCAACTCGTCTCCCGTGTCAGCACCAAAATCTATGTTGTGGCCGCCATAAATGTCGTCGTTGCCTGCTTCGCCGTAAACTTTATCGGATCCCTAGCGAACAGAATTGGTTGCAAACGATAGAGAACGGAGCGTCAGATTGGGAAAGGAAGCATTTAGGAAGTAGAATACTCTTCAGACGTACCTCTTGCCCAAGAATAAAATCATCGCCGTCGCCTCCGTAGATCTCATCATTGCCTGCATACTCGGGAAACTCAATGAAGCTCTGGTAGTTTTGGTGGTCCAAGAACTCCGTTTCCGTGTCGAAAACTCCGAAATCGCCCAGAATCACATCCTGACCGGCGTTTCCTTCAATATAGTCACCCAATGCGCCACCGAAAGCCTAACGAATGAATTAGATAAAATTCTAGCTTTCGAATACGGAATGCATTCCACTTGTACTTACAATGTCGTCACCGGCTCCTAAATAGATCTCGTCCAAACCGCCGGCACAAGCTGCTTCCACCGTTTCGGCAATTTGAAGTTTGTGTGAGGAATCCGCATAAAGACTGATGCTCGCGTGATCTCCAAACGCAAGATCCATTGCACTGCTGCCTTGAATTGTATCGTTGAAACTTCCGCCAACAATGTAATTAACTGTTCCCTCGCCTCCCGACAGCTCGTCATTTCCACCGTGATCGCAGCCCAATGTGGACAGGGACGTCGGGTAGCCAGTATCCATGTCGAAAAGCAGTTGAGCAGAATCACCGAACTGACGAACGAAACTGTTAGTGAACGAAAAATGAGGCGCCGTAAAAGCGCGCTTCAAAACTTACTAGTATGTCGTTCCCAAGGTTTCCGGTGACGATGTCATCGGAAAATCCTCCAATAGCGCAATCGTCACCCTCTCCTAGAACTATGACATCATTGTCTCCCTCGTCAAATGCCAGAGAGAACGCATCCGTCACGAATCGAAGTACGCCATCAGTAAAGTCACCATAGCCGCCTCCACCAGCTTGGGCCGCAATGTTGCTTGACTTGAAAATATTAGTAGATGGCGATCGCCATAGTACTCGACCAAAGTCTCCGAGAATTATGTCATTATTCGTGCCGCCGGACAGAGTATCCTTGCCACCATCACCAAACAGGATAACCGGAACAGAAGACTCCGAGGCGTCTAAAATGTCATCGCCTCCCTGGCCATTTGCAACAAACACCGTATTTGCCTCGTCGATCGAGATCGTGAGCTTGTCGTCGCCGTCTCCGCAATGGATAGATGTAGTTGTCTGCAGAGTCGGGGATGTTGGATCCGTTGCGATCGACACCACGTTGACTTCATCGTTCTCAGGACTGAGCCACAAGTTGACGCCGCTAATCCAGTTTCCGCCGTTTGCATTGAAAAGATGTCGCCGACGTCTTCGTGAATTGCCGTAAACGAATTGCTGGCGAAAATTGCGGGTCCTTTTCCGACATTGCTGCTTTCGTCTGAGATCAAAAGTCGATGACGTCCTTTGGCGACATTAATGGTCAGGTCGCGTTCAATGTAGTCGAGCCATCCGTGTAAAAAAGTCCACAGTGGAAGAAGTCGTCACGTCTTCATTCGCATCCGACGAGATAAAGACATCATCATCGCCATCCTGTGTTGTAATCGTGGTTGTTGCACTCGTACCTCTCACATTCAAGACGACTTTCGAATCCGAGCTTGCTGGGTTTCCCATTGTAATGTCCAGCAATTCAACATCCGCATACGCCACGTCCGAACTTTGGAAAGAATATCGTTCGTCTCGTTGAGAAAAATTTCGGGCGTGAAGCCGGTAAGGCTGGAAGTCTCTAAGGTTAGAGTTACTCCGTCATTCAATCGCTCGCCCAAAAGAAAACAGCAAAAGCTTCATCTCCCACCGCGTAAACCTTGACCGCTTCCGCGCATCGCGACGTCTCATTTTTCCGCACTTGTCGCCGTCAGGAAAGATCAGATGTTGAAGCGCTTCCTCGATGATCGCACTGCTAGTCGGATAGGGAATATCGACATCCGACGTCATTGATGCTGTCGAATCATTTACTGCGATACTGAAGGAACCACCCGTGGAGCCTCTAAGGTTGAATAGAAAAACGTCTCGTGGAATACGAGATGCTGCGTCGTCTGTGTTTACCATACTTTCGGTTTCGATTGTGTTTCGAGTAACATTCAAAACGTCGTCACTGATACTGTCACCTGAATTGTCTACAATCAACCGATCAGTTCCGCCGTCGTCGTTTCCGCCGTCGAACGCAAGAAGACCATTGATGGCGCTAACCGTTAATGCCTGGGACGCGACGGTGACTGTATCCGATCCACCACCACCATGGATGACGAAGTGTCCTGAAATATTCTGTATTTCAACGGAATCATCGCCATCACCCAAATCAACAAAGTGGACAGCAACGGATGAGCTTTCGACGGTGAATCTGTCAACACCGCTACCGAATGAAAACTCAACGACCTCCATTCCGTTATAAGTGATGCCGTCATTCTGCTTTTGTCCGCCAATCACCAGCTCTTTCGCCATGTTGTATCCGACAAATTGGGCACTGCTTAATACACCGCTTGAAGGACTGGATCCTTGCACATCAATGTTGAAAATTTTCAGCGTGTCCACTTGCAGTTCTGGGTAGACCAGCTCTGACGGGGCAGCTTCCAAGAACGCAAACACACTGGTGTCGTTTTCTCCGGGAAGAAGTACCGCCTCGCGGATGCTAGGAACTTCGGCAGAGGTATCGCCCTCGATGAAAATAGGCCCTTGGATGTAGGCTAGGAAGGATGGCTGATCTGGAAAGTGAAGCAAATCAACGCCTTCCTCCTCCTCATCGTTCTTTGCTATGACGCGCACCATTTGCTCGATATTCCATGTCTCGTTGGTGAAGACCAGTTGAAGAGTTTCATCCTCACTACCTTCAGCGCCCAAAAGCACTTGTATTCTGGCGTCTGTGTTCTTCGGCAACTTGTAATCGCTCGCCTTCGCAATCGATTCAACTGTCACAATCACATCCTCAGAAGGCTTGCTAGCGAGTCGGATTGTGTATGAATCTAAGTAAAAGGAATCGTCGGGCAATTGATCGATAACATCCTGGTCAAGCTCGGCCGTGCTCGTTACACCCAAACTCTCCTTTATCACAACATTTGGCACCAAATCATCGTAGATACGAACCAACACACTGTCAGCGTACAATATACTGTCATCGGAGAGGCGAATGTCTTCTTGATTTGAGTCGACGACTTTGTGCGTTAGCGTCACAAAGTGAATTCCTTCCTCGTCGGAATCCACAACGGGGGTAACTTGAACGGTCACTTTACAGCTTGGCGCGCTTCCCCATGCTGCAGAATCGATGACCGCAGGGTTGACGGTCACCCTGCCGGTCTCTGTCGGAACAATTTCAACTATCGTGTCGTCCATCATCGCACTTGTGCAGGGGCGCAGGTACACATCGTACGAACTCGACCATCCATTCACTCCTTCTCCGACGTAAGTGTAGCCGTCTGGTTCGACCACAGTGACAGACTTGGCAAGTGCGCTATCTTTTTCCGGCAGAAGCTTGACGGACACGGGACGAATCGTTTGCGCCGTCGTCTCAAATCTTTCATCCGGCGACTCTAAGGGAACAAGATCAAGCTTGATCAGTAAATTGTAGTCGGTTATTTCGAGACGAGTTGCAGCCGGGTTAAAAGTTGCGATAACCTCTTGCGGCTCTGCCGTCTCATTAAAGACGAGCTCAATCGCAGTTAGATCGTCTCCGTTCAAAAGCAACCATGCATTTCCGTTTACATCCGTCTGTGCTGCAACTTGGACTGTGACCCAGGGATCAGGAATGACTGTAGGATACACCCAGAAGGAGAAAGTACCAAGACCATCTTCGTCCATGACATGAATTGCTTCGGTCTCGATAACGTTGAAATATGCTCCCGACTCGCCGTCGTTGTCCAGAACGTCGACAGCAACTCCCTCCACAGCCAATCCGTCGTAACCAAGATCGTCGCTAGCAACTGTGTGTCGGAGAACACCCCTATGACCCCGTAGATTTTTCGATACAACGGGATCGACGTTTTGCGGCGTTATGACAAAGGTATCGGAGCCCTCCGCGCCGTAGAGATATCTGAAAGGAGGACGTCGAACAAGCGAAGCATATGAGCGAAAATGTCTTTGTCAATCAATCAGTAAATACATCTTCGAACTTACAGAGCGAGATTAGGACTCGTCGAAAGAACAGTGAGCGTGTCATCTCCGGCGCCTCCAGTAAGAGCGATTGCTTCGATATTTGTGAACGAAATGCTCAAGCCGCCGCCAAACACCGAGCCAGCTGTGACAACGTAGCGATCGTCTGCTTCTGTTCCAACAACAATAAGCTTATCGTTACCCGTTCCACCGTCGACGTCGACCAAACTATTTACAACGTAATCAGGAAGGCCTTGAGAATTTGAAGATTCCTGAGATCCGGTCGAATTGTCGCTCGTACCGGAAAAATCGAAAGCGTCTGATCCATCCGCTCCCTTCAAAGTGACATTTCCCAAGGTCGTATTCTCTAGAGGATTACCCAAGACATCCAAATCTAATGCCAAAAACGACCTAACAACGAAAAGATCGTCATCGGAGTCGCCATTCAAATCCAGCAACTGGCGGTTACGTAAGACATCGAAAAAGTCGTTTCCGAACCCGCCATTAATCGTCAGCGAAAAGGAATTTCCATCCGACAAATAGCCTTTGGTCGTTAGCGTTGTCGTAATCGGATCGTTGATGTTCACGTTTGCATTCTCGTCTCGCTCGGAATTGTAAAGCTGTCCAATGTAAAAGGCTGGTTTTAAAACGATTAGATAAATTCGCCTAAGCTGCAATAAAATAATGAGCCCGGGCTACTTACAATCTGCGTCATCGCCACCAAAGACATTCATGGGTCCCATTGTATCATCAAAGTACATCTCGTTCTCTCCATTATTCAGATTAATTTGGATGGTATTGAGACTAACGCTATCGATGTCCACACTGATGCGTTCAACGTCCGAATTCACGTCCGACCCATCATGAATATTGGCAATAAAGTTGCGTCGACTCAACAAATAACAAGCAAAGTTGGAGCACTCGACAGTCAAAGTGTTGATGCCTTCGCCAATGTCGTCAAACAGGTCAACGTTAGTCCACCCCGTTGACGTCAGCAAAACTGTGATCTCGTCGTCGTTCAAACCCCCACTCCATCGCACGGCTGAGGTGTCCAGCGTGTTGACGCTCAGAACTTCGTTTCCGTCCGTGCCATCAATCGTGAGAGAATCGTCACCGTCATCTCCATAGATAGTGATGGTGGAATTGTCTCCTGCACCGTAAATGTAAAACACATCGTTTCCCCCTCGGCCTTCAACAAATACATCGCCTTGCGTGTCATTCACTGTAAGGCGATCGTTCGCGTCCTGGAAGTATATGAACGTCTCGGAATACTGTGGCGTCGATTCGACAAACAACTCGTTCGCGCCTTTACTCATATAGAGATTCACATATTCAATCGAGAAAAAGTCCACATCGGTACCGTTGCCATTTGTACCAAACAATAACCCCAAGACGGAGGCACTGGAAAGCTGACCTCCGCTTCTTCCCATCGTTTCACCTTTATCGTTAACCGTCAGCGTATCGGTTCCACCATTGCCGTCGACAAGAATTCGAACAGAAATATCAGCGAGCCCAACCGCATCTGTACCAACCGAAATCTCATCGTCATCGTCTCCCGTCTGAATTGATATGTAACCCTTTTCGTTGATGGTAGTACTCTCCACAATAACTGTATCTTTGCAGTTGGACATTAAAATTTCCACGTAAATGAACGGAGAGCCAAATCGGAACTGCTTGTTTACGGAGCCATTCGTCGTCGCCCTGGTAATATCCGCCACCAAATCGTTTCCTGACATGAACAGCTTGACGCTATTGCCGTCTTCGCAGTCTACATCGTCTTCAAACCCAAAATTAATGGTCAACTTGGCGTCTGTCGCTTCTCCACCGGACGCTATGATTTCGCAGCCACTCTGGAAAGCAGTCGCATTGATTTCGACATTGGTATGACCTTCTAGCTCCCACAGCGTGTTGCAATCATCAATGGTGGTCTTTAAAAAGGCTTGCTCAGGGGTGGGCATCTTGATTGTCGCCGTAGCAATGGACAAGAACTGCATGTAAAAGCTTCCGATAAGAACCTCGTTTTCGGAAATGAAGATCTCATCGTTGGACAGAATGGTGGTCGCCGTACTGTAATCGAAAATCGCGACATTGTAAGCAGTGCCTGGTGTTAAGACAGGCGATTGTAAATTTCGGTAGAGCACATCCGTCGCCGAAGCGATACTGGCGGTGGAACCAGAGTCGGAAATTCTCTTGATTCCGGTGAAATCCTGGACACCGAGGCCTTCAATGCACTCAATGCGCTCATTTCCGGTTGTACCCTCGAGTCCTGTACACTCGAGATCGTCGGCAGCTGAAGCGGAAAGTAAAAGTGCACCATCATCGGTCGCTTGAATGGGCATACCCGAGATCGCCGGTCGGAAAATGAGTGGCGGAATCAAATCAAATTTATAGCTGACCTCATACTTGAACAAAGTGATCTCCACAAAGCCCAAGAAGAGACCGATCTTGATGTAAATTGTGATGGTAATGAAGATTTGGATTCCGAACTCGAACCACTCGAGCGGATTGGACCCGGATGTGAGCAATTCAAAGGGACGCACCAGACCACCGCTTTCCTCGGGGTAAGGGTCGTAGAGATCAACGCTTACAATGAAGGTTATTGCTCCGCTCACGCCCACCTGTACGATTTAGCAGTAATTGTCAGTGGTTGACGCAGTCAAAAACAACCAACCAGTACACTCGCTCAAAACAATTCATACCTTCACAATCACAGCAGATACATCCACGGCAACAGTCACGGAGGCAGTCAAAGTTATCATCGCTTCATCGACGCCGTCAAACGTGTCTTTCAATGCAAAGCTGTTCAAGGCTTTGAGAGGCTCCTCCTGCTCCACGGCTTCACGAATGCCCTTGCTGTCCAAAACGAAACCGACGCGTAATACAGCCGTAAACTCGAACGTGATGGTCAACTCGACCGTAGGAGGCGTGTAAAGAACGAAGAATAGCTCGAACGTGAACGCAAATGTTACCGGATCGGGTGAAAAATCAACGATTTGCTGAAAAGGGAGTAAAAAGTCGCGAATCATGAGTCACGTATACATTCAAAACCGTTGTGACAGACAAACAGCGCATGTCCCCACTTCGTTCTCGTCCGTACTACTTACAATGTCACCGCCCGAAAGCAAACCGACCACGCTCGTCAAATCGCTCATAAAGGGAAACGTCAGTCCATTCACGCTTCGTCCCTTGCAAAATAAGTAGTTCTTCTGACACGTTACTTTTGTTGTTCCGGTGCAGCCGGTACAGCTTCCTACGCAATCGGGGATAACGAAACTAGTGGGCGTGCACGTGCTCGATTGCAGACCTCGTTCCAGTTCAACGAGATGAGACGGAGTCACTGGCAAAGAAGCGGCATCTTCGAATTCAAACACTTGACTCATTCCATCCGAAACCCTCAATGATAGCTTTCGACGCTCATCGGCAAACACACCGCCCGTGCAATTGAAACCGTCCAGCACATCACATTCATCGGCAAGAAGCAAGCCACCATCTTCCAAAAAGCCACCGATCAACTCATTAATTTGTTTGTACGTTTGAATGATTCGACGAACGGTAGGAGCTCCAGATTTGGGACCAATCATCGCCTCTGCAATGTCCAACACGGTGATCTTCTTGTTCATAATGTCGGAAATTCCGGGCAAGCGTTCCTCTAAAATCAGCAGTGGCCGAATCATTTTGTCCAAGAAACCGGTCCCATCATTGTTGGTCAATTCGCTCAATACCGGTTCGACAAGATCTCGGATTTTGGTCATGTCCAACGTCAGTTGACTCACACGGGCACAAAACGTAGAATTCGCTTCAATGGGACACTCTTCAAATTCAAAATCATCCGCCAAAGAGCAAATTCATCGGAAAATGACAAGGATCGCGAGAGAAGAGCCGTCTCATGCCCCAAGAGCACAGGGTGCACGCCTAGATTTCTTCGAGCCACATCAAACTTTAACCTCCGGGCGGAAGAATCATCTCGAGAAATCACCTTTCGGGCTTGTGCGTAAATCTCTGCAGTGAGCTGCGGAATGTAAGCTACAACCTCTTGCGCCAGAGAGCTGCCTCCCAACAGATCAACACTGACTTCAAATCGAACTTCGGGAATTTCCACTGTCGCACCCGCTGTGGCACCAGGGACGAATAAATCACTGATCTTCGTAATCTTGCGGAAGGAATCACGAGTGAGGCGACCGTATTGCGGATCTGTGGCGTTTTCTCCCGATTTCAAACGCAGCGCATTGCCTTTGTCCATATCGACGGATAATCCTACGGCAACTACTAAATCGCCGTTACTGAGCGATCCTTTCAAAAACAGTAGGGTCGCATCCAACGTGAACCCAAGAACCGCTAAACCGGCTTCGATTGTAATCTCTGGCCCGTCGTCCGGAAAGGTGAACAGGAAGAAGCCCGG
This sequence comes from Fistulifera solaris, assembly GCA_030295235.1. Classification (NCBI taxonomy): domain Eukaryota; phylum Bacillariophyta; class Bacillariophyceae; order Naviculales; family Stauroneidaceae; genus Fistulifera; species Fistulifera solaris. The sequence goes on along the minus strand of AP026127.1, from coordinate 9,897 downwards.
GCCCTCCATGTATCCAAATGCAAGGTCAAAACCCCATCCGATCTTCAACGACGAGTCTCCACCATCGAAAGTAATCTCCAGCGGGAAATCACCAGCGTCAAGATCGAAATCGAGGGGAAGATCTATGCTGAATGACTGACCAAAAGGAATACTCCACATGACCGACGTAGGATCACTTGTGTCGTCCACGCAATCGACTATTTCTTGCCGCGATGTGTCGTTGCTGTAAACATAACAAAGGAATTCTGTCGACTTGTTTTCGAGACGGAGACTTGGCTCGACTGCATCGAGCGCTTTATCCATCAGTCTTGCCAGAATATCACCGACCGTATCTGTCTTTCCTTCAAACGAATTCAGACCCTCTTGCAGGAAAGGAATCACTTTGTTTCGCCCCTTGGCTAGAATGTTGTTCGATGTACCAGCTCCGAGAGCATCGCCCAAGCCGTTCCGAATAAAAGGGACGGGGAATCGCGTAATGATACCATTCTCACCGACTGAAGCCTCCTCTGCAGTCTCAAAAACGTCATCTAGAGCGTCTATTATGCCTTGGGGCTCCGCCAATAGAATGTCCAACAAGCTGGGAACCTCGAACGATGGCAAAGTCGGCGTGAATTCAACACTGAGAACAGAAGTATCCCCCAAAAAGAAAGCTTGCAGGTCACTAATCGCAGCGTCGACATCGACTGACAGTCTCAGCAAACTCAAACCGGCCGTCACATTGGCCACAGCTTGTCCTGAAAAGATAGCTTCCACCTCCGAGACAAGGCCACTAATGCCAGACACTGTCGTAAAGCCGTCTCTGTCGGAAGATTCGGGGCCTGGGTTGGCAAGATAGTAGTTCAACGACTCGTTGAGACCGACCGAAAGTTCCATTGGGCCACCGTCCCCGTCGCCAAAGCTAAACTGTGCATCCACACTCCCTTGAAATGCACCAATCGAACACTCATAATCAAGAGCACCCGCAGCCGCCAATTGAAGTTTGAATCCGGTGGTTCCTATCACGAAAGGATTGACTTTCTTGGTCGCACTCACATACTCCAAGCCGACGCCCATTGTGAAAACAAGCCCTGCTTCAATTCCGAATTGTCCCTCGCCGGATCCCGGAAGCAATGAATTGGCAAAAAAGTCGAGGCCAGCATTGCCTGCAATGTCCTCCTCCGAGAAATACTCGGACATGTCCAACACAAACGTTTCCGTCCGAGTAAAAGCCCATTCAAGAGTCAGTTCGACAGTGAGCTCGGAACGGATTTCGTCCGACGTTGTGGTGATGTTGACTGAAGGAGTTCCACCAACACTATCTTGCAGTAACGTTTCGAGTTTCACTTCCAAAGCCGAAAATGTAGTTGTTGTTTTATTGTCGGATGTGGTCGTTTCGTCGATGAGCTCTTGAACAGCATCGACCAAAACTTGAAGAAACGACGCGGTGCTGCAAACACTGATACCAAGGACTTTCAATCAAGTTGCAAGTAAACAAGAGTTAGTTTACGCATTATGAGCGTTCCGTGTTCTGTCGACAATCAACCACGTACCTGGAAGCTGATAAGTGAACGCCTCTTGACCGAGGAGGCCGCCCGAACAGGAATCGACTCCATCATCTTCGCCGCTTCCCACCAAAAACTCGAGAACATCCGCCAAGATGGCGACGACTTGCTTGAACGTCAATTTCCGAACATCTCCAATGCCTTCAATATTCACGTCAAATTCGATGTCTGGATACGCAATGTCTTTGGAGAGAAAGTCGATCACAAATGGTTCCGCAAAACCTCCTTCGGCCGTCGCCGTCGCCAACAAATTGAAGGGTGAACTCGGCTCGACGCTCGCTTCAAAAGTCGCATCAAAGGTAGCCGATGCGTTGAAAAAGCCAGGAATGTAGCCTCCGCTCGAGTTTGTCGTATCAAAGATATTAATGAGTCCAACGAGCCAGTCGCTGAACGGAAGAAGGTCGCCGGTTCCGAGCGAGAGTTCCAAGTAGCCCGAAATCTCGCCCGCTAATTCCGCAGTCACCTCAATGACACCACCGACATTGGTAGAAAGTGTGACATCGAGACTGACGGTAACGTTCGCTGTAATGGATGAATCTCCGATGGCAATCTGCCACTTGCGCTTCGAAAGGCTGAAATCTTCCAAGCCGTAATCATTGGCAATCGGAGAAACCAATTCATCTTCATTGCACTCCAGCACACTCGCTTGCAATAATTGAGTGTTATCTTCCGTACTATTGCAATTCTGAAAGATGCAGCGAAAGAAATGATAAGAATGATTGTAAGAGAGCTGTGAGGTGACGGCAAAAATTGCGTCGCCGCAAAAACGCGAAATAAACGCACCTTGAGCAACAACAACTTGACATCACTAATGATGGGGTTAAATCGAATCACGAGAAGTGAGTCACCTTGTTCCGTGACCGTTGCGACGTCGCCGAACGCTTCTTCGAGTTCCTGTGTAACAGTTTGACTGGAACTACTCGCCACCGTCGCATTCAACCAAAATTCTTCGGATGCTCCGTCAACGCTTTCGACATAATAAAGAACAATGTCGAGCGAGTCGGCTTCACAAACGAAACCCTCGCCGCCGCAAGGCTCTGCGAGCACCGTCAAACTTTCGTCGTCATTTGCTTCCATCAGCACGCCAAAAACGGCCTGAAATGCAGCGCTGACGGTCAAATCCAGCGAAGACCCTTCGCTCACGGTAATATCAATCAAGTCACCGATGCCTTCCGATGCGTTTAAGCCAACGGAAAACGAAGCATCCTTAGAGAAACCAATCACCAATTCGTACGTGGCCGGATTGGGCACAACGCTTCGGTGTAACTAAACTCGACGGATGCGTCCACAATGTCAATGCTACTCGAAATGGCTTCCGAAATAAAGTCTGTGAAATTTTGCCAGCTTCGGAAGCGCGGAATCAATGACGGAAAAGCGGGAGTATTGACCGGGAAATTGTAGACGGTTCCCTCGCCTTGAGAAGTGGCCAGGGGTTCCATGAAGCCGATCAAATGAACATCCGTGTCGGCATTCGAAACAATAAAGACAAGATCATCTGTATCAACACCGACGGCGAGAAGACAATTGTTGTCGCATCCTGAGTAATCTCCCGATTCGTCGTCGAAATCGCAGTCGTCGACATCACAAGCTATAAGCCCAGCACAACCAGCCGCCTGCAACCTAGCCAAGAGTCCAGCCTTGAACGTCGCGGAGTCGGTGTAGTCGTCATCAAAATCAATGCTGCAAACGACACCTTCTTCCTCCACTAGCTCGTAAAGTGCGGCTTGATTGTCAGGATTCACATTCAATTCCACGCCCGTCGCCTCGTCGCCGATGAGGACGTAAATCTCGTACGTTTTTCCTTCCGTAGAACCAGTGGTAGTCGAGCCGAAGGGGTCGGATTGTTTCAAGAAAAGAGACTTGGTCGGACGATCTTCGTAGGGCTCGACTTTCTGAAACAATCGGAGCAAGCTGGTGGTGACCAAAGACCCAGTCGACAAGATTTCCGCCACGCTGGTATCGGTCAAGGGAATGTTGGTATTGAATGCTTCGTTTTCCTGAGCGCGTACGATTGCACTGTCGATCAAACGAAGCATAGCCACGGAATTTTCGGGACTGAAGTTGATAAAATCCTCGGCTTTAAAGCTCTCAAATGTGACGTTGGGAGCCGGATTAAAGATATCCTCTTCAATCACCGAAAAGTAAGCCTCACCACCCAGAGTCAGACCAGGGAATGTCGATCCAAGAGTCATGTTTCCGGCAATCGAATAACTCGCAGAACGCTCCAAATAAAAGTCAGAATCACCGAGTCGCGTCCCGAGCGCCGTCGTACAAGTTCCGGTGGTATTATCACAATTCGCCAACTCGAACGTCGCATCAACAACAGCGGTTGCCGTGGAGAGAAGCTCTAGCACACCCACTCCCACAGTTATGTCCACATCACCATTGGCGGAGATTGTTGCGACGATCGGATCGACCGTAATATCTGCAGAGGCCGCATCGGGCGCGAACACGATATCCAGCTGCGCCTTGAAGAGAAGGGTGGCTTGAAAGTCCAGCGAAACATCCATATCGATCTCGAAGATATCCGGAATGCTGTCAAACAAGCCATCGCCACTCAAGGTCGAAGTCCGGGTCAGATTGAAGAGCACGCAAAAGTTCAACTGCATCGACTCTTCGCCTTCTTGGTAAACAGCTTCAATGTTTTCCGTGCAGCCGTCACCAACGAGAAGGTCCGAAGTAAGATCCAGACTTTGCAAATAGTTCGTCAGTTCTGCGGCTATCTCTCCACGATTCAGCTCGACATCCACATTGTTGTTTTCATCAATCGTAAACTCAACAAAATCGGAAAAATCAAGTAAAGTTGCAATCGACTTGGCCGCATCTCCTCCGATCATTTCGTTGATCGATTCGCCGACAAAAGGAATCTCGGCGTTGAGGATATCTTGCGCGGAAAGAGGACCCGTAATGGCCGTCAACTCGTCAAAAACTTCCGCTAAATCGGAAACATGGAACGTAAACGCAGTGGGCGCCGCCGTAGGGGCTCCGAAAACATTGGGCAAGCCCGACGATGCTAGCAAAAGCCAAAGAACGCCTACCGAGAGACGAAACAACATGATCTTGTTGCTACTTTGTTGTGTTAACCTTTTTGTGTTTCACTGAATGAAAGTGGTTTTTCAAATGTATTATTTATTGCAATGAATTGCTGTCCGTATCGATGACAACAACGAAATAAATAAATAATGCGGACGAGAGAATTGGCGTTCTGTTGTTGGTATTTTGCGTTTGTAATGTTGCAAAGGTGCAACGTGCGCGATGGCGCGATGCGCGTTCTTCCGCCAACCTCGTCTACACAAAATGGTATAGTCATAAGGCGATCTTTTGATTTTTTGGCTATCGTTTATCGTTCAACCTGCTCTTGACACCACAAACTTATGGTGGGTTATTGAGTATGGATTAATGTATAGACGGTGTAGCGCTGTGCAGTGTTCCGGTCATTCATGGTAAAGTTTCGTAACTAGTAACTCGTAACAGCGGATGGCATTTCGCATTTCGGTTTTCGGTTCTCGGTATTGTTCAGTGTTCAGTGGTAGTACTGGTATTCGTGGACGGTGGACATCGCACAAAGCTCAAAGCTCCAAAGTTCCGAGTGCCTTGTTAAACAGAAAATTTCACTTTGTTGAAGGGCAATTAGACAAATTTTCATTTGGTATTCGGTTATAGTCGTGGATGTACAAAGAGAAAATCTAATGGGACTAAGATCTAAGATGGTATTAGTGAAAAGTGAAAAGTGAAGGTGTAAGAGAGCGACCAAAAACAGTTAGACACATTATTATGTAGTCTTTCAATCACGATCGATTGATACCAAAAGTACTGTCGACTTCCGACTGGGGACTGGGCCGAATGACGAATGAATCTTTGTTACGATTTCTCTTTACTCATTCTCCTCCTTCAAACCAGCAACCATAAGCCCCATGTGAACCCCTTCTTCTTTGACATTGCCGTTTATAGAAGCAACACTTTCCTTTTAAAGTCATTTTTTGAAAGGTATTGTTATGGTTTGTGCAGCGGCAATCATGCAGCGAAAGACAGGAGGTTCTTTGCGGCAAACACTGGGAAGAAGCCTGCGTTCGAGCAGCAGCAACAAGAGGACTCTGCATGTTCGCGGATGAAAACGGTCACATACTCCTGCTTCAAACTCAAGTAGAACACCTGCCCGTTAGGAAAGACTGGCCCATTTTCCGCCATCCAAGTCATTGCAAGCTTATGTTCCTGCAAATCCGCCTCAGGAATGCGACCACTCGGGAACAAATGCACCAATTTCAATACTCGAAAAGTTCCCTCCAGCATGCAGCTTGATACTGACATGGTCCTCCCAGAAAGACGGATTGCTGACTCTCTGACCGTTGTCGTTGTGGTAAAACTTCGGTCCCATTCGCGACAGTTCAAGGTGGAAATCTTCTTGTCGGTCGCCATCAGAGGAATGAGCAAGATATTGGCTTTGTAATTTGTGGCAAAGCTGCGGGGAGCTGGGACGAGTCTCATCACGAGGAGCAATGTTTCCAGCATGCGAGAGGCGATGAATTCCGATATTCGAAAGTGCCGTCAGGAAGCAGGATGCAACAACGCCCGAGAAAAGGTCATTGATGGTAGTGCGAACAGATGCAACATCCATCCCAATGCCAGCAAGCTTCGTGGAGGCGCCATTTGCGTAAGCGTTGGAGAGCTGCTGGTTATGGGGGCGTCCCACACATTGACAACTCTGCGAAGCGTGGGCATTGGCCGGTTCCAAAGTGACATTTTGAATGCGAGATAGCACACTGACCAAGGAGCGGGCCTCACTACCATCGGCATTGGGTCCATAGTGGCTCGGACGGACGCACAATGCAAAGCGGAAGGGTTACCGATCGCGAACAAAATTGGCCGACGAGGGAGGCTTGGGGCGGATCCTCTTCCACGGCAGCCTCTGCCACTGCTCCAGAAGCTGCAGGAGCACCGGCTTCAGCAACCACCGGGTCAGGAACAGGAATGCCACCGGCCGCGAACCAATCTGTTTTCACGGGGAGGAGAAACAAGCACAGAACTGGGATCCTCCTGCTCCATGCGTCTCTGACAAGCATCACAGAAACCACGCCCGGATCATTTTCAACATGGACCGTGATGAAAGGATAGGTGACCTCAAAGCGGGAAGGCGGGGACCAGAGGATGAGCGGCGGGGGAGGCTGAAGCTGCTCGCTGCTTCTTATGCGGATTAGCGGAAGGGCAGCATGGTAGGAAGCTTGAAACAAAAGGGCGATTCTTACCTGAAAAGATGATGAAAATGCAGCCCGGGGTGTGTGTGTTTTTTTATGCGACAGCGATGCACAACAAGAACTCAAAAGTTTCACGAAAGGCAAAGAACATATAATAACCAGTGAAACAAATTGCTTCTACGCCAATCCCGAAGAAAAGAAAAGATCCTCTATTTGTGAACCCGGCATTTATGTTAATTGGTATGTGTGCAATAAATACAATTGGCAGTCGAGCGGCCATTGCAAATGTTCCAGTGTGCTCTTGCTCATTCTTTTTTTGTCAATTTTCCGTGCGTCAAGCGGAAGATAACCAAAGAGGCAACAATGTTTGTTGACAGCAAAGACAACCAGTGAGAACTCCATCCCGTAAAAACAGCCCGCCAAAGTTTCACTGGTTGGGCAGGGGGCCAATGTATCCTTGCGGCCAGTAGAGTTGCCCGCCCGCATTTGACAGTGAACAGAAAAGAACCATGGCGCTCCAGATTCCAGCATCGGCATCCCGTCCCCCACCAGCATTCCAAGTATCCCCGTGGAGGGGTTGCTGTCATCCAACAATCAAAATTCCCAAGGAGAAGGCATCGACCAAGTAGGCGCGAGAGGATTCTCTTCTCTGGCTGGCTTCACT